>CM049428.1:53268349-53868349 GCA_026929855.1 Poa annua
TGAAGTTATTTAAAAATCCAGAAAACAGAAAAAGGAAAAGAACAAAAAAAAAGGGCTAGCTGGGCCGAGCACAGCATCTCTTCCCCCCGCGCGCGGACAGCAGCAGCCCGCCAGCGGCCCATGCCCTTCCCTCTCTCTCGCAGTCAATGACAGGTGGGTCCCACCTGTCATCTTCTTCGCTGCAACGGCTCGGCCCCCAATGCACGCCCCGACCTCGCCGAGAACGGCAAAAATCAATTCGATTGATTCCTGGCGTTTTACTCCTCCTTTTACCCCGTGTTTCCCTCCTACTAATACCCCTCGATTCCCTCTCGCGTTTGCCCCAAACCTTTCCACCCGAGAGGCCCTAGGCTGCCCACACACAACCCCGCCATCCCGCCGCTGCCGCCGGCGAAAAGCAGTTCGTACGACGAACTCCGGCCACCCCGGACCATCTCACTTCTCCCCTTCGTTTTGTCTAGTTGTTGCGCACCGTTGTGACAAGGTTTAGTAATTTTCCTCAAAGCCATTCGTCGCATTCGTCCTCGCCCGAAGCTTGCCGCCGCCACGCGCAACTCCGACGAGCCATTGCGGGAAGCAGAGGATGCTCAAGTCGCCGTCACCTCGCCATCGCCTCCATCTTGATGCCCTGCACCCCCTGGTATGTTCCGTTCATCTCCGTAGGTCGTAGAATACCGAGAACGCGCGACGCCGGCAATGGCACGACCACGGTTAGGTCACCGGAGACGACTCCGGTGGGCCGCGCCGCTCTGTTTTGTTCTCAGCCGTTGGATCTCGATCGTACGGCCAAGATTAGATCTTCTTTAAACCGAATCGGTACGCTGACTCAGCGGTCAAGTCAGCGCCCACGTGGTCGACACGTCAGCACCACGTCAGCGCTAGCGTGGAAATGATTTTTCTTAAGTAAAATAAAATTGGCAGTTTTGCAGAAAAGTCCCTGCCACTTAGGTCTGTCATAACTTTCCAACCACTTATCCAAATTTAACAAACTTTATATTTTTGGAAAGCCCTCGACATGTAGAATATTTTAGATTTGCCAAAATTCAAATTTGACTAAGTTTAAAATATTCAAATTTCAAATGGAAGATTTGAGTATATTTGTCATAACTTTAAATCTATAATCCCAAAAATCTCAAATAAAATTGTTTTAGAAAATTTGGAATATTTGTAAATTGATGCCGCTGCTATAACATATTTTTGAGTAATATTTGAATGAATTCATAGTTATATATTTAATTGGAATAGTTTGAGTATTTTCAACATAACTATTAATATAAATATTTTTTGATTAAATCAAATTGCTATAAATGTAATTAAATGCCCCCTGTATATTAACACTATTTATAAATTTTTGTTATAAAAATATTAATCACATAAAACTTTAATTTTATATTTATCCCTTTATTTATATTTTGTAAAAATAGAAATTAATTAGATTGCATTTATAACCTCATGCATAATTATTAATAAATCACAAAAGTTATTTTGATACCTTCTTGTGATTAAAAAGTGCATTTCATGCATAACTTATTTTATTATATAGTATACTTCTCATAGGAAAACTCCTCTTCATTATTTTCTCTAAGTTAGGAAATTTTCCAAAGTTAGTATTTTGGTAAAAGTGTTATGCACTAGACACTTAGGATTTTCAACAGGGAGCTAGAAGACGAATGAAGGACTTAGCCAAAACAAGACTCCAGAAGAATCTCGAAGAAGTAGAAGCACTTAGAAGAAAAATCAAGAAGAAGTTCATAAAGACCAACCAGAAATATTTTCTAAGTCTTGCTCCCTCTCTCATTCTTTTCTTCCTTCTTCTCTAAGACTTCATGAAGGATTTAGAAGGAAACAAACTCTGGAAGCATCCCCAAGATGTCAAGCACTTAGAAGAAAAGGGAGAAGAAGTTCAGGAAGACCAACTACATCTTTCTTTCTACCTTTTCCCTCTTTCCTAATCTTGTCTTTCACATCTAACTTAAACAATTTTTGATCATGATATTATCATCTTAAAGTTTGTTGGATCCTAGCGGCATAGTGAGATGAAGCGGCCTGGAAACAAACCTTACATGTCCACGTACATGAGACATGTTCCACAATTTAAGTGGCTGGCCGGGTGTGTAACATCCCAATATTTTGGACTGTTCAAAAATCACTAAAATTTAAAACTTTTCTTTTTATTAAAAATAAAATATTAAATGCATAAGAAAACCAACTATGAAAGACTTCAAACTTATTGGGAAGAGTTTAATAATTCAAATGTCTCACTTTAAACATTTTATTATCTACTGTATTTCAAATACCTTAATATGTAATTTGACAAATATTTTACAAACTACAATCCATTTTATTTTAAGTAAATAGTTTACTTATAAGTAATTGATTTCAACTACTTAGCCTTAGCTATAAATAAATTAAAATAATAATTACAAGTGTTAGTTTTAAACTATTGATAACATTGTCTATTTGCCAAAAGATTCTTATTCATTTACCTGAATTCAAAACATAGTTTGGATATTACGAGTCTATAGTTTATAACTTTAATAACTTCATATATTTCATAATGAATGGATTATCCAAATAAACATTTCATTAGATTCAATGATTTTCATTTATTTTTAAAACATAAAATGATTTCAGGAATATATTATTCTATATAAGAAAAGAATTAAATCTAAAATCTTTTCCAAAGTTGTTATGAAGTTTCTCAAATGATTAAGCATAATATAAAACATAATGGTGTACAAAACATTTAGAATTAAAAATGGAATTCATTATATTTCCCATTTCCGTAAAATTATTTATATTTAGTTCTTGAATATTATGCCAAAATAAAGATGAATGATTTCAGAAAAACAAGTTTAAATAAATTAAATTCAAACATAATTGAATATGGGTATGTCATAGAAATTATTTTAGCCAAATTAAAATTTATTAAAACCCTAGTTTTAAATTAAACATAAAGTGTCAATTTTGCATTTAATCAATATTTTGAAATTATTATTTTGAAAAGTGTTCAAAACACTCCCACAACTGATTCAACACAGAGATAATAATTTTACAATTATTTAGAAATTTGTTTGACTTCATTTGGAGTTATAAATCAAAAGTTATTAAGAAAATAGAAAATCTGAAAAAGAAAAAGAAAAATCCCTGACAGTGGGACCCACCTGTCAGGGGGAGAGGTTGTCTTCAACCTCCCGCACGGGAATCTCGCCCGAGATCGCCGGAGTCCAATCCGCGCCGTGATGATCGCGTGATGCCCCCCCTCGGTCCCTATTTAAAGCCCGACACCCCTGCCACCTTTCCCCTCTCCTTCCTCTTCGATTCACGCCGCCGGGCTGTCCCATTTCGCTCGCCGGAGTTCTTCGAGCCGCCGCTACATTTCTTCGATTCCGGCGACGAGAGTCACACCCCGGAACCGAGACCGCGCCCGTCCTTCTCCTCGTGTCTGTGCGCACCGACAGGCTTCTTTTTCCCCTTCTCCACGACAGACAATCGGGAGGAGAGAAGGAACCGAAGCCCGCCGGCATCGAGCAACCCCGGCCGCATCACCCCCGCCATTCCAGGAAGAACAAGACGACGGCGCCAACTCCTTCGTCATCTACGCGACGCGCCGCGCTCGGAGCTGCCCCCCATTCGTCCGGGGAGGCACCGTAGCGACCGGAGCATCCTCGCCGGGCGCAGCGCTGCCGTCGGCCTCGTCTCCGGCGAAATCCCGCCGCCGGCCTTTGGTCAACTTACTGTAAGCCGTCCGATCTGCAATCTACGGTGTAGATTTGATCTTTTAAACGAACCGGTACAGACAAGATCTGGACCGCCAGATCCAGATCTGACGGCCCAGATCTGTTGACTTATCCACGTCAGCATGCCACGTCAGGTCCAGTCAGCGCCCAGTAATCGCACACGTGGATATTAATTTCTTTTAATTAGATTAAATGGCAGTTTTGCAGAAAATCCCCAGCCATTTAGATTTATCATAACTTTTTAACCACTACTCCAAATTCTAATATTTTTACATATTTGGAAAGCCCTTGACATGTAGAATATTTTGGATCTGCCAAAATTCAAATTTGACTTAGTTTAAAATATTCAAAATTCAAATGGTGAATTGAGTATTTTTGACATAACTTTAAATCTGTAAATTCAAAAATTGCAAATAAAATTATTTTATAAACTTTATAAAATGTGTAATATGTTGCATCTGTTATAAAATTTTGGTACAAATAATGCTTGAATAATTTAAAATGAATTTAAAGATCATGAGACTTGATTTCATATATTTTAGCACATTATAAAGTTCATTAATCTAAAAATTTATTACTTTGCACCAAGACATAAATAATTGTCCTAGTCTAGAGAAAGCTCAAATTCATGTTTATTAATATGATACATAACTTTAATAAGTAAGTTTTATTTAAAACCTTTTTAAATTATTTTAATTCATTTACAAGTGTATATAAATGATATTTGTTATTTAGGTGTTACTAAAAATGTGATCTAAAACCATTATAACAATTTAAATAACTAAGTTATTATTAATACTACAAACTTTGAAGTTGGGAATTAAAAATGTATTGATATGAGAAAACTAAGAAATTCTTGAATTTGATTTTGGTTAAGTTTAATTCTAAACACAATCTTGGGTAAATGAAACTAATTGTTTTACAGTTGTACTAAAGTTTTAAACCTTGCTTTTAAATTGTCATTAAGTCTACATGATATCCCTTTGGGGCAAACTTTTGAAAACCATTTCATTAGAAAACTTGGAAACACCCATACAACTTTCTCGAGTTGAAAGTATTCTTTGACTCCAGACCATCCCTTGGCAAAACCCTAAACCCAACCACATTAGTTCTTTTTGTATATTGAATCAGGTGACACCCTTGACCAAACCCTTCCAAGAATACTCGTTACGCTTGTTTTGTTCAATATGTTTTGCGTTTGTTGAATTGCTTGTTTATTGGGTGTCCTTTTTACTATATAGTTTGAAACGGGGAGCACCCATTGACTTCGACAAGGGTGTGAGAGAAACGACAATTTTCATAAGGCAAGTGACTTCATAAAACACCTACTATTTTATTCTATTGCATATCTAGTATTTTCAAACAGTATTTGCAAAAGTAGTATGCATGATAGGTTTTGGGAGATTGTAGTATGCTATGCAAACCTTTTAGGTTTCCCCTTAGAAATTCCAGATTAGACCCCTATTATAATTTAGTGGAAGCAGCTGCTGCAAAAAGGATCACTAAATGGTTGATGTGATAAATACAAATTTCCACTAAATTAATTTAACGCCTGGGTGGAATCTGACCCACGTTGTTGCAATATTTTTCTTATTGCAGATTGATCAAATTACGAGTAAGGTTTTGTTTAAAGGTTTCGAGTCTATAACCCACATGTTTTTCGCCTGTGGCAACATGAAGTTGTTGGAGACCCACTGCTATTGTATTTCCGCTGTGTACTTTTTTAATGCTAGCGTTATGCTATGCAACTTGTATCGAATATTTTGTAAGTCTGGATCATCGATGTAATAAAATTGATACTTTGTTGTGATATTACATCGTAAACTGTGTGTGCAAACAACTCGATCCAGGGATTTGCACTATACACAGGTATCTGCCTTATTTAAAGTGCAGGTACGATACAATTAATGCCAAAGGATACAAACTTAATAAAGACACCACATTCGTGTGGCACTACCGTTTAATTCATGTCAATGTTATAGTCAATGAATTAGCTCCATACAGATGGATCAACAAGTTCTTAGATTTGATCTTTTGACACTTGCAAGATAACTAAAGACACCGTTTTCCAAAACGGGCATATAACTTATTGATAATCATGCATATAGATGCATGTGGATCAATGAAGTAATTGACGTGGAGTGGAGACCTTTATTTCGTAAACTTCATTGAGCGTTTTGAGTATAACTTGTTGAGAATCGTGCATATGGGTGTATGTGAATCAATGAAGTACTTTGACGTATAGTGGAAGTCTTTATTTCATAGACTTCATGAATATTCCGAGTAGATATATGGATATCCACTTAGTGAATGTTAGTCTGGAAATTTTGATATTATCAAACAAGTTCAGAATGAAGTAGGAAATTAAATTTAACAAGAAAATCAAATTCCTGCGATACAGATCGAAGAAATAAAGATTTGAGTTATAATGTTGGGACATCATTAGAAGATTTGTGAGAAAAGTTCCACAAATTACGTCGCATGGAACACCATAGTGTTATGGAATGTTAGGACGTCGTAATCGCATCCTATCGGATAGTGTGTAGTAAATAAATCTCTTATCGAATTATTGTGATCATTGGAGTCGTATGGTAGAAATGTAACATTCACGTTAGATAATAGGGAAACCATTTAAATCCATGGAGACAATACCATATGAGTAATGGCATGGCTTATAGCCTAGATTTTTGTTCCAACAATTTAGTGTTTCGATGTGATCAAACCTAAAATGGATAAATCTTTGTAGTATACCGTACCTAAAGAGTTAGTTGGGTACATGTCTCACGACATAGGAAAAATCGTTGCCAGAATATACCTTGCAAAATAAATAGTTTCTTGTCCAAGGGTATAAGTGGGAAAGAAAGTAGAGCAAGACGAAGTTGATAAACTTCCTCTCCAGACATTAGAGTGGCGCAATGCAAAGTGTTTCCGGTGTCTTGCTCCACAGATGGAAAGAAGCTGATGATACAAGATCTTGTTCCTCTGACCTCATACTAAGAACTTAGTCATACGAGGTTGTGTTCCACATTATGTGTTACAACAATCTTGTTAAGAAGGTCATGTTAATGGAACATGATAGGCCTACGAACTACGAAGAAAAGACGGTAGACCTACGTCCGAGAAATGGTTGTGAGTCATAGATGATCTGAAATAAAATCCATGTACGATTACCAGGTAATGACTTGGGAGATCTTCTTCATGGCATCTAGGATGTGAATAGAATATAGAATTTTATGAAAGAGTAGATACTGATAAGGATCGCTTTGTCGTGAAACAGTTCTGACAGATTCAAAAGTTGACCACAACGAGATTTTGTCTCAAGTGGTGAAGACTAAATCTATTCTTGGTCGTTTAGCAATTACTCTAATTTCAAATTGAGAAATTGGTAGATGGATAAGGAAACCATGTTACTTGATGGTATCATTAAGAAACAATTGTAATTAGTACAATAATGGTTTGGTGATCCTAAGGATGCTAAACATGTATGCAAACTTCAGTTGTCCATTCATGCGCTAAAGCAAGCATATAGGAGCTGGAATATTCACTAAAGAAGTGAGTGGGAGCTAAGTAGCTTTTCTTGATCTTATATGTGAATGGCATATTTGAGTGGGAGCTAAAAGAAATTCCCAGGTCTTATATATGGATGGCGTATTTAAGTGGGAGCTAGGTGTCATTCATGATTTTATATGTAACGACATATTGAGAATAATACAGATCCTCTAGTAAACTATAAAGGATTATTTAAGTGATTAAATTTTTGATGAATGAAGTTAGGAGTATTAGGCATTCTATTTGTAATCGTATAGATCAAAAGGGGCTTAATAACATTAGGTCGGAATATTTTCCTATGTTAAGATTCTGAAGTGTTTCATAATAGAACAACTGAAGAAAAAGGTTCTTGCTTGTATGACTAGGTAAAATATTAAGTTTATCTTGACATTTTCAGTGATCGCACATGATGTTTGACATTCTCTATGTAATAGACATAGATGCTATCAGACTGAAAGCTCGGCTTGGTGTGACCCTGGTTCTTGGTTGAAGAACGGGTTGTAGAGTGTTCCTTGTGTGGATCAATGAACAAACGTTAAGTATATTTTTCAGTGTCTGTGAGAACTGAAGATATGTTTTCTGGTAAATGGTAAGAGTGGAAAGACAACTTGTCGTAAAACGGTAAAGATGATGCAAGATATGACACTAACCCATACGACTCGAAATCTCATATAGGAGATGTCCTTTATTTTGAAGAAATAGATGATTAGCTTGCGAAGTCGCATATGAATGCACTGTTGCATAATCTTGTAGCGTACCTGCTCTTTAAATAAGGCAGATACCTGTGTATAGTGCAAATCCCTGGATCGATTCATTTGCACACACAGTTTACGATGTAATATCACAACAAAGCATCAATTATATTACATCGATGATCCAGAATTACAAAATATTTGATACAAGTTGCATAGCATAAAGCTAGCATTGACAAAGTACACAGCGGAAATACAATAGCAGTGAGCCTCTATAACTTTCATGCTGCCACAGGCGAAAACATGTTGGTTGTTGACTCGAAACCTTTAACGAAACCTCACTCGTCATCTGATCAAATCTGCAATAAGAAAATATTGCAACAATGTGGGTCAGATTCCATTAAAAATGGAGTCTGGCAAGTGACACTATGGTGGACACTTATGGAATAACTCTAAAGCCTATATGAATATTTGGCTGGTGGAGCTCAAGGCTAATTTGCATAAAGCCAATTTTTCCTACTCTTTTGAAAACACTTTTCTTCTATTCGAGACATCCGTGGCATGAAATCCACTGTCTCATTCTACCCTTGTTCACCCATCAAATTTTATCTCTGAAGTTGGAATGATGGAATCCTCCGTTGACGTCCTTGATCAGCTGCTCAAAATTGTCCGTAACCGGGGACACGGCTAAGTACTTAGTTTTACACTCTGCAGAGGTTGTGCACTTTCACCATGGTACCCATTCAACCCAAGGTATCCTTTACACACCATTTGTGATAAGGAAAGGAGAGAATGAGACGAGATCTTTCAGAAGCATTTTCCCTCCCCATACTGGCTTGACCCGTTCCACCTAACATCCCCCTACATCTGCTTGTCAAGCCGGAGAGAGTCCACGCAACATAATTGATCAAGCCAGAGCCCATATGGCAATGGCTGCACTGGAAGCAATCGTCACTTGGAGTTCTTCAGATTCCTCTGTTCCTGGGTGGCCGTTCTCAAGTGTACATACTCTTTAGGAACCATAGAAATGGACCGAGTAGCCACACAACATAAACCATCCGACCAATTACCACCCAGGTGTTTCATTCTTAACTTAGTAGAATTTAGATTTTCACAAAACAACATTTGCATAGCATCAATAATTCTACTAAGTATTGCATAGGTACCTAGACACAGGTATAAGGGATTCTACACAGGTTTAGCATAGCAACACATGCATTTAAAAATACACTAAGTAATGCATAAAAATAGGAAGTTTATGAGGTGTGCCACTTGCCTTTGAATGTTGTCGTTGTTCACAAACTCTTTTCAACAACGAACGTTTGCTCTCCGTTTAATCTAAACAATATAAGCAAACAACAATACAACAATCAACAGCAAGCCAAACTCACCATGCATACAAACACATACTAGATGAATAAATAAGTTTTATAAAACTTTCTAAGGAAAATATGTTTATGCATGATGTGCAAAAATATTCCTAAGGCTAGAAATGCTTTTTCATGCCTTGAAATTCTTTTAAGTTATTGTAAGGAAAATAGGTTGGTCAAAAAGGACTAAGGACTAAAGTCTTAAGTTGGATAAAAATACTTTGTTTTATATCTTCTTGAAACAAGCACTCTAATGGCTTAGTCTTGATGTGTAAAATACTTAGAGAAAATACTAAGTCATTTGTTCAAGATGATCACAATTATTATCAACTCTTTGTAAATTGGACATTCACTATAGTGAGAGAGACAGACACCCGGCCAGCCACTTAAATTGTGGAACAGGTCTCATGTACGTGGACATGTAAGGTTTGTTTCCAGGCCGCTTCATCCCACTATGCTGCTAGGATCCAACAACTTCAAGATCATAACATCATGATCAAAATTTGTTTAAGTCTAAAAGGACAAGATTAGGAAAGAGGGAAAAGATAGAAAGAAAGATGTAGTTGTCCTCCAGGCTTCATCTCCAGACTTGTAACTTTCTTCTGGATGATGTCTTGATTGAGCTCTTGGTATTCTTGATGAATCCTCAGACTTGGTGGTTCTTGTATCCTCGAGGCTGGTCTTGGATTTACTTAGTCTTCATGAATTTCTCAGAGGAGAAGAAGGACAGAGAGAGAGACTTAGAGAATAAAAAGGGGGTTGGCCTTCTTGAACTTCTTCTCACTTTTCTTCTAAGTGCTTGACATCTTGGGGATGCTTCCAGAGTCTGTTTTCTTCTAAGTCCTTCATGAACTTCTTCTTGATTTTCTTCTAAGTGTTTCCTCCTTGAAGATACTTCTGAAGTCTTGTTTTTGGCTAAGTCCTTCAATGGTCTTCTAGCTCCATCTTGAAAACTACTAAGTGTCTAGTGCATAGCACTTTTCACAAAATACTAAGTTTGAAAATAATCCTAACTTAGAGAAAACTATTGAAGAGGGGTTTCCTATGAGAATAAAATATACTATGAAATGAAATCACAAGAAATATCAAAATAACTTTTGTGTTTTATTTATAAATATGCATGAATTTATAAATGCAAATTAAATAAATTCCTAGTTTTGGAAAAATAAAATTAAAAGGAATAATTATAATATTAAAGTTTTCCTATGATTAAATTTCTATAACAAAATGTTATAATTTGTGTTAGTAGACAGAGAGCATTTAATTAAATCTATTGCAATTGGATTTAATCAAAAATAATGTTTCTATTAAAAGTTATTTCAAAATTAGTCAAACTATTCAAATTAAACACTAAACTATGAAATCATTCAAAATTACTCAAAATTATTTTATAGCAGTAGCATTAATTTACAAATATTCTAAAGTTTCTAAAACATATTTATTTGCAATTTTTGGATTTATAGATTTAAAGTTATTACAAATATACTCAAATTCACCATTTGAAATTTGAATATTTTATACTAAGTCAAATTTGAATTTTGTCTGATCCAATTTATTCTACACATCCAGAGCTTTCCAAATATATAAAAATTATTAAATTTGGAGTTGTGGTTAAAAAGTTATGATTGTTTTCATTACAGGGACTAATCTGCAATTTTTCCAATTAAAAATAAAATAAAAAAATTAAATACACGCCGGCGCTGACGTGGACGCTGACGAGGCGCTGACTGTGCTGTCTACGTGGCGCTGACGTGGATAAGTTATAGATCTGGGCCGTCAGATCTGGATCTGACGGTCCAGATCGGAGCGTACCGCTTCGTCCGCAACGTTCTAATCTAAGCCGTTAAAACAGATCCAAGGCTCACCGTGGTTTCCAGGAGGTGGCGGCGCAATTCTCGCCGGAGAAGGAGCTGACGGCGGCGCGGGCTCCGGCGTGGACGCTCCGGTCGTCGCCGTGCCTCCCCGGATGCGAGGAGAGCAGCCCCGAGCGCGGCGCGTCGCGGGGAGGGCAATGGAGGTGGCGGCGTCTTCGATCCTGTCCTAGAACGGCGATGGAGACCGGCTGGAGTTGATGGAGCGGCGGCAAGCCTCGGCTATGCACGGGTTGCTCGATCTGCTGCAAAACAAAATGCCGCATCTAGTCGAAACGATGCGCAATGAAGAAATAAGAAGGATGGAGGAGGTGGGTGGTCTTGGGGATCATGGAGCTCGCCAGAACTGAAGCTTCTCACCGGCGGCCGTGGCGGAGGACGATGGTGGATTGCGGCGGCCTGGGGGCGTTATTTTCGTGGGGAGGAGAGGGGAAACGGAGGCGGGGTTGCGGGCTTTATAGGGGGGGGGGGGGGATAGGAGATCAAATCCCGCAACAAACTGCCGGATTTTGGAAGAATTCGTTGGAGGATTTCGGGGGCGAGATCTCCGGCTGGAGGTTGACGATGATGACGTCAGCGATGACGTCATCCAGGTAATTCTTTTTCTGTTTTTATTTATTTAATTCATATCTTTTGATTTAAATGTCCAAATGATGTCAAATTAATTTCATACCGTGGTTTCCAGGAGGTGGCGGCGCAATTCTCGCCGGAGAAGGAGCTGACGGCGGCGCGGGCTCCGGCGTGGACGCTCCGGTCGTCGCCGTGCCTCCCCGGATGCGAGGAGAGCAGCCCCGAGCGCGGCGCGTCGCGGGGAGGGCAATGGAGGTGGCGGCGTCTTCGATCCTGTCCTAGAACGGCGATGGAGACCGGCTGGAGTTGATGGAGCGGCGGCAAGCCTCGGCTATGCACGGGTTGCTCGATCTGCTGCAAAACAAAATGCCGCATCTAGTCGAAACGATGCGCAATGAAGAAATAAGAAGGATGGAGGAGGTGGGTGGTCTTGGGGATCATGGAGCTCGCCAGAACTGAAGCTTCTCACCGGCGGCCGTGGCGGAGGACGATGGTGGATTGCGGCGGCCTGGGGGCGTTATTTTCGTGGGGAGGAGAGGGGAAACGGAGGCGGGGTTGCGGGCTTTATAGGGGGGGGGGGGGATAGGAGATCAAATCCCGCAACAAACTGCCGGATTTTGGAAGAATTCGTTGGAGGATTTCGGGGGCGAGATCTCCGGCTGGAGGTTGACGATGATGACGTCAGCGATGACGTCATCCAGGTAATTCTTTTTCTGTTTTTATTTATTTAATTCATATCTTTTGATTTAAATGTCCAAATGATGTCAAATTAATTTCTAAAAATTTGTAATATTATTTTCCTTCTGTTAAACCAATTGTGGGAGTGTTTTGAACACTTTTCAAAAATAATATTTTGAAATATTGATTAATTACAAATTTGACACTTAAAGTCAAATTTGAATTTCTATCTTATTTAGATTTTCTTTTGGCTAAATAAAATTTGTAAAATACCCACATTTCAATATGTTTGAATTTAAGTTATTTAAACTTGTTTTGCTGAAATCATTCATCTTTATTTTGGCATAATATTAAAGAACTAAATATAAATAATGTTTAGGTAATGTGGAATATAAAGTATTCATTTTTAATTGAATATAACTTGTGCATCATTATATTTTATATTATGATAATTTCATTTGAAAACTTCATAACAACTTTGGAAAGGATTTTTGTTTTAGTTCTATTCTTATTTAGAATATATTAATCATTTCATGCTTGGGAAATAGATGAAATTCTTTTAAGCAAGTGAAATGTTTATTTGGCTAATTCAGTAATTTAAATTCTATGAAGTTGTAAAGTTATACACTATAGACTTATAATTTCCAAACTATATTTTGAACATAGTTAAAGGAATGAAAACCATTTAGTAATTATATACTATTTTGAATAATTCTTGTATTTATGAATAGTTATGTCTAAGTGGTTTAGTTCAAATAATTATAAAGAAACTAATTTATTTAAAATAAAAATGGATTGTAGTTTGTAAAATATTTGTCAAATTATATTTTAAAGGTTTTTGAAACTCAGTGGATAATAAAATGTTTAAACCGTGGCATTTGAAATATTAAACTCATGTTTGAAGTCTTTCATAGTTGGTTTCCTCATGCATTTAATATTTTATTTTAATGAAAAGAAAAGTTTTAAATTTTAGTGATTTTTGAACATTATAAAATGTTGGGATGTTACAGACTACCACCCTTAAAAGGAATCTCGTCCCCGAGATTCGGAGAAGCTAGAAAAGAAAGCAAGGCTTGAATGATTCTGAAGACTCGAGATGTTTTGGGAAATGAAATCTCTGACATGAAACTTGAAAACTGACAGTGAATGGTTTTTCTGATTAGAAAGATGAAAGGAAAGATAGTTTGAGATTTCTGGGTTTAAGTGACTGTGTTTAAATTTTCTAGGTGGCTACCACCCTTAAAAGAAAAGTTTTGTTGATAATTCAACATCCTAATGCACAACCAAATAATCCACTACAAACATCATCTAACAAACATCAAGCAATAAGGTTCAAAACTAACAAACAATCTAGTATTGTCATATAGCCAAGTTGATATGATCAATACACTAACACGATATCGTCATTCTATTTTTAGTGGTGGTCAAATCTATCTCCTTCATGACTACTTCAAGTACTTGTTCAACTTTCTTGGATATCTTAGAAGTGTTGGTCGAATCCTGGTTCTTCAGTGGTCTTCCATATATGCAGAACTTCATGATTAATCGTAGATTTTCCATATGAGGCAGCAGAATCAGACTTTAGACTATAAGAACATGGTCATCTAGAAAAAGATAAGAGGTTTTTAGAAGGTTGATAGTAGATGAGAGTATGAGGAAGATAAAATGAAAAGGTTTTGTTCTTAGAAAAGTGAATAAAATAGATTTTCAATCCTATGGTCAAACCTATTTCTATCCAAACCTAGGGTTTCGAACCTACAGGCAACACAGTGCTCTGATACCATCTGTAGCGTACCTGCTCTTTAAATAAGGCAGATACCTGTGTATAGTGCAAATCCCTGGATCGATTCATTTGCACACACAGTTTACGATATCACAACAAAGCATCAATTATATTACATCGATGATCCAGAATTACAAAATATTTGATACAAGTTGCATAGCATAAAGCTAGCATTGACAAAGTACACAGCGGAAATACAATAGCAGTGAGCCTCTATAACTTTCATGCTGCCACAGGCGAAAACATGTTGGTTGTAGACTCGAAACCTTTAACGAAACCTCACTCGTCATCTGATCAAATCTGCAATAAGAAAATATTGCAACAACGTGGGTCAGATTCCATTAAAAATGGAGTCTGGCAAGTGACACTATGGTGGACACTTATGGAATAACTCTAAAGCCTATATGAATATTTGGCTGGTGGAGCTCAAGGCTAATTTGCATAAAGCCAATTTTTCCTACTCTTTTGAAAACACTTTTCTTCTATTCGAGACATCCGTGGCATGAAATCCACTGTCTCATTCTACCCTTGTTCACCCATCAAATTTTATCTCTGAAGTTGGAATGATGGAATCCTCCGTTGACGTCCTTGATCAGCTGCTCAAAATTGTCCGTAACCGGGGACACGGCTAAGTACTTAGTTTTACACTCTGCAGAGGTTGTGCACTTTCACCATGGTACCCATTCAACCCAAGGTATCCTTTACACACCATTTGTGATAAGGAAAGGAGAGAATGAGACGAGATCTTTCAGAAGCATTTTCCCTCCCCATACTGGCTTGACCCGTTCCACCTAACATCCCCCTACATCTGCTTGTCAAGCCGGAGAGAGTCCACGCAACATAATTGATCAAGCCAGAGCCCATATGGCAATGGCTGCACTGGAAGCAATCGTCACTTGGAGTTCTTCAGATTCCTCTGTTCCTGGGTGGTCGTTCTCAAGTGTACATACTCTTTAGGAACCATAGAAATGGACCGAGTAGCCACACAACATAAACCATCCGACCAATTACCACCCAGGTGTTTCATTCTTAACTTAGTAGAATTTAGATTTTCACAAAACAACATTTGCATAGCATCAATAATTCTACTAAGTATTGCATAGGTACCTAGACACAGGTATAAGGGATTCTACACAGGTTTAGCATAGCAACACATGCATTTAAAAATACACTAAGTAATGCATAAAAATAGGAAGTTTATGAGGTGTGCCACTTGCCTTTGAATGTTGTCGTTGTTCACAAACTCTTTTCAACAATGAACGTTTGCTCTCCGTTTAATCTAAACAATATAAGCAAACAACAATACAACAATCAACAGCAAGCCAAACTCACCATGCATACAAACACATACTAGATGAATAAATAAGTTTTATAAAACTTTCTAAGGAAAATATGTTTATGCATGATGTGCAAAAATTATCCTAAGGCTAGAAATGCTTTTTCATGCCATGAAATTCTTTTAAGTTATTGTAAGGCAAATAGGTTGGTCAAAAAGGACTAAGGACTAAAGTCTTAAGTTGGATAAAAATACTTTGTTTTATATCTTCTTGAAACAAGCACTCTAATGGCTTAGTCTTGATGTGTAAAATACTTAGAGAAAATACTAAGTCATTTGTTCAAGATGATCACAATTATTATCAACTCTTTGTAAATTGGACATTCACTATAGTGAGAGAGACAGACACCCGGCCAGCCACTTAAATTGTGGAACAGGTCTCATGTACATGGACATGTAAGGTTTGTTTCCAGGCCGCTTCATCCCACTATGCTGCTAGGATCCAACAACTTCAAGATCATAACATCATGATCAAAATTTGTTTAAGTCTAAAAGGACAAGATTAGGAAAGAGGGAAAAGATAGAAAGAAAGATGTAGTTGTCCTCCAGGCTTCATCTCCAGACTTGTAACTTTCTTCTGGATGATGTCTTGATTGAGCTCTTGGTATTCTTGATGAATCCTCAGACTTGGTGGTTCTTGTATCCTCGAGGCTGGTCTTGGATTTACTTAGTCTTCATGAATTTCTCAGAGGAGAAGAAGGACAGAGAGAGAGACTTAGAGAATAAAAAGGGGGTTGGCCTTCTTGAACTTCTTCTCACTTTTCTTCTAAGTGCTTGACATCTTGGGGATGCTTCCACAGTCTGTTTTCTTCTAAGTCCTTCATGAACTTCTTCTTGATTTTCTTCTAAGTGTTTCCTCCTTGAAGATACTTCTGAAGTCTTGTTTTTGGCTAAGTCCTTCAATGGTCTTCTAGCTCCATCTTGAAAACTACTAAGTGTCTAGTGCATAGCACTTTTCACAAAATACTAAGTTTGAAAATAATCCTAACTTAGAGAAAACTATTGAAGAGGGGTTTCCTATGAGAATAAAATATACTATGAAATGAAATCACAATAAATATCAAAATAACTTTTGTGTTTTATTTATAAATATGCATGAATTTATAAATGCAAATTAAATAAATTCCTAGTTTTGGAAAAATAAATTAAAAGGAATAATTATAATATTAAAGTTTTCCTATTATTAAATTTCTATAACAAAATGTTATAATTTGTGTTAATGGACAGAGAGCATTTAATTAAATCTATTGCAATTGGATTTAATCAAAAATAATGTTTCTATTAAAAGTTATTTCAAAATTAGTCAAACTATTCAAATTAAACACACAACTATGAAATCATTCAAAATTACTCAAAATTATTTTATAGCAGTAGCATTAATTTACAAATATTCTAAAGTTTCTAAAACATATTTATTTGCAATTTTTGGATTTATAGATTTAAAGTTATTACAAATATACTCAAATTCACCAATTGAAATTTGAATATTTTATACTAAGTCAAATTTGAATTTTGTCTGATGCAATTTATTCTACACATCCAGAGCTTTCCAAATATATAAAAATTATTAAATTTGGAGTTGTGGTTAAAAAGTTATGATTGTTTTCATTACAGGGACTAATCTGCAATTTTTCCAATTAAAAATAAAATAGAAAAATTAAATACACGCTGGCGCTGACGTGGACGCTGACGAGGCGCTGACCGTGCTGTCTACATGGCGCTGACGTGGATAAGTTATAGATCTGGGCCGTCAGATCTGGATCTGACGGTCCAGATCGGAGCGTACCGCTTCGTCCGCAACGTTCTAATCTAAGCCGTTAAAACAGATCCAAGGGCTCACCGTGGTTTCCAGGAGGTGGCGGCGCAATTCTCGCCGGAGAAGGAGCTGACGGCGGCGCAGGCTCCGGCGTGGACGCTCCGGTCGTCGCCGTGCCTCCCCGGATGCGAGGAGAGCAGCCCCGAGCGCGGCGCGTCGCGGGGAGGGCAATGGAGGTGGCGGCGTCTTCGATCCTGTCCTAGAACGGCGATGGAGACCGGCCGGAGTTGATGGAGCGGCGGCAAGCCTCGGCTATGCACGGGCTGCTCGATCTGCTGCAAAACAAAATGCCGCATATAGTCGAAACGATGCGCAATGAAGAAATAAGAAGGATGGAGGAGGTGGGTGGTCTTGGGGATCATGGAGCTCGCCAGAACTGAAGCTTCTCACCGGCGGCCGTGGCGGAGGACGATGGTGGATTGCGGCGGCCTGGGGGCGTTATTTTCGTGGGGAGGAGAGGGGAAACGGAGGCGGGGTTGCGGGCTTTATAGGGGGGGGGGATAGGAGATCAAATCCCGCAACAAACTGCCGGATTTTGGAAGAATTCGTTGGAGGATTTCGGGGGCGAGATCTCCGGCTGGAGGTTGACGATGATGACGTCAGCGATGACGTCATCCAGGTAATTCTTTTTCTATTTTTATTTATTTAATTCATATCTTTTGATTTAAATGTCCAAATGATGTCAAATTAATTTCTAAAAAATTGTAATATTATTTTCCTTCTGTTAAACCAATTGTGGGAGTGTTTTGAACACTTTTCAAAAATAATATTTTGAAATATTGATTAATTACAAATTTGACACTTAAAGTCAAATTTGAATTTCTATCTTATTTAGATTTTCTTTTGGCTAAATAAAATTTGTAAAATACCCACATTTCAATATGTTTGAATTTAAGTTATTTAAACTTGTTTTGCTGAAATCATTCATCTTTATTTTGGCATAATATTAAAGAACTAAATATAAATAATGTTTAGGAAATGTGGAATATAAAGTATTCATTTTTAATTGAATATAACTTGTGCATCATTATATTTTATATTATGATAATTTCATTTGAAAACTTCATAACAACTTTGGAAAGGATTTTTGTTTTAGTTCTATTCTTATTTAGAATATATTAATCATTTCATGCTTGGGAAATAGATGAAATTCTTTTAAGCAAGTGAAATGTTTATTTGGCTAATTCAGTAATTTAAATTCTATGAAGTTGTAAAGTTATACACTATAGACTTATAATTTCCAAACTATATTTTGAACATAGTTAAAGGAATGAAAACCATTTAGTAATTATATACTATTTTGAATAATTCTTGTATTTATGAATAGTTATGGCTAAGTGGTTTAGTTCAAATAATTATAAAGAAACTAATTTATTTAAAATAAAAATGGATTGTAGTTTGTAAAATATTTGTCAAATTATATTTTAAAGGTTTTTGAAACTCAGTGGATAATAAAATGTTTAAACTGTGGCATTTGAAATATTAAACTCATGTTTGAAGTCTTTCATAGTTGGTTTCCTCATGCATTTAATATTTTATTTTAATGAAAAGAAAAGTTTTAAATTTTAGTGATTTTTGAACATTATAAAATGTTGGGATGTTACAGACTACCACCCTTAAAAGGAATCTCGTCCCCGAGATTCGGAGAAGCTAGAAAAGAAAGCAAGGATTGAATGATTCTGAAGACTCGAGATGTTTTGGGAAATGAAATCTGTGACATGAAACTTGAAAACTGACAGTGAATGGTTTTTCTGATTAGAAAGATGAAAGGAAAGATAGTTTGAGATTTCTGGGTTTAAGTGACTGTGTTTAAATTTTCTAGGTGGCTACCACCCTTAAAAGAAAAGTTTTGTTGATAATTCAACATCCTAATGCACAACCAAATAATCCACTACAAACATCATCTAACAAACATCAAGCAATAAGGTTCAAAACTAACAAACAATCTAGTATTGTCATATAGCCAAGTTGATATGATCAATACACTAACACGATATCGTCATTCTAGTTTTAGTGGTGGTCAAATCTATCTCCTTCATGACTACTTCAAGTACTTGTTCAACTTTCTTGGATATCTTAGAAGTGTTGGTCGAATCCTGGTTCTTCAGTGGTCTTCCATATATGCAGAACTTCATGATTAATCGTAGATTTTCCATATGAGGCAGCAGAATCAGACTTTAGACTATAAGAACATGGTCATCTAGAAAAAGATAAGAGGTTTTAGAAGGTTGATAGTAGATGAGAGTATGAGGAAGATAAAATGAAAAGGTTTTGTTCTTAGAAAAGTGAATAAAATAGATTTTCAATCCTATGGTCAAACCTATTTCTATCCAAACCTAGGGTTTCGAACCTACAGGCAACACAGTGCTCTGATACCATCTGTAGCGTACCTGCTCTTTAAATAAGGCAGATACCTGTGTATAGTGCAAATCCCTGGATCGATTCATTTGCACACACAGTTTACGATATCACAACAAAGCATCAATTATATTACATCGATGATCCAGAATTACAAAATATTTGATACAAGTTGCATAGCATAAAGCTAGCATTGACAAAGTACACAGCGGAAATACAATAGCAGTGAGCCTCTATAACTTTCATGCTGCCACAGGCGAAAACATGTTGGTTGTAGACTCGAAACCTTTAACGAAACCTCACTCGTCATCTGATCAAATCTGCAATAAGAAAATATTGCAACAACGTGGGTCAGATTCCATTAAAAATGGAGTCTAGCAAGTGACACTATGGTGGACACTTATGGAATAACTCTAAAGCCTATATGAATATTTGGCTGGTGGAGCTCAAGGCTAATTTGCATAAAGCCAATTTTTCCTACTCTTTTGAAAACACTTTTCTTCTATTCGAGACATCCGTGGCATGAAATCCACTGTCTCATTCTACCCTTGTTCACCCATCAAATTTTATCTCTGAAGTTGGAATGATGGAATCCTCCGTTGACGTCCTTGATCAGCTGCTCAAAATTGTCCGTAACCGGGGACACGGCTAAGTACTTAGTTTTACACTCTGCAGAGGTTGTGCACTTTCACCATGGTACCCATTCAACCCAAGGTATCCTTTACACACCATTTGTGATAAGGAAAGGAGAGAATGAGACGAGATCTTTCAGAAGCATTTTCCCTCCCCATACTGGCTTGACCTGTTCCACCTAACATCCCCCTACATCTGCTTGTCAAGCCGGAGAGAGTCCACGCAACATAATTGATCAAGCCAGAGCCCATATGGCAATGGCTGCACTGGAAGCAATCGTCACTTGGAGTTCTTCAGATTCCTCTGTTCCTGGGTGGCCGTTCTCAAGTGTACATACTCTTTAGGAACCATAGAAATGGACCGAGTAGCCACACAACATAAACCATCCGACCAATTACCACCCAGGTGTTTCATTCTTAACTTAGTAGAATTTAGATTTTCACAAAACAACATTTGCATAGCATCAATAATTCTACTAAGTATTGCATAGGTACCTAGACACAGGTATAAGGGATTCTACACAGGTTTAGCATAGCAACACATGCATTTAAAAATACACTAAGTAATGCATAAAAATAGGAAGTTTATGAGGTGTGCCACTTGCCTTTGAATGTTGTCGTTGTTCACAAACTCTTTTCAACAACGAACGTTTGCTCTCCGTTTAATCTAAACAATATAAGCAAACAACAATACAACAATCAACAGCAAGCCAAACTCACCATGCATACAAACACATACTAGATGAATAAATAAGTTTTATAAAACTTTCTAAGGAAAATATGTTTATGCATGATGTGCAAAAATATTCCTAAGGCTAGAAATGCTTTTTCATGCCATGAAATTCTTTTAAGTTATTGTAAGGAAAATAGGTTGGTCAAAAAGGACTAAGGACTAAAGTCTTAAGTTGGATAAAAATACTTTGTTTTATATCTTCTTGAAACAAGCACTCTAATGGCTTAGTCTTGATGTGTAAAATACTTAGAGAAAATACTAAGTCATTTGTTCAAGATGATCACAATTATTATCAACTCTTTGTAAATTGGACATTCACTATAGTGAGAGAGACAGACACCCGGCCAGCCACTTAAATTGTGGAACAGGTCTCATGTACGTGGACATGTAAGGTTTGTTTCCAGGCCGCTTCATCCCACTATGCTGCTAGGATCCAACAACTTCAAGATCATAACATCATGATCAAAATTTGTTTAAGTCTAAAAGGACAAGATTAGGAAAGAGGGAAAAGATAGAAAGAAAGATGTAGTTGTCCTCCAGGCTTCATCTCCAGACTTGTAACTTTCTTCTGGATGATGTCTTGATTGAGCTCTTGGTATTCTTGATGAATCCTCAGACTTGGTGGTTCTTGTATCCTCGAGGCTGGTCTTGGATTTACTTAGTCTTCATGAATTTCTCAGAGGAGAAGAAGGACAGAGAGAGAGACTTAGAGAATAAAAAGGGGGTTGGCCTTCTTGAACTTCTTCTCACTTTTCTTCTAAGTGCTTGACATCTTGGGGATGCTTCCAGAGTCTGTTTTCTTCTAAGTCCTTCATGAACTTCTTCTTGATTTTCTTCTAAGTGTTTCCTCCTTGAAGATACTTCTGAAGTCTTGTTTTTGGCTAAGTCCTTCAATGGTCTTCTAGCTCCATCTTGAAAACTACTAAGTGTCTAGTGCATAGCACTTTTCACAAAATACTAAGTTTGAAAATAATCCTAACTTAGAGAAAACTATTGAAGAGGGGTTTCCTATGAGAATAAAATATACTATGAAATGAAATCACAAGAAATATCAAAATAACTTTTGTGTTTTATTTATAAATATGCATGAATTTATAAATGCAAATTAAATAAATTCCTAGTTTTGGAAAAATAAAATTAAAAGGAATAATTATAATATTAAAGTTTTCCTATGATTAAATTTCTATAACAAAATGTTATAATTTGTGTTAGTAGACAGAGAGCATTTAATTAAATCTATTGCAATTGGATTTAATCAAAAATAATGTTTCTATTAAAAGTTATTTCAAAATTAGTCAAACTATTCAAATTAAACACTAAACTATGAAATCATTCAAAATTACTCAAAATTATTTTATAGCAGTAGCATTAATTTACAAATATTCTAAAGTTTCTAAAACATATTTATTTGCAATTTTTGGATTTATAGATTTAAAGTTATTACAAATATACTCAAATTCACCATTTGAAATTTGAATATTTTATACTAAGTCAAATTTGAATTTTGTCTGATCCAATTTATTCTACACATCCAGAGCTTTCCAAATATATAAAAATTATTAAATTTGGAGTTGTGGTTAAAAAGTTATGATTGTTTTCATTACAGGGACTAATCTGCAATTTTTTCAATTAAAAATAAAATAGAAAAATTAAATACACGCTGGCGCTGACGTGGACGCTGACGAGGCGCTGACTGTGCTGTCTACGTGGCGCTGACGTGGATAAGTTATAGATCTGGGCCGTCAGATCTGGATCTGACGGTCCAGATCGGAGCGTACCGCTTCGTCCGCAACGTTCTAATCTAAGCCGTTAAAACAGATCCAAGGGCTCACCGTGGTTTCCAGGAGGTGGCGGCGCAATTCTCGCCGGAGAAGGAGCTGACGGCGGCGCGGGCTCCGGCGTGGACGCTCCGGTCGTTGCCGTGCCTCCCCGGATGCGAGGAGAGCAGCCCCGAGCGCGGCGCGTCGCGGGGAGGGCAATGGAGGTGGCGGCGTCTTTGATCCTGTCCTAGAACGGCGATGGAGACCGGCCGGAGTTGATGGAGCGGCGGCAAGCCTCGGCTATGCACGGGCTGCTCGATCTGCTGCAAAACAAAATGCCGCATCTAGTCGAAACGATGCGCAATGAAGAAATAAGAAGGATGGAGGAGGTGGGTGGTCTTGGGGATCATGGAGCTCGCCAGAACTGAAGCTTCTCACCGGCGGCCGTGGCGGAGGACGATGGTGGATTGCGGCGGCCTGGGGGCGTTATTTTCGTGGGGAGGAGAGGGGAAACGGAGGCGGGGTTGCGGGCTTTATAGGGGGGGGGGATAGGAGATCAAATCCCGCAACAAACTGCCGGATTTTGGAAGAATTCGTTGGAGGATTTCGGGGGCGAGATCTCCGGCTGGAGGTTGACGATGATGACGTCAGCGATGACGTCATCCAGGTAATTCTTTTTCTTTTTTTATTTATTTAATTCATATCTTTTGATTTAAATGTCCAAATGATGTCAAATTAATTTCTAAAAAATTGTAATATTATTTTCCTTCTGTTAAACCAATTGTGGGAGTGTTTTGAACACTTTTCAAAAATAATATTTTGAAATATTGATTAATTACAAATTTGACACTTAAAGTCAAATTTGAATTTCTATCTTATTTAGATTTTCTTTTGGCTAAATAAAATTTGTAAAATACCCACATTTCAATATGTTTGAATTTAAGTTATTTAAACTTGTTTTGCTGAAATCATTCATCTTTATTTTGGCATAATATTAAAGAACTAAATATAAATAATGTTTAGGAAATGTGGAATATAAAGTATTCATTTTTAATTGAATATAACTTGTGCATCATTATATTTTATATTATGATAATTTCATTTGAAAACTTCATAACAACTTTGGAAAGGATTTTTGTTTTAGTTCTATTCTTATTTAGAATATATTAATCATTTCATGCTTGGGAAATAGATGAAATTCTTTTAAGCAAGTGAAATGTTTATTTGGCTAATTCAGTAATTTAAATTCTATGAAGTTGTAAAGTTATACACTATAGACTTATAATTTCCAAACTATATTTTGAACATAGTTAAAGGAATGAAAACCATTTAGTAATTATATACTTTTTGAATAATTCTTGTATTTATGAATAGTTATGGCTAAGTGGTTTAGTTCAAATAATTATAAAGAAACTAAGTTATTTAAAATAAAAATGGATTGTAGTTTGTAAAATATTTGTCAAATTATATTTTAAAGGTTTTTGAAACTCAGTGGATAATAAAATGTTTAAACTGTGGCATTTGAAATATTAAACTCATGTTTGAAGTCTTTCATAGTTGGTTTCCTCATGCATTTAATATTTTATTTTAATGAAAAGAAAAGTTTTAAATTTTAGTGATTTTTGAACATTATAAAATGTTGGGATGTTACAAATCTACATAGGTATCGAAATATATGGCAACTTCAGAAGTAGCAAGTGTGATTGGACTGAGTAGTTTTCCGAGCATATGTGGTCCCCTCATAGATCTCTTAGACTTTTAAGGTCCATGCTACGCGAATGTTCGAGTCTCACTCCATCCATAAGGATATATTTCACCATCATCGTAAGATACGGGGTGATGTCAAACTATGTGACATAGAAATGTTGCAAAGCACATATAGGTCTCAATGTGTGAGATATGTTGACTGTATTCCTCTTCCACGAGACAAGCATGCACCAAGATGCTATGGGTGTTGAGCTTTTACCAAGTTGTAAACTAGATTAAGGGTTACTCTAGTGCAAGTGGGAGACTGAAGGGAATATGTCCTAGAGGCACTTAATAAAGATAGTTTATTAGGCATATATCAATTGCTCATTGTATATTTTATACCATGCTATAACTGTATTAAGCGGAAACATTAATACACGTGTGGTAGATAAACAACCAGGTCCCTAGTAGCCTCTACTAAGACTAGTTCATTGTGCGATTGATGATCGAGGTTTCCCGATCATGTGACATGGCGTCAGTTGGCAATGAACTCATATCTTGGTAGAACGATGTGATGGACATACCCATTTTTGTAGGACGTAGTCATTACGCCTTCGACCGTGAGATCAACTCTTATTGTTATTCCTGAAAGATACTTTGATCGCATCAAACGTCATATCTTATATAGTGTAACAATAAAGGTGACACTTTTAGGTATCGGAAGGGAGTAGTTGAGACGAGGGATCAAGAGCGGGATTTTCCTGTCCGCATAGCAGGATAGATACTCTAGGGCCCACTCGGTGAGATTATATCAAAAGAGTTTGCAAACATGTGATTAGGTCACGAGGACATAATATCACAAACGATGTCGGCCCAGTGGGAACTGGGGTATGGAGATTCCATTCCCCCCAGGCCTCACACGCGCGCCAGTCGGACGAAACGACTAAGGACCAGGCGTGATCGCCTGGCGGGACCCTCGGGGAGCAACTCCCCTCGAGGGTCTGAAGAGGAAACGAAGGCCTCAAGGGATCCTTCGCCTCAGGGGACCCTCCCGAGGCGACAACCCCCCTCGAGGTGGTCCAACAGGAATCTCCCCCCAGGCCTCCTCAGGCCTGAAGGGAAACGTCGCGGCCAAGGAAGTACGCAAGACGCACATGGCCTCTGCCGTGCCCACGTGGTGACAGAAGCACACTCGTTGCCGTTTTGGTGATAAAGTGGTCAATAAAGCGACTCCGCCTGCTGCGCAGCTGCCAGGACCTTCTACTCTGACGATAAAGCGGGTGGACGGCGCAACCCTCCAACGGAGAACGTCATTGTGGGCTCCACCTCAGATACTGCCCTCTCTGCGGGCAGTACAGCGCGGTCGGCCGCCTGTCGGCCACCGTGCCCACCTTTGTCAACAATGGACCGAGTCCATGGATGAAGGGAGAGCGGTGCACTCATGCTCCACCCTGCCCCTGGCATGTGGGAGCCACCTTGAAGGCCAAGCCGAAGGAGAAGGCCAGAGGCTCCTATAAAAGGGACAAGACATCCATCGTAGCAAAGGTCGGCCCTTTGTGTGCTACAAACCCTTGTAAACTCTAGCAACACCTGTTAGGATAGCCTTTGGCCGGAGGAGGAAGAGGACCATCGCTTCCCTCCCCAGGCAAGAACTGCGTCAAGGGGGCCTCCGGCAAGCTCCACTGTACTGTAACCTTCCACATCTAATACAGACAAGCAGGAGTAGCGGTTTTACCTCCCGATGAGGGCCGTGAACCAGGGTAAAGGCCGGTGTCTTCCTCTGTCGTGTGTGTCTTCTTCGGGTCCGGCGAGCAACGTCGCGGAGCCACTTGAGGGTTTAGACCTCCACGTTCAATCCCCTTTCCGAACTACACTTCAGGAAGTGACTACCTCCGATTCTTAGGAGTCATAACCCGACATTTGGCGCTCCAGGTAGGGGGTTGAGGCGCGTCAACAACCTTCAAGCTCGTCTCCGCGCCATGGTGAACACCCGCGTCACTCGCGTCACCCGACGTGCACCTGGAGGAGCACGTGCGCCGCCCGGCACCGCGACCATCCGCGCACAGCGGGGCCGACCCCACCGTGGAGAGCGCGTCCCTTCAGGCCCTCATGCAGAAGCGTCGGAGCACAGCTCTGAGCACCAGGAGGACGCGCAGTCGTCGCATGCAACACAGCGCCCGAGCATCTCCGGCCCTGGGAGGACGGACCCGGCGCCTCACACCGCGCTGCTCATGGCGCAGGAGCTCCTCCGCTATCAGCCCACCGCAGAGGCCCACGAGCAGTGGCTCCAACGCCTCAACCACCTCGTCGGCATCGCCACGACGCGCCCCGCTCCGTCGCAGTCCAACATGCACCCCTCTCTCGCGCGCACGGTCGCAACAAATGCGCCTCCGCCACCTCCGGGGTCTGCACCGGCTGCGGCGCAGAGGGCTGCTTCGCACGCGACCTCGCCGCACGATTGCTTGATCATGCAGCGCACCGCGCCCGACGCTCTGTGGGGATGGAGCTCCAGCGAGATCGCCAGAACAGACTCGTGGAGGAGCTCGGCCAGGCGGGCAAGCAGAACCGCGGCGAGTTGCAGCACGGGGTCGCTACGTACACCTCAGGCTGCATGGCGTTCACTCGCTCTCTGCGTCACGTAGTCTGGCCACAGAAGTTCAGGCCGGCTCTCCCCAAGCGCTACGACGGCTCCAGCAATCCCATCGAATTCCTGCAGCTCTACACCACCTCCATCCAAGATGTGGGGGGAGACGACAAGGTCATGGCCAATTGGTTCTCCCACGCGCTTCGCGATTCTGCGCTGTCGTGGCTCCTGAACCTCCCTGAGGGCTCCGTGAACTCGTGGGAGGAGCTCTCCAAGCAGTTCGTCTCCAACTTCAAGGGGACATACGAGCGCGCCCTCACCCACAACGATCTGCGCGCTATAGTGCAGAGGAAGGATGAGACGCTCCGCAAGTACATCCAGCGCTTCAGCCAAGTGCGCAACAAGATCCCTAACATCCCTGACACTCAAGTCATCGCCGCCTTCCGCGAGGGCGTCACAAACAGCAGGATGCTTGAGAAGCTGGGTATCCACGACAAGCTCACCTCTGTGGTGAAGCTTTTCGACCTGGCGGACTAGTGCGCCAAGGCTGAAGAGGGACTCCTTTTCGTCAAGGACTCCTCGAGAGGGGACAACCATGTCGAGGGGTCCCGGAGCAAGAAAAAGAAGGAGGAGCCCAAGCGCAAGGCCACCGCAGTTCTCGCGGCAGAGCCTGACACGAAGGGCACCCGCAGGGACTCCCCCGAGCCTGGAGAGAAGAAAGATGACGGCCGCCCTTTCTGCATCTACAACAACAGGCGCGACCACTCTATAGAGTCCTGCTTCGACCTCAAAAGGTTAAGCAAGGAGCGCGAGTAAGCAGAGGGCAGTGGCAGCCGCGGTCGAGGCCGTGGCTACCGCGGAAGCGGACGCAAGGGCTGCTACCAGAAACCATCTGGAAACCAGGCCTACGCCACGGAAAAGAACGGCAACCTCCCTGACGAGGAAGATGGCGGCCACCAAGCCCCGAGAGGCGCCATTGCCTGCATCCTCCGGGGGGGGGGGGCGGTGCCAAAATCGAACAACCAGTTCAAGCAGTTCGCCCGCGAGCTCAACGCCGCCCTCCCAAGCACGGAAACCTTCAGGCCCCTCAAGTGGTCGCAATACACCATCGCCTTCGACGCTCAGGACCACCCCAAGTCCACCAAGACTGTTGGAACCCTCCCGCTGGTCTGCAGCCCCACCATCGACAACGTGGCTGTCTCCAAGACTCTCATCGATGGCGGGGCATGCCTGACCGTCATCTCCATAGATACGTTCGAAGCGCTTCAAGTGCCCTACGAGCGGCTCACGCCCTCGAGGCCGTTCACGGGGGTCACCAGCGGCTCGATCGAGCCTCTAGGCCAGGTCAGGCTTGCCGTCACCTTCGGGAGCAAGGAGAATTACCGCACCGAGCACATCAATTTTGATGTCGCACACATCGGGCCGCCATACAATGCCATCCTCGGCTACCCCGCGCTCCCGAAGTTCATGGCCGTCACGCACCATGCCTACAACATGGTCAAGATCCCCGGCAGCGCCGACACGATCACCATTCGTGGGCATGTTATGGACGCTACGCGCGCCGTTGAGACGGCCTACAAGACTGCCGCCATGGCATTTCCCGTAGACGAGGACCTGGAGCCTCTCGAGAGGCCCAAGAAGAAGAAGCAGTTGTTCTCCCAGGAGGCAGCTGCTACAAAGAAGATCTCTTTGAGCTCCAGCAGCTCGGGGGCTGAAGGCTCGGGGGCTAGCGCCACCATTGGCGCCGCGCTACCTCCCAAATAGGAAAGCGCGCTCGTCGCCTTCCTCCAGGAAAACTCTGACATGTTCGCATGGAAACCGTCAGATATGTCTGGTGTACCGAGGGAGGTGATCGAGCACCACTTGGCCGTGTGCCCAAACGCGCGCCCCGTCAAGCAAAAAGCAAGAGAACAAGCACCCGAGAAGCAAGAAAACAAGGAGGTCGAGAAGCTCAAGGCGGCAAAAGTCGTTCGCGAAGTCGCACACCCCACTTGGCTCTCCAATGGTGTGGTAGTCCCAAAGCCCGCCGGAGGAGGCCATCTCTGCATCGACTACACTGATGTAAACAAGGCCTGCCCCAAAGAACCTTATCCCATGCCCAGAATTGACCACATTGTGGACTCCACGGCAGGCTGCGACCTCCTCTGTTTCCTCGATGCCTTCTCTGGCTATCACCAGATAAAAATGGCTAAGGAGGACGAGGAGAAGACAGCTTTCCTCACCCCGTGCGGTGTGTATTGCTACGTCTGCATGCCTTTCGGCCTTAAAAATGCCGGAGCCACTTTCCAGAGGTTGATGAGGATAGCACTTGGCGGACAAATGGGCCAAAACGCCGAAGCATATGTCGATGACATTGTTGTGAAATCACGAGAAGCAAATACTCTCCTCGGAGACCTTGAAGAAACCTTCGCCAACCTGCGCAAGGTGAACATCAAGCTCAACCCCGCCAAGTGCGTCTTTGAAGTACCTTCAGGCAAATTGCTTGGGTTCCTCGTGTCCCATCGGGGCATAGAGGCAAACCCAGACAAAATCAAGGCCATAGAAGACATGCAACCTCCGCGAAGGCTAAAGGACATGCAACGCCTAGCATGCTTCATGGCCAGCTTGGGTCGATTCATCTCCAAGTTCGGCGAAAGAGCCCTGCCGTTGTTCAAGATCATGAAAAGAACAGGCACTTTCAAGTGGACCCCTGAAGCTGAAAAAGCATTTGAGGACTTGAAGAAGTATCTGGCCAGCCCACCAGTAATGGTAGCCCCAAGGCATGGCGAGCACCTGAAGCTGTACTTATCAGCTACTCCGCAAACAGCCAGTGTTGTCCTTGTGGTGGAAAGAGAAGAGCCGGTACTTCACAAGAAGAGTGCGGCCACTCCAAAGAAAAAGCCCCCAGATAAGGAGCTCATAGAAAAGGCCGCCCCAAGTCCACCGCCGCAAGGAATTCATGTCGAGGAGCCTGAGGAGCCCCTTGAGGTCAACCCCCTCGAGGCACGGGGCGAGCCCCTTGAGGCCAACCCCCTCGAGGCACAGGGCAAGCCCCCTGAAGCCAACCCCCTCGAGGGTCAAGCTGGGCCACCTCAGGCAAAAGACGCCGACGCTACAGGAACTACCATCGTCGAGCATCCAGTCTACTTTGTCAGCACAGTACTGCGTGATGCTCACGAGCGGTATACAATGCAGTAGAAGCTTCTCCTCGCACTCCTCATCGCCTCAAGAAAGCTGCGACACTACTTCCAGGGGCACCCCATCACAGTGGTCACTTCTTTTCCCCTGGAGCAAATACTGCGCAACCCAAACGCAACAGATCGTGTCGCAGGGTGGAACATTGAGCTACACCCATTCAATTTGTGCTTCGATACCACAAGGGTAATCAAAGGAAGAGCGCTGGCTGACTTCGTCGCCGAATGGACTTACTCAACCCCTGAATAGCCTTTGGGAGAAGAGCAAGGGCCCTCTGGAGCCGCAATGCCCAGCCTCTGGACCATGAAGTTCGACGGAGCTTTCGCCTGTCGCCGCGGAGGGGCAGGCGTAGTCCTGATCTCCCCCAAAGGCGACAAGTTGTATTACGCAGTCTAGCTGTGCTTCGGAATCGACAAGATATCCAACAACATCGCCAAGCATGAAGGCTTGCTTGCCGGCCTACGCACCGCAATCGCCCTAGGCGTCAAGCATCTACTCATCAAGGGCGACTCCCAGCTGTTCGTTAACTTCTCAAACAAAAGCTACAAGCCTAAGGACGACCACATGCACGCATACCTTGAAGAGGTCCGTAGGCTTGAGAAGAACTTCAGGGGAATGGAGCTCATGCATATCCCAAGAAAGGAAAACCAAGAGGCCGATGACATCGCCAAGCGCGCATCAAAGAGCAAGCTCATCCGCCAGGTGTCTTTGAAGAAAGGCTCGTCAAGGCATCCATAAAGCAGCCCCAAGAGGCCATCACCGCAAGCACAGACGAAGCACTCCCGCCACCACCTACAAGCGGGGCTCCTGACTGCGCCCCCCCCCTACAGGGGAGCGTCTGTTGCTCACTGCGGTGCACCAAGAAACATGATGGATCGACGAGATCAAAGATTACCTCGGCAAAGGAGTCCTTCCCGAGGAAGAGGTTGAAGCGGAGCGAATTGCCCGCCAAGCAAAATCGTACCAAATCCTCGAAGGAATTCTCTACCGCAAGAGCCCAAACGGCATCGCGCTCAAATGCGTCCCTCCTGAAGAAGGAAAAATGCTGATCAAAGACATCCACAGCGGGGAATGCGGCCACCATTCGTGCGCCCGCACCCTCGCAGGCAAAGTCTTCAGGAGCGGTTTCTACTAGCCTCAAGCACTTCCGGATGCAATGGACATCATCCAAGCATGTGAAGCCTGGCAATTCCACGCCAAGCAAATCCACCAACCAGTGCTGGGGCTTCAAACCATTCCGCTCTCGTGGCCGTTTGCGGTCTGGGGGCTGGACATCCTGGGACATTTCCCAATGGCGCAAGGTGGATATCGCTACCACTTTGTGGCCATTGACAAGTTCACAAAATGGCCTGAAGTGGAGGCGACGCGCACAATCACAGCAGGCGCGGCGGTGAAATTCATAAGAGGCCTGGTCTGCCGTTTCGGAGTGCCTAACCGCATCATCACCGACAATGGCTACCAATTCACCAGTGTCATCTTCAGAGCCTACTGTGAAAGAATGGGCATCAAGCTCTGATTCGCCTCAGTTGCCCATCCGCAAAGCAACGGACAGGCCGAGCGCGCAAACGCAGAGGTCCTCAAACGCCTAAAGACCAGGACCTTCGATGTCCTCGAGGGCCACGACAAGGGCTGGATCAACGAGCTCCGCTCGGTGCTCTGGTCCATCCGTACCACGCCACCCAAGCCCAACAGGGAAACCCCGTTCGCCCTCGTTATCTATGGAGCCGAAGCAGTCCTCCCCACTAAGATAAAGCATGGATCCCCACGGGTACTTGCCTTTAACGAGGACCAGCAAGAGGACCTTCACAACGACGACTGGCTGCTCCTTGAAGGGCTACGACGTCGCGCCGCCCTCCGGGCGGCCAAATACCAGCAGGATCTGAGGCGCTACAACAGCCGCAACGTACGCTCGCGCACCCTGGAGGCAGGCGATCTCGTCCTCAGGCGAATCCTCTCCAGGGAAGGCCTCCACAAGCTGTCCCCGATGTGGGAAGGCCCCTACAGGGTCACCCACATCGCCAGGCCTGGCGCGTCTCGCCTCGAGACTCAAGACGGCGTCCCCCCCCAAGAATCCATGGAACATCATGCACCTTCGCAAGTTCTACCCGTGATCATAGTCACGTCAAGGCATTTAGCGAAAGAGGCAGCCCACGGCTCAACCTCCAAGCACTTTTTGTCTCCAAAGGTTAAAAGCTCAAGGCTTAAACCTCACAAATCTTTGTATCCACAAGGAACAAAATTAAAACAGTGATCGTCGTCACACCCGTGATCATTGTCACGTCGAGACTTCAAGCGGAAGAGGCAGCCTACGGCTCAACCTCCAAGCATTTCCGTCTCTAGAGGTTAAAATGCTCACGGCTTAAACCTCCAAAAACGTGCTTTGTTTCCTAAAGGAGCAGATGCAACCTTGGTCATTGCCACGCCCGCGATCATTGACACGTCGAGACTTCAAGTGGAAGAGGCAGCCTACGGCTCAACCTCCAAGCATTTTCGTCTCTAGAGGTTAAAATGCTCACGGCTTAAACCTCCAAAAACGTGCTTTGTCTTCTAAAGGAGCAAATGCAACCGTGGTCATTGCCACGCCCGTGATCATTGTCACGTCGAGACTTCAAGCGGAAGAGGCAGCCTACGGCTCAACCTCCAAGCATTTTCGTCTCTAGAGGTTAAAATGCTCACGAATTAAACCTCCAAAAACGTTCTTTGTCTCCTAAAGGAACAAATGCAAACGTGGTCATTACCACGCCCGTGATCATTGTCACGTCGAGACTCCTAGCAGATGAGGCAGCCTACGGCTCAACCTCCAAGCGTCATAGTCTCTAGAGGTTAAAAGCTCACGGCTTAAACCTCCACAAAACTTTTGTCTCCTAAAGGAACAAAACGTAAACGTGATCATTGTCACGCCCGTGATCATTGTCACGTCGAGACCACGAGCGGAAGAGGCAGCCTACGGCTAAAACCTCCAAGCATCCATGTCTCTAGGGGTTAAAAGCCAACGGCTTAAACCTCCAAGCCCCAAAGGCTTCACTCGAGGGAAAACCCTCAGAGCTCTCAAGTAAAACGAGCCACCTCAGGCCGTCGAGAGTCTCCGCCACTAATAGGTGGTCCACATGCCTCGACATGGTCGAAACATTAGCTTGGCAACATCAAGTTTAATGGCTCAATCTCGTTCCTAAGTGAACTTAGCGCCTCGGAGCCGCTTTAAAATGTATTTAGTGAGTTTTAATATCGCATTACTCTGTGGAGTGTGCGCTTATATCTCTCCATAGGCGTACCTCGCGAGCGGGGGCTGAGTACGGTGCTAGTGCCTCAAACGACACACCAGCAGCACTGCAAAATCAAAGAGTCCGAGCTCTGGCTGGAGGGCAAGATCCCACAAACAAGCCATCTCTACAGAGGACCTTGGTACTTACTCTCCTCGCAAGGAACGCCTGAGGGAACCTATAAGCGCGCACGAGCACCTTAAGCCGTGTTCCAGCGTTTGGGTTCACCCCTATAACACATGCAGGGAAAAATCTCCCATGTCGTGGTGGTGTCACGGCAGATGCCATAGGATGGCTAATGTGTGGGGCCGATGGACGTTGGTGGATCCGGGGAGGGATAGCGAGCTGAATAGCCCACACGGGGAAGATCCCGGTATAACCGAGATCTCCCAAGAACTAGAAATAAGAGCAGTACGCTAGAGGGAAGATCTAACAAACAAGAACAAATGCACGAAGGCACTCAACACACAAACGATATACCCAGGTTCAGGGCCCTCGTGAGGAGGTACCACCCCTACTCCTGCCTTTCCTCTCTATATAACTGTGGTACAAGGGCTACAACTTGCTATTAGTTCTCTCAAAGTGAAGAACACGAAGAACTAGATGAACTCAAGGTATGAAGAAGTAAATGCTCTAGGAGTGAATGCAACTACAGCTTTGGCTCCCAAGTTGGTCTCTCCTCCACAGGAGCAGTTATGGCGCCTTTTATAGAGTTCCAGCAAGGGGGGCTGGAAACCCTAAACCGACTTGGCCCCACCGGACAGGCCTAACCGGCATGGCGTCACCGGCTAGTGCGACCTACTCTCCGCGCTATCCGGCGTAGCCCCTTCGTCATCATCCCGACAAGGACAGCAGGCGCCGTCCTAGAACATCATTGTCCCCCTGTCGGAGACAGGACATGTCTTTGCCCATCCCGGATAGCCTTTTCCGGATTGCCGGGCTAGGCACGTCGTGTCTTGTCGTACCGTTGTCGTACCGCCTGACGCGCTTCCGTGTCAGGCGGGAGGTGACCATGCTTCCGTGTCAGGCGGGAGGTGACCATCCCTCCGTGTCATACGGAACGGTACTTCCCCCCGGATTATGCGGGAAAGCCTGCTACAGACCGTTGACGGCCTACCGGGATCCCTCGTGCCGGTTACCTCCATGCTTGCCCCCATGAGTCTTTCCTGCACAAGATCAAGACCGAGATAGACGTTCCGGTTAGCACTTACTCGGGTTGTCTATCCGGCAAAACCGAATACACCTCCTTCCGGGAGTCTCCTCGGAGCCCAAGATCCGAGATCCTTTCCGGAGGCGTCCGAGTTCGTCCCCGGATGAGTATCTCTAGGCCTAGCCTCCCGAAGATGTCTTAGCCTACCAGCAAAGACATCTTCGAGAAGCTAGTTCTTAGAGGAACCATCCGCTGATGCTTGTGCTGCCATTGTGAAGGCTCGGGGTGTCTATTTATAGTTGCTAGAGCTGACCCTTGCGCCTGCCAGGAGGCACTTTGCACTCTACCAGCGCTCAAGGGTCAAGTTGCCCCTTCAGCATACCAGGAGGTGTCCCTTGCTCTCACCAAAGGTCAAGTATTGTTGTTCCATTACTGAATTATTCCGGGATCTGCCCCTACCCTAGGGGCAGCCCCCCGACACCCCACAAGCTTGAAGAGCCCCCTCAGGAGTGACCCCTCAAGTGGGCAACCCCGCCAGGCGAAAAACTCAAGAAGCTAAGTCTCGCACCCATGCTTTAAGAGCGTTTTTCTCTCCCTAGCGCACGTTTGCACCTCAAGCGACTTCGCTTTCCCGTAAGCTTCATGGACTACTCGCGCGTCTAAGGGGGGCACTTGAGCATCGTGACTCAGGGATCTTACCTCTCCTAGGCCTAAACTCCCCCCGGCCTTGCGAAGTCATTGCTCCTGCATACCAAAGTGGCGGAGTCATGGCACGAAGGGATGGGACCTACCGACACAGAGAACAAATAGACATGAAGTTGAGTCCAAAGAGACCTCACGGGGGGAAAACAAGCTCGAATTAAACAGCGATAAAGAGTATATTACATGCCAAAGGTCTTATGAAAGCTAAACACACAATTGTTTCAGATAAAAGCGCTCGCAGGCGCAATAAAGGGAGGCTCATGTAGAAGCAGCGCCTTGGACCTCCTCTGTGGCACCCTCCCGAAGCTCGTCGGAACAGGCCTCCTCCTCGCTGTCTTCGGCCGCAGCGTCCGCGCGCCTGAAGCGGTTGCAGAAGGCGTCAACTTGCTCGCGGAGGGAACCGGAGACCCGCCGCGCGTCCTCGCCTTGAGCAGCCTCTGTCACGGAGGAGAGGTCGAAGTCTGGCGTGAGGAGCCTGAGGTTGGTGAAGATGCGATCGACAACCACCCCCAGAAGCTGTCGGCTCTCGTCCGCGGTCATCTCGCGGAGCTCAGTGACGGGACCCTCGAGCGCCTCGAATAGCTGGTCAAAGTAGACCAGGTACATGGAAGCATCGTCGCGGCCTCGGACGTCGGTGTGCGGCGCGTGGGCGCCAAGCTGCGCGGCGAGCTCGTTGCCACGAGCGACCAACGACTCGAACATTCGCTCGCGCTGCATCGAGAGCGCGCGAGCCGCATTGGCAGAGTCCGAGGCCTCCTCCTCCCGCTCCATCGCCGGGGCCACCTGATCCTCCACATCCTTGGCCAAGGAGTTGAGGTTGTGGACAGCCTCAGTGCAAGCCTCCTCCGCTCGGCGACGGCCATGCTTCGTGCGCGTGAGGCGAGCCTCCAACTTGGAGTTGGCCTTCTCGAGCTCGGTGATCTGCCGAGCGTCCGCGGCGTGCTTGACCTTGAAGCGGTCCTCCTGCGTCTGGGCCAGGTCGCGGTACTTCTGAGAAGTAGATTTGCGGAACTACTTCTCGCGCTCCGTGAGGGCATCCTCGGCCTCTTTCTTCTTCTCGGCGAAATGTCGCTCGAAGCGCTCGTAAGCTATCTTCTAGGCAGCGACGTTTTCGTCGTACTTCACGGTCGCCTTGGACAGTTCTCCTTCGCGCTGCACAAGGGCCTCGCGTTGGGCGGCCAGGTCCTTCTCCGCCTGAAGGCGCAGCTCCTCGCGCTGTTGCAGCTCCTTCTCCTTGAGGGCCAGCTGCCGCTCACGCTCGGCAAAACCCTTGCGGTCGTCCTCCAGAGCGACCCGCGCTGCCTGATGGGCAGAGAGCAGCTGGGTCTCCAGCTGGCCCAGCTCGCGGCGTTTCTGCGCCAGCGACCCCTCCATCGCCTTGCGCTCCGCCCTGGCCTCCCGCAAGAGCTCCGCCGCAGCATCGCGTTCCATCTGGAGAGGGTTAAGGAGCTCCGCAGCGTCACGAATGGCCCCCTCGCGGACCTCCTTGGCGAAGCGGGTGGCCTCTTCACACGCGGCTTGCAGCGGCGCATCCTCCAGCCGGCGCGCCCCGACCGCCACGTGGAGGGACGCCCATGACTTCGCCAACTCCTCCTGCTGCCGAGCGAGCCATATGTCTCCAAGGGCAAGGTGCGCTTCCAAGCCCTCCAAGGACTCCCTTACGAGGCTGAAGGCGACCTCGCGGCGCCCCTCGCTCCAGTCCCAGCCGCGAAGGAACAGCTTCTGGCTCGTGGAGGGCCCGGCCCCAGCGTCGAGTCGCGCAGGCCCGGCCTCAGGGGAAGCTCGGGGGCTAGCCTGGGCTGCGCCGGCGTCCACTTCCGGCCCTGCAGCTGCAGGGCGATCCTTGGGCATGGCTTGACGTAGAGGCGAGGAAGCATCTCCCCCGGCAGAGCCGCCTGTGCCTGCTGCTGCCTCGCGCGCCTCCCTCGCAGGCTGCACGGGAGTAGTGGCCGCAGGTGGCAAGGTAGGCACGCGCGGAGGCGTCAACGCGCGCGGCGGCGTTGCTTCGCGCTGTGGAGTGGCCTCGCGCGGAGGCGTAGCCGCGCGAGGAGGAGTAGGAGCGCGAGGCGGCGCGGAAGTTGTCTCCTCCGAGCCTTCCACCACCAGAGGCCCGGGAGACGGTGCAGGTGCCTCTGGGCCAGCCGTGCCCTCCTCCACCTGAGGCCCTGCCGCCTCCGCCTTGGGCACAGCAGCCTCCGCTTGAGGCGCCCCCTCAAGGGGCCTCGAGCGGGCCCTCGGAAGGCCTCACGGCCTCGTCAGTCGCGGCCCCTGCCGCGGCGCTCTTCACCTTAGATACCTTGCGAAGCCGGCGGCGCTTCGCAGGTACAAGATCACTGGCAAGGAGCCCAAGAAAATACTTCAGGGAAAAGAAAGGCGAAAGAAAGCTAAAAGAAAAAGGATCCTAGATTATGAGCAGTAACCCTGAAGGGGGGACGCCAGCGTCGACCCACGCCAGGCCTGGCGAAAGCCATGAAGGGAAGGGCTTGGAAGCAGGCCTCGCAGGCGGCGCCTCAGCTTTCCTCTTGGAGGGGACGTCGGACGGCCTCGCCCCGAGCGGTCCACAGCAGCTTTTGTGCGAGGCCCACGCCTCCCCGGAGAGGCCTCCGCAGCTGAGGCCTCCTCAGCCTCTTCCTCCACGAGGCGCGAGGGCGCCACCACGAAGGCGGCTTCATCGCCTGACGAGATATCGGAAATCTCGTCAGTAAATGGCCCAGCCCTTGAAGAGGAAACCTCCCCTGCCGTGGTCTCCTCCTCACCTAGGCCAGCTCCTGAAGCCGAGGGAGAATCGGCCCCCTCCGCTCCCCGCGCGGCCGGCATCGGCGCCTCGAGGTCCGCTTGGCCTGCCGGGGTAAACGGAGGCATCCCCTCCAGGAGGTCCATGCCCTCCGTCAGACTGTATTGGTGAAGGGGCTGGAGCGCCATCCGGAGCTCATCCACGGGAAGCACCGATGGATTGACGAAGAGCGCGGAGAGGACATTGTCGACGGCGTCCTTGTCATTGTCATCGGCGTGAAGCCGCATCTTGTCCTTCGGCCCCGAGTACATCCACATGGGGACAGAATGTGCCTGGAGGGGCGCAATGCGGCGCGTCACGAAGTCCGCGATGATCATCTGCCCCGTGAGGCCCTCCTCGCGGAGGAAGCTCAGGCGTCCCATCAAGCTCACGTTCCTGGCGCCGTCGAAGGTGGCCTTGCCCCAATGGGAGTTCTTCATCGGGGGCGTGTCGGGGACCTCGAGGAAGGCCCAGGGGCGCTCTACCCCAACAAAGAACCACTTCTGGCGGAAGTCGTCCACCTTCTTCGTAACCGAGGTGATGGCCTTGCCCTCGCTCCAGGACATGGGGATGTAGACGCTCCCCATGCCATCGACGATGCGGAACAAGACGCACCCCGAGCGCTTGTTCTTCGCCGTGTTCCGGAGCGTGTAGAAGCACCGGAACAGCCCCACTGTGGTCTCCAGGCCGAGGTACGCCTCGCAGAGGTAGGCGAAGACGGCGAGGATGAGGACGGGGTTGGGGTGCAGGTGCAGCAGCTGCACCTGGTAGAACGCCAGCACCGCCCCCAGGATCGGCGAGAAGGGCGGCACCAGTCCCGCAGCCAGGCAATGCTGGAAGATCGGGAAGAACCCGCGCGGCCGCTTCCCGTGCGCCGCGGGCTTCAGGGCAGTGGCGCCGTGCTTGTTCGTTCGGTCCGCCACCAGGTATCGGACCTTGGCGAGCGCCTTCTCGTTGACACGCACGCCCAGCAGCACCGCACCCATGACGGTCTCGGGACCCTCTGCCTGGGAGTAAGACCCCGCGGCGGCCTTGCCCTTGCTCTTGAGTGGGCTAATCGTCGAGGGCGCGGAAGGTTTAAGGGAGACTCGCTTGAGAGAGAGAGCGGAGGCGGAGAGCTCTAGGAAGCGGAAATTTCTGCGAGAAGAATTGGAAACGGTAACGGCTCCCTGCCGCTGCGCTCGGGCTTTATGTCCCCTCGAGGAGCAGTTACCGGGCCGTGGTGGGACCCCACACGACCTGTGCCCCGGATCGTGCGAGACCGTTATTCGTCCAAGTGCCGCGTGGCTTGGGCCAGCTGGGCACTAAGGGCCCACGACGCTTCGCCTATACCCATGGGCTCAGTCGTGCCCATCATGGGCCCGGGGGCTACTGTCGGCCTAGTGGGAACTGGGGTATGGAGAGCCCATTCGCCCCAGGCCTCGCACGCGCGTTAGTCGGACGAAATGACTAAGGACTAGGCATCACCGCCCGGCGGGACCATCGGGGGGCAACTCCCCTCGAGGGCCTGAAGAGGAAACGAAGGCCTCAAGGGATCCTTCGCCTCAGGGGACCCTCCCGAGGCGATAACCCCCCTCGAGGGGGTCCAACAGGAATCTCCCCTCAGGCCTTCTCAGGCCTGAAGGGAAACGTCGCGGCCAAGGAAGTACGGCAAGACGCACATGGCCTCTGTCGTGCCCACGTGGTGACTCAAGCACACCCGTTGCCGTTTTGGTGATAAAGGGGTCAATAAAGCGACTCCGCCTGCTGCGCAGCTACCAGGACCTTCTACTCTGACAATAAAGCGGGTGGACGGCGCAACCCTCCAACGGAGAACGTCATCGTGGGCTCCACCTCAGAGACTGCCCTCTCTGCGGGCAGTACAGCGCGGTCGGCCACTTGTCGTCCACCGTGCCCACCTTTATCAACAATGGACCGAGTCCGTGGATGAAGGGTGAGCAGTGGACTCATGCTCCACCCTGCGCCTGGCATGTGGGAGCCACCTTGAAGGCCAAGCCGAAGGAGAAGGCCAGAGGCGCCTATAAAAGGGACAAGACATCCATCGTAGCAAAGGTCGGCCCTTTGCGTGCTACAAACCCTTGTAAACCCTAGCAACACCTGTTAGGATAGCCTCTGGCCGTAGGAGGAAGAGGACCATCGCTTCCCTCCCCAGGCAAGAACTGCCTCAAGGGGGCCTCCGCAAGCTCCACTGTACTGTAACCTTCCACATCTAATACAAACAAGCAGGAGTAGCTGTTTTACCTCCCCACGAGGGTCGTGAACCTGGGTAAAGGCCGGTGTCTTCCTCTGTCGTGTGTGTCTTCTTCGGGTCCGGCGAGCAACGTCGCGGAGCCACTTGAGGGTTTAGACCTCCGCGTTCAATCCCCTTTCCGAACTACACTTCAGGAAGTGACTACCCCCGATTCTTGGGAGTCATAATTCGACAAACGAGTAGAAGATAGTGTTGTCGATAACGAGCTCATGCTAGGTATGGAGATATCTATGAACGATACTCGTACACGCTAAGTATCGCTATGGCAAATGGTTTAAGACTCAACGTCTATGTTTGATAGATGAAAGTCATTCGTTATATCACAGGGGTTAATTCACGGGGTCCAGGCCTACGAGTTAATAATTGATCGGAGAGGGGTCTCGATCATGACTGTTATTATATCGAACCGCTAGGGTAACACACTTAAGGGGTTTCGATAAGACAACCGGAAAGGAAAGAGAACACCGGGAACGTCCCGGGAATGGTCCGATGGAGATCGGGCAACGACGAAATAGTTTTCGGAGCAAGAATAAATTATATATAATATGTTTGATTTTAATTAGTGTAATTAATGATTAAATATGATTTTATATATTTATTTTAGAATTTTTAAAGGCTGAAAGAAGGCCCATGAGGGGGGGAAGTCCCCCCAAGGGCTTCAGATTGAGGGAGGCCGGCGCATGTGCCCTAGCCGCACCAGGCGTGTGGGATAGTCCCACATTGCCTGGCTGGCAAGGTTGGCTCCCCCTGGGAGCCTTTATATAGAGGTGCACCCCTGGCCTTTTAATTCACCAATTAAATTCTCAAATTCTCCTCGATTTCGTGATTCCCTTTGTCGGAGTTGCGCCGAGGAGGAGGAGAGTTCTCTCCACCATACGCCCGCTGCCGCGCTGCTGATGTTCCGATACAAGTATTTCGCTGCTCGTACTGGACTGGAGTTTCGGAGGCCGTCGTCTCCAACGTATGTGTGTAACGCCCTGCGAGATGCTGCGCTGGCGGTGCTCGGAGGCCTACTTCCTCCACCCGACCTCGAGGTCATCTTCGTCATCTTCGTTGCGCCAAGATCTTCGCGACCTAGAAGTCGGCTACGTCGTCTTCGTTATCAACGCTTGTGCGGGAGCGTAATCCCCACTTTCGGTGTATAAGGGTATGTATTCCGATCTCCGCCGTATTACTATATCTACATAGTAAAGATTCTAGCTAGTTTAAGGATATCGTTGCTAGAAAAATTATTGTTTTCTGCCTGCGAACCCTTCAAACACGAACTACTAAGCATCCACCGATCGACATATACTTTATGTGAACCATTTAAGCATGCTCACATGAATGAGTATATCTACAAAAATGAGAAAACAAATAGAGTTCATTACCGGCCTCTTACCCAACTCGAATTGTCATAGATCATCATAATTGACTTATCACTTGTGTTCTTGAAAGATATGAAATAATAACCAAGCTCCATGAGGTAACTAAAGGTAATGACCTCTGAAAAAAACTATACAAAACCAAAGAGAAACATCAAATATTTTTGGGTATTCGGATTTAGGAACTAAAAACAGAACAACCAGCAAAAACGAATTTTTCGAGGACCTTAACATGCCCAGATCAGAAAACTCAAAACTAATGAAAGTTGCCTACACATCCCAGGAACATGCACACGAAATTTCAAATCATTCATACTTTTCTGTGAAAAGATATGAATTAAACAGTGGACAGAAGAAATCTGTCCCTGCGTGAAACAGCACGCAACAAAGCAAAATATTTTAGTGTTTTTGCATATTGAACTGAAATAAATAATAAACATAATAATACTAGATAGTAAAACAAACCAGAAAGAGAAATAATAAAAATCTTTTTGGTGTTTTTGAGTTAGTCCGCATTAGTTGCATTCAAAACACACAAATTAGAGGTAAAACAATAGCAAAAGTGTTCGGGAAAGTAAATACGTTTTGGACGTATCAGCACCAGGTCGCTGACGAACAACAAGAAGAACCATCAGATAAGAGTTGAGAAGGGGAGACTAAGAAATAGGTCATCAGAGTCAAGATACTTACTCAGCTTGCTTGGCGCGGGTGTCCACCCACACCAATCCTAGCGAGCGCCACGACGGCTTGGCCTTGGCGCCAGACCCCTCGGGAGGTGCCTCTGCCTTCCTCTTGAGGGGGACGTCAGACAGTCTCGCCTCATGCCTGTCGACGGCCGCGTTGGAGCGGGTCTCTCGCCGCCCCGCCACGGTCTCTTTGTCCTCCTCCTCCCCCACAGGGCGCGATGGGACCACCCTGAAGGACTCGTCGTCACCTGACGAGACCTCGTAAATTTCTTTATAAAGGGACAAGGCCCTTCACGAAGTCGCCTCTCCGGTTGAGGGGTTTGCCATGGCCTCCTCGCAACCTGGCCCAGCTCCCAAAGCGGAGGGCGACTCCGTGGCCCCCGCCTCCTGCGCCACAGGCGCGGCCATCTCCTTCTCCTCCCCCACTAGGCCTAGTAGGGTGAACGCCGGCATCCCCTCCAGAATCTCCAGGCGCTGGCTCATGAAGAGTTGATGGAGAGGCCTCAGCGCCGCCACCACCGCAACCGACACGTCCGAGTTGATGAAGAGGACGCTCATGATGGTGGCGACAACTTTAGGGCGGTTGTCGCAAGGATGGAGCCGCATCGGGTCAGTGAGGCCCGAGTACATCCACTTCGGCTTCTTGTGCGCTTGAAGCGGAGCGATGCGGCGCCTCACGAAGTCCTCCACGACCATCTGCCCAGTGAGGCCCCCCTCCCGGAGATACTTCAGGCGGCCCACCAAGCCCGCGCTCTTCGCGCAGCGGAAAACTGACTTGTTCCGGTAGGAGTTCTTCACCGGCGGCGCCTCCGGAACGTCGAGGAAGGGAAGGGCGACTTGACGCCGATGAGAAAGCACCTATGGCGGAAGTCGTCCACCTTCTTGACTACCGCCGTGACGGGTTTGTCCCCGTTCCACGACATGGGATTGTAAACTCCCCCCATGCCGTCCACGATGCGGAAGGAGACGCATCCAGACCGCTCGAGGGCCGCGGAACTCTAGAGCGCGTAGAAGCTCAGGAAGAGGGCCACCGAGGGGTGCACGCCCAGGTAGGCCACGCAGAGGTAGGCAAAGATGGAGATGATCAAGATGGAGTTGGGGTGAAGATGAAGAAGTTGGATCTGTTAGAACTCCAGAATCGCCTCCAGGAAGGGCGAGTATGGAGGCACCAGCCTGGCGGTGACGGTGTGGAGGAAAGTGGGGAAAAACCCCTTCGTGGCCCGGAGAGCGCTGGAGCCGTGCTCGTTGGCCGACCCAGCGACCAAATGTTGGATCTTGTCTAGCGCCTCGTCGTTGTAGCGCAGCTGATCTCGCCATCGCCACCTTGCCCTTGGCAGGACACAGCGCCGGAGGAGGAAGTAGTGTGGAGAAACGCGGAAGGAAGAGGAGTTCGCCGGAGTGCGCGGGCGGAGAAGGAAAGATTAAAGGATTGGAGGCGCGGAGTGAGAGCAGTAACGGCTCCACGGGCTGGCGCGCAGGCTTTATGTCTCGTCTGAGCAGTTACCGGGGCGTGGTGGGACCCCCCACGACGCACGCCTCGGAAATCGTGTCTTCCCAACGGCGTAACCGACACGTGTCTCGGGCTGGCCGGACACTTTGGGCCCACGACGCTTCGTCTGAGTCAATGGGCTCCGCCATACCCGTCTTGGGCCCGGGGGCTACTATCGGCCCAGTGGGGAGCAGGGTGTGCAGAGCCAACTCTCCACAGCCCTCGCACGCGACATCATTGAAGGAACGACTAAGGACCGAGCCAGCGCTTGGAGAGACTCTCGAGAGGAACGTCCTCGACAGGGCCTGACGAGGAAGCGAGGGCCTGAAGAGGCTACTCCCGCAACGGCTACTCTACAAGGCTGCCTCCCACTGGAGAGGAGTCAACGCAAATCCCTCCACAAGGCCACACAGGCCCTTTGGAGATACTTCGCTACGAAGCAACCACTTCAGAGTGCACATGGCCTCTGCAGCGGCCGTAGAGTGACGCAGCGTCTGCACGCGGTGATGAAGGCGCCGCAGTTGCCATTCTGGTGATTAAAGGAGTCAACAAAGCTGCCGCTCGCGCTGGACTACGAAGCTTTCCTCTTCGGTGATAAAGCGGGTGGACGGCGCAACACTCCAACGACAAGGTCATCGTGGGCTCCCCCACGACCTCTGCGGCACCAGCTGGCCGTCCTGCACGGACGGTGGTTTGCCGGCCACTACGGTAGGCTTTTGGACTCATGGACCGAGTCCATGGACATTTATGTTGCGGTGCACCCTACTCCTTTGTCTCACCGCCATGTGAGAACCCATCCACTGCACAGAGCGTAGGGATGAGGCCCGGGGCACCTATAAAAGGAGTGGGAGCACTTCCGTAGCAAAGGTTCGATCATTTGAGCTCTTGAACACCAGTCAAGTGCATAGGATAGAAAACTGTGCTCGACGAGGAAGAAGATCCTAGCTACCCTCTTTGAGCTCCACACAGCCAAAAGAGAGCCCTCGGCATGCTCATTGTACTGTAAACCCCTGCAATGCAATACAGACAAGCAGGAGTTGCGGTGTTACCTCCTCCCGACGGCCGTGAACCTGGGTACGAGTTGGTGTCCTTCTCTATCGTGATGTCCCTCTTTAGGCTCGACGAGCACCATCGTCGTTACTCTTGAGAGATACTTGACCTCCGCGTTCAGTCCCCCTTCGAACACTCTCTGCAGAGTGTGGCTATCCCTGTTTCCTGGAGTCACTCTCCGAAAGGATATCTAGCAAGAAGAGCAAAGAAGCAATCAACTGGCTCTGATTCCCCCTAGGCAACCTCCGTTTATCAAACCCCAACCAATCTTACTCTTAACCAATTCGTCATACCGGCCGATCAACTGGTCCAATTGAATCCAAAGAGGAAGGAATTGGCAAAGTAATCACAATTACAAAGAGGAGTTCATCCCCACATGGGGAGGCCTTGATTCATCTCCACAAGAGGGAGGCCTTGATTCATCTCCACATGGGGGAGGCAACACCAAACATGGTGGGGAAGGAGCAAAGCTCAACTTTAGTCTAATCTCAGTCTAACCTTAACCCTAGGCAGGTAGTAGAGTACTTATAGTCTAGATGGAAAGAGGGGATAAGATTACAAGGCTCAAGGGCCTCTCAGCTCACAGGCCACGCGCAGGATCGGTTCTACCGGCGGATGAGGCGGTAGTACCGGGGTCGGTAGTAACGGTGGATGAGGTGGTGGTACGGCCTGTATCTGAGCCTTCCGATGTTGGAGACGCTGCATGGTCCGGTAGTACCGGGTCCCCGACTGTAGTACTGGCTGGTAGGTAGTACCGGTCTTCCGGCGGTAGTACTGCTGATGTCCGAGGCGAAATGTCTTGACTGCTCGAGTGTAGCGGTAGTTCCGGGTTTAAGACAGTAGTACCGTCGGAGCGGTAGTACCGACCTACAGGTGATAGTACCGCCGGTTCCTGGAGGTCTTCTCCTTCCTCCTCTTGATCATCTCCTCGAGGGTGCTCATGGGAATGGTACCTGAGAATGCATAAGGTATCCGATTGAAGTAGCAAGCCATTCAAGGGTGAATCCAAGTCACACAAAGAAAGGAGCGAGTTAACCTTTTCATGTATAGACTTTGCTACTTGATCTTGTCATTGGTCTAGTGGTTGCGGGTGGAGTGTGGTCCATAGGCGGCACTACATCATCTCCCCCCCCGCCCTTGGGAAAGAGTCATACTCGACTCTTGGCCTTCTTCATCACTTGCCGTCCCGCGGTAGGGTGAGATATCACACACGTTGAAATTGTCATGCACGAGGTACTTGGACTTGGGAATGTCGACCTTGTCAGCATTGTTGTTTATGAGATTAAGGATCTTGAATGGTCCATCACCATGAGGGGAGAGCTTGGACTTCCGGAAAGCGGTCCTTGCATAGATGTAACCACACAAGGTCCCCTTCTTAAAAGATCACGAAGCGCTTGTTCTTGTTCATCTTGGTGGCATGAAGCTCATTGTGCTTTTCAAGCGTTTCCCTTGTTGATTCATGTAGCTTCTTCATGTATTCAGAGCGCTTTTCAATGTCCATGTTGACACGTTCTTGTATGGGTAGTGGAAGGATGTCAAGCGCGGTTTAGGGATTAAAACCATAGACGATCTCGAATGGTGTCTTCTTGGTGGCCCGATGGAGCGCACGGTTGTAGGAGAACTCGGCATGAGGGATGCATTCTTCCCAGTTCTTCAAGATGGGCTTGATCAACACATGAAGAAGTGTTGATAAGCTTCGGTTCACCACTTCGGTTTGGACATCGGTTTGGGGGTGGTATGCGGTGGAGAAAGGGTGCTTCATCCCCATCTTGGCCATCAAAATCTTCCAAAAGTAGCTCACGAACTTGACGTCTCTATCAGACACGATTGTCTTGGGCACTACATGAAGACGAACGATTTACCTAAAAAACAAATTTGCAACATGTGAAGCATGGTCGGTCTTATTGCATGGTATAAAGTGTGCCATCTTAGAAAATCGATCAACAAGGAAAAATATGGACTCTTTGTTGGTTTTAGTGCGTGGAAGGCCTAAGAAAAAATCTATAGCAATGTCGGACCATGGGTTGTGTGGTATTGGTAATGGAATGTATAGACCATGCAAGTTTAGTGTGGACTTAGCTTTGAGACCTGTCGAGCATCGTTGAAGGAGACGATTCACATCACGCCACATCTTTGGCCAATAGTAGTTGGTGGATAGCATGGCATAGGTCTTGTCATGTCCAAAATGTCCCATGAGGGCTCCTCCATGTGATTCCTTCAAAAGCAGCAAACGAAGGGACGACTCGGGAATGCATAGTTTGTTAGCTTTGAACAAGAAGCCCTTGTGCAAATAGAAATCATCCATGCCTTTGTTCTCATAACACTTGTCAAAATGGGTCTAAAGAAGTTATCGAAAGAATATAAGTTCTTTATCTCATCCAAACCCAAAACATTGATCTCAAGATGCGTAAGAAGGTTGGTCTTGCGGGAAAGGGCATCCGCCACCACATTCTCTTTCCCCTTTTTGTATTTTATTACATAGGAAAAGGTTTCTATGAACTCAACCCACTTAGCATGTCTCTTGTTTAAATTTGTTTGGCTTTTCAAATATTTCAAGGACTCAAGGTCCGAATGAATGATGAATTCCTTAGGGCAAAGATAGTGTTGCCAAATTTCCAAAACGTGAATCAAAGGAAATAACTCCTTGTCTTAGATAGGGTAGTTCAAACGAGCACCATGAAACTTTTCACTATGGTATGCAATTGGTCTACCATGTTTCATGAGAACTCCTCCAATGCCCAAACCACTTGCATCATATTCAATCTCAAAAGTTTTGGTAAAATCCGGTAGGGCAAGGAGTGGAGCTTCCGTTAACTGTCTCTTTAGTTCATTGAAAGCAACGTCTTGTGCATCGCCCCAAAGATAGGGAACTCCCTTTTTAGTAAACTCATATAGGGCACATGCAATTGTGGAGAAATCCTTAATGAAATGGCGATAAAACCCGGCAAAACCAAGAAATCGTCGCAATTCTCCAAGAGTGAGAGGGCAAGGCCAATCACGAATAGCTTGTATCTTTGATTTATTAACTTCAAGACCATTGGCGGAAACAACGAAACACAATAAAACAAGTGTGTTGGTGGCATAAGTGCATTTAGAAAGATTTGCATCAAGCTTGGCATTGCGAAGAACCAACAAAACTTGAGAACCATGAGATGTATATTCTTCCAAGGATCTGCTATAAATGAGGATATTATCAAAGTACACAACAACAAATTTTCAAATGAAAGTGCGCAACACATGATTCATAAGGCGCATGAAAGTGGAAGGTGCATTAGATATGCCAAAAGGCATAACCAACCATTCATATAGAACAAATTTGGTCTTGAAGGCGGTCTTCCATTCATCAGCTTCACACATTCTTATTTGGTGGTAACTGATACGTCTCCAACGTATCTATAATTTATTATGTTCCATGCTATGTTATATAATGTTATTACATGTTTTATATGCATTTTATATAGTTTTATGCATTTTCTGGGACTAATCTATTAACAAGATGCCAAAGTGCCAGTTCCCTGTTTTCTGTTGTTTTTTATTTCAAAAAAGTACTTAAGGAAATATTCTCGGAATTGGAAAAGAAACATCTTGGAATTATTTTTGGATTATGGAGGTTCCAGAAGATCGAACACGAGACGAAGTGGACGACCGAGGCGCCGTCACCTAGTGCTGGCGCGGCAGGCTTCTGAGCCGCGTGAGCACATGGTGACGCGGCCTCGGTACTCCACCGACCTCGCCCTTTCGCCTATAAGTACCCCCCCCCCCCCCCAAACCTAAAAATCGAACGGTGTTCATTATTTCCTCCACGGGTCCCGAGCCGCCGTCGTCGTCAACACCAATTCGGGAGAGATCAAAATTGCTCCCCGGCACCCTACCGGGAGGGGTATCGTCCCCGGAGGCCTCTACGTCGCCATGACCGCCTCCAGACTAATGCGTGAGTAGTCTACCCTTGGACTACGGGACCATAACAGTAGCTAGATGGTTGTCTTCTCCTCTTGTGCTATCATGTTTAGATCTTGTGAGCTGCCTATTATGATCAACATCACCGTTATGTAATTCCTCATGTTGTGTTTGCTGGGATCCGATGAATATTGAGTACTAAAGTTATTGCTTCATAATATATCATGTGTGTGCTATTTAACTATCTTGCATGCTCTGCGTTACTCGCGTGTGCTTTGGCCAAGTAGATGCTTGTAACTCCAAGAGGGGGTATTTATGCTCGATAGTAGGTTCATGTCTCTATTTAATCTGGGGTGGTGACAGCTAGCTCTAAGGTTGTAGATGTACTGTTGCTACTAGGGATAAAACAGTAGTACTTTATATAAAGATGATGTTACTTACTTACTTTACACACAGTGCATAAGGCGATAATCTGTTGCATGCAACTTAATACTGAAATGGGTGCGCACGCCAACCTGAAGGTGGATTATTAGTCATAGATGCGGTTCGAATTGTCTATGTTTATTGTTGTAATACCCGAATGAATGTCACACTAGAAATCATAATGTTAGTCTATGCATTGGTTTGCTCATCATTATTCTATCAATTGCCCAGTTGTAATTGTTTACCACGCATGAATGAATGTTACTATTATATATGGAGAGACACCACTAGTGAACTGTGGACCCCGATCCTTCTCTTTAATCTGATAAAACCACAACTGAAACATGTTACTTTCTGCAAACAAACATATTTCTTCCACATATACGTTTAACGCTTTGTTACAGCAAGCCGGTGAGATTGACAACCTCACCGTTAAGGTGGGGCAAAGTTTCTTGATTGTTTGTGCGCAGGCTCCACATTGGTTGCTGACACAGGTGTGGTGCCATGCCAACATCAGCTACCAACAACCTCAGGGGAACTCTCATCTCCTACTGGATCGATAACCCTTGGTTTCATACTGAGGGAAACTTGCTGCTGCACTAGTTCATACCTTTCTCTTGGGGTCTCCCAACAACATACCCACCGTGTGCATCAGTAACCACTTTTAAGATCAACTTTTGAAAAGATGGTGGCACCACAAATTTCATCTAGCATATCATCAAGTCTAGGGATAGGATGGCGATATCTCACCGTGATTGCGTTGATGCGTTGATGGGCCTACAATCCATGCATACGCAAAGAGAGTTGTCAGCCTTGGGTACAAGGATTATCGACACGGCACATGGACTCAAGCTTTCAGGCACATGTCCCTCGGTGAGGATATCTTGAACTTGCCTCTCAATTTCCTTGGTCTCCTCGGGGTTGGTGCGGTATGGTGTGCGGTTTGGGAGAGGGGCGCTCGGAATAAGGTCGATGCGATGCTTGATTCCTCGTAGAGGTGGTAGCTCCGGTGGTAGTTCCTCGGGGAAGACGTCTCCAAATTCCTTCAACATAGATAAGAAAGGCAAAGGAAGATGTGTAAAATCATTAGTGTTAGTTACTTCTCCCTTGCACACAAGTACGTAGTGGAGAATGGACGGGTCATTCCTCACGTGTCTTATCTCACTTTTGGTGGCTAACAAGATTACACCACGAGTAACTCTCTTAGGTTGGTGGCTCTCATGTGGTTTGTGGTTCTCACTCATTTGGTTGTGGCTCTCTTCCTCGCTCTTCTTCTCATGGTTCTCTTGGTGTGTATGGGAAGAGGATCTTGCAAGGTTCTTGGCGTTGTCGGCGATGATTTGGCTAGGTGTCATAGGACGTAACACGTAGTTCTTTTCGTTGCCCTTGAAGCTCACGAAGTTTTGCATCCGTCATGTGGCACCCTTATCAATATGCCAAGGTCGACCAAGAAGCAAATGTCACACGGTCATGGGAACCACATCACAATCAACGATATCTTCATAAGCACCAATCTTGAAGGGAACTTGTACCATTTGGTGAATCTTGACGGCACCAGTGTCACTTAGCGATTGGACATGGTATGGATTCGAAAGCTTATTTTAAGGCAAGCTAAGCTTCTCACAAAGTTTTGTGCTTGCTAAGTTGTGGCAACTTCCACCATCGATGATCACTTTGATGGACTTCCATTGATTGCGGCTCGTGTTTGAAACAAATTGCACAGTTGCTCTTCACCGTCTTGAATGTTTGTTGTCAACCGAGTCACGGCCAATAAAGTTTGGTGGGATTCACCATCACAATAGATGTCACCGCTGTTGTCGTCCACTTTGTGCATTGCATGGAACTCATCCTCACTCATGGATTCATACTTTCCATTCGCATTGACTATCATCACCTTCTTGTTGGAGCACTCAAAGTACTTGTGGCCTAGTCCACCACACTTGAAGCAATTCAATTGGCTTGATTGGGAGTTTGAACCCTTAGTGGTTGTTGTCTGTGTATTGGAGCTCTTGAAGGTTGGTGGGACATTGTGCATCGAAGGTGGCACATGCGTTGGTGCTCTTGTATTTGCTTGACTTGTTGGAGGTGTTGGTGTTGAAGGCTGATGACCCACAAGTATAGGAGGTGTATCGCAGTACTTTCGATAAATAAGAGTGTCGAACCCAACGAGGAGCAGAAGTTGCTGACACGCAGCTTTGATGAGGATTTCACTGTAAATACTAGCAGACAAGTTTTCAGCAGATTTTGATATGATAGATAAATAAAGTGCGAGTAAATAGAGCGCGGAAATTATAATTGCAGCGAGTGGCCCAATCATTTTGAGAGCAAAGGACAAGCCGGTTTGTTTACTTATGATGACCAAATGTTCTTGAGGACACACGGGAATTCTGTCTAGTGCTTTCGCTTCATATTGATGATTAATCTTTAGTGTTTAGATAAGTGTCGTGTGGGTGAGCCTATGCTAATGCACCGCCCTTCCCCTTACTAGGACTAATACATACTTATGATTATACCTCTTGCAAGCATCCGCAAATAGAAGAAAGTAATTCAGATAAATCTAACCATAGCCTTAAACTCTGAGATCCTGCTATCCCTCATGCATCGAAATATCAACTAGGGTTTAGGTTTCTATCACTCTGGCAACCCCACAATTAATAGCCGAGTACACGATGCATTCCCCTAGGCCCATAAAGGTTAATTGTCATATAGTCGACGTTCACATGACACCACTAGAAGAATGGCACCACAACTTAAATATCAAAACATTAAATATTACTCAACATAGTTCTCTACTAACATCTAGACTTCTCCCATGTCCTCAATAACTTAACGAACTACTCACAAGACATCATATGGTGCATGATCATAGATGATATAGTGATGGGTAACAATCTGAACATAAACCCTAACTCAACGGTTTCACTCAATAGCATCAATAACAAGAGTAATCAACACCGGGATAGTTTCCCCTATCAAACAAACAAGATTCAGCCCGAGATGTTACAACGGGAACAGAGTGGACCTATGGAGATGACGGCGTCGGCGGTGGAGATGGTGGGGTTGGCGATGGTGATGGAGTGAAGTTCGATGATGGCGACGATTTCCCCCCTCCGGCAAGGAATTTCCCCGGCGGCAATGCACCCTACCGGAGAGCTTTTCTCTCTCTGTTTTATCCACCTCGTGGTGGTGGCGGAGAGGAATTATGAACACCGTGCGGGTCTTAGGTTTTCGGGGGCTTCAAGTACGCGAAAGGGCACCGCTAGAGGTGGGCCAGGGTGGCCCCACCACCTGCTCGCGTGGCCAGAAAGGGCCCCGCGCCATGGCATGGTGTGCCCCCCTAGGCCCCACCTCGGGCTGCCCTTTTGGCCTCCTCCGTGAACTGGCAAAATATTATTTTCCAGTTTCTCTGTTTGGTCTTCTGAGCTTTGCAAATATTGTATCTTGATGACGCTTTTTCCAGCAGAATTCAGACTCCGGATTTCCATCCTCCAATGATCATCAATCATGCAAAATAGATGAAATAACATAAGTATCATCTCCAAATATGAAATATATCAATGAATAATAGTAAATTATGATATAAAATAGTGATGCAAAATGGACGTATCAACTCACCCCAAGATTAGATCTCGCTTGTCCCCAAGCAAAAGCTGAACTCGGTAAACATGACCACAGGTTTATGGACTGAAGTGTCGATATAAATTTGTAACATCCTGTGATTTGAAAAATCAGAAAAATTTAAAACTTTTAAAAATTACTTTGTATGTTACCTTGAAAAGAGAATTCAAGCATTGCATTCATGCACTCATGCATTCATGCATCAACATCATTTCTTCATGTTGCTTAAATTAAATAAGGGTTTCAATTTTAATATTTATCTATATGCTTGTTTTGGAAATTATTCCATAAACATGTTATTTGTACCTTTTATAATATTCCATTTTTATTAATTTATGTTTGTGGAATAATGTAAGGACCCCTCGAAACAAGTCCGAGATGCCCACGTTATGTAAAAGATCACGATCCCATTGATCAGTGCATCGCAATCACATAACCAACATAGGTATCAAAGAGTTACATCATTTAAGTCGTACGAATAAAAGTCTTACAACACATAGACGGTCATACGACCAAAGTCAACAAACCTCGTCACGCGGGACGGAATTAACTAAGATAGCGGAAGCTCGTGGCTAGCGACAACTCTTAAGATCTCCGAGCGCTGATCCCACAAGTGCAGTTGACCGGTGACAGCTAAGTGGCGTAGTCGTCATCATACACCTCCTCCTCGACGTAGGCCTCCTCATTATAATCTGGACATTTGAATATCCAGGGACAAAGCCATATGAGTACAATTATGTACTCGCAAGACCACCTACAGGTTATTTATAGTTTTTCAAGGATATGCAAGTAAAGCCTTTTTCGAAAATTAGGATGGCTCCTATATACAACTATAGGGCTTGTTTTCGAATACAATGATTTCAAGCATAGAGAATACGACATCTCTATATCTTTGTTGAAGAAAAACATTTGGAGATAGAATTCTCTTCTCTTAGATATAGCAAGGACATATCTAAGTACTGAAAACTTTCTTTTGTAAAAGTTTATCAAAACACTAGGATAGGGGTAACCCTTTTTCCTGACTTGAGATCGGTCTGGTTGTCTCCCCTAGATCAACCATCCTCTCCCATTTTCCGTACCTCCCAGGTACCAACTTAAGACTTCTTGTTTTCCCCCGGAAAACCTTTTCTTTCCTCTTTTTAAGAACCAAAATGCCCATACGCCTAGATCAGTGGCCTTTCCAACCATCCATGACCGCGGACGCGGCTATTCGAATAGATTTACACTCTGTAGAGGTTGCACACTTTACCCACACCAAACGGTCCTTCCGCCGTGTCTGCCACAGCCCGTCATACGACAGCATGCGGGGGTCCGGATAACACGATCAAAGCTTTCCACTATGACCACCCTAGTATCGGGGCCTCCCGGTAGGTTTGTTCTCCTCGGCACCGTGTGCTCCACTAGACCTCTTGGTGTTTCCTCGGGACGCCACACCGCCACGTCAGGAGACCCGCTGTAATCGTCTGGCTGTTGGTCCTCAACAGTGTATTGTCTCTTCCGGACGACAACCCGGCTTCGAGGGCTCAGCCCTCATAGAAAGTATGAGAGCCCCAACACTAAAACAGACAAGCTTCTGGCTAAGCCCCACCCATGTCAGGTAGTGTGGTTGCACGGGTTAATTGTTCGAGCAACTGCTAGGGTAGTACTTTGTTTTTCAAAAACAACTCCAATCCTCCGACTACTCCCAGGAGCTCGGGTTTTCACAACCATCTCCGATTGCTCCCAGCAACTCGGGTTTTAATAAAACACATGCTCTCCGATTTCTCCCAGCAACTCGGGTTTTCCTCCGTAAAACAGTTTTATCAAATAGGTCCCCATCCTATAGTTTTGAGATAAGTAGAGGAAGGTGAACTACTGGAAGACTTAATCTTTTTGATGGAGCCTTCAACAACAAGGCTCATCAAGTAAAACTCATTGTGTAACACCTATAGTATTCTAGTAGATAACTTGTATTGCCAAACCGTATTTTGTAAAATATTTTTCGGGTGGCAAGGTGCCACAAAAGAAATAAAACATGCATTATTTTATTTTAAAAACAAAACATGCTTGGTAAAAATAATAGGATTCATTATAGTGGTGAGGTGGCTTGCCTTGCTCAGAATACTGTCCCTGGTCATGCTGTTCTTCGTAGTTGTGCTCAGCTACCTCGTACTGCACTCCCTCGGGTTGTGGTTCTACCGTAACATGAAAACAAACAAGACTAGTGTAAATCCTAAAATGCGAGTTCATAACAATCTAAAGTATATTAACAAACAACAAGCACCACAAAACAGAAAATACAACTAAAGCATTTAAAATGTCATCAAGGGTTGTTTACATGAAAAAGGCATAACTCCTAAGGTACTGCTCCTAAAATAAAACCCTTCTACCACATTACTCCTAACTACTATATGGAGCTCTGAAAATTATCTGAGCATGAAAATCTATCACCAAACAAGAATTAAAAATCAATTAAGAGCTACTGATGTCAAGCTCAAACAGAAGATAGATTTAGTTTTATAGATCCCCTATATTCATAATTAACTTTTCTGGTGAGATATGAGTTTGCTCTTTAAGTGGAGATTTTGTTCATCAAATTTGGCTACTCCTAGATCAAGTTATCCTAGTTTTAAAATAAAGTAAACTTCTGACCATTCTTTAAGTACAGAAAATAATATGGATTATTTTGGTGCCAAACCAGTGGGGTAAGTTAGATAAAACATGTGGCTATCCCAAAAAAATAACCCCAACATTAATCTTGGGGCAAAGGTGGCTCAACCAAACAAAACTAGACATGCAATAATCTCTGAAATTACAGAAATGCACTTAAAGAGAATATCTTCCCGTTTTAAAGTAATTTACTCAATAAGAAATTATTGTTTACTGGAAAAAACTAAATTTTTAGTATATGATACCTCCAACACATATCTAACACTTCCAATTGGATTTACCTCAAAGAGTGTTTTCATTTTAGAGTTAAAAATCTCCAAACACCTACTGGTGTTATACTTAGACTAAATATATCTCTTGCTAGAGTAATCTCCTGGATGCAAGACTTACCAATCTAGATAGACATTTTTACTTGCTTTCCAGAGGATTCAAGATTGCATGATTTGGATTTAGAAAACCGAAGTTATTAAACAAATGGTGAAAAGAATACTTTTTACTAGATCTGTTCTACCACTCAACAGAAAATACATTTTGGATCAGATCCAAGGCCACATGGTTAAGAAAATGTGTGTGCATGATAAAAAATTAGTCTCATTATTTTAGCTAATGTATATTTATCACAAATGAATAAAAGCTAGACTAAAGATTCACTGGAAATATTAATCAGAAAATGATTTTATAAAGGAAAAAGGGTCGGGCGGCCAATCTGGGCCGAATCGGCCCAGCGCCCAATGTAACATCCCAATTTTGCTAAAATTTAAAACTTTGCATTCATACATCATTCATCATATAGGCTTAACTTTTAATCACATAAATACTAAATAAAAATTCAATTATGAGTTTAAATAATGTTTAATCACATTAAGTGTTTCTTTAAACTTACTTAATAAATATAATTTTCCAAATTATATAATGGGTAAGTTTATTATTAAAAATTCCTAATTTAAATAACCTTTCCAAAATTTATTTTTATGAATTTTTCTGAAATGTTTTGAATAGGTTTAAAAATCATTTAGTAAATCAGATTTGAAAAACAGTTTTTATTAAATTTTCAAAAAATTGTTTCCGGGCCGGCCCATACGCTATCCGCCGCGCGCGCGTTATATAGCATCCCATCGGCCCGCTCCAGCGCGCGCCTCTCTCCTCTCTCGCTGACAGGTGGGCCCCACCTGTGAGCCGTCTTCCACCTCCGTCCGGAGATCACGCCGGAGATGGAGACCGAGTCCTAGCCGTTTCCGGCCGTTTCCCGCCGCGTCTAGCGCCCCTGCCCCCTCCTATATATACTCCTCGAGGCCGCCTCCGAAACCCCCCCCCCCCCAAAACCCTACCTCTCCGCCGCCGGGCTGCTCGGAATCGAGATCGCCGTCGCCGCCATTGCCGCCGGACTTTTGCACGAGTGCGGTAAGCACCGAGCTCCTCGAGCGCCACCGAGGCTCCCCCTCGCTTCCCCATCCTCTTGCGCATCCGTTGAGCCCCCTCTCTTGTTCTTTTTCGCAGCTGAACGCCGAAACCGACCTCGACCGAAGTGCTCCGCCGCCGGCCACCATCTCCGACGAGGAAAGGAGAAGAGTTTCAACGCCGCCGCCGCGCCATCGACCTCGCCTCCTCCTCCGCGTCATTTTGGTAAGACCCGTTCATCCTGGGGCTGTGTTTTCACGCGGGAAACGTCGAGGCCGACGCGCCGCCGCCGCCGGCGAGCCTTCCGGCGACCCGCGCGCCGCTCGGTTCGGCCGAACGTCCCAAGCCGTTGGATCTAGATCCAACGGATCTAGATCAAAACGATCCCGCGCGTCCGATCTCATTTAAATCGGACGGCTCTCGTCCACGATCCGCGCGAACCGTTTTCGTCCAATAGGATCGCGCCACGTAGCCTTTTATTTTTCCTTTTCGCAGGAATTTTATAAATAAAACAGAAAATATGCAAAACTTAGAAAATTCATAACTTATGTTCTGTAAGTCCAAATTCAATGAATTTTATGTCCACGGATAGCCCTGCTAGAGTAGTTTAATTCTACATCATTTTTTTTTGCTTTTGATAAATAATAATTCATAAAATCATCCGAGGAGTAATTCGGCTATTAAATCCATAACTTAAATAATAAAAATGTTTTACAAATAAACTCAATTGTTTTAGGTTTAGGTTAACAACCTCTGCCAAGGAATATTAATATATGTCTTATTTGAAAACTTTCTTAGAACAATAAAAGTTGTAATGGTATAATCTAAGTTTTGGTTATATTGTTTTCAAATATTAAATTGTTAAGTGAATTGAGAAATTCCTAGAAATTGCATCTCATGCATTTAATACCAGAGAATATAAATCATGGATAAGTGTGTCTAATTCTACACATGGCATATCATGCATGCATACATCTTTTATTTGGTGTGTGAGATTTTGTGTGGATATTTATTTGTATGTATTGCTTGTGCTAGATTGTGAAGGAGAGGAATGACCTGCTTGTGATTGCTATTCTTGTTGTGCCTGCCCCTCCTGCTGCCAAGGCAAGTGACTTCATAAAACACCTACTATTTTATTCTATTGCATATCTAGTGTTTTCAAACAGAATTTGCAAAAGTAGTATGCATGATAGGTTTTGGGAGATTGTAGTATGCTATGCAAACCTTTTAGGTTCCCCTTAGAAATTCCAGATTAGATCCCTATTATAATTTAGTGGAAGCACCTGCTGCAAAAATGATTGTTTTATGGTTGATGTGATAAATGAAAATTTCCACTAAATTAATTTAACGCCTGGGTGGATTGGGTCAATCGAGGAGGTTTCAAGTTGAGTGGCTTCTCAGGGCCAAGTTTCATGGTTGTCTTCGCCCAGTATAGTTTCTACTTACTTGGGGCCATGATATGCGGTGTTAACCTGAGTTGCTCACTTGTGGTAGGCCACCCAGGGCTATGAGATTTAAGTTTACACCTAGTCTAGTTGCTTATCGTGCAACCATTGGTCAATATGGGCTCTGTCTTGATGGAGTAAGTTGTTGTGGACCTGGGTCAAGAGATTGATGGTGGTAGAGTTGATAGGATGGTGGTAATCTCTTAGTATGATCATGGGAAAGCAACTTCTGAAAAGTCTCATCTTGATCTTCTCCTTTTCCATCTCACTAAAGGAGTGTAGAGGATAGTTTGGGTTGATTGAGTCTAATGGTGAAAGTGCACACCCTCTCGAGAGTTAAAACCTAAGATCTTAGCCGTGTCCCCGGCATCGGACAAATTGAGTAACTACACAAGGCTGTGTTCTGAAAATCTCCTCATCTCAAATTTCTTAATAAAACTTTGTTGGGTGAACATGGGTAGGAGACATGGACTTGTCTCGAGATTGTCTCTGAAGGAGAAGATATTGATTTAACAAAATTGTTTATCAAAAGTAGGAGAAAATTTGCTTTGCGCAATAGCCTTGAGCTCCACCAGCCAAAATAAGCATATAGTTATAGCTTAATAGAACATTAGGAATTAAAGTCACTTGATTGTGCTGACCCTTTATAGCTGGGCTGCAACTAAACCTTGCAGAATGTCCCAATGAGGAGTAAGGGGGTCGTCTTCGAGCTACAACCAACATGATTTGCCAGTGGCTTCATGGATAAGATGTAGCTCCATGCTACCTTTAGTATTGCGTTTGAACTCTGAAATAAAGTGTGAACTATTTATTCAGCTAGCATTTCCGCTATGCTAAGTTGTAAGGATATTTGTTTTTGGATCATTCGTCTCGTTCTGTAATAAATTATGACATTGTACTATGATATTACATCTTATTGGAGAATGTGAGACTTATGTGATCCAAGTCTTTGCATTATTCATATGTGCCATTGCTTTCGTAAGCATGGGCACTACAGATGGTATCAGAGCACGAATGTTGCCTGTAGGCTCGAAACCCCTAGGATTGGATACAAACCCTAAAATAAATATTTATAATCAATAAAATTCGAAATACCAGACTTCTTTTCTTATAATATGTTCCTTACCTTCTACATTCTTATTTTTGTTTCATCTCCTTAATTCTTATCCCTTCAAAATTCTTGTAGATGAAGAACTTCACTTGAGAGTTATCCCCGCAGAAAGGAGACCAGTACTACTTCAGTGACCAGCTCCTCAGTATTTCCAAAACCCTGAGGTTGACGCCGCCAGTCTTCAGGGGCAAAGAAATTATGTCATAAGATTACCCTGAAGGACGCTGGAAGATCGAGGCAGAAGTTCTCCCTCGTCTTGATCCTCCTGGATCGTAGCTGATCCGTTTCCGATCTAGATACCCCAACTGGAAGAATGGAGTGGAGATGGCGATGCTGGAGACCTTGTCTCGCATCATTGAGCAGTTCTATGACGAGATCAAGCCCAACTCCGTCTTTCGACACTTTGCCAGGAGGGATAGCATTGGACAACCCGTTCAACCCTCACTTAGGGGTATGAACGAGAAGCCTCATGGAGACCTTGGAGCTCATTGCCATAACTTGGATATACTTCTGGGACAAGAGATCTTCTACAGGGCAGATTTAAGGCGCGTCCACCGTCACGTTAAGGAAAGCTTAGAATAAGAGAAGGATATTCTTCGTGTAGAAGTTCAGCTGCTAACGAAGGAGAACAAGGAGCTGGAAAACAAGATTTACCTGCAAGATGATAGGATTGCGCAGAAGGATGCCCACATTTTGGCATTGCAGGCTCAGTGTGCTCATTTGTGTGAACAACTAAGCCAAATGGAACTTCAGGCAGAGAAGAATCACCCCCCTGACGCCCCAGAGCCCCTAGTGATAACCTATCCCGATGAGGACACTCCCAAGGAAGCCACATGTGACAAGAAGCACAAGTGTGGGAACACCCGCAAATACATAAGGAGTTTCAAAATTTGATTAGAAAGACCACCAGTTATCCTTACCTTACGAGTATTTCTCTTTATCTCATCGAAGTTGTATTGACCCACCAATCTGTGGTGAGGCAGTACCTTGAAAACCATGTCCTAGCTTGGTATTCAAGTCTCTAAAATATCAAATTTATAAAATACTTCGGGTGTGTCTATTTGTTTGTTGTTTGATATGTTTCTGTGAAGTGTGTTGATGTGCATGGGTAGATTTTCCTTTGTAGTCTCTTTCTATCTCTACTTACCTATGCTCACACCATACAGATGCCTTGTAGCGTACCTGCTCTTTAAATAAGGCAGATACCTGTGTATAGTGCAAATCCCTGGATCGATTCATTTGCACACACAGTTTACGATGTAATATCACAACAAAGCATCAATTATATTACATCGATGATCCAGAATTACAAATTATTTTATACAAGTTGCATAGCGTAAAGCTAGCATTGAAAAAGTACACAGCGGAAAACAATAGTAGTGAGCCTCTATAACTTTCATGCTGCCACAGGCGAAAACATGTTGGTTGTAGACTCGAAACCTTTAACGAAACCTCACTTGTCATCTGATCAAATCTGCAATAAGAAAAATATTGCAACAACGTGGGTCAGATTCCATTAAAAATGGAGTCTGGCAAGTGACACTATGGTGGACACTTATGGAATAACTCTAAAGCCTATATGAATATTTGGCTGGTGGAGCTCAAGGCTAATTTGCATAAAGCCAATTTTTCCTATTCTTTTGAAAACACTTTTCTTCTATTCGAGACATCCGTGGCATGAAATCCACTGTCTCATTCTACCCTTGTTCACCCATCAAGTTTTATTTCTGAAGTTGGAATGGTGGAATCCTCCGTTGACGTCCTTGATCAGCTGCTCAATTTGTCCGTAACCGGGGACACGGCTAAGTACTTAGTTTTACACTCTGCAGAGGTTGTGCACTTTCACCATTGTACCCATTCAACCCAAGGTATCCTTTACACACCATTTGTGATAAGGAAAGGAGAGAATGAGACGAGATCTTTCAGAAGCATTTTCCCTCCCCATACTGGCTTGACCCGTTCCACCTAACATCCCCCTACATCTGCTTGTCAAGCCGGAGAGAGTCCACGCAAAATAATTGATCAAGCCAGAGCCCATATGGCAATGGCTGCACTGGAAGCAATCATCACTTGGAGTTCCTTCAGATTCCTCTGTTCCTGGGTGGCCGTTCTCAAGTGTACATACTCTTTAGGAACCATAGAAATGTACCGAGTAGCCACTCAACATAAACCATCCGGCCAATTACCACCCAGGTGTTTCATTCTTAACTTAGTAGAATTTAGATTTTCACAAAACAACATTTGCATAGCATCGATAATTCTACTAAGTATTGCATAGGTACCTAGACACAGGTATAAGGGATTCTACAGGTTTAGCATAGCAACACATGCATATAAAAATACACTATGTAATGCATAAAAATAGGAAGTTTATGAGATGTGCCACTTGCCTTTGAATGTTGTCGTTGTTCACAACTCTTTTCAACGATACTCGGGACTCTCCGTTCAGTCTAAACAATACAAACAAACAACAATACAACAATCATAAAACAACACAACACCTACAAACAAGTTTCTTAAACTTCTAAGGAAAACATGACATGCATGATATGAAAGTTATTTCTAAGGACTAGAGATGCATGCCATGCCATGAAAAATCTTTTAAGTTAATGCAAGGCAATAGGTGGGTCAAGAATGACTAAGGGATAAGGTCTTAAGTTGGATAAACATCCTTTGTTTTATATCTTCTTGAAATAGCACTCTAATGGCATAGCCACGATGTGCAAAATACTTACAAAAAAATACTAAGTCATTTGTGCAAGGTGATCAACGATTATTATCAACTCTTTGTAAATTGGACATTCACTATAGTGAGAGAGACAGACACCCGGCTAGCCACTTAAATTGTGGAACAGGTCTCATGTACGTGGACATGTAAGGTTTGTTTCCAGGCCGCTTCATCCCACTATGCTGCTAGGATCCAATAACTTCAAGATGATAACATCATGATCAAAATTTGTTTAAGTCTAAAAGACAAGATTAGAAAAGAGGAAAAAGATAGAAAGAGAGATGTGGTTGTCCTCCAGGCTTCATCTCCAGACTTGTAACTTTCTTTTGGATGATGTCTTGATTGAAGTTTTGATAGACTTGATAATTCTTCAGACTTGGTGGTTCTTGTATCTTCGAGGCTGGTCTTGGATTTACTTAGTCTTCATGAAGTCTCAGAGAAGAAAAAAGGACAGAGAGAAAGACTTAGAGAATAGAAAGAGATTGGTCTTCTTGAACTTCTGCTCACTTTTCTTCTAAGTGCTTGACATCTTGAGGATGCTTCCAGAGTCTGTTTTCTTATAAGTCCTTCATGAAGTCTCAGAGAAAAGAAAGAGAGAGAGAGAGAGCAAGACTTGGAAAATATTTCTGGTTGGTCTTCATGAACTTCCTCTTTATTTTTCTTCTAAGTGCTTCTACTTCTTGGAGATACTTCTGAAGTCTTGTTTTGGCTAAGTCCTTCAATGGTCTTCTAGCTCCATCTTGGAAATCCTAAGTGTCTAATTGCATAGCACTTTACCAAAACACTAGGTTGAAAATAATCCTAACTTAGGGAAAATAAGGAAGGAGTTTTCCTATAAGGAGTATAACTATACAATAGATATGTCATGCATGCAATGCAATTTATTTCTAAGGACAACACTTAACAAAATAAAACAACTAAGTTTTCTAGATGCTAAAATTTTCTAAGGAAAAGATTTAGCATCTTTAAGATGTTGAAATTTTTCTAAGGAAGAGTGTTGTCGAAAAATATTTATCAATATTTTCTAACAAAGAATTTATTTTGTTTAAAGAGGAAAAATATTTCTAAGTACATTTTAATACCAAAGTGGTTATAATATGACTAAGTACTTTATAATCCGAATAGATGATGAAAATAAATTTTAATAAATTTTTAATCAATTTTAATCATTAAAACAACACTTAAAAGTATTTAATCAATATAAATTATAAAATCATAGAAAATTATTCTACAAAAATTAGTAGAAAAATACTACTGCCAAAACTTAGACATTCAAATTTATAGCAAAAGAGTTTGACAAGTGTTAAATTTCAAATTTGAAGTTATGTTCAAATTACCATTAATGCCACTTTTGAATTTTAACAAATTTTAATTTGACAAAACATAAAAGTAATGATGCCAAAAGTTTCTACGTGTCATAAGCTTTTCAAAAATATTTTATTTGTAAAATTTTACCAAACCAATAAAAAGTAGTGATAGATTTAAAATTTAAGATTTTTCTGCAAAACTGCCGGTCTTCGGTTGACTGTTGACTTTGACTGCTGACGTAGGAATTGACTTGCTGACGTGGCAGGCTGACTGGGATTTGACTACGAATTTGACCAAAAATAAAGTTACTCGGATGGAAAAACACTCTTAACAAAAGTTGTAGAGAATTGCGTGCTCTTTCTAATTATCAGAATTATAACATAAGTGGATGAATAGATTGGTCACAAATCGCAAAATACCTGTCTGATCCAAAACTTCAAACGCGAATATCTCTCAGCTCGCCGAACCAAAAGAGGTGAGGCTTGGGGCAAAAGAAAGGTATTGATCAGAGGAACAACTTTCGTATTGTCGTCCCAACTTTTAAAGATGGTTTGTTTACTCGAACAACATCAAACACGATCTGTATTATACAGAAAATTACGTACGTTAAAATAAAAAGTTGTCAACAGGAAAGTTGTAGATATAGAGTAGATCTACCTTTGCACCGAAGGAATTTCGATTTGACGCAACGAGCGCGAAGAGATCTGAGAAATACGACTTCAGATCTGATGGATGACGATTCGAAATTCTTCCTCCACGCTTGATGAAAAGAGTTGAGACTTATTGGGATGGAAAGATATCAACGAGATCTACAACAATGATTAAGGCCCCGTCGCGATTGGAGATGGTTTTGTTTGTCGAACGAACGAAATACTATTTCGCTGATTAGGGTTTCGGTGGAACGAAAAGAGTAAAAGAGATGCCGGCGGCTACAGGGGTTTATATAGGCGGAGGGATGGTGGAATTGATAGGGCTCGGAGTTGTGAACGCGTAGGATCAAACGGATCCGGATTTGGAGTTATATATCTTGAGATATACGTGTTTGAATGAAATGTGGTTGGAAAAACGAATTCAGGGTTTGAGTTGGATACGAATAGTTCCGTTCGGTTTGTTACTGGGCCGGCCGGCTTGCCCGATTCGTTTTTTTTTTTTTCTTAATTCATTCATAACTTTTTTTAGAACTCCGAATTAAATGAAATTAATTTATAAAAATTTCTAAAAATCATATCTTTATTTTAAAACATTTATGGACATGTTTTGACCACTTTTAAAAAATATTAATTTTGAATATTTGATTTAATGCAAATTTGACACTTTTGTCAAATTTGGAAATAGAAATTTAATTAATTTGTGTATGGCTAAATAAAATTTGGTACCACAATTGTGAACATATGAAAATAATTATTTCTAATAATTACAATCAAAATATTAAAGTAAAATAAGATAAATAGCATAATCGTTATTTTATTTTTTAATATTTTCTCAAATAGGTTTTCAAGTGGAAATAATATTTCAACCATTGTAATTTCAAATATAAATAATGCAAGAAAATGATGAATGCATGCATGAATTTTGTTTTCAAATCGACATACAAATAGTTTTCAAAAAAGTTTTTAATTTTTCTGATTTTTCAGAATCTGAAAAATCCTAGGATGTTACAGACTACCACCCTTAAAAGGAATCTCGTTCCCGAGATTCGGAGAGGCTAGAAAGACAAGGCAAATGCTTGAATGATTCTGATAACTCGGGATGTTTTAGGAAATGAAATTTCTGACATGGAAACTTGAAAACTTGGCAGCGAATGATTTTTCTGATTAGGAGGATGGAAAGAAAGATAGTTTGAGATCTCTGTGTTTAAGTGACTGGGTTTGAATTATCTAGGTGGCTACCACCCTTAAAAGAAATTTTTGTGGTCAGTATAGAAACTTTGTTTAATCTTGTTTATTTCTCTGATATAGAGCGTACAAGTATTCAAAATACAATGGCATGTGGTGGATCCAGAAGTTTTAGCACTCACGTTTTCCACTCGGTCCTTGGAGAGATTTATCCTTCTTCCTCTCAGGGCACTTATCAGCATAATGTCCCTTATATTTGCACTTGTAGCAACTTATGTGGCTAAGAACTTTCTTGGACTTTAAGCTTTTGTCCTTGTTCCTCCAGGGTCTTCATGAGAGACTGTTGCATTCCTTGCTTGGTTTGCTGGGTAGCTTGTTGCACCAAGGGATAAAGTTGACACTGGGTTGGGACATGGTTTGTTCCTTCACACAAGAAGCAAGTAACCTGACTTGTGAGGCATCCTTTAACTAGATGTCTGGTATGACCATGGGGCCACTCATCAGGACATTCTTTGGACGTATGTCCTATCTCTCCGCAAGTTTTGCATGCCTTTGGTTTGGTCATAAGGTCCTCTTCAAATTCACTATGGTTTTGATCAATCTTAGGCAGGTGGTCATTGATCAACTTCCACAGCTGTCTCTGGTTCTCAAATAGTAGTTGCATAGTTGTATGCAATTCATTGGTGTGGGTATTGGGGTGAGACATTTGTTTAGTTTAGAAAGCAATGAGTTGAATTATTTGTACTTATGGGGGAATCCTAGTTCAATAAAACAAAACAAGGCAACCAATCTATAACATAATCAATCAACATCTAACAAACATCAAGCAACAAGGTTCACAACAAACAAACAATCTAGTATTGTCATATAGCCAAGTTGATATGATCAATACACTAACACGATATCGTCATTCTATTTTTGGTGGTGGTCAAATCTACCTCCTTCATGACTGCTTCAAGTTCTTGTTCAACTTTCTTGGATATCTTAGAAGTGTTGGTCGAAACCTGGTCCTTCAGTGGTCTTCCATGCATGCAGAACTTCATGATTAATCGTAGCTTTTCCATATGAGGCAGTAGAATCAGGATTAGACTATAAGAACATGGTCATCTAGAAAAAGAGAAGAGGTTTTTAGAAGATTGATAGTAGATGAGAATAAGAGAAAGACATAGTGAAAAGATTTGTTTTTAGAAAAGTGAAGAAAAATAGATTTTCAATCCTATGGTCAAACCTATTTCTATCCAAACCTAGGGTTTCGACCCTACAGGCAACACAGTGCTCTGACACCATCTGTAGCGTACCTGCTCTTTAAATAAGGCAGATACCTGTGTATAGTGCAAATCCCTGGATCGATTCATTTGCACACACAGTTTACGATGTAATATCACAACAAAGCATCAATTATATTACATCGATGATCCAGAATTACAAATTATTTTATACAAGTTGCATAGCGTAAAGCTAGCATTGAAAAAGTACACAGCGGAAAACAATAGCAGTGAGCCTCTATAACTTTCATGCTGCCACAGGCGAAAACATGTTGGTTGTAGACTCGAAACCTTTAACAAAACCTCACTCGTCATCTGATCAAATTTGTTGTAAGAAAAATATTGCAACAACGTGGGTCAGATTCCATTAAAAATGGAGTCTGGCAAGTGACACTATGGTGGACACTTATGGAATAACTCTAAAGTCTATATGAATATTTGGCTGGTGGAGCTCAAGGCTAATTTGCATAAAGCCAATTTTTCCTATTCTTTTGAAAACACTTTTCTTCTATTCGAGACATCCGTGGCATGAAATCCACTGTCTCATTCTACCCTTGGTCACCCATCAAGTTTTATTTCTGAAGTTGGAATGGTGGAATCCTCCGTTGACGTCCTTGATCAGCTGCTCAATTTGTCCGTAACCGGGGACACGGCTAAGTACTTAGTTTTACACTCTGCAGAGGTTGTGCACTTTCACCATTGTACCCATTCAACCCAAGGTATCCTTTACACACCATTTGTGATAAGGAAAGGAGAGAATGAGACGAGATCTTTCAGAAGCATTTTCCCTCCCCATACTGGCTTGACCCGTTCCACCTAACATCCCCCTACATCTGCTTGTCAAGCCGGAGATAGTCCACGCAACATAATTGATCAAGCCAGAGCCCATATGGCAATGGCTACACTGGAAGCAATCATCACTTGGAGTTCCTTCAGATTCCTCTGTTCCTGGGTGGCCGTTCTCAAGTGTACATACTCTTTAGGAACCATAGAAATGGACCGAGTAGCCACTCAACATAAACCATCCGGGCAATTACCACCCAGGTGTTTCATTCTTTAGTACGTTAAAATAAAAAGTTGTCAACAGGAAAGTTGTAGATATAGAGTAGATCTACCTTTGCACCGAAGGAATTTCGATTTGACGCAACGAGCGCGAAGAGATCTGAGAAATACGACTTCAGATCTGATGGATGACGATTCGAAATTCGTCCTCCACGCTTGATGAAAAGAGTTGAGGCTTATTGGGATGGAAAGATATCGACGAGATCTACAACAATGATTAAGGCCCCGTCGCGATTGGAGATGGTTTTGTTTGTCGAACGAACGAAATACTATTTCGCTGATTAGGGTTTTGGTGGAACGAAAAGAGTAAAAGAGATGCCGGCGGCTACAGGGGTTTATATAGGCGGAGGGATGGTGGAATAGATAGGGCTCGGAGTTGTGAACGCGTAGGATCAAACGGATCCGGATTTGGAGTTATATATCTTGAGATATACGTGTTTGAATGAAAGGTGATTGGAAAAACGAATTCAGGGTTTGAGTTGGATAGGAATAGTTCTGTTCGGTTTGTTCCTGGGCCGGCCGGCTGGCCCGATTCGTTTTTTTTTTTTATTCATAACTTTTGTTTTAAAACTCCGAATTAAGTGAAATTAATTTCTAAAAATTTCTAAAAATCATATCTTTATTTTAAAACATTTATGGACATGTTTTGACCACTTTTAAAAAATATTAATTTTGAATATTTGATTTAATGCAAATTTGACACTTTTTTCAAATTTGGAAATAGAAATTTAATTAATTTGTGTATGGCTAAATAAAATTTGGTACCACAATTGTGAACATATGAAAATAATTATTTCTAATAATTACAATCAAAATATTAAAGTAAAATAAGATAAATAGCATAATCGTTATTTTATTTTTTAATATTTTCTCAAATAGGTTTTCAAGTGGAAATAATATTTCAACCATTGTAATTTCAAATATAGATAATGCAAGAAAATGATGAATGCATGCATGAATTTTGTTTTCAAATCGACATACAAATAGTTTTCAATTTTTTTTTTAATTTTTCTGATTTTTCAGAATCTGAAAAATCCTAGGATGTTACATGCCTCCACGTCGTGATCCTGACAACAACAATGCCAACGAAATGATGCAACAAATGATGGCAGCCCAGACACAGTTGACCATGATGGCTCAGTTCATGGCAAACCAAAACAATCCACCACCCCAACCACCGCCGCCACCACCACCCCCACCCCAAGTTGACCGCCTTGCTAGGTTCTTGAGGCTCAGACCCAACAAATTCTCCACAGCTACTGAACCAATCGTAGCCGATGATTGGCTACGCTCTGTGAACAAGGATCTAGTTACTTGCGAGTGTACGGAATTGGAGAAAATAAGGTTCACTTCCCATCTACTGGAGGGGCCAGCGGCACAGTGGTGGGAAACATATCAGATCACTCACCCACTTGAAGGACTTACCTGGGAAATCTTTAAAGAAGGTTTCCGTAATGCTCACATCTCAACTGGGATCATGAATCTGAAAAGGGATGAGTTCCGTACCCTGAGACAGGGAAATCGTGCTCTGAGGGAGTACATGGAGGACTTCAATTCCCTCTGACGCTATGCCCCAGAGAATGTAGACACCGATGCAAAGAGGAAGTATAAGTTTCTGAATGGACTCAATGGTGAGCTGAAAATACCATTCTATGTGGCCTATGCTCCCAATTATCAAGATCTTCTTGATCAGGCCATTACCCTGGACAACAACATGAAGAAGGAGGAGAATAGGAAAAGGAAGTTCAGCGCCAATAAGTACAACACTAATCTGATGCAGAAGAAACCATACGTTCCAGAGAACAGTGGGAGTCACCACAGTCACAAGAGTGAAAGTGGCCACAATCATAATGGTCATATCCATAAAGTAGGAAATTCCGGATACAGAGGAAATGGACAGGGTGGTATTGGACACAACCACCCGTTCAATGGGAACAATAGTGGAAAAGAGCAACACCGCCACAACAATGAACCTAAACGAGATATTAGTCAAGTGACTTGCTACAAGTGTGGGAACAAGGGACATTACTCAACAGACTGTCCAGAGAAGAAGAAGGCGCCGGAAGCATCAAAGCCTAATCCTTTCCAGAAGGCACAGGTGAATCATCTTGATGTGGAAGAAGTGCAGAATGAACCAGATGCAGTGATTGGTACGTTCCTACTACATCCCTTCCTAGCATTAGTCTTGTTCGATACTGGAGCATCCCACTCATTCATCTCAAGAGCATTTGTTAATAAAAACAAACTGACTACTACAAGCCTGCTAAATCCGGTTAGGGTGAGTTCCACAGGGGGGGGGAATGCTCGCACAAACCGATTGTCAAAACTTGAGTTTAGAAATTGGTAAACACTTCTTTCCGGTAAACCTGATAATATTAGAGACCTAGGGTCTGGATGTTATACTCGGTATGGATTGGTTGGCCAAGTTTGAAGGAGTATTGGATTGTGCGAATAGATCCATTACACTCACCACTCCCGAGAAGAAGAAGATCAGATACAAATCCAAATTTGAATTTAAGAAAGTTAAGCTAAATTCTCTTAAGGGGGTTAGCCTGGGAGACGTTCGTGTGGTAAGAGATTACCCTGATGTTTTCCCCGAAGAACTACCGGGAATGCCACCCGATAGGGATGTTGAATTTCTTATAGATTTGGTTCCCGGAACGGGACCCATATCCAATGGCCGTAGCTGAATTGAAAGAACTCAAGAAGCAGTTAGAGGAGCAACTGCAGAAAGGATTCATCCGCCCAAGTTCATCACCTTGGGGAGCACCCATTCTGTTTGTAGAGAAAAAGGATAGTACTCAAAGGCTAGTCACGGATTATCGAGCAATCAACGAGGTGACGATCAAGAACAAGTACCCGCTACCGAAAATTAATGAGCTTTTCGACCAGCTAGAGGGTGCTTCGGTATTCTCTAAGATCGATTTGCGATCAGGATACTTTCAAATGAAAGTAAGAGAACTAGATATACCAAAAACTGCCTTCACTACCAGATATGGATTATATGAGTACACCGTAATGCCGTTTGGTTTAACCAATGCACCGGCATACTTCATGAACATGATGAACAAAGTGTTTATGGACTTTCTGGATAAGTTTGTTGTGGTGTTCATTGATGACATCCCGATTTACTCCAAAAGTCAGGAGGAACATGAAGAACACTTACACATGATATTATAGAGACTTAGAGAACATAAGCTGTATGCCAAATTTAGCAAGTGTGAATTCTGGCTAGAAGAAGTTGGTTTTCTAGGACACGTTGTGTCGAAAAATGGAATAGCAGTAGACCCAGAAAAGGTGTCAGCTGTGACAAAATGGGAAGTACCCAAGAATGTGGCGGACATCCGTAGTTTCCTTGGACTGGCAGGTTATTATAGAAGATTTATTGAGAACTTCTCCAAACTTGCCAAACCATTGACTTCACTACTAAAGAAGGAAGTCAAATTCAAGTGCACTGAAGAATGTGAAATAAGTTTCCAGGAACTAAAGAAACGGCTAGTGTCAGCACCTGTTTTATGTTTGCCAGATATAGAGAAGGAATTCCAAGTATATTGTGATGCCTCGCACCATGGACTAGGAAGTGTCCTAATGCAAGAAGGGAAAGTGGTTTCATATGCTTCTAGACAGCTTAAGAAACATGAGGTCAACTATCCCACCCACGATCTGGAGTTAGCATCAGTAGTGCATGCTCTAAAGACGTGGAGACCCTATCTATTGGGAAAGCGTTGTGAAGTATTCACAGATCACAAGAGCCTGAAATATATTTTCACCCAGAAGGAATTGAATATGAGGCAAAGAAGATGGCTGGAACTTATTAAGGACTATGATATGAGTTTGCAATATCACCTAGGAAAAGCTAATGTGGTGGCAGACTCTTTGAGCCGTAAGGTCCATGTAAATGGACTGACAGCGGGAGAATTGCCCGAGGATTTAAGTAGAGCATTTAAGGACCTCATATTAGAGGTAGTTGTAGCGCCCCATCTTTTAAATAAATATGGAACACCTGTGTTATGTGCTAGTCCCTGGATCACTGCCAGCACCACAGTACAAAATATATAGTATCATTACATAAGTATCAAAATACTACAACGAGATCCAAAAATGCTATGCAAACCTTTTAGGTTCCCCTTAGAAATTCCAGATTAGATCCCTATTATAATTTAGTGGAAGCACCTGCTGCAAAAATGATTGTTTTATGGTTGATATGATAAATGAAAATTTCCACTAAATTAATTTAACGCCTGGGTGGGTTGGGTCGATCGAGGAGGTTTCAAGTTGAGTGGCTTCTCAGGGCCAAGTTTCATGGTTGTCTTCGCCCAGGATAGTTTCTACTTACTTGGGGCCATGATATGCGGTGTTAACCTGAGTTGCTCACTTGTGGTAGGCCACCCAGGGCTATGAGATTTAAGTCTACACTGAGTCTAGTTGCTTATCGTGCAACCATTGGTCAATATGGGCTCTGTCTTGATGGAGTAAGTTGTTGTGGACCTGGGTCAAGAGATTGATGGTGGTAGAGTTGATAGGATGGTGGTAACCTATTAGTATGATCATGGGAAAGCAACTTCTGAAACGTCTTGTCTTGATCTTCTCCTTTTCCTTCTCACTAAAGGAGTGTAGAGGATAGTTTGGGTTGATTGAGTCTAATGGTGAAAGTGCACACCCTCTCGAGAGTTAAAACCTAAGATCTTAGCCGTGTCCTCGGCATCGGACAAATTGAGTAACTACACAAGGTTGTGTTCTGAAAATCTCCTCATCTCAAATTTCTTAATAAAACTTTGTTGGGTGAACATGGGTAGGAGACATGGACTTGTCTCGAGATTGTCTCTGAAGGAGAAGATATTGATTTAAGAAAATTGTTTATCAAAAGTAGGAGAAAATTTGCTTTGCGCAATAGCCTTGAGCTCCACCAGCCAAAATAAGCATATAGTTATAGCTTAATAGAACATTAGGAATTAAAGTCACTTGCCACCACAATTCAATTGTGCTGACCCTTTATAGCTGGGCTGCAACTAAACCTTGCAGAATGTCCGAATGAGGAGTAAGGGGGTCGTCTTCGAGCTACAACCAACATGATTTGCCAGTGGCTTCATGGAGAAGATGTAGCTCCATGCTACCTTTAGTATTGCGTTTGAACTCTGAAATAAAGTGTGAACTATTTATTCAGCTAGCATTTCCGCTATGCTAAGTTGTAAGGATATTTGTTTTTGGATCATTCGTCTCGTTCTGTAATAAATTATGACATTCTACTGTGATATTACATCTTATTGGAGAATGTGAGACTTATGTGATCCAAGTCTTTGCATTATTCATTTGTGCCATTGCTTGCGTAAGCATGGGCACTACACCCAAGCGAGGCAGCGCGGGAGACCAAACTGGGCTGGCCCAATCGCGCGAGATCGCACACGCACGGTGAGGTTCAAACCTGGTCGTATATCTCGCGATCTACGGCTCACGGTCGTCGTCCTCCTCGCGACGCGGCGCGAACGAACCAAACGCGGAGGAGAAAAGCGACGGCGACGGTGCTCACCAGAGACCGTGCGGGGCCAGGGGGAGGGCAGAGGTCCACGGAGGGGATGACGGTGAGCTCGACGACGCCCTCAGCTCCCGCATGCAACGTCGGCATCCATGGCGGTGGCGGAGACGAGCTTCTCGGGTCGAGGATGAGCGCGGCGGCTACGGGCACCTAGAAGAGAAAAGGAGGGCAGGGGGGTTAGGTCTAGCCGAGGCGCGCTCGAGGGGCCAAAAATGGCAGAGAGAGGTGCAGAGAATCGACGGTGAGGGTCGTGGGAAGAGCTCGGTCACCGGCGGCGTTTTCTTTTTCCAGAGCACGAGAGAGGACGCGGTTTTGGGCCAGGGTGGTATGGGTGAGTAGAGGAGGTGAGGGATGGCCTCTGGCAAGGATTTAAGTGGGAGGGCGATGCTGAGCACGGCTCCAAAACCGGGGGCTGGTTTTCGGGTCTCCTTCGGACAGGAGCGGTTTGGGGAGGGGGAGGGGTGATCTGATTGGTCCTCCTGGGCGGTGGAGAGGGGCAGGAGGGATGTTAGTCGGGGTGACTCGCCCTGGCCAGTGGGAGGAGAGGAGGGGTGCTCCGATTGGGTGAAGGAAAAGGGAAACGAAGAAGAGAGAAGGGGGGGTGACCCAAGTCCATGACAGGTGGGGCCAGGGAAGGCGGTGATGCTCTCCTTTTTCAGCAGGTGAGGTGGAAATGAGAGACAGAGAGAGGGTGGAGGGTTTTTAGTGAAATCCTCAAACATTTTTCAAACCCCAAGTTTGAAAAATTCAAACATGACCCACAAAAGCAAAATGAGTCAATATCCCAAACTCACCTTAATTAAGAGAAACTACTGAATTTATAAATGCCCAAGTCAAACATCTCATTTAGCTCTCAAAGAAAAGAAAATTTTTAGTGAGAAGGAAAAGAATAACTCAAATGGTCATGTTAATTTGATGGCTACAAAAGCTAGTGATATTTATGTGCAAACAAGCTCTTTTGTGAAAACTTAGAGCAGGGTATGAAACTATATAAGACCTAGATCACAATGTTTTAAAAGCATGCCAAAAACCATTTAGGGTTTGCTTAATAAAAGCTCCTAGTTTGGCTAAGTTTTAACAGGCATGAAGATCCTAATATTTTATGTTTTATTTTAGTTGTTGTGGTTTTTAGTGTTTCTAACAACTTGGAAAGCTAGTGGAACACAACAAGCATAGAGAGTGCAAACAAGATATCTCATGCTACAAAATTCTACACACATGAAAGTTTTTGCTAAGGTTGAAATTCTAGGCTAACACCACAATTACCAATGCTGAGAGAATTGGGGTGTTACAGACCTTCCCCCCTTAGGAGAATCTCGTCCCCGAGATTCCAAAGTTGAAGAAGAAAGGAAGCCAGGAAATTCACGCTCCAAATAACCTTCACGCTCCCAGGTAGTTTCTTCCTCCGAATGGTTGATCCATTGGATCCTCTGGAATCTGATCTTCCGTCTCCGAGTCAGACGGACGTCTTCCGCGAGAACACGGAGTGGTCGTTCTCGGTAGGTGAGATCATGGTTGAGATCGATAGTGCGATGATCTATCTCTTGATAAGAATGAGTACCACCAGGAACTTGCAGGCACTTCCGGAGCAGAGACACGTGAAATACGTCATGAAAATCAGACAGATGGGGTGGCAGGTCTAACTGATAACATACTTCTCCTCTTCGACCGCTCACTCTAAAAGGACCAATGTACCTTGGTGCTAGCTTCCGCTTCACATGAAAACGTTGCATTCCCTTGAGTGGCGTAACAAGCAGATATACCATGTCACCAGCCTTGAAGCTGAGTTCTCGCCTCCTGGAATCGGTGTAACTCTTTTGCCTGGATTGGGCGGCCTTAAGATGGTCCCGAATGAGTTGCACTTGCTCTTCGGCTTCCCTCATGGTGTCAACCCCAAAAATTTGGCTGTATCCTGTTTGCGACCAGTTTAAGGGGGTATGACACCTGCGTCCGTAAAATGCCTCGAATGGTGCCATCTTCAGACTGGCTTGGTAGCTGTTGTTGTACAAAAACTCAGCAAACGGCAAACAACTTTCCCATTTGGCCCCATAGGCTAGCACACAAGATCGAAGCATATCTTCTAAGATCTGGTTGACTCTTTCCGTTTGTCCTCCTGTCTGGGGGTGATATGCGGTACTGAAAAAGTTTGGTTCCGAGTTCCTCTTGAAGCTTAGTCCAAAATCGAGAAGTGAATTGGATTCCCCGATCTGATACGATAGTCTTAGGTATTCCATGAAGGCTGACGATACGGGACATGCATAGATCTGCAAGCTGATCCGATCGATGGGTGGTCCGCACTGGCAAAAAGTGTGCTACCTTGGTGAGCCTATCCACAATAACCAAAATAGCGTCATGCCCACGATTGGATCGGGGTAATCCTGTGATAAAATCCATGCCGACTTCATCCCATTTCCACTCGGGCAACTTGAGAGGTTGGAGTAATATAGCGGGTCGCTGGTGTTCTGCTTTGATCCTTTGGCAGATGTCGCAATTCTGGACAAAGAGTGCAATCTCGCGTTTCATGCCATGCCACCAGAAATGCTGTTTTAAATCCTGGTACATCTTGGTTCCACCGGGGTGGATAGAATACAAAGTCTTGTGGTCCTCCTTCATAATTAACTGCTTCAAAGCAGGATCTGACTGTACGCAGATGCATCCCTTGTACCAAAGAATACCATCAGAGTCGATGGTGAACCCAGGGACTTCCTCTTTGTCCAATCTTATTTTGATGCCCTCAATGCTTTCGTGACCCTTTTGTGCTTCCTTGATTTGCTCCCATAAGGTGGGTTGCAACAGGAGTTGATCGACTGCCCCATAACTGACCACCTCTATACCCATCTGATCAAGCTCTTCCCAGAGTTCTGGCCGTCGAACCTTGATCAGGGAGTTGAATGAACACGGCTGACGGCTAAGGGCATCAACTACAACATTAGCTTTTCCAGGGTGGTAATGGATGTCCAAGTCATAATCCTTGATGAGTTCTATCCATCTTCGCTGCGTCATATTCAAATCACTCTGGGTGAAGATGTACTTCAGGCTCTTGTGATCGGTGTAAATTTTGCAACGGTTGCCCATCAGAAAGTGTCACCAAGTCTTGAGCGCATGAACCACTGCAGCAAGCTCTAGGTCATGGGTTGGGTAATTCTGCTCATGCTTGCAGATTTGTCGCGACGAGTAGGAAATCACTTTGCCCTCTTGCATAAGGACACACCCAAGTCCAAGTTTGGAGGCATCGCAATAAACTACAAAATCTTTGGTCACATCTGGCATAGTTAAAATAGGTGCGGTAGTAAGGCGCTTTTTCAGTTCCTGGAACCTGGCTTCACATTTGTCGGTCCAAACAAACTTCTGATCCTTTTTCAATAGTTGGGTAAGAGGCTTTGTGATGCTTGAGAATCCCTCAACAAACTTGCGGTAATAACCCGGTAATCCGAGAATAGACCTTACTTCGGTCTGGTTGGTGGGGGTTGGGAATTCAAGGATGGACTTGATGTGGGTAGGATCTACAGATATCCCTCCAGCTGAGATAACATGGCCAAGAAACCCCACTTCTTTCAACCAGAACTGACACTTACTGAACTTAGCATACAACTGGTGCTCTCGTAGGGTACCGAGAACCAACCTCAGATGCTCTTCATGCTCCTCTTCTGACTTGAAATAAATCAGGATGTCATCAATGAAGAAAACTACAAACTTATCCAAGTATTCCATGAACACCTTGTTCATGAGGTTCATGAAGTAGGCAGGGGCATTAGTTAGGCCCAAGGACATCACCGTATACTCAAACAATCCATAACGAGTGATGAAGGCCGTCTTAGGGATGTCGGATTCTCTTACTTTCAGCTAATGGTAACCGGTGTGGAGATCGATCTTAGAGAAGACACGGGCCCCGTTGAGCTGATCAAACAGATCTTCAATTTTGGGTAGAGCATTCTTGTTTTTAATAGTCACATCATTTAATTTACGGTAATCCACACACAAGCGAGTGGTACCGTCCCTTTTATCCACGAAAATAATTGGTGACCCCCAGGGTGACGCACTAGGGCGAATCATCCCTTTTCTAAGCATGTCATCCAACTGCTTCTTTAGTACTCTTTGGGGTTCATCCGGTAAGGTTTTTGAGATATAGGACCAGTACCAGGTACCAACTCAATGATGAACTCGATATCCCGATCAGGGGGCATACCGGGTAACTCTTCGAGAAAAACATCCGGGTAACTGCATACTACCGGTACCTCTTCCAAAACGGTTCCAGCAAGACTCTTATGGAAATGACCCGAGGTGGAGTAATGGGTCGAGAAGTGTGTAATATCCTCGCCTTCTGGGGTGGTTAGGGTGACAGACTTGTTAGTGCAATCTATTTTTCCCCGGTTGACTGCCATCCAATCCATTCCTTAAACCACTTCTATTCCTTGCTTTCCTAATACCACCAAGTCTGCATGGAATCGGGCTCCTTGAATTTCCACAGGAGTCTCCTTGCAAGATACAATGGCCTTGGTAGTGGCCCCCGGAATTTGCACCCTCATAGGGCGATGCAACAAGGTTGGGGCCATACCACTCTTCCTAACAAATGGCTCTATAACGAACGAATGGGAAGCTCCCGAATCAAACAAAACTGAGGCATGAACTGAGTTGACAGGGAAGGTACCCATAACCAGGTCTGGCGTCTCCTGAGCTTCTTCTGCACAGATATGATTTAGATGGCCTCGGGTGACAGGGGCTGCCTTCTTTGGGTACGGGTTCTTTCCTCCCGGTGGACGGGTTGGCCCTTGGTTCATCTTTGTCACATTGTCGCGACCACCGGCGGGCAGTCTAGTGGGGCACTCCCGAGAGAAATGTCCAGGCTGCCCAAAAGTGAAACAACCTCCTGTTGGCTTCGGAGCAGGCGGCCTATTAAAGTTGAGGCCGGGGTTGGAACCACCTCCAGGACGAGGTGCAGGCGGGTGAGGAGAGTAGCTGGGTCTTGGCGCAAAGATTGGAGGCCTTGGTGATGTATAAGAAGGCCTTGGCGGAGGTGAAGGGCGCGGACGGGGATAACTCCCGGCTGGGCTGCTGCTGCTACTGCCTTGCTGCATCTGCTGGCGACGCTTGCGGTTATCAAACGAAGCCTTGCGCTTGTGCTCCATCATAATGGCTGCATCTGCCAGAGACTCCAGGTCGGTGAAAGGCATCACCACCAGGATACACTGCATCTCATCATGGAGCCCATTCACGAACCTCTCCTTCTTCTTGTCTTCGGTATCGGTATCAGTGGGCGCATACCTTGCTAGAGAAGTGAACTTCTCCAAGTACTCACTCACAGACATACCGCCTTGCTTGAGCTGCAGGAACCTTTCTCGCATGATATTGACGAGTCCGGAGGGCACATAACGCTTCAAGAACTTGGTCTTGAACGCCGCCCAAGCCACAACTTCCTCCGGTGGCAACAGAGCACGAATGGCCTCCCACCATGCTCGGGCAGGCCTAGAGAGGTAGTGAGTGGCGTAGACCACCTTCTCGTTGTCACCCAGTTGGGCGACTCTCAGGTTGTTCTCAATGGTACGAATCCAATCATCAGCATCCAGGGGCACTTCACTTTTGGAGAAGACTGGCGGGTTGGTGTTCTGAAAATCACGCAGCTTGGAACGGGGTTCCTCATTTCCTTGGCCGCCATTCTGATTGACGGCAATCTGAGCAAGATGCTGCAGGGTGGCGAGGTTGGCATTCCTCTCAGTGCGAGCTGCCTCGCGGTCCTCCATGAGAAGACGCAGCACTTGAGCCATAGATGGCTCGGGTGGTGGGGGTGGTGGTGGATCCCTTGCCATTCTGAATTTCAGATTAAAACACACATTAATATTCTTATTAGAATTTTTAAAACAGGTTCTGGGAAAAGAGTTCATCAATCAGACACATCAGCATATAAATTTTAGCAAGACATTACTCATAATAAGACATGATCCACTCCATAGCAAGGTTCCAAAAGCATCATCACAAAGTTCACAACCACAAAGCACTGTACTGACATAGTCTTACAATAATTCAGACACACACTCATGCTAACTAGACCACACAATCGCATCCACTTATCGCGATGGTTCGGTCCTAACCCAAAAGGTACTATGCAACTAGCTACTCCACGTCCACGGCAGCGTCACTGTCGAAAGGTGGCTCGTCGGGGTCCTCGTCCTCGGACATCACAGCTCCCGAGTCCTCACCGTCCTCGCCTCGAAGGTCGTCGTCGTCCTGTCCACTTTCAGGCTCCATATCCATATCCTCCATAGGGTCCTCATCATCAGGCAGCAGATCATCTTTCTCTTTGCTCAGCGCCTCCACCTCGCTCTCCAGCTCGCTAATCCTCTCGTCGCGGTCGTCAATGGTCGACCGGAGCATGTCAACCATACCGTCAAGATGGAACTTGTAGAAGCGAGTAGTCTGGAAATGCACAGAGACGGAACGGCGCTCCTTTTTGAGCTCTGCCTGGGACTCCACTAGACGCTCCTCTGAGGTCTTAAGCTTCAGCTCCACGGTCTTCAGCTGGTCCTGAGACACCTTGAGTTGCGTCTCTAGGTCCTCGATCCTCAGCTCAGCTGCCGAGATCCGCACCTCAGCACCGTCGTGATTCAGACGGTGAAGATCACTCTCGAAACGACTACTGACCAGCTGGGACTGGGTGTACTCGACGAGGAGTCCCAGCTCGGCCAAGTGGTTCCCGAAAGTGGGGTGGGGACGCGGCGGCACAGGGTTACTCTGCTCGTCCAGGCCAGAGTAAAACTTGAAACGGGTGCCGCCCAGCACGGTGCTGTGAGCACACACCAGGCGAGGAAGAGCTCTCTGCAGCACAGTGGCGAACGCCCCCATCTGAGTCGATGCAAGGGCATCCTCAATCAGCTCCTCGGCGAAGGGTGGCACCAGCGGTCCTCGAAGGATGCACCTCACGGTCCAGGACATCTCGTCCCCAACCATGGGTAGACAGCGTCCTATCAGCAGCTCAGGTAGCGGACGCCTCAAGTGCTGGGTCAGCTGGAGTAGGTCTGCCTGGAACAGACGCGAAAGTCTAGTGTCGGGCACAGCTCCCAACTGAATCGACGACGAGAACTCTCCGCTCATCTACACAAAATTTTAAATGGAGGTTGAATTAGTGAACGGTGCGCAAAATTTTAAACAGGTAAAAACATAAGGTTTAATGCATGTATAATATTAATCAGTAACCAATAATAGAGGGGAGGGGATAGCAGTATATTCTGCACATTTTAAGTATCTATCCTAAATTTTTAGGAAAAACATTTTTGCGTGACGTCGACGCCCAACCTAGCTAAAGTCTCCTAAGGTCAACGATGGCTCTGATACCAAGTCTGTAAGGACCCCTCGAAACAAGTCCGAGATGCCCACGTTATGTAAAAGATCACGATCCCATTGATCAGTGCATCGCAATCACATAACCAACATAGGTATCAAAGAGTTACATCATTCAAGTCGTACGAATAAAAGTCTTACAACACATAGACGGTCATACGACCAAAGTCAACAAACCTCGTCACGCAGGACGGAATTAACTAAGATAGCGGAAGCTCGTGGCTAGCGACGGCTCTTAACATCTCCGAGCGCTGATCCCACAAGTGCAGTTGACCGGTGACAGCTAAGTGGCGTAGTCGTCGTCATACACCTCCTCCTCGACGTAGGCCTCCTCATTATAATTTGGACATTTGAATATCCAGGGACAAAGCCATATGAGTACAATTATGTACTCGCAAGACCACCTCTAGGTTTTTTATAGTTTTTCAAGGATATGCAAGTAAAGCCTTTTTCGAAAATTAGGATGGCTCCTATATACAACTATAGGGCTTGTTTTCGAATACAATGATTTCAAGCATAGAGAATACGACATCTCTATATCTTTGTTGAAGAAAAACATTTAGAGATAGAATTCTCTTCTCTTAGATATAGCAAGGACATATCTAAGTACTGAAAACTTTCTTTTGTAAAAGTTTATCAAAACACTAGGATAGGGGTAACCCTTTTTCCTGACTTGAGATCGGACTGGTTGTCTCCCCGAGATCAACCATCCTCTCCCATTTTCCGTACCTCCCAGGTACCAACTTAAGCCTTCTTGTTTTCCCCCGGGAAATCTTTTCTTTCCTCTTTTTAAGAACCAAAATGCCCATACGCCTAGATCAGTGGCCTTTCCAACCGTCCATGACCGCGGACGCGGCTATTCGAATAGATTTACACTCTGAAGAGGTTGCACACTTTACCCACACCAAACGGTCCTTCCGCCGGGTCTGCCACGGCCCGTCATACGACAACATGCGGGGGTCCGGATAACACGATCAATGCTTTGCACTATGACCACCCTAGTATCGGGGCCTCCCGGTAGGTTTGTTCTCCTCGGCACCGTGTGCTCCACTAGACCTCTTGGTCTTTCCTCGGGACGGCACACCGCCACGTCAGGAGACCCTCCGTAATCGTCCAGCTGTTGGTCCTCAACAGTGTATTGTCTCTTCCGGACGACAACCCGGCTTCGAGGGCCCAACCCTCAAAGAAAATATGAGAGCCCCAACACTAAAACAGACAAGCTTCCGCCTAAGCCCCATGTCAGGTAGTGTGGTTGCACGGGTTAATTGTTCGAGCGGCTGCTAGGGCAGTACTTTGTTTTTCAAAAATAACTCCAATCCTCCGACTACTCCCAGCAGCTCGGGTTTTCGCAAACATCTCTGATTGCTCCCAGCACTCGGTTAATAAAACACTTGCTCTCCGACTTCTTCCAGCAACTCGGGTTTTCCTCCGTAAAACAATTTTATCAAATAGGTCCCCATCCTATAGTTTTGAGATAAGTAGAGGAAGGTGAACTACTGGAAGACTTAATCTTTTTGATGGAGCCTTCAACAACAAGGCTCATCAAGTAAAACCCATTGTGTAACACCTATAGTATTCTAGTAGATAACTTTGGCCAAACCATATTTTGCAAAATAGTTTTCGGGAGGCAAGGTGCCACAAAATAAATAAAACATGCATTATTTTATTTTGAAAACAAAACATGCTTGGTAAAAATAATAGGATTCATTATAGTGGTGAGGTGGCTTGCCTTGCCCAGAATATTGTCCCTGGTCTTGCTCTTCTTTGTAGTTGTGCTCAGCTACCTCGTACTGCTCTCCCTCGGGTTGCGGTTCTACCATAACATGAAAACAAACAAGACTAGTGTAAATCCTAAAATGCGAGTTGATAACAATCTAAAGTATATTAACAAACAAAAAGCACCACAAAACAGAAAATACAACTAATGCATTTAAAATGTCATCAAGGGATGTTTACATGAAAAAGGCATAACTCCTAAGGTACTGCTCCTAAAATAAAACCCTTCTACCACATTACTCCTAACTACTATATGGAGCTCTGAAAATTAGCTGAGCATGAAAATCTATCACCAAACAAGAATTAAAAATCAGTTAAGAGCTACTGATGTCAAGCTCAAACAGAAGATAGATTTAGTTTTATAGATCCCCTGTATGCATAATTAACTTTTCTGGTGAGATATCAGTTTTATCTTTAAGTGCAGATTTTGTTCATCAAATTTGGCTACTCCTAGCTTAAGTTATCCTAGTTTTAAAATAAAGTAAACTTCTGACCATTCTTTAAGTACAGAAACAATATGGATTATTTTGGTGCCAAACCAGTGGGTAAGTTAGATAAAACATGTGGCTATCCCACAAAAATAACCCCAACATTAATCTTGGGGCAAAGGTGGCTCAACCAAACAAAACTAGACATGCAATAATCTCTGAAATTACAGAAATGCACTTAAAGAGAATATCTTCCTGTTTTAAAGTAATTTACTCAATAAGAAATTATTGTTTACTGGAAAAAACTAAATTTTTAGTATATGATACCTCCAACACATATATAACACTTCCAATTGGATTTACCTCAAAGAGTGTTTTCATTTTAGAGTTAAAAATCTCCAAACACCTACTGGTGTTATACTTAAACTAAATATATCTCTTGCTAGAGTAATCTCCTGGATGCAAGACTTACCAATCTAGATAGACATTTTTACTTGCTTTCCAGAGGATTCAAGATTGCATGATTTGGATTTAGAAAACCGAAGTTATTAAACAAATGGTGAAAAGAATACTTTTTACTAGATCTGTTCTACCACTCAACAGAAAATACATTTTGGATCAGATCCAACGCCACATGGTTATGAAAATGTGTGTGCATGCTCCAAAATTAGTGTCATTATTTTATCTAATGTTGATTTACCACAAATGAATAAAAGCTAGACTAAAGATTCACTGGAAGTATTAATCAGAAAATGATTTTATAAAGGAAAAAGGGCCGGGCGGCCAGATCTGGGCCGAATCGGCCCAGCGACCACGCGGGGCAGCGCGGGAGACCGAACTGGGCCGGCCCAATCACGCGAGATCGCGCACGCACGGTGAGGTTCAAACCTGGCCGTAGATCTCGCGATCTACGGCTCAGGGTCGTCGTCCTCCTCGCGACGCGACGCGGACGGACCAGACGCGGAGGAGAAAAGCGATGGCGACGGTGCTCACCAGAGATCGAACGGGGCCAGGGAGAGGGCAGAGGTCGACGGAGGGGATGACGGCGAGCTCGACGACGCCCTCAGCTCCCGCATGCAATGTCAGCATCCATGGCGGTGGCGGAGACGAGCTTCTCGGGTCGAGGATGAGCGCGGCGGCTACAGGCACCTAGAAAATGGCAGAGAGAGGTGCAGAGAATCGACGATGAGGGTCGTGGGAAGAGCTCGGTCACCGGCGGCGTTTTCTTCTTCCAGAGCACGAGAGAGGACGCGGTTTTGGGCGAGGGTGGTATGGGTGAGTAGAGGAGGTGAGGGAGAGCCTCTGGCAAGGATTTAAGGGGAGGGCGATGCTGATCACGGCTCTAAAATCGAGGGCTGGTTTTCGGGTCTCCTTCAAACAGGAGCGGTTTGGGGAGGGGGAGGGGTGATCTGATTGGTCCTCCTGGGCGGTGGAGAGGGGCAGGAGGGATGTTGGTCGGGGTGACTCGACCTGGCCAGTGGGAGGAGAGGAGGGGTGCTCCGGTTGGGTGAAGGAAAAGGGAAAAGAAGAAGAGAGAAGGGGGGGTGACCCAAGTCCATGACAGGTGGGGCCAGGGAAGGGGGTGATACTCTCCTTTTTCAGCAGGTGAGGTGGAAATGAGAGAGAGAGAGAGGGTGGAGGGTTTTGAGTGAAATCCTCAAACATTTTTCAAACCCCAAGTTTGAAAAATTCAAACATGACCCACAAAAGCAAAATGAGTCAATATCCCAAACTCACCTTAATTAAGAGAAACTACTGAATTTATAAATGCCCAAGTAAAGCATGTCATTTAGCTCTCAAAGAAAAGAAAATTTTTAGTGAGAAGGAAAAGAATAACTCAAATGGTCATGTTAATTTGATGGCTACAAAAGCTAGTGATATTTATGTGCAAACAAGCTCTTTTGTGAAAACTTAGAGCAGGGTATGAAACTATATAAGACCTAGATCACAATGTTTTAAAAGCATGCCAAAAAACATTTAGGGTTTGCTTAATAAAAGCTCCTAGTTTGGCTAAGTTTTAACAGGCATGAAGATCCTAATATTTTATGTTGTATTTTAGTTGGTGTGGTTTTTAGTGTTTCTATCAACTTAGAATGCTAGTGGAACACAACAAGCATAGAGAGTGCAAACAAGATATCTCATGCTACAAAATTCTACACACATGAAAGGTTTTGCTAAGGTTGAAATTCTAGGCTAACACCACAATTACCAATGCTGAGAGAATTGGGGTGTTACAAATTATACTACCAAAAAGCTCTAAATTAAACAAGCTTTACAAAACATATTTTTATGATTTTTTCTGAAAAGATTTTATAAAGTTTAAAAATCATTTATGATTCAAAAGTTTTAAAAAAGAAAATTCGTTTAGTTTAAAAAAATGAAACAAACCAAACTGGGCCGAAGCCCATCTTCTATCTACCGCGCGCGCAGCGCAGAAGCCCACGCACTCCCTCTCTCTCACTGACGTGCGGGACCCACTTGTCATCCCCGTCGATGCGTCTTCAACCTCTCACAGGAGATTTTCCCGGTAGAGTCTGTTTCCGATACGCGCCGTGCGAGACACGAAGTCCATCTCTGAGCCCCTTTATAAACCCCACCTTCGCCGCTTGACGAGGTGTTAACTCGACAAGTCCCAGGGTTGTGCACCCCGGGTTGATTGATGGGGAGAGAGATGAGTGCAAGGTGATCACGACGGCTGACAAGCGAGGTTTACCCAGGTTCAGGCTCCCGGAGGATAACACCCTACTCCTGCTTGTCTGATTATTGATGCGAGTAGCGATTACAATGGCGAGATTGTCGATCTCGCTAGGGTTTGTCGTAGTGGTTATCAACGTGTCCTCTAGGACGGGCAACCCTCCTGGCTTTATAGGTAGCCAGGTCTCGGGTGGTTGGTACAGATACGGTAGGTTACAAGACCTAACCGAGTTGAACTGGGATACTAGATACCCCGAGTGGGCCTTCTGCGGGCCTTTCCATTCTTGGCGCGGCCCAGGTAGCCTCATCGTGGGCTACCCGCAAGGTAGCCCCACGTCAGTAGCCCCCGAGTGCTTGGTCGAAGCGCAGAGTCGGACAAAGGACTCCTTTCTCCTGGACGCGCCATTGGATTACTTGATCTCGAGCTTGAACTCGAATTTCTTCAGTCAAACCAGCCACTCCCGATGGGAGTAATCTGTGCAGTCGAATTACTTTGTCTTCATCTTCTTTTGTGAAGCTTGCTTCTGCTGAGCCTGCTTTTGGCTTACTTGTTGGATGGATTCGGCTGCTCGAGCTTACTGCGTTGCCACTCGAACGGTTTCTTCGGGTGCTCGGATCGTTGGCCGATCCTACCTTGCTGATTTTGGCTGCGAAGCCTACTACTCGAATGATTTCTTCGAGTTTCTTCGGTTGATTTTGGAGCCGTTGGCTTGGTGACGTCATCGATGACGATTCGTTGCACGCCTCTACGCCCGATGGGACGTGACGTGGCGGGCCCCGCTGTCAGAGCTGACCACAGTCCGCAGTTGTCACGTCCTCGAAGTGGGCGCGAAATTTGCGCGGCACGATGACGACGCCTCGGTTCCCGTGCGTAGTGGAGGAAGTTGGCGGCGACGGTTGGTTTCTCTGTGCGACACGTGGACGGCTGGATGCTCTCGCTCGGAGCCATTGCTTGATGGACGGTTGAGATGCCGATCCTCGAGGAATAAGTACTGCGCTTTGGCTTTTGGGATGTCATCTTCCCCAATCCATTCTTGGCTTTCTTCTCCTCTTGCGCTCTGCCATTACCGCCGCCATCCCGAGCTCCAAGCACTCCGTCCGCGCACCTTGCAACCTAGGCGATGGGCAAGCCGAAGAGCGTCGCTGGCTCCTCCGCCGCCGCTGACGACGCCGGGGTGATGAAGAAACCCGAGGGTGATTGGCAGAGGTCGTCGACGAAGAAGAGCGATGTGGAGCTGCTCCGCGCGCAGGGCATGCTGCCGCCCACCGACCAAGTCCAGGTACGGGTCCCTGGCAAGGAGGTCTTCCCCACTCCTCGCGATGGGGAACGTGTTTGCTTCGCGGACTTCATTCCGCGAGGCTTCGGGTTCCCCATGCACGATTTCGTGCGTGGTCTCCTGTACGCCTATGGGCTTCAGATCCACGATCTGACCCCCAATGGTGTCTTGAGCATCGCGGGCTTTATCGTGCTCTGCGAGTGCTTCTTGGGTGTCGCGCCACACTGGGCACTGTGGAAGTCGCTCTTCCTCGTTCGCAAGAACGTGGGGAAGAGTGGGCTGACCTTCCCAGTGGGCGGCTTCGGAATCCAGGTACGCGGTGACACCGCGTACTTTCAGATGAAGAAGTCCGACTCCGTCCAAGGGTGGCGCCGGAGATGGTTCTACGTCCAGTCGAACGACGACGGACTGGAGGCATTCGACAGCAAGCGCGGACTGCGGAAGACCGGCGCATGGGCGCACCCGCTGTCTGCCGTGGAGAAGGAGGCTGTGCGGCCCCTGCTGTCCCTGCTGCATGAGCTGACTCAGACCCTTGGGCGTGATGCGGGTGGCGTCTTTCTGATGGCCACCTTCTTCCGTCTTCGGGTGCAGCCGCTCAGCGCCCGGCCGCACCCGATGTGGGCCGCCGAAGGCGTCAGCGCCAAGCCGCTGGAGGATGAGGAGGTGGAAGCCAGCGTCAGGTCCATCACCAACCTCCGAGCCGCGGACACGTGCAACGTTAGGTGCCCAATTTCTCCTTACGGGGCCTCGAACCCCGTTCCTGAGGTAAGTCTTTTACTGTCTTCTCTCTGACCTTGTTCGACTTGAGTCTACCTTTCTTTCTGATTCGACTTGTGTCTATTTGCTTCAGGGCCGAGATCTTTTCGTCAGTTGTCCTCCCCTCCCTGAGAACGGACCCGACGACGAGTCGAGGTTTGTCGAAGAGGATGATGAGGACGAAGAGATTCCCTCCGCGCATTCTCCCCGCGACGAGGTGGAGGAGGAAGATGAGGTGGAGGAACCCGCGAGGAAGAAGCGGAAGCTTCCGAGTCGCGGCGAGTCTGCCACTGCGTCGTCACCTGCCCGGGGCGTGGACGCTGCTGAGGAGGAGGTCGCCGTGACGTCTCCGGGTGCTCGTTCTTCAGGTGGCTGGGAGGAACCTCTGAACGTTCCCCCAGTCAGCTCCGCGGCGCCACGCTCGTTCGCGCGGATGCCTTCGCCTTCCCTTGAGAGCTACGATGACGCCGGCACCCCCAGGTGAGTTCCTTTGTAATGTGTCCATCTAGTTGTACTTTGCAGTTTGGCCGTTATTTTGATTCGACTGGTGTTCTTGGTTTTGCTGCAGCCATCGTTCGGATGATGTTAGCTCCCCCCTTCGGGATGTGGAGCTCACATCTGCCCCTTTCGGCTGGCTTGAGGACGCCAGTGGTGGTGGAGAAGGTGCATGCTGAGCCTGCCGGTATTGCATCTTCTAGCCACGTGCTTCCTTCGACTGCGGAAGACCTTGAACTCCTGGACCACGTAAGTCTTGCATGCTTCTTCTTTGTGTTCTTTGATTTTCATCGGGTGCGCGATCAGCGCTCCCGATGGGAGTAGCCCCCGAAGGTGTGGGTGACTAGTATAGTCGCCCGCAACTTTATTGACTTCGTGCTTTTATTGCAGCCTTACTATCGCCAGCAGCTCGACGCAGCCGCAGCTTATGTTCGCCTGGAGAAAGAGAGGGACCAACTGCGTTCCTCACTGGACCAGGTTACTGGGCGGGTTGATGAGCTTGAGAAGGCTCTTCGCGATTCCCAAGATCGGGAGCTGGCTTGAGTCGCCAAGGAGAAGACTCAAGTTGGTCGTCTCCTTTCGCTAGCCGGCGTACTCGGGGGTGAGTTTCGGCTTGATGCCTACTGAATCTTTGTTCTTTTTCTTGATCTGACTTTGAATTTTTGCGCAGAGACTTGCGGTGGAGCTCCTCCCGAAGATGCGTCGAGTGACACGGTTGACTTGGCGGCCGCTGTTGGCTTCCTTGACCGGGTATGCCCCTACGCTTCGGACGCGTTGAAGAAGTCTTCAGCCGCGCTGCAGAAGTCGACTGGAGCTCTGGCCGTGGTGCACCAAAGCATCTTCCCGGGTGACCAGCCGCCGGCGACCGTGGACGCCCTGGCTGCACCGTTTGAGGACGCGACTACCATCGCCGACTTCACGCGATCGCAGACGGTACGCGGCTCCGAGCTCACCTTCCAGCTCCTATTAGGCCACCAGGTCCCCGGTGACTTCGAGAAGGTCGTCAGCGGTTTTCCTCGCAAACCCGATGGCCGGACCGCGTCGCTGAGTGGCGTGAAGGAGCGCGCCTCGCAGCTAGCTGCGCAGCTTGTGGCACTCTTCGAGAGGGCCCTTGCTAAGGCGACTGAGGCGGCAGCTCGGAAGGGCCGTTCCTGGTCGCAGTCCGCGGCCTTAGAGTAGGCATAGTTCTAGGAGTGCGGCAGTCACCGCGATCTGTACTTTGAACTTTACGATTGTAATGAACATTGCCCTGTCGGGTCTTTTGGTCTTTGATATTGATTTTACTGGTCTTTATTTCTCCTGAATTGATTTGTGCTTCGCAGTCGCCTGATTGTATTGACTCTGCGTATCCCTGGCAGAGTGATGCGTGCGATGATGCTCCGCCTTCTCCGGTGGCCGTGCCGAGTGGCGCGGCTTCTTCTTCGGGTGCTCGCCGTCGTCGGGCGGCGCCGGCTCCTCCACGCAGTGCCAACGATCAGCGGATAATCACATTTTTGAAGAACAAGGTGGCGGAGCTTGAGGCGACCCTGAAAAATACGGAGCGGCTGCTACAACGTTCTCAGTCGCATGCCACGGCGGAGTTCTCGCGACGTGAGGACTTTTTGCTTGGGGAGATCGACCTGATCAGTCGACAGCTGCAAGGTATGTATCCTCTTTTTGGCGGCTGCCGTCCTTTTGCGGCTTTCCTTCTCATTCTTAGTTGCATTTTGTGTGCGCAGACGTCAATCCCGACTGGGAGGCTGAGCGGGTTCGCGTTGAAGAGCGAGTCACCCGAGAGGCGTCCGGCAACTCGTACGAAGCTCGGCAGTTTTGGGTGAGCCAGTCGAGGGGGCGTGTCCTTGCCACCATGCTTGATCGCACGTGGCGCGCTTCTTTTCTTCTGGAGAGCTGCCGGAAGACACTTTGGCACATCAATCGTGTGTACTTCCCGCATAATGCGCAGCCGAACGGGTTGTCTGCTTTGCTGGAGAGGTTCCGCGATGGTGAAGGGTTGAAGGAGGTCGTCGACGCCCAACTTGTGGCTGGTGCGAACGCTGCGTTGGCATACGTCCGGATGCACCGGCCACATCTTCCGCTTGAGCGGGTGCTTGAAGGCCTGCCGAGTGATGATGACTTCGACGAGACCCTGGCTGCTGCGCGTCGGATTATCCGGCAGGTTCAGGACCTGAGCGAGCGTCTTGTAGGGCCTCTTGATGCACCGAAGGCTGAACCTGCAGTGTAGAGTAGCTGTCGTCTGTTGTGCAGGGTTAGCTATAGGGTGGCAAATGTTACTGTGTAAGTATGACAATTGATTGAAATGCTCTGGGATTGTAAGAGGTAATCTTTTTTAGTCGAAAGTGAGTGCTTGATTTGGGCTTGTGACCTGTTTGGCGCAGTCGCCTAGAGTGCTAGGCGGCGACCTAGGTTTCTCAAGTGTGACCTGCATGCCGCAGTCTCTGATTATATCAGGTGGCGACTTAGGATTTCTGCGACTTGACCTGTATGGCGCAGCCCCTGAGTCGCTCGAGTGGTGGCCTAGGATTTTAGCGAGGATCTGTATGGCGCAGCCCCCGGGTAGGTCGAGTGGCGGCCTAGGGTTTCAAGTGTTACCTGTTTGGCGCAGCCCCCGAGTATGTCGGCTGGTGACCTAGGATTTGGAACTTGACCTGTGCAGCGCAGCCCCCGAGTAGGTTCGAGTGGCGGCTGAGGATTTTTCTTGGAGTTCCTGTTTGGCGTAGCCCCCGAGTAAGTCGAGTGGTAGCCTAGGGTTACATGTGTGACCTGTGTGGCGCAGCCCCCGTGTGTGGCCGGCGGCGCCTTAGGATTTTGGACTTGACCTGTATGGCGCAGCCCCCGAGTCGGTCGGGTGGCGGCCTAGGATTTTTTGGCTTGGCACTTGTACGGCGTAGCACCCTAGTGGGTTGGGTGGCGGCCTAAGCTTTTATTTCAAACTGTGTGGCGCAGCCCCCGAGTGGTTCGGGTGGCGACCTAGGATTTTTGATCATGCTTGTATGGCGCAGCCCCCGAGTGGTTCGAGTAGCGGCCTAAGCTTTTATTTCAACCTGTGCGGCGCAGCCCCCGAGTATTTCGAGTGGCGGCCTAGGATTTTTCATCTTCCTCTGAGTGATAGCTAAAGGAGACAGAATTTCTTCAAATCACTTTATTGATTCTTGCGAACAGGCCGCCTCGTTAAAACCCTTCCAGTCCCCTCAGGTACCCTGGTAAGGGAAAGAGTGCGTCTGAAACCTGCCGCGCTGGTTTTCTTTGTACAAAGGCTATTTTGAACTAGGCATAGAACCGGCGGAGTTGTGCTACGTTCCATGGATTGCTGCAGTCTGCTCCTATCTTCGAGTCCTTTAGGCGGTAAGCTCCATTGCCTATTGCCTCCGTTACGATGTATGGGCCCTCCCATGGGGAGGCGAGCTTGTGCACCTTCTTTTGCTTGAGTCGAAGAACCAGGTCGCCTGCAACGAACGCTCTTGGTCGCAGCCTCCGAGTGTGATAATTGCGCAGGTCCTGCTGGTACACGGCTGATCGTGCCAGGGCGATGTCTCGCGCTTCATCCAGGGTGTCTCTGCTGTTTTCGAGTGCCTCCTCTGCTTCCGACTCGTCGTAGGCGACTACTCTTGGTGCGTCGAACTTGATGTCGCAGGGGAGGACCGCTTCTTCACCGTACACCATGAAGAATGGAGTGTACTGGGTGGATCTATTCGGCGTTGTTCGCAGACTCCAGAGGACTGATGGAAGTTCTTCTACCCATGCACCCGCTGCGCGTCTCAGGGGAACGCGCAGTCGTTTCTTGATGCCGCTACAGACGAGGCCGTTGGCTTTCTCCACCTGTCCGTTGGACTGCGGGTGCGAGACGGATGCATAGTTGAGTTTGATCCCCTGCTCTGAGCAAAAGTCCTTGAATTCTTCGGCTGTGAAGTTTAAGCCGTTGTCGGTGATGATCCCGTTTGGTACCCCAAACCTGAAGATGATTGACCTGATGAAGTTGACCGCTGTGGACGCAGTCGAACTTGTGATGGGCACGGCTTCGATCCACTTTGTGAACTTATTGACTGCGACCAGGAGGTGAGTGTGACCTCCGGGTGAGGATTTCTTCAGCGGGCCCACCATGTCCAGACCCCATTGGGCAAAGGGCCAGGCCAACGGTATCGTCTTGAGTTCTGATGCTGGGGCGTGTGGCTTGTTGGGAAATTCCTGGCACCCTGTGCATTTCTTCACTAGCTCCTCAGCGTCCTGCATGGCTGTGAACCAGTAGAACCCGGCGTGTAGTGACTTGGCCACTAGTGCCCGACTGCTGGCGTGATGCCCGCAGATACCCGCGTGGATGCCGAGTAAGATGGCTTGGCCGTCGACTGGATCTATGCACCTTTGTAGGATTCCTGAGATGCTTCTTTTGTAGAGTTCTCCGTTGATGACGGTGAAACTTTTGGAGCGCCTGATGATGCGCTTTGCTTCGACTGGATCTGCTGGCAGCTTCTGATGTAATATGTATGCCAGGTATGGTCCTGTCCATGTGGCTTCGACTAACATGACCTCCATGGGGACCTTGTCTTGGCTCGGCGGGTTGGCATCGCCTTTCTTTGTTTCTGTGCTTGCTGTACTCTGAGTCTTGATGGGTCTCTGCGTGATGCGCTCGAGGAAGACGCCGGGTGGGAGTGGCACCCTGTCTGAGCCCATGTTAGCGAGGACGTCGGCTTCCTCGTTGCTTTCACGGCCAATGTGGCGCAGCTCGCAGCCGTCGAAGTTTCCTTCCATCTGATTGTAGAGGTCTCTGTAGGCGATCATGTTGTCAGCGACGGCGTCGCAGGACTTCATGGTTTGCTGTACCACCAGATAGGAGTCGCCGTAGATCATGAGGTGCGTGGCGCCGCAGTTCTTGGCCATCCGCATGCCGTGGATTAGGGCCTCGTATTCGGCTTCGTTGTTGGACGGCTTCGGGAAGTCCATCTGTAAGACATACTTGAGCTTGTCGCCTTTGGGGGAGATGAGCACGACTCCTGCCCCGGCTGACTTGAACTTCTTCGAGCCATCAAAGTACATTGTCCATGCGTTGGACAGGTCAGGGACATTTGGTAGCTGGGCTTCTATCCACTCGGTTGTGAATTCTGGGAGGACTTGGGCCTTGATAGACATCGGGTGAGCATATTTCAGCCCCCATGGTCCTAGTTCGACAACCCACTTGGCGACTCGTCCTGTCGCGCGTTGGTTTGTGAGAATGTCTGCTAGTCCAGAGGAGCTTACCACCGTGATCGGGTGCTCGGAGAAGTAGTGGACGACCTTCCTGGAGGTCATGAAGACTCCGTATGCCAGCTTCTGGTAATGAGGGTAATTCTGCTTGGACAGGGTGAGTACTTCGCTGAGGTAGTAGACTGGCCTCTGCACCGGGTGGCTGTGCCGTTCTTCTTCGCGTTCGACTACGAGCATCGTGCTAACCACCCTGTTCGTTGCTGAGACGTATAGGTACAGTGGCTCGTTTTCCAATGGTGCCACGAGGACTGGAGAGGTTGTCAGTGTTTTCTTGAGATGGTCGAACGCGTCCTGCGCCTCTTGTGTCCACTCGAACTTGTCTGCCTTCTTCATCAGTTGGTAGAAAGGTAAGGCTTTCTCTCCCAACTTACTAATGAACCGGCTGAGAGCTGCGACTCGGCCAGCTAATCGTTGCACCTCCCTGAGCTTGGTTGGTGCTGGCATTGTGAGGATGTTTTGCACCTTCTCGGGGTTTGCTTCGATTCCTCTTGCAGATACAAGGTACCCTAGTAGCTCTCCGGCTGGTACGCCGAACACGCACTTCTCTGGATTGAGCTTGATCTGATATACGTCCAGCGCAGCGAAGACCTTGCGCAGGTCGTCGACTAGGGTATCCTCCTTTCGTGTAGTGACAACGATGTCGTCAACGTAGACTTGGACAATCTGCCCGATTAGCCCCTTGAGGCACGCTTGCATTGTCCGCTGGTAGGTGGCACCTGCGTTTTTTAACCCGAACGGCATCGTCTGGTAACAAAAGACGCCGTCGGGTGTGATGAAGGCTGTCTTCTCCTCGTCTTCGACTTTCAGCCTGATCTGCTGGTAACCTGAGTAGGCATCCAGAAAAGATAGGCGTTCGCAACCTGCAGTCGAGTCGATGATCTGGTCTATCCGCGGGAGCGGGAAGTGGTCCTTGGGGCAGCATTTGTTGACTGCGGTGAAGTCAACGCACATGCGCAATTTCTTCGTCTTCTTTTTCTCAACTAGAACCGGGTTGGCGACCCAGTCCGAGTCCTTGATCTCTCGGATGAACTTGGCGTGAAGTAATCTGTCGACTTCCATGGTGATCGCGTCTCGTTTGGGTCCTGAGAAGCGTCTCATGGATTGCTTGACTGGCCTTGCGTCCTTGTGGACTTTTAGAGAGTGCTCGGCGAGTTCCCTGGGTATCCCTGGCATGTCAGAGGGTTGCCATGCAAAGATTCTCCAGTTCTCACGTAGGAACTCGACGAGCGCGCCTTCCTATGCGGGGGTCAGACTCGATGAGACCTTGACCGTCTTTCCACTGTCAGTCGGATGGACTTGGTGGGTGACAGTGTCGTCATTCGTGTTGAACGCTGTGTCTTTGGCAGGCTTCTTGCGAGCCGGGAAGATGGTCTTGTCGTTGTCGGCTGATATGGCTTTGAAACGCTCTTCGACGCCGAAGGACTCGGAGATTTTGGCGAACTCGCGGTCGCAGCTGTTGGAGAGCCCAAAGTCACCGCGGACGGTGATCACTCCTTTCGGCCCGGGTAACTTTATCATCAGGTAGGCGTAGTAGGGTACCGCCATGAATCTGGCAAAGCTTGGGCGTCCGAGGATGGCGTGGTATTGTGACTTCCAGTCGACGACCTCAAAGTCTATCGACTCCTTCCTGAAGTGCTCGGGTCTACCGAGGATCACGTCGAGTGTGATTGTTCCCATGGGCGTGATTGCTTGCCCTGGTACTATGCCGTGGAAGGTGGTCTCCGATTCCGGCAATTTCTCTGTCGACCTGTTCATTCGCCTGAGGGTATCGGCGAATATGATGTTGATGCCGCTGCCCCCGTCCAGGAATACCTTCTTCAGGCTGTAGTCGCCGATCAAAGCTTCAATCACGAGTGCGGCGTGCCCTGGTCGGACTACCTCCGCTGGGTGATCTGCCCTGGAAAATGTGATTGGTGTCTCCGACCCGCGCAGGTAGTCTGGTACCGCGCGCGGGCTGTTGATGGCTTGAAGTACTTGGCGTGTGATGATTTTCTGCCTCCTGTTCGACGGGGGTCCCTTCTGGATCATGTTCAACTGTCCCCGTGCGGCTGGGTACGGGTCGGCTGCTGCCGACGGACCTTGTTGCTGCTGCTGCGGCTGGGAGAACGCTCCTGCCGCCTGCACTTGATTGTTGTTTGCGGGTGCTGCCTGGATGGCTAGCTGCGGTGCCGCTTGTATGGCCTGCACTGGGGCGATGATTTGCTGCATGGCGTGGTAGATTTTTCTTGCTTTGCGGCAATCCTTTAACAACTGGTTTGATCCCCACTTTCCTGTTGCGGGGTTGCGGAATGAGTGATGCTTACAGGGTTGCATCAGTTCCTCTGCTGGGGTCAGCGGGCGCTTCCACTCGCGCTTCTGACTTCCATCATTGTGGTCGATGCTGCTGCTGCCACGGTTGTACTGACTCGAGCTGGGCTGCCGACTCTGCTCGTATTGTCGGCTGCTGTCACGTTTGTCCTCGCGGGGGGTTTCTTACCCTGCCGCTACTAATTCGATTGAATCGTGGGTGTAACGTGCCTTCTTCTTTTGACGTGCCTCGCGCCAGTTGCTTGTTTCGCCTTCCTTTTTGGGAGAAGTTTCGCGGACATAGTCCTCTCCTTCGGCCCATTGGTTGGCTGTCTTCATGAGTTCTATTGTGGTCTTCGGCTGGAGCCTACCGAATTCCTCCCGGAGGTCGCGGCGAGCGACGCCATGCATGAAAGCGTCCATCACTCGATCCTCTGATACGGGTTCCATGGTATTGCGGAGGAGTGTCCACCTCTGGATGTAAGAGCGGAGCGACTCGTCCTTCCCTTGCTTGTAGGCCTGTAACTCGATGTAGGTCGTTGGCCTGGCGAATGTTCCTGAGAAACTCTTAATGAAGTTATCTTGGAATTCCTCCCATGTTCGGAAAGAGTCTTTGGGTTGTCTTGTGAGCCACCCGCGTGCCGAGTCTGTCAGCATGAGCTGGATGTACTGCATGGCTGTAGTCGACGTTCCGCCTTGACAGGTGCAAGCGATGAGGTAGTCCTCGAGCCATAGCTTTGGGTCTTGCTTCCCGTCGTATTTTGGTGTGCCCGCCGTCAACTTGAAGCCTTTAGGCATGCGGGTGTCGCGGATGTTGAAGGAGAAACATGCTGCGCCACACGGCTTGAAGTCGCGGTCGGCGTGGTCGTTTGCGTGTGCCACGCTAGCCGAACGTTCCTTGCGGTTGCGGTCCACCGTCTTCTGTGTCAGGACGTCACGGAGGTCCTTGAGTGCTTGTCGCTGCGCCGCTGGGATGTCCGACGTCGTTGGCTCAGTCGCTCTGTTGCTTGGCCCCTTGGCCGCCAGAGCCTCTTCGATTGCCCTTATGGAGGCAATTTGTTGTTTGTGGAGAAGGGAGCGCGCGTCTCCCTCCGGTGGCTGCGTGAGCCGGAGGTATGTCTCGACTGATATCAGGGCGGCATTCGCCGTCTTCGGGACGGGTATCCCATTCTCGTCTTCGGTGACGAAGGACGAGTCGAGGTTGCGGGTGAGCCTTGTTCGATCGGCTTCTGCCATGTGGGGGACACGGGCTCTGGTTCTCCGTGCTCCCTGATTCACCTCTGTGGAGGATGTGAAGGAGAGAGCAGCTCGCCTGGCACTCGACGCATCCGCATCCCTTTTGCGCCTGAGAAGTTCGGCTTTTTCAGCGCGAATTCGTTCGCCTTCTTTGCGTAGCAAGTACTGGACCGCCAGGTGATCGTCTCGAGGTGTGTTGGGTGGCGGGAACGTGCCTTCGTCCACATGCTTCATGGCTTGGATCGCCATATCGCGCGTGATGACAAGCTTCGTCTGGTCCGGCATGTCCACCTCCAGTGGGTATGCGGGTTCGTCTTCGTCGTCATGCGGCGTTGTGCCAGCCATGAAGACTTGCTTGGGGTAGGCATGAATTGGAGAGTTTGTGCTGCCGCTGCTGCTTCTGTCACCCGCTTCTTGCTCGGGGTCGAAAATTGCTGCAACGTGGCGCGCGGCGTACCCGCTGTCGCGTCTCTTCGCGATTGTCCAGGTGCTCACACTCGTCGGGGCGAGTGCGATTGGCTTGGGGTAGACTTGGGATTTCCACGAAGACGAGGGCGCGCGCGACATGGTTGTCGGACGCGGGCCCCCGGTCGGCCGCGCGGGTGCGACGGTGGAGGTGGATCTTGACTTGATCGATCGCGCGACCGAGGTTGGTGTAGCGGACTCGATTCGCGCGGTCGTTGCCGAGATTGTTGTTGTAGACGTCCTCTTCGCGGGTACAGCTGGCGCGCCCCCTGCGGGTGCGACAGATGTGATCTTCGCGGGTTCATCGGTCGCGATCTCCGCGGGTGCGGCAGATGCGATCTCAGCGGGTCCAGCGGGCGCGATCTCCGCGGGTGCGGCAGATGCGATCTCAGCGGGTCCAGCGGGCGCGATCGTCGGCGGTTTTGGAGACGCCGTCGCGTGTAGCGCAGTAGTCGTAGACCTGAGTATACCACGACTATCTATGCAGCAGAATATGGAGCCGAAGGTAATGTGTATACCTTTGTCCAGATCGGCGTACACCGATTGATGAGTTGGCGAGTGGACGACGTACTCGAAGGAGCCGAATCGGATCGACTCCCTGACGGCGGATGCGCCGATCTTCATTGCGGATGGAGCCGGTGCGACCATCATCCTAACACTTGTTGAACTTCCCACAGACGGCGCCAATTGACGAGGTGTTAACTCGACAAGTCCCAGGGTTGTGCACCCCGGGTTGATTGATGGGGAGAGAGATGAGTGCAAGGTGATCACGACGGCTGACAAGCGAGGTTTACCCAGGTTCAGGCTCCCGGAGGATAACACCCTACTCCTGCTTGTCTGGTTATTGATGCGAGTAGCGATTACAATGGCGAGATTGTCGATCTCGCTAGGGTTTGTCGTAGTGGTTATCAACGTGTCCTCTAGGACGGGCAACCCTCCTGGCTTTATAGGTAGCCAGGTCTCGGGTGGTTGGTACAGATACGGTAGGTTACAAGACCTAACCGAGTTGAACTGGGATACTAGATACCCCGAGTGGGCCTTCTGCGGGCCTTTCCATCCTTGGCGCGGCCCAGGTAGCCTCATCGTGGGCTACCCGCAAGGTAGCCCCACGTCACCGCTTTTCCCCGCACCCAAAAACCTTAGCTTCGTCGCCCCAAGGCTGCTCAGATCGAATCGCCTCCGTCCGCCATTGCCGGCTGCAAGATCTTCCGATTCCGGTGAGTCTGCAGCTCCTCGAGCGTTCCCTCTCTCCCCTCTAGCTTCGTATCCAACGTGCGCAACTCATGGACATATTTTTCCCTTTGTTGGCGCCCCAGAACGAGCAAACCGTCCACGGCCGAAACCACCGCCACCTTCCCCAACTCCGGCGAGGAAGAGCCGGCGAACCTGAGCACCCCGCCACCAACAAACGCCTCCATCCCCTTCTTCGAGCCACGCGGAACTCCGGCGTCATCTTCCGGAGCGAGGAGACCACCGGAGCATCGATCGTGACCCAGTCCGAGGCCACGCGGCCGTCCTCGTCATCACCGGCAGCCGACGCGCCGCCACGGTATGACCACCTCCTCCTGGCCATCCGATCTCGATCCATCGGCTCTGATAAGATCCCTTAAGTGAACCGGTACTGACGAATAGGAGGATGTTATGTGGATGCCCCGTCAGCGCCTCGTCAGCGTACAGTCAGCGCCGCGTGGAAATTGATTTTCCTATTTAGATTTAATCTGGCAGTTTTGCAGAAAAGACCCCAGAACTTAGATTCATTATAACTTTTTATTGGTTTGGCCAAAAATTGCAAACTTTATATTTTTGGAAAGCCCTCGACATGTAGAATATTTTAGCACTGTTAGTTTTCTGTTTTGAGTTTGTTTAAATTATTCAAATTTCAAATTAAGAGTTTGATTAAATTTGACTTAGATATAAATCCATAAGTCCAAAAAATTTAAATAAAATTATTTTAAAACCATAGAGTATGTGTTATATGATTCCACTGTTAGAAAATATTTTTTTGTATTATTTGGTATATTCAAAAATCATAATTTTTAATTGAATAAAGTTTGAGTAATTTTGAAATAACTTTTGATAGAAATATTATTTTTGAGTAAATCCAATTACTATAAATTTGAATGACTAAGTATTGGTAGTATAAATTTTCTACTAATTTTTGTAGAATTATTTTTTGTGTATTTTGTAAATAATATTGATTTAATACTTGTAAATGATATTTAATGAATAAAAATTAATTAAAAATATACTAAAATTAATTTCATCATCTATTCGAAATTATAAAGTACTTAGTCATATTATGACCACTTTGGTCACAAAAAGTATTTAGAAATATTTTGCTTTCTCAAACAAAGTAATTTTCTTCCTTAGAAAATATTCGATAATAATTTGACAACTCTTTCCTTAGAAAATTTAGCACATAGAAAACTTTATCAAGTTTGATATTTTCTTGTGATTACACATTGCATTGCATGCATGGCATATTTATTTTATAGTTATTGTTTTCCTCTAAGTTAGGTTTATTTTCGACATAGTTGTTTTGGTAAAGTGATTATGCACTTAGAAAATTGGGAATTTCAACATGAAGACTAGGAGGCCAATGAAGACTTAGCCAAGAAAACAAACTCTGAAGAAAATCAAGAAGAACTTCAAGAAGACCAAACCCCTTTATTTCTCTAAGTCTTTCTCTCTTTTCTTTTCTTTCTCTTAGACTTGTGGTGGCTAAGTTATATCCAAGACCAGCCCTGGTGATATACCAATCATCAAGTCTGAAGAACCATCAAGTCTACATGATTCAATGAAGACATCACCAAGGAGAAAGTCACAAGTCTGGAGATGAAACCTGGGAGATCAACTATATCTTCTCTGTATCTTTTTCTGCCTTTCTATTCTTCTTCCACTTTGGACATAAACCAAGTCCTTAGTGATTTTGACCAAGTCCTTAGAGTGATAATTGAAGATGAAGAAAACTACAAAGGAGTTGAAGAATTCAAGATCAAACATGATGAAGACTAGGAGCAGTCTTACAACTTAGTCAAGTTGACTTATAGCAATTGATTTTATGACCTTGGTTGAAACATCCCAAAATTTGCAAAAAATTAAAACTTTGCATCCATGCATCATTCATCATTGGGCATAAAACTACATTACAAAAATACTAAATAAAACTTCAAATTATAAATTTAAATAATCTATAATTCCATAAAGTGTTTATTTAAAACTCCATAAATTTAAATAATCTATACTTTACCAATTTATATATGGGCAAGTATAATGTTAAAAAGTTCCATTTTTAATAACCTTTCCAAAACATCTTTTTATGAATTTTTCTGAAATGTTTTGAATAAGTTTAAAAATCATATTTGAAATCAGTATTTAAAAACAGAAAAGGATTTAAATAAAAATATTTGGATTTCTAAGTCGAGTGGGTCGTGGCCCGTATCTATCCGTCGCACGCGCGTAGCCCTGCGGCCCACCAGTGGCCCAGTTCTCTCTCTCTCTCTCTCTCTCTCTCTCGCTGTCACTGACAGGTGGGACCCACCTGTCATCTCCCCCGCGGAGCCGTTCGTCCCCAAATCACGCCCACGACTCCGACCGAAAACGCCCCATTTGATTTTGTTTGAATGCGGCGATATACTGCTCCATTTACCTCGTTGTTTTCCCCTACTAAAAGCCCCCGAGTTCCTCCGTGTTTTGCCCCAAACACCTCCTCAAAAGAGCCCCTGGGCTGGCCGCTAGAGACCCCGCTCTTCCGCCGTCGCCGTCGGTGAGAACCACGTCGTGCGCGCAAACCTAGCCACCCCGTGCCATCTCGTTGCTCCCTCTCGCTTTAACTTTTCCTTGCGAAGCTTTTTGACACAGTTTTGAACTCGTTTCCGCAGCGCAACGCCGTGTCCGTGCTCGCCCGAGGAGAACCGCCGCCTCGTGCTACTCCGGCGAGCGATTACGCGAGGAGGAGTTCACGCCGGAGACCGCCACCTCGCCACCGTCCCCGCATCGATCTTCTCCACGTCCCGGTAAGACCCATCCACCCCGTAGGTCCCTAGGACGCAAGCGCATTGCCGGCCGTGGAGCCGCCGCGGTCGGAAGTTTTTCCGGAGAACCGCGCCGCCCGCGCGTGGTCTCCGTTTTCGGACCGTTGGATCTAGATCCGTTGGATCTAGATCCATTTAATCCCGAGCGCTCGTTGTTAAGGAGATCGGACGGCCCACGCTGCCGATCCGCGTCGAATCGATACGGACGAATCAGATCGCGCCGCGTGGCCGATTATTTTTCTATTTCGAATAAAATTTAGAAATTAAAACAGAAAACTATTAAAATTTGCAAAATTCATAACTTTCAATCTGTAGATCCAAATTTGATAAACTTTATATCATTGGAAAGCCCTGCAAATGTAGTTTATTCCTATACCATTAGTTTGTCATTTTAGTGTCTTTAAAATTGTGAAATTTACAGATTGGTATTTCGGCCATTTAAAGTCATAATCTAAATATTAAAAATGTTTTTCATCTAAATCCAAATGTTGTGGAATAATAATTTTACTCTCTGTCCAGAAAATACAACATGAGGTTTTATTGAAAGTTTTGTTCTTAAATTGACCTTCATTGTTCTTTATATTCAATTGTTAACAAAGAAAATAAAATATTGTTCATTGCATGGCATGCATTAAATAAACAGAGAAAATAAAATTGATAATAAGTGGTTTTGGTTAGGATTATAACATGTCATGCATGCATACATATTTATGCTTGGAGTTTTAAGTGTTGCATATTGTAGTTAATTATTTTGTATTGCTTGTTGTTAGATTGTGAAGAGGAGGAAGGACTTGCTTGTGATTGTTATTCTTGCTGTGCTTGTGCCTCCTGTTACCAAGGCAAGTGACCTTCATATTTCATCCCATCTTTTCTATATGCATAAGTAGTATATTTTGAGTAGTATGCATGATAGGAATTTTTGGATTTATTTTATAATGCTAAGATCGGTTATATTTTTACAAATATCCTAGTAGTGTGTAGCCACCCCCTTATCCTAAGCAGCCATGAAATTTTTTTAGTAGTTGCTTAGCTATGCTATTAAAATGTTTACCATGTTATAGACATGCTTCTAAGTGCTGAAAATTAAAATACACTTCTGGGTGGAATTGGTTGTTTGGTTTATGTTGAGTGGCTTTTGGGACTATGCTTGTGGTTGTCGTCGCCTAGGATGAATGTCTATTCTACTTAGGGCCATGAGTATGGTGTTTGTTACCCAGAAGTGCACTTTTGGACGGCCATCCAGGAACGAAGAGATTACCAAGTCCCTCTAAGTTTAGAAGCTTCCCGTGCAGCCTTTTTGACAATGGGCTCTGTCTAGAATAATTAAGTTGTGAGGGTGCAACCTGTCAGCTTGACAAACAGATGTAGAGATGGTAGGTGGAACGGGTCTTGCTAGTATGGTTGCATTCTTCTTCTGAAAGTTCTTGTCTCTATTTTATCCTTTCCTCAATACACTCCGTGTGTATAGGATTTTTGGGCTAATTGAGTCTAAAGGTGAAAGTGCACAACCTCTGCAGAGTCGAAAAACTGAGTACTCAGCCGTGTCCCTGGAAATGGACTACTTCGAGCAACTGGACAAGGAAGGGCAGAAGAATCTCACCACTGTTTTCATAAAGTAAAATTTTGACTAAGGAAAGAATTGATGGTGCACTTGGGCCTTGTCCCTTGGTGCCAATTATCTTCGAGAAATAAAAAGTGTTTTACAAAGGATAGGAGAAAACTTGCTTTCTGCAAATAGCCTTCAACCCCACCAAGCCAAAATGCATATAGATTTTAGACTTGTCAATATATATCCACTATAGTCACTTGCCAATACATCATTGTATTGACCTCCTTCGGGGGCTGCATATTCAAATGTGCAGGTAATTCTGATGTTGAATGAGTTTGGCTCGAGTCTACACCCAACATGACTGCCTGTGGCGCATGCTTGAAGATGAAGCTCAATGTTATTTTCACTTTCGTGTGAACTCTGAACTTTAGCTAGCCTTCATGGCTATGCAACTTGTAATAAATCCATACTTGGCTAATATTTTTGGATCTCGTTGTAGTAATTTTAATACTTATGCAATGGTACTTTATATTTTGTACTGTGGTGCTGGCAGTGATCCAGGGACTAGCACATAACACAGGTGTTCCAACTTTAATAAAAGTTGGGGTGCTACAAAATGGTATCAGAGCAAAGTTTTGCCTGTAGGTTCGAGCACTAGGATTGGTTAAGCCCCTTTTTGGTCATAATGTTACCATCTTTGAAGTTGTAACATCGCAACATTTTGGAATGTTCAAAAATCACTAAAATTTAAAACTTTTGTTTTGATTAAAATAAAATATTAAAAGGCATAAGAAAACTAACTATAAAAGATTTCAACCAATTTGAAAAAGGTCTATTATTTCAAAATTCCCAATGTGTCATTAATTTCAAAAGTTATTTCCAATTAAACATTACATTATCCATTGTATTTCAAAAACCTTAATATGTAATTTGACAAATGTTTTATAAAGTACAAACCATTTTATTTTAAGTAAATAGTTACTTATAAGTAATTGATTTCAACCACTTAGCCTTAGCTATAAATAAATTAAAATAATAATTACAAGTGTTATTTTAAACTATTGAAAACATTTTCTATTTGCCAAAAGATTATGATTCATTTACCTGAGTTCAAAATGTAATTTGGAAATTATAAGATTATAGTTTATAATTTTAATAACTTCATATAATTCATAATTAATGGATTATCCAAATAATTATTTCATTAGATTCAATGATTTTCATTTATTTACAAAACATAAAATGATTTCAGGAATATATTATACTATATAAGAAAAGAATTAAATCTTAAATTTTTTCCAAAGTAGATATGAAGTTTTTCAAATGATTAAGCATAATATAAAACATAATGGTGTACAAAACATTTAGAATTAAAAATGGATTTCATTATATTCCCAATTTCCTTCAAATTAGTTATATTTTGTTCTTTAATATTATGCCAAAATAAAGATGAATGATTTCAGCAAAACAAGTTTAAATAACTTAAATTCAAACATAATTGAATACGGGTATTTCATATAATTTATTTAGCCAAAATTTAAAATTAATTAAACCCTAGTTTTAAATTAAACATAAAGTGTCAATTTTACATTTAATCAATATTTCGAAATTATTATTTTGAAAACTGGTTTAACAGAAAGATAATAATTTTACAAATTTTTAGAAATTTGTTTGACTTCATTTGGACATTTAAATCAAAACTTATAAAAGAAATCAGAAAAATGAAAAAGAAAAATTCCGGTTGACGTCATCGCTAACGTCACCTCGCCTTCCACCTCCGCACGCCAATCTCGCCCGAAAATCAGCCGGCGATTTCTCCTTCCAAATCGCGGCGTTCTTTGCGGGATTTGCTCCCCTCACCGCCCCCATATAAACCCCAAACCATGCCGCATCTTTCCCCTCTCGCCCCTAACCTAACCACGCCGCCAGGCCGGAGAAAACCGTCGCCGGAGTTCGTCAGAGCCCCCAGCTCTTCTCTCCTTTTTTCGGCGAGTCAAGACCTTTCCAGAGCCCGTGAGCCCCCCTACCTCTCCCTCGCGTCCGTGCACGTCCACAGACTTCTTCTCCGCTTCTCCCATGCCGCCAATCGGGTGGGGAACGCACGATCGAAGGTCGCCGATGCCCGAGCGTCTCCGGTCGCGCCTCCACGCCCCTCCAGGACGCGAAGCTCGGCGTCTTCACGCCCATCGTCTTCGAGGCATCCTTCTGCGCGTCGTCGTCGCTCCGCCGCTGCAAGAAGACAACCGGAGCCTCGCCGTCGTCCTCGCCGAGCCCCGCGCCGCCGCGTCCTCCCTCTGCACCGGCCACCCCGCGCCGCCCGGTGAGCACCCCCTCTCTCCACCGCCCGATCTACCTTGTGCGACCCAGATTAGATCTCCCCCGAACCGGTATCAGCGAACCAGAGCCTGCCACGTCGATGCCCAGTCAGCGCCTCGTCAGCTGCACAGTCAGTGCCTAGTCAGCGCTGACGTGTAAAATGAATTTCTCGATTTATTTAATTAGCAGTTTTACAGAAAAGACCCTGCAACTTAAATCTGTTGTAACTTCTTACTCACACATCCAAATTCAAATATTTTTATATATTTGGAAAGCCCTCAACATGTAGAATATTCAAATTAAAATTTGGATCTGCCAAAATTAAAATGTGACTTAGTTTAAAATATTCAAATTTCAAATGGTGAATTTGAGTATTTTGTCATAACTTTAAATCTGTAAATTGAAAAATTGCAAATAAAATTGTTTTAGAAACTTTAGAATATTTGTAAATTAATGCCACTGCTATAAAATATTTTTGAGTAATTTTTGAATGAATTCATAGTTATATATTTAAATTGAATAGTTTGAGTATTTTCAACATAACTATTAATAAAAATATTATTTTTGATTAAAGTAAATTGCTATAAATTTAATTAAAATAACCCTGTCTATTAACACTATTTATTAAATTATATTATAAAAATTTAATTATAGAAAACTTTAATCTTATAATTATTCCTTTTATTATATTTTCCAAAATTAGAAATTAATTAAATTGCATTTATAGCCTAACACGTACTTTATAAATATCATAAATTTTGTATGACATTCTTAGGATTTAAAAGTGCATTGCATGCATAAATTATTTTCACATATAGATATATTTCCCATAGGAAAAGTCCTCTTCATTATTTTCTCTAAGTTAGGAATATTTCCAAACTTAGTGTTTTGGTAAAGTGCTACACTTAGACACTTAGTAATTTTCAAGATGGAGCTAGAAGGCCATTGAAGGACTTAGCCAAAACAAGACTTCAGAAATATCTTCAAGGAGTAGAAGCACTTGGAAGAAAAGTGAGAAGAAGTTCAAGAAGGCCAACCCCTTTTTATTCTCTAAGTCTTTCTCTCTTTCCTTTCTTCTCCTCTGAGACTTCATGAAGACTAAGTTAAATCCAAGACCAGCCTCGAGGACACAATAATCATCAAGTCTGAAGATTTATCAAGTCTACAAAAATTCATTCAAGACATCACCAAGGGGAAAGCTACAAGTCTAGAGATGAAGCCTGGAAGACTAACTACATCTTTATTTCCTTATTTTCCCTCTTTCCTAATCTTGTCTTTTAGACTTAAACAAATTTTGATCATGATGTTATCATCTTTGAAGTTTGTTGGATCCTAGCGGCATAGTGAGATGAAGCGGCCTGGAGACAAACCTTACATGTCCACGTACATGAGACCTGTTCCACAATTTAAGTGGCTGGCCGGGTGTCTGTCTCTCTCACTATAGTGAATGTCCAATTTACAAAGAGTTGATAATAATTGTTGATCATCTTGAAGAAATGACTTAATATTTTCTCTAAATATTTCTACACATCAAGACTAAGCCATTAGAGGGCTTGTTCTAGATGATATAAAATAAAATATTTTATTCAACTTATGACTTTAGTCCTTAGTCATTTTGACCAACCTAATTGCATTGCATTAACTTAAAAGAATTTCAAGGCATGACATGCATCTCTAGTCCTTAGAAATAATTTGCATATCATACAGAACATGTTTTCCTTAGAAGTTTTATAAAACTTATTTGTTCACTATGTATGTGCATGTATGATTGATGATTGTTGTTTGTTGATTGTTGTATTGTGGTTTGCTTATATTGTTAAGATTGAACGGAGAGCAAACGTTCGTTGTTGAAAAGAGTTTGTGAACAACGACGACATTCAAAGGCAAGTGGCACACCTCATAAACTTCCTATTATTTCTATATGCATTACTTAGTGTATTTTTATATGCATGTGTAGGATAGTATTGCTATGCTAAACCTGTGTAGAATACCCTTACTACTATGTCTAGGTTCCTATATCAAATTTAGAAGAAATATTGATGCTATGCAATTGATGAAAAGTTTTACAAAATATTAAGTGACTACTCAGGGCTGTGCTCATGGTTGTCGTCGCCTAGGATGAATGTATATTCTACTTAGGGCCGTGAGTATGGTGATTTTCACCTGAGAGTACATCCACTAAATTAATAAAACACCTGGGTGGTAAGTGGTTGTATGGTTTATGTTGAGTGGCTACTCAGGTCCATGTTAATAAAACACCTGGAGTATGTACACTTGTGAATGGCCACCCAGGAACCGAGGAATCTGAAGAACTCCGAGTGACGATTGCTTCCCGTGCAGCCTTTTGACAATGGGCTCTGTCTAGAATAATTAAGTTGTGAGGGTGCAACCTGTCAACTTGACAAGCAGATGTAGGGGGATGATAGGTGGAACGGGTCTTGCTAGTATGGTTGCATTCTTCTTCTGAAAGTTCTTGTCTCAATTCTCTCCTTTCGTTAATACACTCCGCGTGTATAGGATTCTCGGGCTAATTGAGTCTAAAGGTGAAAGTGCACAACCTCTGCAGAGTGTAAAACTAAGTACTTAGCCGTGTCCCAGGTACGGACAATTGAGCAGCTGATCACGGACGTCGAACGGAGGATTCCATCATTCCAACTTCAGAAATAAAACTTGATGGGTGAACAAGGGAAGATGAGATTTATGGTTTTCATGCCATACTCGTCTTGATTTCAAGAAAAGTGTTTTCAAAAGAGTAGGAAAAATTGGCTTTATGCAAATTAGCCTTGAACTCCACCAGCCAATTATGCATATAAGCTTTAGAGTTATTCCATTAAGTGTCCACCATAGTGTCACTTGCCAGACTCCATTTTTAATGGAATCTGACCCACTCTGTTGCAAAATTTTATTTGTTACAGGTTATTCAAATGATGAGTGAGGTTTCGTTAAGGGATTTCGAGTCTGCAACCAACATGTTTTCGCCTGTGGCAACATGAAGTTGTTGGAGACCCACTGCTATTGTATTTCCGCTGTTTACTCTTTCAAAGCTAGCTTTATGCTATGCAACTTGTATTGAATATTTTGTAATTCTGGATCATCGATGTAATAAAATTGACGGTTTGTTCTGATATTACATCGTAAACTGTGTGTGCAAATGAATCGATCCAGGGATTTGCACTATACACAGGTATCTGCCTTATTTAAAGTGCATGTATGGTACAGAAGTATGTTGGATTCTAACGGCATAGTGGGATGAAGCGGCCCGCGACAAACTTTACTTGTCCGCGTACATGAGACCTGTTCCACAATATAAGTGGCTGGCCGGGTGTCTGTCTCTCTCACTATAGTGAAATATCCAATTTACGAAGAGTTGTTAATATATGTTGATCACCTTAGGATTTTGACTTAGTATTCTTCTAAATTAATAATACACACCATGACTAGTACTTCCTTATCTTATGCAATTCTTGTTTAATTCCTTTCCTTCTACCTAAAGGATGACGAGCTTTCACTTCACCACCGCGGAGGACTTCGAGAACACCCGTTTTGGCTGTTACCTTCTCGACATCGGCGAGAAGATAGGGTTACCACTACCCCAATTCAAGGGATTCATCCTGAAGAAATTTAAGAAAGAGGGTTGCTGGGATTAAAAGCAACTCAGCCAGGACGTGGAGAGGAGCCCCCACTGGAGATCAAAATAATTAGCGACTCCAAAGACAAAGGACTCAATCTAGTGATGCAAGGCTTGATTAGGCGCCTCTGCGGACGCTACAGCACAGAGTTGAGGGGCCACTACTCCATTTTCTTTTGGAAGGAGAAACGAGGATGGAGAACCTTACCTGTTTGATGTCGGAGAAAGAGGCAAGGCAAAACCCCTTAGTCTTTATTTCCAGGAGCTGGAAATCCTTGTCACTGAACTGTATGAAGATCGACGCACCGAGTTCCTGAAGAACGATGAGTTATGTGCCCTACTTAAGGTGAACGAAGAGAAGGTGAAGGTTCAAGAGGAAGTGACTAAGGCACAAGAAGAGAGGTTCGCTGCACAAGAGGAGAAGTACATGAGACAAGAGAAAAGAGTTCAAGAGAAGAACAAGACTATCAGGGAACAAAAGGCAGAACTCAAGAGCAACGAAGTCGAGTTCGAGGCTGATAGTGACTTGATCAAAAGGCTTCGTACTGAGAAGAGAGAGCTGCAAGAAAAGAACCTTGCCCTGGAGAAAGAAATGAAGGAACTCAAGGATGTACTCGCCAATGAAGGAATCGAGATTCAGGAAACTGAAGAGGAGGAAGAGGACATGGTCGAGTAGTTAGTTAGTGAGACTACCATTTATCATACACCTCATTATCTTAGTCTTGTATTGACCTACCAACTTGTGGTAAGGCAGTATTTTCCTTTGTATCCTCGGAACCTAGCGAGTTTATTTTCCAAACTTTTATATCTCTTTTTCTTAAACCAAAGGTTTTGATTTGTTTGCTGATTGTTTTCTTTATAAGTGGTGTGTTGTTGATGGTGTGCTTGACTGGATTGTTTTGTGCATGGGTAGGATTCCTCCTTATAGTTCTATCTATCTTTTACTCATCCATGCTAAATGTAGTGACCTCACCTTTTATTATAAGGTGGAAGTCCCTGTGTTAATGTGCTAGTCCCTGAATCAAATGCTAGCACCACAGTTTAAGATGTATATCATGCAAAAGTGTCAAATACTTTATTAAATCGCATGATCCAGTGTTACAAATATCTCTTACAACTTGCATAACCTAAAAACGCTAGCAAAATTTCCAAGAGTAGCAGCGGAAAATAGTAGATACAATGAGCCTCGTCATCTTCATGTGCCACAGGCAAAGCATGTTGGTTGTAGACTCGAAATCCTATCGAATACTCACTCATTGTCTGTCGAAGCTGCAAGGTTTAGTTGCAGCCCAGCTATAAAGGGTCAGCACAATTGAATTGTGGTGGCAAGTGACTTTAATTCCTAATATTCTATTATACTATAACTATATGCTTATTTTGGCTGGTGGAGCTCAAGGCTATTGCGCAAAGCAAATTTTCTCCTATTTTTGATAAACAATTTTCTTAAATCAATATCTTCTCCTTCAGAGACAATTCTCGAGACAAGTCCATGTCTCCTACCCATGTTCATCCAACAAAGTTTTATTAAGAAATTTGAGATGAGGAGATTTTCAGAACACAGCCTTGTGTAGTTACTCAAATTGTCCGATGCCGGGGACACGGCTAAGATCTTAGGTTTTAACTCTTGAGAGGGTGTGCACTTTCACCATTAGACTCAATCAACCCAAACTATCCTCTACACTCCTTTAGTGAGAAGGAAAAGGAGAAGGTCAAGACGAGACTTTTCAGAAGTTGCTTTCCCATGATCATACTAAGAGATTACCACCATCCTATCAACTCTACCACCATCAATCTCTTGACCCAGGTCCACAACAACTTACTCCATCAAGACAGAGCCCATATTGACCAATGGTTGCACGATAAGCAACTAGACTCAGTGTAGACTTAAATCTCATAGCCCTGGGTGGCCTACCACAAGTGAGCAACTCAGGTTAACACCGCATATCATGGCCCCAGGTAAGTAGAAACTACCCTGGGCGAAGACAACCATGACACATGGCCCTGAGAAGCCACTCAACTTGAAACCTCCTCGATCGACCCAATCCACCCAGGCGTTAAATTAATTTAGTGGAAATTTTCATTTATCACATCAACCATAAAACATTCATTTTTACAGCAGTTGCTTCCACTAAATAATAATAGGGGTCTAATCTGGAATTTCTAAGGGGAAACCTAAAAGGTTTGCATAGCATACTACAATCTCCCAAAAACCTATCATGCATATTGCGTTTGCAAATACTGTTTGAAAACACTAGATATGCAATAGAATAAAATAGTAGGTGTTTTATGAAGTCACTTGCCTGAAGAAGGTTGTCGTTTCTCACACACTCTTGTCCAAGTCAAAAGTTGCTCCCCGTTTCAAACTATATAGCAAAAGGGCATCCAATAAACAAGCAATTCAACAAACACAAAACAAAATGAAACATTCAAGCGTAAAGAGTCTTCTCGGGAGGGTTTGGTCAGAGGTGTCACATAATTCAATATACAAAAAGAATTAATGTGTTTGGGTTTAGGGTTTCGTCAGGGGATGGTCTGGAGTCGAATCTTTCAACTCGAAAAGGTTGCCTGGGTGTTTCCACAGTTTCAAATGGAATGGTCTTCAAAAGTTTACACAAAGGAATATCAAGAAGTGTTAATCAAAATAAAATAAAATAAATAATAAAAAAAGCAAGGTTTATAACTTTAATACCACTATAAATATTTAGTTATATTTACCCAAGGTTATGTTTAAGATTAAACTTGACCAAAAACATATTCAAGACTTTCTGAATTTTCTCATATCTAAACATTTTTAATCCCCAACTTAAAAGTTTATATTATTAACAATAACTTAGTTATTTAAAATGATATAATGTTTTAAATCGCATTGATAAACACTTGTAAATGAACTAACATCATTGAAAAGGTTTTAAACAAAACTTACTTATTGATGTTATGAATTATATTAATAAACAGGAATTTGAGCTTTCTCTAGACTAGGACAATTATTTATGTCTTTGGTGCAAGTAATAAATTTTTAAATTAATAAACTTTATAAGGTGCTAGAATAAATCTAATGAAGTCTCATGATCTTTAAATTCATTTTATATTATTCAAGCATTATTTATAACAAAATTTTATAAATGGGATTAATAGACAGAGGGCTTTTAATTAAATGTATAGCAATTGGATTAAAAGAAAAATAATGTTTGTAATAAAAGTTATGTCAAAAATAGTCAAACTATTCAAAATAAACATACAACAATTTAATCATCAAAATAATTCTCAAAATTATTTTATAATAGATGCAACATATTACACATTTTATAAAGTGTCTAAAACAATTTTATTTGCAATATTTGAATTCACTGATTTAAAGTTATTACAAAAATACTCAAATTCACCATATGAATATTTGCATAAATGATTCTACTTGTCGAGGGCTTCAATTTGATATAAAAATTGTCCAATTTGGGTCAAGGGTTAAAACGTTATGATAAATCTAAGTGGCAGGGACTTTTCTGCAAAATAGACAATTAAATTCTATTCGGAAATAAAACAAGAAAAGCTGGGCCGACGTGGCGCTCTGTGATTGGCTCGGGTCTAGGGTTAACAGGGGCCGTAGGATCTAAAGGGGATCGGGCGATCCAGATCCATTCATACCTCTTCGGCCTGGATCAAATCTGGACCGTTGATGGGAGATCGAACGACTGAGGCCGCGTTGACCGGGACGGGCCGGCGCCGGTGGCCGGAGGCGAAGAGGACGGCGGCGCTGCGCACGGGCTCGGACGCCGTCGATGATGCGGCGCTTCCCCGGCCTCGTGGAGACGGCGGAGACGTGCGTCTGGCCACGACGGAGATGAAGGAGGTGTCGGCGTTGAGCGGCGTCTTCCCGGAGCTGATGGAGAGGCGGACGGAGCGCTGGCAACGCCGGCGAGCTTTGGTAGAGCACGGGGTGCTCCGCTCGGCTATGATTTGGAGAGGAGGAGGTGACTGTCGGGCGCGCACGAGCGAGGGGAGGAAGAGGAGGTGGTCTCGGGCTCGGGGTTCTTCTTCACCTCGCCGGGAAACGGAGAAACACGGCGGCGGACTAGACAAACTCCGGCGAGCAAAAATGGCGGCCTGGCGGCGTCGTTTCAAGAAGTGGAAGAGGGGAAATGCGGAGAAGGAGCTGGGGCAAATAAAGGGCTAGGCACGGCGTCAGTTACTCTACCAAATCGCGAGATTTTCGCGGGATTGATTCGGCCGAATCCGTCGGGCGAGATTGACGGGAGGTTGAAGACGATGACGTCATGCTGACGTCATCATTTTTCTTTTTCTTTTTCTGATTTTCCATTTAATTCATATCTTTTGATTTATGGCTCCAATTCAAGTCAAATAAATTTCTAAAAATTTGTAAAAGCATTATATTTGTGTTAAACCAGTTTTGGGCACATTTTGAATTTTTTGAAAATTAATATTTTTAAATATTCATTAAATACAAATTTGACACTTTATGTTAAATTTAAAACTAGGGTTTAATTTATTTTATTTTTGGCTAAAATAAATTCTATGAAATACCCACATTCAATTATGTTTGAATTCAAGTTATTTAAACTCATTTTCTAATACTAAATTCATTTTTGGCTTTAGTATTATTAAATAGTATAACACAACTATATGAAAATGAAAAAGGGAAATATAAAGTATTCATTTTTAATTCAAAACAATTTGTGCACCATTATATTTTATATTAAGATAATTTATTTGAAAATTTCAAAATTACTTTGAAAAAGATTTTAGATTTAATTCATTTCTTATATAGAACATATATTCGTGAAAATCATTTTATGTTTTGAAGATAAATGAAAATCTTTTATGCTAATGAAATGTTTATTTGGATAATTCATTAATTATAAAATATTTGAAGTTTTAAAGTTATGAATTATAAACTTATAATTTCCAAAAACTTTAATTTGAATTTAGTTAAATGAATGAAAACCATTTGGCAAAATACCATTTTAAATAGTCTTGAATTTATGAATAGATATGGCTAAGTGGTTGAAAATCAATTGCATATAAGTAAACTATTTTATTTGAATACGGTGGTTTGAATTTTTGTAAAATATTTGTCAAATTACATATTAAGGTTAATGAAATACCAGGGATAATAAAATGTTTACTTTAACAACTTTTGAAAATAAAGATAAACTGAGATATTTGACATATTAAAGTTTTTCAATATGTTTGAAGTCTTTCATAGTTGGTTTACTTATGCATTTAATATTTTATTTTAATAAAAGAAAAGTTTTAAATTTTTGTGATTTTTGAACATTATGAAATGTTGGGATGTTACAGACTACCACCCTTAAAGCAATCTCGTCCCGAGATTCGGAGAGGACGAGAACAAAATGCAAGTGTTGGGAAAGTTTCTGATAGCGGGGGACGGTGGAGAAATGCAGCTGCTGACACGTGAACAGCAATACCAGCAGAGAATGATTCCGCTGATTGGGGAGGTTAGATAGAAAGATGGGTTTGGACAACTTGGATTAGATTAACTCAGTGGGCTACCACCCTTAAAAGAAACTTTTGCGCCAATCTGAAACCTTTTCTACAATCTTTCAGTCGACTTTTCCATCATTTTAGTGTTGTAGGATAACATAAGTCCATTGAACTACTTTTGGTACTAAATATCACTCTTCGCTTAATCTGAAAATCAAGCTGAGAGGATTTCACAAGGATTTCCATAACTCCAATCGCTTGATGTCCCCATGTGCTTCATCTTCACAGTTTACATTTCTGAAGCAACTAATGTAACTCTCATGGAAGGCAAATCTTTGTTTGTAGGGTATTCTTCGAAACTTTGCTTGTGGTTATCCTCACCGTAATTTAATACGTTTTAGTAACACTTGCCTCACATAGGGTTATAAATATCTACAGTTCTATGGTTTTGGTTTTTCATCGTCGTATCTCTTATAGGAAAGCCACTCAAGATTTTCCATTCCTCGTAGCAAAGAGAATGATATGAGTATTCGCCATGGGGGCCAATCCATGTCGCACTCACTCATTACTTTGTACTTGGTTTGACGAATCTCGTATTCTAACACTTGGTCAAACCTCACTTATCTCACAGAATGTTTCCAGTCTGTAGGATAAACCTGAGCTAAACTATCGGTCATCATACTAGTAGGTTGCGTTAAAACTACACCAGGATAGCTGAAAAGTTGTTGTCTCTTGAAAAATCCTTCTCCTTGATGTGATGGAAAAAATATGTTGTCTCAACTCCTAAACTTATCCTCCACTAGTATATCCATTTTGGTTGGTTTAATTTTGTTCTAAGGATAGATATTGCGTCTGGTTTGGGTTTAGCATGGATGAGTTAAGATAGAAAGACACTAAGAAAGAATCCTACACCAACACAATAAGACAAGGCAATTCATTTCACAAACAACATCTAGCAAACACCAAACAACAAGGTTCACACACAAACAAACAATCTAGTATTGTCATACAACCTAAGTTGGTATGAACAACACACTAACACGGTATCGCTGTTCTAAATGGTGGTCTAGTATAGCTCCTTCTTGAGCGCTTCATGATCTTCTTCAATTTCTTTAAACTCTTCCAAGTGGTTGAACTCTAAATCCAAGTTCTTCTATCATCTTCCATGTAGTTCTTCGTGTTGAATCGTAGAATTCCTTATGAAGTATCAGACTCAAACTTCAAGAACAATGGTCATCTAGAAATAGATAAGATATTTTCTAGAAGGTAGATAGTAGACGAGACGATAAGAAAAGATAAAGAAATTACATATTTATTTTAGTAAAGTGAATAGAAATAGATTTTCAATCCTATGGTCAAAGCCTACTTCTATCCAAACCTAGGGTCTCGAACCTACAGGCAACACAGTGCTCTGATACCATCTGTAGTGACCTCACCTTTTATTATAAGGTGGAAGTCCCTGTGTTAATGTGCTAGTCCCTGGATCAAATGCTAGCACCACAGTTTAAGATGTATATCATGCAAAAGTGTCAAATACTTTATTAAATCGCATGATCCAGTGTTACAAATATCTCTTACAACTTGCATAACCTAAAAACGCTAGCAAAATTTCCAAGAGTAGCAGCGGAAAATAGTACATACAATGAGCCTCGTCATCTTCATGTGCCACAGGCAAAGCATGTTGGTTGTAGACTCGAAATCCTATCGAATACTCACTCATTGTCTGTCGAAGCTGCAAGGTTTAGTTGCAGCCTAGTTATAAAGGGTCAGCACAATTGAATTGTGGTGGCAAGTGACTTTAATTCCTAATGTTCTATTATACTATAACTATATGCTTATTTTGGCTGGTGGAGCTCAAGGCTATTGCGCAAAGAAAATTTTCTCCTATTTTTGATAAACAATTTTCTTAAATCAATATCTTCTCCTTCAGAGACAATTCTCGAGACAAGTCCATGTCTCCTACCCATGTTCATCCAACAAAGTTTTATTAAGAAATTTGAGATGAGGAGATTTTCAGAACACAGCCTTGTGTAGTTACTCAAATTGTCCGATGCCGGGGACACGGCTAAGATCTTAGGTTTTAACTCTCGAGAGGGTGTGCACTTTCACCATTAGACTCAATCAACCCAAACTATCCTCTACACTCCTTAGTGAGAAGGAAAAGGAGAAGATCACGACGAGACTTTTCAGAAGTTGCTTTCCCATGATCATACTAAGAGATTACCACCATCCTATCAACTCTACCACCATCAATCTCGACCCAGGTCCACAACAACTTACTCCATCAAGACAGAGCCCATATTGACCAATGGTTGCACGATAAGCAACTAGACTCAGTGTAGACTTAAATCTCATAGCCCTGGGTGGCCTACCACAAGTGAGCAACTCAGGTTAACACCGCATGTCATGGCCCCAGGTAAGTAGAAACTACCCTGTGCGAAGACAACCATGACACATGGCCCTGAGAAGCCACTCAACTTGAAACCTCCTCGATCGACCCAATCCACCCGGGCGTTAAATTAATTTAGTGGAAATTTTCATTTATCACATCAACCATAAAACATTCATTTGTACAGCAGTTGCTTCCACTAAATTATAATAGGGGTCTAATCTGGAATTTCTAAGGGGAAACCTAAAAGGTTTGCATAGCATACTACAATCTCCCAAAAACCTATCATGCATACTACTTTTGCAAATACTGTTTGAAAACACTAGATATGCAATAGAATAAAATAGTAGGTGTTTTATGAAGTCACTTGCCTGAAGAAGGTTGTCGTTTCTCACACACTCTTGTCCAAGTCAAAAGTTGCTCCCCGTTTCAAACTATATAGCAAAAGGGCATCCAATAAACAAGCAATTCAACAAACACAAAACAAAATGAAACATTCAAGCGTAAAGAGTCTTCTCTGGAGGGTTTGGTCAGAGGTGTCACATAATTCAATATACAAAAAGAATTAATGTGTTTGGGTTTAGGGTTTCGTGAGGGGGTGGTCTTGAGTCGAATCTTTCAACTCGAAAAGGTTGCCTGGGTGTTTCCACAGTTTCAAATGGAATGGTCTTCAAAAGTTTACACAAAGGAATATCAAGAAGTGTTAATCAAAATAAAATAAAATAAATAATAAAAAAAAGAAAGGTTTATAACTTTAATACCACTATAAATATTTAGTTATATTTACCCAAGGTTATGTTTAAGATTAAACTTGACAAAAAACATATTCAAGACTTTCTGAATTTTCTCATATCTAAACATTTTTAATCCCCAACTTAAAAGTTTATATTATTAACAATAACTTAGTTATTTAAAATGATATAATGTTTTCAATCACATTGATAAACACTTGTAAATGAACTAACATCATTGAAAAGGTTTTAAACAAAACTTACTTATTGATGTTATAAATTATATTAATAAACAGGAATTTGAGCTTTCTCTAGACTAGGACAATTATTTATGTCTTTGGTGCAAGTAATAAATTTTTAAATTAATAAACTTTATAAGGTGCTAGAATAAATCAAATCAAGTCTCATGATCTTTAAATTCATTTTACATTATTCAAGCATTATTTATAACAAAATTTTATAAATGGGATTAATAGACAGAGGGCTTTTAATTAAATGTATAGCAATTGGATTAAAAGAAAATTAATGTTTGTAATAAAAGTTATGTCAAAAATAGTCAAACTATTCAAAATAAACATACAACAATTTAATCATCAAAATAATTCTCAAAATTATTTTATAATAGATGCAACATATTACACATTTTATAAAGTGTCTAAAAATTGGATTAAAAGAAAATTCACCATTTGAAATTTGAATATTTTAAACTAGGTGAAATTTGAAATTTAAAAGTTCCAGCAGATTCTACTTGTCGAGGGCTTCAATTTGATATAAAAATTGTCCAATTTGGGTCAAGGGTTAAAAAGTTATGATAAATCTAAGTGGCAGGGACTTTTCTGCAAAATAGACAATTAAATTCTATTCGGAAATAAAACCAGAAAAAGCTGGGCCGACGTGGCGCTCTGTGATTGGCTCGGGTCTAGGGTTAACAGGGGCCGTAGGATCTAAAGGGGATCGGGCGATCCAGATCCATTCATACCTCTTCGGCCTGGATCAAATCTGGACCGTTGATGGGAGATCGAACGGCCGAGGCCGCGTTGACCGGGACGGGGCGGCGCCAGTTGCCAGAGGCGAAGAGGACAGCGGCGCTGCGCACGGGCTCGGACGCCGTCGATGATGCGGCGCTTCCCCGGCCTCGTGGAGACGGCGGAGACGTGCGTCTGGCCACGACGGAGATGAAGGAGGTGTCGGCGTTGAGTGGCGTCAACCCGGAGCTGATGGAGAGGCGGACGGAGCGCTGGCAACGCCGGCGAGCTTTGGTCGAGCACGGGGTGCTCCACTCGGCTACGATTTGGAGAGGAGGAGGTGACTGTCGGGCGCGCACGAGCGAGGGGAGGAAGAGGAGGCGGTCTCGGGCTCGGGGTTCTTCTTCACCTCGCCGGGAAACGGAGAAACACGGCGGCGGACTAGACAAACTCCGGCGAGCAAAAATGGCGGCCTGGCGGCATCGTTTCAAGAAGTGGAAGAGGGGAAATGCGGAGGAGGAGCTGGGGCAAATAAAGGGCTAGGCACGGCGTTACTCTACCAAATCGCGAGATTTTCGCGGGATTGATTCGGCCGAATCCGTCGGGCGAGATTGACGGGAGGTTGAAGACGATGACGTCATGCTGACGTCATCATTTTTCTTTTTCTTTTTCTGATTTTCCATTTAATTCATATCTTTTGATTTATGGCTCCAATTCAAGTCAAATAAATTTCTAAAAATTTGTCAAAGCATTATATTTGTGTTAAACCTGTTTTGGGCACATTTTCAATTTTTTGAAAATTAATATTTTGAAATATTCATTAAATACAAATTTGACACTTTATGTTAAATTTAAAACTAGGGTTTAATTTTTTTTATTTTTGGCTAAAATAGATTCTATGAAATACCCACATTCAATTATGTTTGAATTCAAGTTATTTAAACTCATTTTCTAATACTAAATTCATTTTTGGCTTTAGTATTATTAAATAGTATAACACAACTATATGAAAATGAAAAAGGGAAATATAAAGTATTCATTTTTAATTCAAAACAATTTGTGCACCATTATATTTTATATTAAGATAATTTATTTGAAAATTTCAAAACAACTTTGAAAAAGATTTTAGATTTAATTCATTTCTTATATAGAACATATATTCATTAAAATCATTTTATGTTTTGAAGATAAATGAAAATCATTTATGCTAATGAAATGTTTATTTGGATAATTCATTAATTATAAAATATTTGAAGTTTTAAAGTTATGAATTATAAACTTATAATTTCCAAAAACTTTAATTTGAATTTAGTTAAATGAATGAAAACCATTTGGCAAAATACCATTTTAAATAGTCTTGAATTTATGAATAGATATGGCTAAGTGGTTGAAAATCAATTGCCTATAAGTAAACTATTTTATTTGAATACGGTGGTTTGAATTTTTGTAAAATATTTGTCAAATTACATATTAAGGTTAATGAAATACCAGGGATAATAAAATGTTTACTTGAACAACTTTTGAAAATAAAGATAAACTGAGATATTTGACATATTAAACTTTTTCAATATGTTTGAAGTCTTTCATAGTTGGTTTACTTATGCATTTAATATTTTATTTTAATAAAAGAAAAGTTTTAAATTTTTTGTGATTTTTGAACATTATGAAATGTTGGGATGTTACACTAAAACCCCACAGATGCCTCCACGTCGTGATACCGACAACAACGAAGCTATGCAACAGATGATGGCAGCTCAAGCCCAACTGATGACTATGATGACCCAGTTCATTGCAGCAACCAACAACAACAACAATAATAACAACCATCCACCACCACCACCTTCTGTGGACAGACTTGCAAGATTTCTCAGGCTTAGACCTAATAAGTTCTCCTCTGCTACTGAACCAATAGTGGCGGATGACTGGCTCCGTTCAGTCAACAAGGACTTAGTAACCTGTGAGTGTTCTGAGACAGAAAAGGTGAGGTTCACTGCTCACTTATTGGAAGGACCTGCTGCCATGTGGTGGGAGACCTATCAAGTGACCCATCCCTTGGATGGCATGACTTGGGATGCGTTCAAGGATGGTTTCCGCAATGCTCACATCTCCTCTGGCATAATGAATCTGAAGAAGGAGGAATTTCGTAGCTTGAGGCAGGGAGGTAGAACTCTGGAGGAGTATATGGATGACTTATGTATGCTATCAAGGTATGCTCCAGAGGACATTGACACAGATGCTAAGAGGAAGGACAAATTCCTTAATGGACTTAGGGGAGAACTAAAGATACCCTTGTCTGTGGCATATGCTCCTAACTATCAAATTCTGCTGGATCAAGCAATCACACTGGACACTAACATCGGAAAGGAAGAGAATAGGAAGAGGAAGTTTGGTGCAAGTAAAGGTAACTCTGAAGGGACACACAAGAAACCAAACACCTCTGAAGTCAGTGGTCATAAACCATGGAACTACTCCAACAGTGGTAGTGGCCAAAAGCACCATGGTCATAACCATAATGGAGGATACAAAGGAAATAATGGTGGATTCAAGGGAAACCATCACCATGGCCAAAATCATGGGAATGGTAATCCCCGTCCTAACTATGAAGGGAAGAAAGACTTGTCTAATGTGACTTGCTTCAAGTGCAAGAAGACAGGACACTATGCAACTGAATGCCCAGAGAAGAAGGCTGATGATAATTCCAAGCCCAATCCTTTCCAGAAAGGGCAAGTAAATCACCTGAACGTGGAAGAAGTTCATGATGAACTTGATGCTGTGATTGGTAAGTTCCTGCTCAATTCCTTTCCAGCATTAGTCTTATTTGATACAGGAGCATTGCATTCATTCATATCAAGAGCTTTTGTAAACAAACATGGGCTAGCCGAGGAAAGCTTAGGAAAACCTATTAGAGTGAGTTCACCTGGAGGTGAGATGATAGTAAATTCGGGCTGTAGGCAGTAAGATTTAAGGATTGGAAAATATATTTTTCCAGCAGACTTGGTCATCCTAGAAACCCAAGGTTTGGATGTTATCATCAGAATGGATTGGATGACCCGTTTTGAAGGAATCATAGACTGTGCAAACAGAGCTATCACCCTCACCACCCCAGAAAAACAAAAGATTAAATTCAGATCAACTTTCGAACTTAAGAAAGTTAGGCTAAATTCTCTGAAGGGGGTTAGCCTTGGTGATGTGCTGATTGTCCAAGAGTACCCAGATGTATTCCCAGAAGAATTACCGGGAATGCCACCCAATAGAGATGTGGAATTTCTCATTGAACCGAAACCAGGTACCGGACCAATAGCCAAGAGACCTTACCCTATGGTCGTGGATGAACTGAAAGAACTCAAGAAGCAACTAGAGGAACACCTTCTGAAAGGATTTATCCGTCCAAGTTCTTCGCCCTGGGGAGCGCCAGTTCTTTTTGTCAAAAAGAAGGATCAAACCCAGAGACTAGTCACGGACTACTGAGATATAAATGAACACACCATCAAGAACAAGTACCCGTTACCCAAGATAAATGAATTATTTGATCAACTGAAAGGTGCATGTGTCTTCTCCAAGATTGATCTTCGATCAGGTTATCTTCAAATGAAGGTTAGCGAGATGGATATACCAAAGACAGCGTTTGTTACAAGATATGGCTCATATGAGTATACAGTAATGCCATTTGGATTAACCAATGCTCCAGCTTATTTCATGAATATGATGAATAAAGTGTTCATGGATTTTCTGGACAAGTTTGTGGTAGTGTTCATAGATGACATTCTGATCTACTCCGAGAGTCACAAAGAACATGAAGAGCATTTGCGCCTAGTATTGCAGAGACTACGTGAACATAAGTTATATGCCAAATTCAGCAAGTGTGAATTTTGGTTGGAACAAGTCGGATTCCTAGGACACATAGTATCCAAGGAGGGTATAGCAGTGGATCCTGAAAAGGTTTCAGCTGTGACCAATTGGGAGCCACCAAAGAATGTTGGAGAATTACGAAGTTTTCTTGGTCTAGCAGGATACTACCGAAGATTTATAGAAAAAATTTCCAAAATCGTCAAGGCACTGACTGAATTATTAAAGAAGGAGAAGAAATTTGAGTGGACTGACGCATGCGAAGCCAGTTTTCAGGAGTTGAAGAAACGTCTAGTTTCAGCCCCAGTTCTATGCTTACCTGATTTAGAGAAAGAATTCCAAGTATACTGTGATGCTTCACGCCAAGGCCTGGGAAGTGTGCTGATGAAAGAAGGCAGAGTGACATCTTATGCCTCTAGACAGCTCAAGAAACATGAAACAAATTATCCCACTCATGATCTCGAGTTAGCCTCAGTGGTTCATGCCCTGAAAACTTGGAGACCCTACCTAATGGGAAAAAGATGTGAAGTGTTCACTGACCACAAAGGTTTGAAGTATATTTTTACTCAGAAAGAATTGAACATGAGGCAGAGAAGATGGTTAGAACTTATCAAGGATTATGATCTAAGTCTTCAATACCATCGTGGAAAGGCTAATGTAGTAGCTGATGCCCTGAGCTGTAAGGTTTATGTGAATGGCCTCACGGCAGGAGAAATACCTGAGGATTTATGCAGGGCATTCAAGGACATCCGATTGGAAGTAGTACCAGATGGTTTTGTAGCCTCATTAGTAGTACAACCAAATTTGATGGACAAGATACATGAAGCTCAGAAGGGAGACAAAGATATTGAAGAAATCAAAGTCAATCTGAGAGCAGGAAAAGCCAAGAGATTTCATGAAGATGAGCAAGGAACCTTGTGGTCTGAAAAACGTGTATGTGTGGCAAATGATCCTGATCTTAGGAAGTTAATTCTGCAAGAAGCCCATGAAACACCTTATTCCATTCATCCAGGAAATACCAAAATGTATATGGATGTGAAGGAGAGATTTTGGTGGAATAATCTGAAAAGAGAGATTGGAGAATATATCGCTAAGTGCGATGTATGCAGTCGAGTAAAGGCTGAGCATCAGAAACCAGCAGGACTTTTGCAACCCTTGAAGGTAACGGATTGGAAGTGGGATTCTATTGGGATGGATTTCATCACCGGGTTACCAAGGACCAGATCAGGGTATGATTCTATTTGGGTTATTGTTTGTCGCTTAACCAAAATAGCTCACTTTATACCCGTGAAGACCACCTATACCAGTGCAAAGTTAGCCGATATTTACATGAAGAGAATTGTGTGCCTACACGGCGTCCCCAAGAGTATTGTGTCCGATTGAGGGACCCAGTTCACATCTCATTTTTGGAAGCAGTTGCATGAATCACTGGGAACCAGATTGGAATTCAGTACAACATTTCACCCGCAAACAGATGGCCAGACTGAAAGAGTAAATCAGATTTTAGAAGATATGTTAAGAGCTTGTGCGCTTGATTATGGGTCTAGTTGGGATGACAATCTACCCTATGCCGAGTTCTCCTACAATAACGGTTACCAAGCTAGTATTGAGATGGCACCATTTGAGGCTTTATATGGGAAGAAATGCACAACCCCATAGTTGTGGAGTGGTGAAGGAGAACGAAGTTTCTTTGGACCTGATATAATCCAAGAAGCAGAAGAAAAGGTCAGATTAATTAAAGATAGGTTGAAGATAGCACAGTCACGCCAGAAAAGCTACGCGGATGCTAAACGTAGAGAAGTCACCTACGAGGTGGGTGATAGAACCTATCTTAGAGTGTCCCCACTCCGGGGTGTAAAGAGGTTTGGAATTAAAGGAAAGCTAGCACCGCGATTCATCGGACCATTCAAAATTCTTTCTCGCAAGGGTGAAGTGGCATATGAGTTAGAACTACCAGAAGCCCTGTCTGCGGTTCTAATGTGTTCCATGTCAGTCAATTGAAGAAATGTCACCCCGAGATGATGGGAGTACCCTTAAAGGATACTGTACCCCTCGAAGAAGTACAATTGGAAAGTGACCTGACCTACGAAGAGAAACCCATCAAGATATTGCAGACCGCCGAAAGAGTCACCCGTACCAAAACCATCAAGTTTTGTAAAGTCCAATGGAATCATCACACCGAAGAAGAAGCCACCTGGGAACGAGAGGATGACCTCCGAGAAGACCATCCACACCTATTTGCTGACCTTTCCGAAGCTCGAGGGCGAGCTTCCTCTTAAGGGGGTTAGTCTGTAACATCCCAAAATTTGCAAAAATTTAAAACTTTGCATCCATGCATCATTCATCATTGGGCATAAAACTACATCACAAAAATATTAAATAAAACTTCAAATTATAAATTTAAATAATCTATAATTCCATAAAGTGTTTATTTAAAACTCCATAAATTTAAATATTCTATACTTTACCAATTTATATATGGGCAAGTATAATGTTAAAAAGTTCCATTTTTAATAACCTTTCCAAAACATATTTTTATTTATTTTTCTGAAATGTTTTGAATAGGTTTAAAAATCATATTTGAAATCAGTATTTAAAAACAGAAAAGGATTTAAATAAAAATATTGGGATTTCTGAGTCGAGTGGGCCGTGGCCCGTATCTATCCGTCGCACGCGCGTAGCACTGCGGCCCGCCAGCGGCCCAGTTCTCTCTCTCTCTCTCTCTCTCGCTGTCACTGACAGGTGGGACCCACCTGTCATCTCCCCCGCGGAGCCGTTCGTCCCCAAATCACGCCCATGTCTCCGACCGAAAACGCCCGATTTGATTTCGTTTGAATGCGGCGATTTACTGCTCCATTTACCTCGCTGTTTTCCCCTACTAAAAGCCCCCGAGCTCCTCCGTGGTTTGCCCCAAACACCTCCTCAAAAGAGCCGCTGGGCTGGCCGCTAGAGACCCCGCTCTTCCGCCGTCGCCGTCGGTGAGAACCTCGCCGTGCGCGCAAACCTAGCCACCCCGTGCCGTCTTGTTGCTCCCTCTCGCTTTAACGTTTCCTTGCGAAGATTTTTGACACGGTTTTGAACTCGTTTCCGCAGCGCAACGCCGTGTCCGTGCTCGCCCGAGGAGAACCGCCGCCTCGTGCTACTCCGGCGAGCGATTACGCGAGGAGGAGTTCACGCCGGAGACCGCCACCTCGCCACCTTCCCCGCATCGATCTTCTCCACGTCTCGGTAAGACCCATCCATCCCGTAGGTCCCTAGGACGCAAGCGCATGCATTGCCGGCCGTGGCGCCGCCGCGGTCGGATGTTTTTCCGGCGAACCGCGCCGCCCGCGCGTGGTCTCCGTTTTCGAACCGTTGGATCTAGATCCATTTAATCCCGAGCGCTCGTTGTTAAGGAGATCGGACTGCCCACGCTGCCGATCCGCGTCGAATCGGTACAGACGAATCAGATCGCGCCGCGTGGCCGATTGTTTTTCTATTTCGAATAAAATTTAGAAATTAAAACAGAAAACTATTAAAACTTGCAAAATTCATAACTTTCAATCTGTAAATCCAAATTTGATAAACTTTATATCATTGGAAAGCCCTGCCCATGTAGTTTATTCCTATACCATTAGTTTGTCATTTTAGTGTCTTTAAAATTGTGAAATTTACAGATTGGCATTTCGGCCATTTAAAGTCATAATCTAAATATTAAAAATGTTTTTCATCTAAATCCAAATGTTGTGGAATAATAATTTTACTCTCTGTCCAGAAAATACAACATGAGGTTTTATTGAAAGTTTCGGTCTTAAATTGACCTTCATTGTTCTTTATATTCAATTGTTAACATAGAAAATAAAATATTGTTCATTACATGGCATGCATTAAATAAACAGAGAAAATAAAATTGATAATAAGTGGTTTTGGTTAGGATTATAACATGTCATGCATGCATACATATTTATGCTTGGAGTTTTAAGTGTTGCATATTGTAGTTAATTATTTTGTATTGCTTGTTGTTAGATTGTGAAGAGGAGGAAGGACTTGCTTGTGATTGTTATTCTTGCTGTGTTTGTGCCTCCTGTTACCAAGGCAAGTGACCTTCATATTTCATCCCATCTTTTCTATATGCATTAGTAGTATATTTTGAGTAGTATGCATGATAGGAATTTTTGGATTTATTTTATAATGCTAAGATCGGTTATATTTTTACAAATATCCTAGTAGTGTGTAGCCACCCCCTTATCCTAAGCAGCCATGAAAAGTTTTTAGTAGTTGCTTAGCTATGCTATGAAAATGTTTACCATGTTATAGACATGCTTCTAAGAGTTGAATCCTATGATCTGTTGTATTGAATAGATGATTAGCCAAAGGGCATGGAGTACAGGTTATATAGGAGAGACTAAGAGAGATCCTATTAGAGAGGAGCACGCACAGGCGCGTGCAAGACGTGGTCTAGTCTACCACTAAACTAGGGGAGGTGGGTTACAACCGAACGTAACAGACTCATTCAACACCCCCCCCCCCCCCAGACGAAACTGGGCTTCGGAGCGCACTGAGGCTGGATCAAAACTCTTCAAAAACAGCAGATGGTAGCCCTTTGGTGAAAATGTCGGCATATTGTGAGCTGGTTGGCACATGAAGAACTCGAGCTTCTCCGAGAGCGACCTTGTCTCTGACAAAATGCAGATCGATCTCGATGGGTTTTGTACGCTGATGTTGCACCAAGTTGCTGGACATGTATGCAGCACTGATGTTGTCGCAATAAACCACAGTTGCTCTATCGATGGGTCGCTGCAGCTCACGGAGAAGTTGACGAAGCCAGACTGACTCTGCGACACAGTTGGCGACTGCACGGTATTCGGCTTCAGCACTGGATTGAGAGATAGTTTTCTGTCTTTTTGAAGACCAGGAGACAAGGTTGTTACCAAGAAAGACAGCAAAGCCAGAAGTTGATTTCCGGGTGTTAGGGCAGCCAGCCCAATCAGCGTCGGAATATGCCACCAAGTCATGAGAAGAACGTGTGTGGAGTTGCAGACCTAGATGGGTAGTGCCACGGACATATCGTAGAATGCGTTTGGTGAGTTGATTATGTGCTTCTCGCGGATTATGCATGAATAGGCAGACTTGTTGGACTGCATAAGACAAGTCAGGGCGAGTGAGGGTGAGGTACTGCAATGCACCTGCTAGGCTCCGATATTCAGAGGCGTCGGAGGCAGGTGGTCCGGCATCGCTGGGAAGCTTGGCGAGTGTGTCGACAGGGGTGGAGATTGGATTGCAGTTAAGCATGCTGGCACGGTCAAGTATCTCGAGAGCGTATTGCTGTTGAGAGAGGAACAGACCAGCAGGTGTGCGGTGCACATTTACACCCAAGAAGTGGTGTATATCACCCAAGTCAGTCATAGCGAACTCACGATGAAGGGATGCAATGATATGATCAAGCGTGGAGGTGGTGTTTGCTGTGAGTATAATGTCATCGACATAAAGGAGAAGATATGCGATGGAGTGTTGTGTACGGAGAATGAAGAGAGATGAATCACTCCGGGATGACACAAAGCCAAGTGTATGTAAGTAGGTGGTGAAACGGAGAAACCAAGTCCGAGGGGCTTGCTTGAGTCCGTAGAGGGACTTTTTGAGCCGACACACATGTTTGGGATTGGTGGAGTTGACAAAACCTGAGGGCTGTTGGCAGTAGACTGTCTCTTCGAATTCACCGTGCAAGAATGCATTTTTCACATCAAGTTGATGAATTGGCCAAGATTGAGTGGTGGCAAGACTGAGCACAACTCGAATGGTGGATGGTTTAACCACCGGGCTAAAGTTTCTCCATAGTTCACACCAGCCTGTTGAGTGAAGCCACGAACGACCCATCACGCTTTGTACCGTGCCAAGCTGCCATCCGAGTTCAACTTGTGGCGAAAGATCCATTTCCCGGTAACGACATTAACACCTGCAGAACGAGACACCAAAGACCAAGTGTCATTCTGAATTAAAGCACGAAATTCTTCTAACATAGCATTGTACCAATGGGGATCTTTAAGTGCTGCTCGGTAAGAGGATGGTAGTGGTGAAATGGCTGAAGAAACGGTTAAATTAAAATGTTGTTTAGGCATGAAATATCCTGTTTTGCTCCTGGTTGTCATTCTGTGTGCATTTCTGGGGGCATTTACCGGAACAGCGCGTGGTGGCAGATTCTGCTGAGGTGGCATGGCGGGAGTGGTCGATTGGGTCTCCTGGTGCGGCTCGGGATTGGTGAGAACGCGTTGAGGGGAGCACGAGGTGGATGGCGTGGGCCCGCAAGTGTTGGGAGCTGGCGTGGGCGGAGTGGAATTTGTGGCCTCGGTAGTGGGGGCAGGCAGAGCAGGTGGGTCTGGGTTGTCATGATTGGTGGGGCGAGATGCTGGTCGTGGAGCACGTGGCGGACGCGGAGCTGAGGGGGGGGTCGTGTCCAATGATTGGGAACGGATCCTGGTGTGGATCGGGTGTGGCTGGTGGGGATTGAATGTGGCGGGTTGTGTTGTGTCTGATGTTGCACCCGTGGTGTAAGGAAATGTGTTCTCGTCAAAAAACGACGTGACGTGATACGATGACTTTGCGAGTAGATAAATCGAAGCATGTGTAGCCTTTGTGCTCGCGTGGGTACCCTATGAAAACGCAGCGTGTTGAGCGTGGGTCTAATTTGTGTGCAGAAGTGGCTGAGAGGTTGGGAAATTCAAAGGCATCCAAAAACCCGTAGGTGGACGTAGGTAGGGTGCACGCCGTGAAGGAGAAAATGTGGTGTGTTTTGGTGCACAGCTCGGGACGGGCGAATATTGAGAAGATGGTTGGCGGTGTGTAGTGCTTCGACCCAAAACGAGGGAGGGAGTTTAGCGTGAAAAAGCAAAGTAGGAACTATGTCGTTAGTGGTGCGGATGAGCCGTTCAGCCCGGCCATTTTGGGGTGAGGTGTGAGGGCAGGAAATTCTAAAGGAGACACCGCGAGAAGAGAAGAGGGTGCGAAGAGAGGTGGTAAGAAACTCGCCGCCGTTGTCACATTGCATGCATCTAATGGTTTTATGATATTAGGTGAGAACAAAAGAAAAGAAACGATATAAAACATCACATGTGTCTGATTTGTTACGAAGAGGAAAGACCCAAGAGAAATGTGAATAATCATCAAGTATTACTAAATAATATTTGTAACCAGAACAGCTAACAATCGGTGAAGTCCACAAATCACAATGAATTAAATCGAAGGGAGCACTAGCTCTAGAGTGAGAAGTGGAGAAAGGGAGACGGGTGTTCTTTCCTAACTGACATGACTCACAAAGGGAAGTTTTATTTGTTCTTGGACTACAGTGTGAAAGAAAATCTAGCGGAAGATGGTGTAGTGTCGCGGAGCCGGGGTGACCTAGGCGTTGATTCCATATATCATGAGTGACGTGAAGAGCTGTTGGTGTCGCGCCGCCATGGTCGCCGGAGAAAGGATAGAGCTCGCCCGAGCTATTGAACCGCATGATGAGGTTCTTGGTAGTGAGATCCTTCAAGGAGAAGCCAAAAGGGTCATATTCGACAGAACAATTATTGTCACGAGTGAATTGGCGAGTACTAATTTGATTTTGGACAATGTCAGGGGAAACAAGGACATTATTTAGATAGAACGGGCGATCGGTGAGTAGAGTGGTACCGGTAGCAGCTACTGGAAGACGAGTCCCATTACCAACAATAATATGAGAAGAATGCGGCTTTAAAGGAGAATGAAACGAGGTGATGGTACCTGGGTTGCCGGTGACATGTGATGTTGCTCCCGAGTCCATGATCCAGTTGCCGTCGTACCCCGGAAAAGCTGATCCATAGCTGGGCGCCTGCTGGTACTGGCTTGCTGATCCCACGCAGGGGGTTGCTGCTGCTGCAGCTGACCTGAGGACATCATGGGATAGGCCTGCGTTGGGGCGCCCGGGCGAGGACCGAGGACGCTAGCGGAGTTGGGTGGAGTCCAGCGCGAGCGTGTGGGTGGGAAGGGCGCACCCATGGGTGCAAAGTACCCTAGCCACGGTTGCTGCTGGTTGCCTCGTGAGATGACGGGAGCAGGGGTGCCACGACCGCCGCCGCCGCCGTTGCGTCCGCGTCCGGCGCCGTCCTGTTGCTGGCCGCTGCGGTTGTGCTGAAAACCGGGAATTGGGTTGCGACCCCGGTAGTTGGGACTGACGCCAGGGATGAACGAAGATGGCGTCCAGCTGCCACCGCCACCGCGGTTGCCGTTTCCACCGCGGTCTCCACGGTCACCGTTGCCACGGCCGCCGCCGCCACGGTCGCCATGCACAGCGAGAGCATGAGCACTCTCCTGGACTTGCTCCGCATCCGTACTCATCTCGGCGAGCTGAAGGGTGGAGCAGATCTCGGAGAACGGGGGCAGAGGTTTGATCGCCTTGATAATCTCGGCTTGGAGACGAATTTTTTTGCCGAGGCCCTCTAGGAACTGAAGGGAGAGGTCGTAGTCGTCCACCGGCCGGCCAATGGCCGCCATGTCGTCGGCTACGGTCTGGAGCTTGCTGGCGTATGTAGAGATGGAGAGATCACCGCGTGGGCAATTGCTGAAGGACTTGCGGAGGAAGAGGTATCTCGACGCCTGGTTGTTGAAGAAGAATTTGTGTAGCCGCGCCCATGTCGTGGCAGCGCGGCCGTCCGCACCCTGTACGAGGCGGTATAGGTCGTCGGAGAGGGTCGCCATTATCCAGAGGGATAGATGGATATCAACCTCTAGCCATTCATCGTTGGGGGCGTCGGGCGCCGCCCCCTCGGTCACATGATCGAGGACCTTGTACATCGTCAGGAGGAAGGAGAAGACCTGACGCCATTTGGAGAAATTCACCCCGGCCATGGTGACTTGGAACTTGATGTAGGTGTCGATTTCGATTCCCAGAATTTGGTGTTTGGGTTTGGTTGTTGAGTTGACAGAGGGAGCATTGGGGATGGGCATGACGGGGAGGTTTGCGGAGAAATTTTCGAAGTTCAGAGCATCCAGGTTGGAGGGAGTGGGAGGTGCACGGGGCATGGTGGATCGGTTGGTAAGAGGGGTGGAAGGATCAAGATCTAGAGGGTTGGGTGGGGTGGAAGAAGACATTGCGGGATCGTCCCGCTCTGATACCAAGTTGAATCCTATGATCTGTTGTATTGAATAGATGATTAGCCAAAGGGCATGGAGTACAGGTTTTATAGGAGAGACTAAGAGAGATCCTATCAGAGAGGAGCACGCAGAGGCGCACGCAGGCGCGTGCAAGACGTGATCTAGTCTACCACTAAACTAGGGGAGGTGGGTTACAACCGAACGTTACAGACTCATTCAACACTAAGTGCTGAAAATTAAAATACACTTCTGGGTGGAATTGGTTGTTTGGTTTATGTTGAGTGGCTTTTGGTACTATGCTTGTGGTTGTCGTTGCCTAGGACGAATATCTATTCTACTTAGGGCCATGAGTATGGTGTTTTTTACCCAGAAGTGCACTTGTGGACGGCCACCCAGGAACGAAGAGATTACCAAGTCCCTCTAAGTTTAGAAGCTTCCCGTGCAGCCTTTTTGACAATGGGCTCTGTCTAGAATAATTAAGTTGTGAGGGTGCAACCTGTCAGCTTGAAAAGCAGATGTAGAGATGGTAGGTGGAACGGGTCTTGCTAGTATGGTTGCATTCTTCTTCTGAAAGTTCTTGTCTCAATTTTCTCCTTTCCTCAATACACTCCGTGTGTATAGGATTTTCGGGCTAATTGAGTCTAAAGGTGAAAGTGCACAACCTCTGCAGAGTCGACAAACTGAGTACTCAGCCGTGTCCCCGGAAATGGACTACTTCGAGCAACTGGACAAGGAAGGGCAGATGAATCTCAACACTGTTTTCATAGAGTAAAATTTTGACTAAGGAAAGAATTGATGGTGCACTTGGGCCTTATCCCTTGGTGCCAATTATCTTCGACAAATAAAAAGTGTTTTACAAAGGATAGGAGAAAACTTCCTTTCTGCAAATAGCCTTCAACCCCACCAAGCCAAAATGCATATAATTTTAGACTTGTCAATATATATCCACTATAGTCACTTGCCAATACATCATTGTATTGACCTCCTTCGGGGGCTGTATATTCAAATGTATAGGTAATTCTGATGCTGAATGAGTTTGGCTCGAGTCTACACCCAACATGACTGCCTGTGGCGCATGCTTGAAGATGAGGCTCAATGTTATTTTCTCTTTCGTGTGAACTCTGAACTTTAGCTAGCCTTCATGGCTATGCAACTTGTAATAAAGCCATACTTGGCTAATATTTTTGGATCTCGTTGTAGTAATTTTAATACTTATGCAATGGTACTTTATATTTTGTACTGTGGTGCTGGCAGTGATCCAGGGACTAGCACATAACACAGGTGTTCCAACTTTAATAAAAGTTGGGGTGCTACAATGGTCCTTAGTCATATTTGGCTAACACACTTGCCTTGCATTAACTTAGTATAATTTCTTGGCATGGCGTGCATCTCTAGTTCTTAGAAATATTTTGCACATCATGCATAACATATTTTTGTATTATTATTTTGTTTGAATGTTTATTTGTTTCTTGTTTGATGTGTTAGAAATTTCGGAGGGAAACGACAACTGTTGCAGCTGTTGTTGCTATTCTTCTGGTTGCCAAGGCAAGTGGCACACCCTCATAAATTTCCTAAGTATTTTTATATGCATTACTTAGTGTATTTCTTATATGCATGTGTTGGATAGTGTTGCTATGCTGAAACTATTATATCCCTTACACTAGTTGTGTCTAGAATCCTATGGGTAACTTGGTAGAAATATTGATGCTATGCAAAAGTTGTTTTGTGAAAAGTTAATTTCTACTAAGTTAAGAAACTTCTGGGTGGATGTGGCAAGAGGATGGAGGTTAGAGTTGAGTGGCTGCTTAGACTCATTTAGGTGGGTGCACCTGGCTAAGACCCAGGCTCATTGAGATTAGTGAACCTGAGTACGTACACTTGAGGATGGCCACCAAGGAACAAAGGGACCAAAGTTTTCTCCAAGTGAATGTAACACCCCAATTCTCTTAGCTTTAGCATTGTGGTGTTATTCTGGATTTTTCACCTCTTGCTGAAACTTTTGTGTGTAGAAGTTTGAGTAAGGATTTAATTTGTTTGCACATCTTATGTTGTGTGTGCTCCACTAGTGTTCCTTGACATTGAAAATACTAAAGTCACATAACACCAAAATAAAATATCCACTATTATGATCTTCATGGTTGTTAAAACTAAGCCAAACAAGGAGCTATTATTAAGCAAACCCTAAATGGTTTTTGGCATGCATTTGAAACATTTCCATCTAGGTCACATATAATTCCATACCCTGTTCTAAATTATCACACAAGAGCTTGTTTGCATATGAATCTCACTAGCTTTTGTAGTCATCAAAATAACATGACCATTTGAGTGATTCTTTTCCTTCTCACCAAAAGTTTTCTTTTCTTTGGGAGCTAAATAAGATGTTTGATTTGGGCATTTAGAAATTCAGTAGTTTCACTTAATGTGGTGAGCATGGGTAATTGATTTTTTTTTCTTTTGTGGTTAATGTTTGAATTATTCAAACTTAGGGTTTGAATATGTTTGAGGATTTTACTCAAAACTTCTTCTCTCTCTCTCATTTCTACTCCACCTGCTGGAAAAGGAGAGCAGCATGATTACCCCCTGGCCCACCTGTCATGGGCTCGGGTCACCTCTCCTCCTCTTTCCTCCTTTCTCTTTTTCTCTCCACCCAACCGAAGCACACTCCCCTCTCTTCTCACTGGCCAGGCAGTCTCCTCCCGACCAGCATCCTCTCTGCCCCTCTCCACCGCCCTAGAGGACCAACCAGAACTCCCCTCCCCCTCCCCAAACCGCTCCTGCCCGTGGGAGTCCAAAAACCGGCCCCTGGTTTTGGAGCCATGCTCAGCCTCGCCCTCCCCCTTAAATCCTTGTCCGAGGCTCTCCCTCACCTCCTCTGCTCACCCCTACCACCCTCACCCAAAGCCACGCCCTCCCTCGAGCTCTGGAGGTGAAAAACCTCGCCGAAGACCGATTTCTTCCCGCCGTGCTCATCGTCGTTCCTTTCCACCTCTCTCTGCCATTTTTGGCCCCTCGAGCGCGTCTCGTCGAGATCTAACTCCCCCTGCCCTCCTTTTCTCTTCTAGGTGTCTGTAGCCGCCGCGCTCGTCCTCGACCCGAGAAGCTCGCCGCCGCCGTAGCCATGGTTTCCGACGTTGCATGCGAGAGTTGAGGACACCATCGATCTCGCCATCGTCCCCTCCGTCGATCTCCGCCCTTCCCCTGGCCCCGCGCGGTCTCTGGTGAGCGCCATCGCCACCATTTTCCTCCCCCGCGTCTGGTTTCTTTCCGCGCCGCGTCGCGAGGTTGACGACAACCGTGAGCCGTAGATCGAGAGATCTACGGCTTGGTTTGAATCGCGCCGTGCGCGCGCGGCCTCGCGCGGTTGGGCCGGCCCAGCTCGGTCTCCCGCGCTGATCCGTGTGGTCGCTGGGCCGATTTGGCCCAGATCTGGCCGCCCTGCCCTTTTTCCTTTTAAAAATTCTTTTCTGTTATTTCTCCAGAGAATCTTAAGCCTAGCTTTTAATCTTTTGTGGTAAATCTATATTAGATAAAATGATGAGATTAATTTTGTAACATGCATGCACGTTTTCTTAACCATGTGGCGTTGGACTTGTTCCAAAATGTGTTTTCTGTTTTGTGGTAAAATAGATTTAGTAAAAAGTACCTATTTCACCATTTGTTTAATAACTTGTGTGTTACAAATCCAAATCATGCAATCTTGAATCTGTTGGAAAGCTTGTAAAAATGCCTATCTAGATTGGTAAATCTTGCATGCAGGAGAATAATCTAGCAAAAGTAATTTTTAGTCTAAGAATAACATCAATAGGTGTTTGGGGATTTTTAACTCTTCAATAAAAACACTTTTTGAGGTAAACCCAATTGGAGGTGTTAGATATGTGTTGGAGGTACCATATACTACAAATGTAGATTTTTCCAGTAACTTGTTATTTCTTACTAAATAAATCCCTGAACAACAGGGAAATAATCTCTTAAAATGCATTTCTGAAATTTCAGAGATTATGACATGTCTAGTTTTAATTGGTGGAGCCACCTCTGTCCATAGATAAATGTTGGGGATAATTTGGTGGACTAGACACAAGTTTTATCTAACTCACCCCACTGGTTTGACACTAAAATAAATCTTATTATTTTCTGTACTTAGATAATGGTCAGAAGTATACTTTATTTTAATACTGGGATAACTTGAGCTAGGAGTATCCAAATCTGATGAATAAAATCCCCACTTAAAGATAAAACTCAAATCTCACCAGAAAGTTTAATTATGCATTCAGGAGGTCTATAAAACTGAACCTAACTTCTGTTTGAGTTTGACATCAGTAGCTCTTGTCTGATTTTTAATTCTTATATGGTGATAGATTTTCATGCTCAGCTAATTTTCAGAGCTCCACATGTTTGTTAGGAGTAATGTGGTAGAAGGGTTTAATTTTAGGAGCAGTACCCTAAGAGTTATGATTAAAATATGTATACAGCCCCTAATAACTATTGAGTGCAGTAGTTGTGTTTTCTGTTTGTGTTGCTTGTTGTTTGTTGAGATATTTTAGATTGTTATCAACTCGCATCTTAGGGCTTACGATAGTCTCGTTTGTTTTTCATGTTACGGTAGAACCGCAACCCGAGGACGAGCAGTACGAGGTAGCTGAGCACGACTACGCTGAAGATCAAGACCAGGGACAGTACCTTGAGCAAGGCAAGCCCACCTCACCACTATAATGAAATCCTATTATTTTATCAAGCATGTTTTGTTTTGTTTTTATAAAATAATGCATGTTTTACTTCTTTTGTGGCGCCTTGCCACCCGAAAACTATTTTACCAAATATTGTTTGGCCAAAGTTATCTACTAGAATAGCTGTAGGTATTATAAAAGGAGTTTTACTTGATGGGTCTTGTCATTGAAGGTTCTATCAAGAAGATTAAGTTTTCTAGTAGTATACTCTGTTATCTTACCTCAAAACTATAGGATGGGAACCTGTTTGATAAAACTATTTTATGGAGGAAAACCTGAGTTGCTGGGAGCAATCAGCGAGAAAGAACTATTTTATGAAAAACCCGAGATGCTGAGAGCATTCGGAGATGTTGCGAAAACCCGAGCTGCTGGGAGCAGTCGGAGATGGAGGTTTAATTTCGAAGTCCCTGCTGCCGCCCGAACAATTAACCCGTGCAACCACACTACCTGACATGGGTAGGACTTAGCCGGAAGCTTGCCTGTTTTAGTGTTGGGGCTCTCATACTTTCTATGAGGGCTGAGCCCTCGAAGTCGGGTTGTCGTCCGGAAGAGACAATACACTGTTGAGGACCAACAGCCGGACGATTACGGTGGGTCTCCTGACGTGGCGGTGTGGCGTCCCGAGGAAAGACCAAGAAGTCTAGTGGAGCACACGGTGCCGAGGAGAACAAACCTACCGGGAGGCCCCGATACTAGGGCAGGCATAGTGAAAAGTTTTGATCGCGTTATCCGGACCCCCGCATGTTGTCGTATGACGGGCCGTGGCAGACACGGCGGAATAACCGATAGGTGTGGGTAAAAGTGTACAACCTCTGCAGAGTGTAAATCTATTCGAATAGCCGCGTCCGCGGTCATGGACGGTTGGAAAGGCCACACTGGGCATTTGGAGAAAGAAGTTGTTTTATAAAGGAGCAATATTTATGTGAAGATCAGGAGGTACCTGGGAGGTACGGAATTTGGGCAAGGATGGTTGATCTCGGGGAGACAACCAGTCCGACCTCAAGGAAGGAAAAAGGGTTACCCCTATCCTAGTGTTTTTAAAGGTTTTACAAAATAAAGTTTTTGAACTTGGATATGTCCTTACTATATCTAAGAGAAGAGAATTCTATCTCTAAATGGTTTTCTTCAACAAAGATATAGAGATGTCGCATTTTAGCGAAGAGAATTCTATCTCTAAATGTTTTTCTTCAACAAAGATATAGAGATGTCGTATTCTCTATGTTTGAAATCATTGTTTTCCAAAGTAAGCCCTGTAGTTGTATTCAGGAGCCTTCCCAGTTCTCGAAATGTGTTTTTCTTGCATTATCATGAGAATTTAAGCCTAGAGGTGGTCTTGCGAGTACGTAAATGTACTCATGTGGCTCTGTCCCTGGATATTCAAATGTCCAGATTATAATGAGGAGGCCTACGTCGAGGAGGAGGTTTACGATGACGACTTCGCCACCTAGCTTTCACCTGTCAACTGCACTTGTGGGAATCTGCGCTCGGAGATGTTAAGAGCCGTCGCTAGCCACGAGCTTCCGCTATCTTAGTTAATTCCGTCCTGCGTGACGAGGTTTGTTGACTTTGGTCGTATGACCGACTATGTGTTGTAAGACTTTTATTCGTACGACTTGAATGATGTAACTCTTTGATACCTATGTTGGTTATGTGATTGCGATGCACTGATCATTGGGATCGTGATCTCTTACATAACGTGGGCATCTCGGACTTGTCCGAGGGGTCCTTACAGTGAAGATGTTTCCTGTGCAGCCATGTGGTATAATGGCTCTGCCTTGACTTTTCCCCAAAAGTCTCGTCTCTGGCTTCTCCTTTCCTTTTCACTATATGAGGGTCAAGGACAGAAGGGTTGTTTGAGTCTCGTGGTGAAAGTGCACAACCTCTGCAGAGTGTAAAACTAAGTACTTAGCCGTGTCACCGGTTACGGACAAATTTGAGCAGCTGATCAAGGATTCAACGGAGGCTCCCAACATTTCGATTTCTAAAGTTAAAAGCTGATGGGCGAACAAGGGAAGATGAGATTATGGTTTTCATGCCATACTTGTCTTGATTTGAGGAAAGTGTTTTCAAAAGAGTAGGAAAAATTGGCTTTATGCAAATTAACCTTGAACTCCACCAGCCAAATATGCATATAGGCTATAGAGTTATTCCATTAAGTGTCCACCATAGTGTCACTTGCAAAACTCCATTTCTAATGGAATTCTGACCCACTCTGTTGCAAATTATTATTTGTTGCAGAAATTTCTGACGAAGAGTAAGGACTACGTTTGGGTTTCGAGTCTGCAACCAACATGTTTTCGCCTGTGGCAACATGAAGATGAAGACTTACTGCTATTGTATTTCCGCTGTGTATTCTTTCCAATGCTAGCCTTATGCTAAGCAAATTGTAATGAATATTTTTAAGTCTGGATCATCGATGTAATAAATTTGTGATATTACATCGTAAACAGTGTGTGCAAACGAATCAATCCAGGGATTTGCACTATACACAGGTACCTGTCATATTTTAAGTGCAGGTACGTTACAAAAATATACGAACAAGAAGCATCACATTTATAAATGCATAAGTTCATCTTAGATATCAACTCCGTTCATATAAATCAGCTTGTAACAAGTAGAGAAAAATCACAATAAGGTACAAAGAGAAAACTGTAGTTGGTGTTGGCAAACTTAGTCCTTGGTCAGAGAACAATGAGCATACTGAGCTTACTTTATAAAACAGCCCTCTTTGTTAGTTGATAACTCCAAAAATTAGATTCGTTAAATACCAACAATGTGCTAAGCAAGAAAGAATAAAAGACATGATCAACAATACTAATGTATAAATGGTTGAATCATAATCAACTCAAATGCTTGCTTAAGACTGAAGGAGATAGGTTTACTGACTCAACATAAAGTAAAAGATAGGCCCTTCGCATAGGGAAGAAGAGATACAAGCATGTGCTAGAGCTTTTGATTTTATAGGTTTTCGATATCTTATAGAGGCATAAAACTAAGTTCTTGAGCGGTGTTTGTTGTTGTCAACGAATGGTAATAGAGTTCTTGTCATCTTCCATACGAAGCAAGTTCAGGGTGGTTCCTATTTATTTTTATAACAAGCCTTTATGATACGCATCTTCTTTTTCATTACTTTCACAGCCTTGACACTCCTCCCCACCTTTCTAACGTAACCATGGCTAACCAAATCCTCGGGTGCCCACCAATCAATCTCAAACGATGGAGGAGTGCCTATATTTCAAAAAAAAAAATATCAACCTTTGATATTATAGTGGTCTGACCACCCCTTTGCAATATTAATCACGAGCAGATGTAGCATGCAAGTCAAGGGTTACTTAATTAGTATGGAAGATAACAAACCTAACTATTATTTCCTCATGAGCTAGTGAACATTGACACAAATAAGGGATCATAGTTTTGAATAAAAATAACACATGAAGTATTTACTTGGAATGGCGCAAAATACCACATAGTAGGTAGATATGGTGGGTTTTGGTTCAAAGTTTGGATGTATGAGAAGCATTCCCTATCGATACAGGTCTTTGGCTAGCAAGGTTGGGTAGCAAGCATAAGAGTTGATGGATACAAACAAACATATATGTAGTAAAGACAATCATGCAATTCTTACGTGAAGGCACACACAATTTTAAGTTGTGAATTCTAAGCTTATCAGCTACAAGTGAGAAAGATCAATGAATGCTAATTATACGTGTAATTCTTTTCCACTTAAGTCTCAAAGTATTGTAGCTACTGACCAATGCTAAGTTTGCCAAAGCCAAAAGATTTACTATATGTTCCCAAAGTGATACCAATACTAACGACAAGATCAATCATACATGATAAAAGTTGCAAACTAAAATAAAGTGTGCAGAAAATAAATGATAACACTTCTCATTAATATTCCATAATCACACCAAGGGATACATAGATAACCAACTAAAAGAGTGATACTTTCACATTGCAAACCATCATATAAGATAACTTCTCTACTCATGATATGACACTACTAAAAGGTAAAAGATGAAACATAAGGGTGATACCGCCGCACTCCCATAAGCTTGGAACAAGCTAATGGAGATGCCAATACCGATGATGAATTACTCCTTTGGTGGTGATGGAGGGACGACTCGAAGTGGAGTAAGGTAACGCTCCAACATCTTGCGAAGCCTGTTGTTCTCCTCTTGAAGTATATCCACTTCCATCCTCGGGATGAGGTACTGATCGCAAAACTAATCCGTGACTCAGAAAGCATCGCTCGCATCTAGAAAAGAGCTAAGATCCGGAACATGTGGTAGTGCTCCCTGCATGTTATGAGAGAAAGCACAATGGGCGTTAATTGATCCCACAAAGGTGGGCTTGCTAGTCATGTCCTTGAGCGATCTCTTTGGCTGCTTGCATCTTCTTCACCTCCTCCATGACGCTTTTGTCTATGTCCTTGCGCCTAGCCTTCACCTTCTCATCATCCGCCAGCCGACAAAAGATCCTTAGTCAAGATCTTGAAGGAGTTCGTGTTGGCGACGAAGCGCGTAGTCTTCGGAACAAGAACGCTGAGACGACATCTGGACAGAAACAGCTCGAAACAAGAACACGTCGAAAACATGATATACGGACCTCGGGGGATCTGAGTGAATATATAGCAAAAATTTATGCAATAAAAGGAAGGCAACATGGCAAAACCGAGAAGGTGACGAGCTCCGAGGCTCCCACACCTGGTGCTCGCGCGGCCAGGAGGGGCCCAGCGCCACAGCAGGGTGACAGCTCCTCGGACTTCGTATCTTGTTCGCTTTCGTCTCGTATTTTTCCATATTTTTAAAAAATAAATATTCCATAGCTCATAATTAAATTCGCGAACTTTCTCTTACCGAAATTGTACCTTTTCAAATTCAGGTTCTGCAGACTCATTATATTTTCTTTAATAAAATCTTCCAAAGTAATTGCTTGAATAATATCAACATCTTCATTATAAGAATCTCCACAAATATAATGCTTGAGTCCATTTACCACTTGTGTAGAGTCCTCTTTAAGCGAAGCAATTTTTATCGCACCCGAATGAAACACCTCCACAATGACATATGGTCCTTCCCACTTGGAGAGTAATTTCCCGGAAAGAATCTAAGACGAGAGCTATACAATAAAACCTTTTCACCAACATGAAACTCTCTCTTAAGGATTCTCCTATCATGCCATTTCTTAACTTTTTCTTAAAAGAGTTTAGCATTTTCATAACCCTCACTTCTCCATTCATCTAAAGAACTTAAATCTAGTAATCTCTTCTCACCAGCAAGTTTAAAATCTCTATTTAGTTATGTCACTTCCCAATAAGCTTCGTGTTCTAATTCTAAAGGCAAGTGACAAGCTTTTACATAAACCATTTTATAAGGAGACATACCCATGGAGTTTTTATATGCAGTTCTATAATCCCATAATGCATCATTTAATTTACTAGCCCAATTCTTCCTCGTTCTATTAACAGTCTTTTGCAAGATAGATTTAATTTCTCTATTTGATAGTTCTACTTGCCCACTAGTTTGAGGATGATAAGTTGAAGCAATTCTTTGATTAACACCATATTTAGCAAGAACTTTTCTAAAGCCACCATGAATAAAATGAGAACCTCCATCAGTCATAAGATATCTAGGAACACCAAACCTAATAATATCTTGAAGCATTTTTAATGATTTATCGCCATCAACACTTTTAGTAGGAACAGATTCTAACCATTTAGTAAACATAACCAACAGCAACAAGTATATGAGTATTACCTTCCGAAGAAGGGAAAGGACCCATAAAGTCAAATCCCCAACAATCAAACGGTTCAATAACAAGAGAATAATTCATAGGCATTTCATTACGTCTAGAGATATTACCAACTCTTTGACATTCATCACAAGATAAAATAAAATTCCTTGCATCTTTAAAAAGAGTAGACCAATAAAAACCTGATTGTAAAACCTTTTGTGCAGTTCTATCCCCAGCGTGATGTCCTCCATAAGCACTACTATGGCACTTTCTGAATATCTCTTTTTGTTCATACTCCGGAACACATCTTCGCATAATACCATCAACTCCTTCTTTATATAAATGCGGGTCATCCAAAAAATAATGTGTCAAGTCATAAAAGAATTTTCTTCGTTGTTGAGCTGAAAAGGTTGGAGGCAAATACTTCGAAACAATAAAGTTTGTATAATCTGCATAACAAGGACTATCTCGTGAACTCACCCTTATTGCAGCCAATTGTTCATTTGGAAAACTATCATCAACAGGTATAGGATCATATGCAATGTTTTCCAATCTAGACAAATTATCAGCAACAGGATTTTCAGCACCCTTCCTATCCACAATATGCAAATCGAATTCTTGCAAAAGTAATACCCATCTAATAAGCCTAGTCTTTGCATCTTTCTTTCCCATAAGGTATCTAATTTGCAGCATGATTAGTATGAATAATAACTTTAGAATCAACAATGTATTGTCTAAATTTATCACAAGCAAAGACAACAACTATAAAAAAAAATTCAGTTGTAGCATAATTCTTTTGAGCAGCATCAAGAGTCTTACTAGCATAATGAATAAAATTTAACTTTGTATCTATTCTTTGTCATGGAACAGCACCAACGGCAAAATCACTAGCATCACACATAATTTCAAATGGTAAATTCCAATCAGGTGGTTAAACAATATGAGCAGTTATTAAAGCTTCTTAAGAGTGTCAAAACTTCCTTACAATCATCATCAAAAACAAATGGTATATCTTTTTGCAAGAGATTAGTAAGAGGCCTTGATACCTTAGCAAAGTTTTTGATAAACCTTCAATAGAAACCAGCATGACCAAGAATACTACGAATACCTTTAACATCTCTAGGGCAAGGCATTTTCTCAATTTCCTCCACTTGAGCTCTATCAACTTCAATACCTCTTTCAGAAATATGTCCAAGAACAATCCCTTCATTAACCATAAAGTAACATTTCTCCCAATTAAGAACAAGATTAGTTTCTTCACATCTCTGCAAAACTGTATCAAGATTGTGCAAGCAATTATCAAAAGAAGTGCCATAGACGGAGAAATCATCCATGAACACCTCCATAATTTCCTCACAAAAAACATGAAAGATAGCAGACATACATCTTTGAAAAGTAGCAGGAACATTACATAAACCAAAAGGCATACGTCTATAAGCATAAGTACCATAAGGAAAAGTAAATGTGGTTTTCTCTTGATCTTGAGTTTTATCAGCAATTTGAGAGAAATCAAAATAACCATCAAGAAAGCAAATAATGAGTTTTATTGGTTAATCTCTCCAACATTTGATCAATAAAGGGTAATGGATAATGATCTTTCTTAGTAACTTTATTAACCTTTCTAAAATCAATGCACATTCTATAACCAACAACTACTCTTTGAGGAATAAGCTCATCATTATCATTAGGTACAACAGTAATCCACCTTTCTTAGGGACACAATGCACAGGACTAACCCATCTACTATCAGCAATAGGATATATTACATCGGCATCAAGAAGTTTTAATACCTCATTTCTTACCACTTCCTTCATCGTAGGTATTAAACGACGTTGATGTTGAACAACTGGCTTTGCATCGGGCTCCATATTAATATAATGTTGACATATAATAGGAGAAATCCCTTTTAAATCATGCAAAGTATAACCCATAGCTCCATGGTGTTTCTTCGATACTTCCATTAATCTTTCTTCTTCTTTACCTGAAAGGTTAGCACTAATAATAACAGGATATATTTTCTTATCATCAAGATGAGCATACTTAAGATTAGCACGCAAAGGTTTAAATCAAAGACCGGATCCTCTTTAGGTAGAAGTGTTTTACCCAAGTCTTCCACTTTTAAATTATGTTTAAGAATAGGTTGACGAAGGAATATGTCCTCAAGTTCATTCCTTTGTTCCATAAAACTTTCACTCACATGATCTTCCATAAATTGCTTAATATAATTACTGGGCGCAAGAGCAATAGAAGCAAGTTGTTCTACTCTAAAATCCTCATTGGGCAATTCGGTTTCATAAGGGGTTTTAGCAAATTTCGAAAAATTGAATTCATACAAATCACCAGCAAACTTCGTAAGGATTTTAGAAAAGGTCTACCAAAAATGATAGGACAAGTCTTACTAGCAGCAGAACCAAGTATGAGAAAATCAGCAGGATATTTAGTCTTACAACATAAAACTTCAACATCTCTAACAATACCAATTGGAGAGACAGTTTCTCTATTAGCAAGTTGAATAACCACATCATTTCTTCAAGTTTACTAAGACCAATCTCATGCATAATTTCTTTATAAAGATCATAAGGAATAGTACTTGAACTTGCACCAATATCACATAAACCATAGTAGCAATGATCACAATTTTAACAGATAACACAGGAACACTAGTTTTTCTTGACTTTAACTATAGCTACAAAAGGTTCAATTTTAATTTGTTCATCAGGTTCCTTAGCTTTCTTTTCACTTTTGTTAACCACACTATCCCTAACAGAATGTTCTTTCACTTCAACAGGAAAAGGAATCTTATCATTATAAGGCTACTGAATGAAATGATCAACAATATTAACTTCAATGCTTATAGCTAAAGGAGAAATAGATTTATCTTTATAAGGTTCATGATATATATTTTTCAAACCCCTTCTTGGGTAAACCGAAATAGGTAGCAAAATATTTACAATAATTTGCAACAACTTGAGAGTCAAGACCATAAGCATTATTAATATTTCAAAATGCATCAGTATTCATGAAAGTTTTAATGCATTCAAAGTCATATTTTATACATGACTCCCTACCTTTGTCGTTCTCCCATGCTTCAGTATTTTCTTCGATACGATCAAGAAGATCCCATTTAAACTCCTTCTTATTACGAGTGAATGATCCAGCACAAGAAGTATCCAATAACTTTTTACCTTTAAAGGAGAGTCTTGCATAGAAGTTATCAACAATGATATTACCAGGAAGCTCGTGAATGGGCATTTGAGAATTAATGCCTTCAATCTCCCCCATGCTTCGACAATACTTTCTCCATCATGAGGCCAGAAATTATATATAGAATTCCAATCTTGGTGAATCTCACTTGGAGGATAAAATTCAGAATAAAAGAGAGGTACAATTTCCTCCCATCCAAGAGAATCCCTGTTCTTCAGCAGTTTATACCAATGTGCAGCTCTCCCAGCAAGTGATACGGAGAATAATTTCTTCCTGACTTCGTTCATTGTAATATTTGCACACTTGAACAACTCGCATAATTCATGTAAAAACAGTAAATGATCACCGGGGTGGACAGTTCCATTCCCTACATAGCAGTTATTCATAACACGATCAATAATTTTCATAGGTATTTTATATGGCACAATTTGATCAGGTGGCGCCTCATTTTCTACCTCAGCAGCAGTAGAAGACCTCCCAAACAAGAAAGCAACATTTCCTCTCTCCATAATTAAGCAAATAAGGAGACAGAAATAAAAACAACACTTACAGTTAAAGTTTTTGTTACCAATTCCACTCACCAATAGCGCTTCACTCCCCAGCAACGGCGCCAGAAAATAGTCTTGATGACCCACAAGTACAGGGGGTGTATCGCAGTACTTTCGATAAATAAGAATGTCGAACCCAACGAGGAGCATAAGATGCTGACAAACAGTTTTGATGAGGATTTCACTGTAAATACTAGCAGCCAAGTTTTCAGCAGATTTTGATATGACAGATAGATAAAGTGCGAGTAAATAGAGTGCGGCAATTATAATTGCAGCGAGTGGCCCAATCCTTTTGAGAGAAAAGTACAAGCCGGTTTGTTTATTTATGATGACCAAATGTTCTTAAGGACACATGGGAATTTTGTCGAGTGCTTTCGCTTCATATTGATGATTAATCTTTAGTGTTTAGATAAGTGTCGTGTGGGTGAACCTATGCTAATGCACCGCCCTTCCTAGGACTAATACATACGTATGATTATACCCCTTGCAAGCATCCTCAAATACAAGAAAGTAATTAAGATAAATCTAACCATAGCCTTAAACTCTGAGATTCTGCTATCCCTCATGCATCGAAATATCAACGGGGGTTTAGGTTTCTGTCACTCCGGCAACCCACAATTAATAACCAAGTACACGATGCATTCCCTTAGGCCCATAAAGGTGAATTGTCTTGTAGTCGGCATTCACATGAAACCACAAAAAGAATGGCACCACAACTTAAATATCAAAACATAAGATATTACTCAACATAGTTTGCTACTAACATCTAGAATTCTCCCATGTCCTCAAGAACTTAACGAACTACTTACAACACATCATATGATGCATGATCAGAGATGATATAATGATGGGTAACAATTTGAACATAAATCCTAATTCAATGGTTTCACTCAATAGCATCAATAACAAGAGTAATCAACACCGGGAGAGTTTTTCCTATCAAACACACAAGATTCAGACCTAGATGTTACAGCGGGAACGGAGTGGACCGATGGAGATGACGACGTCGGCGGTGGGAGATGGTGGTGTTGGCAAAGCTGATGGAGTGCAGCTCGTTGACGGTGACGATGGCGACGATTTCCCCCCTCCGGGAAGGAATTTCCCCGGCAGCAACGCAGCCTGTCGGAGAGCTTTTCTCTCTTTGTCTTCTCCGCCTCGTCCAGAGGTGGGCCAGGTTGGCCCCGCCACTTGCTTGCGTGGCCAGAAAGGGCCCCGCGCCATGGCATGGTGTGGGCCCCCTGGGCCCCACCTCGGGCTGCCCTTTTGGCCTCCTCCGTGATCTGGCAAAATATTATTTTCCAGTTTCTCCGTTTGATCTTCTGACCTTTGCAAGTATTGTATCTTGATGACGCATTTTCAGCAGAATTCAGACTCTGGAGTTCCATCCTCCAATGATCATAAATCCTGCAAAATAGATGAAATAACATAAGCATTATCTCCAAATATGAAATATATCAATCAATAACAGTAAATTATGATATAAATAGTGATGCAAAATGGACGTATCAAAGGCTTGTTGCCAAATAAGGCCTTGGTCTTGATATACTTGAGTTCTCAAGAATTTGTCTCTCCGCTTTGGTGGCTTGATGCACCAGCTCCAAAAGGTTGGAGTAGGGTGGGAAGTCCGCAATCTTCTTGATTGGGTAGTTGAGGCCATTCATGAAACGAGCCATGGATTGCTCCTTTGATTCCTCTATATTGGTGCGATTCATTGCGGATTCCATCTCTTTATAGTACTCATCAACCGTCTTCATGCCTTGCTTCAACTCTTGTAACTTCTTGAACAAGTTTCCTGTATAGTAGGAGGGCACAAAGCGATGAGTCATTGCCTCTTACATCTCCATCCATGTGCTTATGGGTTGTAGTTTGTTCTCTTCACGAGTCACTTGAAGTTGTTCCCACCACAAGAGTGCATAGTCCTCAAACTCCATTGATGCCATAGCCACCATCGTGTTGTTGGAATAGTTGTTCAAACGGAAGATCTTGTCCACATTGAGTTCCCATGAGAGGTAAGCTTTCGGGTCACTTGTGCCAAAGAATTGGGGCACATTGAACTTGATGGAGGGTACATTATCATCATCTTGACGCCGCATTGCAGGTGGAGATCCATGGCGGTGATGTTGAGCCGCACGCTCTTGGATATCGTCACGGTGATGATCATGATGGTGTGGTTCACGCGCTTCACGCCGCTCGTGGTCTTGATGATGATGGTGATGTCGTGGATGACACATATTGTGTCGCTCATGTGCACTGAAGTCATTAGCACCCGGCTCACCATTAGCATGTGCTTCTGGTGCATGACGATCTTAACGATGAGGCGGTGGTGGTGGCGCTCCACATGGCGCTCCTCATGACGATTGCGAGGATGTTCTTGGCGCTCCTCATGACGATAGTGAGGATGTTCTTGGTGCTCCTCATGATGATGGTTCTAATGTTCTTGGCGCTCCTCATGACGTGCTCGAGGTTGTGGAGGAGTCTCCATGTCCCCACACCGAAGATGGTCATGATGGTCATGTTCTCGCCGATCATGTCATTGTGACGACCTTGATGAATCCCTTGTGTGGCGTGAGCTTGATGATGAGTTGCGGTCGCCAAGGGTAGTGATAGCTTTGGTGACGCGCACCATTTATGTATTGAATTCTTCTCGTTGCGCTTGGAGGCGGGTCTCGTAGCACTCAAGGCCATCACGCAAGAGGTGACGTAGTCCCGTGAACTCTTCGTATGTCACATAGGCATTGTTGATGTTTCCATTGTCTTGAGATTGATCGTCAGAACTTGAGCTTCCATTGGTACTTGCCCTAAACATTTTGACAAGAAGCAAGTGAGGTGTAATGCAATTGGGTCACCAACTATAATTGCCTAATTCTTAAGGATAGATTTGAACCTTTTGATACGACACACAAATGAATCAATCAGGAGCTCAATGGCTTCAAGTATGACAACCGAAGGTAAACCCACGCACACACTTATGAGGATAGGTAGGTATGAAGTGGCAAAGGAAACAATCAAATCCAACAAAAGTATGTCGTCCAAAGTAGGTAAGATACACAATGATCCGAAATCCAAAGAAAACCAACCGCACAAAGTGTAAGGAAACACACATAAAGCAATAAATGGGGTTGACGCGACCAACGGGCGAGCACGTGCTCAAGCGTCACACCAACACATGATGAATTCAAGCTCAATTGCTTTCGTGTGGCAATAGATTTGCACAAGTGCCAACCTACTACTCTCTCTTTGGCGGTAAGTCTTTTGTCGTGGCTCACAAGGATGGATTGGGCACTTAGCCTCTTTCTCTCTCTCGTTTGTAAAACAAGTGGTTCACTCTCTTTTTTGTTATGCCAAGACTTTACGATGCACACTCGCCAATATAGTTGACGCTCACTTTCGTCAACACAAGTGCAATGCCACGCAATATTGAAGAGCTAGTCTGAGATGTCAAGGTATGCGAAAGGAAGAAATAGCTCACAACGGATCACGATGATGGGGATGGTTCGAGTCTTTGATGTCGTAGTCTTGTAAGTGTGCTTTGCGCAATAGGACAAAGGACCCAAACAAAGAGGATGTTGCCAAAACGAAACGGAGGAAAATGTATTTTAGGAAAATTCAGCCCTGCGGTAGTACCGCACTTTTTGAAACCGGTAGTACCGTAGTTCCGGTAGTACCGCCTGTTTTCCGGGTAGTATCGAATGTGAAATTCCTGGGCACGAAAATCACGATTTGGGCGGAAACCAAACTAGAAATTCCTCGATTCTGTGGGAAATTGGCAAAAAGAAGCTTAGGAACGCAAATAAAGGTGGGTAAGGTCCTTAAGCACCAGATTTGTGGATCAAAACTACCTAGAACGCAACGAATCGAGAGATCGGTCGAATCCAAGGAACGCTATTTTTCGGGGAAATTTCGAATTTATGGAGATCAAAAGAAAACATTTGGTGGAAATGGTGGAAACACAAGTCAAATCCGTGGCAATGGTGGCACTAATACCATATGATGTGGGTTGGGGTCCCGATCTTCATGGATTGACGATGAACATGGGGGAAAACGCGATGAACACGGAGAACAGGAGAGGAAATGCGGGGAAAAAGTAAAGGATAACTAGCAAGAAGAGAAAAGAAGCAATCAACCGGCTCTGATTACCGCAGGCAACCTCCGTTTATCATACCCCAAGCCATTCTTACTATTAACCGATTCGTCCTACCGGCCGATCAACCGCTCCAATTAAATTCAAAGAGGAAGGAATTGGCAAAGTAATCGCAACTACAAAGAGGAGTTCATCTCCACAAGGGGAGGGCTTGATTCGTATCCACAAGAGGGAGGCCTTGATTCATCTCCACATGGGGGAGGCAACACCAAACATGGGAGGGAAGGAGCAAAGCTCAACTTTATTCTAATCTCAGTCTAACCCTAACCCTCGGCAGGTAGGAGAGTACTTATAGTCTAGATGGAAAGAGGGGATAAGATTACAAGGCTCAAGGGCCTCTCAGCTCACAAGCTACGCGCAGGGCTGGTAGTACCGGCGGATGAGGCGGTAATACCGCCTGTATCCGAGCCTTCCGACGTCGAAGAAACTTCATGGTCCGGTAGTACCGGGTCCCCGACGGTAGTACTGTCTAGGCGGTAGTACCGGTCTTCCGGTGGTAGTACTGCTGATGCCCGAGGCAAAATGTCTTGGCTGCTCGCACGTAGCGGTAGTTCCGGGTTTAAGACAGTAGTACCGCCAGTTCCTGGAGGTCTTCTCCTTCCTCCTCTTGATCATCTCCTCGAGGGTGCTCATGGGAATGGTACATGAGAATATATAAGGTATCGGATTGAAGTAGCAAGCCATTCAAGGGCGAATCCAAGTCACACAAAGAAAGGAGCGAGTTAACATTTTCATGTATAGCCTTTGCTCTTGATCTTATCATTGGTCCAATGGTTGCGGGTGGAGAGTGGTCCATAGGCGACACTATATCGTTATTAGTCTTTTAACGGAGGAGTAATTTCCCATCTTGGAGCATTAAATATTATGCACACATACTAGGTGTTACCCAGAAACGGACGCTATGATCACCCATTTAAGGTCATGCCGGTTGACACCAAAGCAACACTTCGTGTAAACACAACCTTAATAACATCATGGTCTAAGGACAAGTCATATAAAAATACTAGGTGATAGGGTACTAAGGATAAAAGACATGTTAATGGATTCTTAGCATATCAACTTGGGTCTACACAACCATATTATTCTCCAACAATATGCATTTGTTGATACTGACATAATATGTCCATGACAAGGAAATCACAGTCATCAAGCATTCAAAAAATTAGTCCTATTACAAGAATAGGGTTGAAAACTTGTTCATGCTTACTACACATGTGTGTGGGCATTTCTCTGAGACATATATTCAGGACCCACATCAGTTATAGCATAGAAACATGAATCATAATTACAAATCAGATGAATAAATCATTGTCTTTTGGCATTCATCCAACACATATTACAATGCCATTTGTAGGTAAATCATTAAAAAAAATCCTACTAAACTTTTGATATAACTATCAACTCAAATCTCTTTGTTAGCTTAGTAGAATCTATCCATATTAGGCATGTGTTTAGAGAAACTATTTATAATGGTAGTTGGACTTAATGAAGAAGATATGCCCTAGAGGCAAATAAATAAGTAGTATTTATCGTATTATCTCATAAGTTTATAATATGTATTTGTATTATGCTATAACTGTATTGATCGGAATTATTAATACACGTGTGATACATAGACAACCAGAGTCCCTAGTGAGCCTCTATATAAACTAGTCCACTGGGCAACAGATGATCAAGATTCTCGATCATGGATAATGGCGTCGGTTGACAGTGGGGTCGTCTTATTAGTTGAATAAGGTGATGGACATATGCAAGGTATTGCAATAGGATTGTATTACGATGTTTGCCATTTGCAATAAATAAGTGATATGATAGCTTATTCCTTAGACCGTGAGACCGTGCTTATTGCTACTTCGTAGGGATGCTTTGAGAGCATAAAACGTTGTGTCTTATATAGCATGAAAATAACGGTGTCCATCTTTGGTGTCCCGAAAGAGTATGTTGAGACGTAAGGATCAAGAGCGGATTTGTTCATTCTTGTAATGGAAAGATACTCTGGGCCCACTCGGTGATATTGCATCTATATATAGCTGCGCAGCTTGTGACTAGGTCATGGAGATGTAATATCAGAGACGAGTTAATAACCTATGTCGGTAACGAGATGCAACGGGACATTGGATGTCTACGATCACATCACGGACAAGGTAGTATCGCGGAAACAAAGGGAATGAATATACGGTTTATGGTTCAACGATGATATTCGTAGAATGCACAAGGGCCGTCATATACTGTAGCACCCCAACTTTTATTAAAGTTGGAACACCTGTGTTATGTCCTAGTCCCTGGATCACTGCCAGCACCACAGTACAAAATATAAAGTACCATTGCATAAGTATTAAAATTGCTACAACGAGATCCAAAAATAATAGCCAAGTATGGCTTTATTACAAATTGCATAGCCATGAAGGCTAGCTCAAGTTCAGAGTTCACAACGAAAGTGAAATAACATTGAGCCTCATCTTCAAGCATGCGCCACAGGCAGTCATGTTGGGTGTAGACTCGAGCCAAAATCATTCAGCATCAGAATTTCCTGCACATTGGAATATGCAGCCCCCGAAGGAGGTCAATACAATGATGTATTGGCAAGTGACTATGGTGGATATATACTGGCAAGTCTAAAAATCTATATGCATATTTGGCTTGGTGGGGTTGAAGGCTATTTGTAGAATGCAAGTTTTCTCCTATCATTTTGTAAAACACTTTTATTTCTCGAAGACTTGGCACCAAGGGATAAAGCCCAAGTGCACCAACAATTCTTTCCTTAGTCAAATTTTACTTTATGAAAACAGTGCTGAGATTCGTCTGCCCATCCTTGTCCAGTTGCTCGAAGTAGTCCATTTCCGGGGACACGGCTGAGAACTCAGATTGTCGACTCTGCAGAGGTTGTGCACTTTCACCTTTAGACTCAATTTGTCCGAGAAATCCTATACACGCGGAGTGTATTATGGAAAGGAGAGAATTGAGACAAGAACTTTCAGAAGAAGAATGCAACCATACTAGCAAGACCCGTTCCACCTATCATCTCTACATCTCCTTGTCAAGCTGACAGGTTGCACTCCCACAACTTAATCATTCTAGACAGAGCCCATTGTCAAAAGGCTGCAGGGGAAACTTCTAAACTTGGAGGGACTTGGTAATCTCTTCGTTCCTGGGTGGCCATCCACAAGTGTACTTCTGGATAACAACCACCATACTCATGGCCCTAAGTAGAATAGACATTCATCCTAGGCGATGACAACCACAAGCATAGTCCCAAAAGCCACTCAACATAAACCATAACAACCAATTCCACCCAGGTGTGTATTTTAGATTTTAACACTTAGAAACATTTCCATAACATGGTAAACATTTTTATAGCATGGCTAAGCAACTAATAAAATCTTCTCATGGCTGCTTAGGAAAAGGGTGGCTACACACTACTAGGATATTTGTAAAATACAAACTAACTTAGCATTATAAAATAAATCAAAAATCCCTATCATGCACACTACTCAAAATATACTACTTATGCATATAGAAAATATGGGATATTGTATGAATGTCACTTGCCTTGGTAACAGGAGGCACAAGCACAGCAAGAATAACAATCACAAGCAAGTCCTTCCTCCTCTTCACAATCTAACAACAAGCAATACAAAATAAATAAATACACCATGCAACACTTAAAAAAAACTCCAAGCATAAATATGTATGCATGCATGACATGTTATAATCATAATCAAAACCACTTATTATCAATTTTATTTTCTCTGTTTATTTAATGCATGTCATGCAATGAACAATATTTTATTTTCTATTTTAACAATTGAATATAAAGAACAATTAAGGTCAATTTAAGTACAAGACCTTCAATAAAACCTCATGTTGTATTTTCTGGACAGAGAGCAAAATTATTATTCCACAACATTTGGATTTAGATGAAAAACATTTTTAATATTTAAATTATGACTTTAAATGGCCGAAATGCCAATCTGTAAATTTCACAATTTTAAAGACACTAAAATGACAAACTAATGATATAGGAATAAACTACATGAGCAGGGATTTCCAATGATATAAAGTTTATCAAATTTGGATTTACAGATTGAAAGTTATGAATTTTGCAAGTTTTAATAGTTTTCTGTTTTAATTTCTAAATTCTATTCGAAATAGAAAAAGAATCGGCCACGCGGCGCGATCTGATTCGCCCGTACCGGTTCGACGCGGATCGCGATCGGGAGCCGTTAGATCTAAATGAAATCGCACGCGCCAGATTAATCACAGAAGCGAAAAATAAAAATAAAACAGATCCGTTGGATCTAAATCCAACGGTCCAGGACGCGTTGACCTAACGCGGGCGGCGCGAGTCGCCAGAGACGCGCGGGGCGCGGCGGAGCCATGGCCGGCGTTTGCGCCCGAGGCGTTCTACGGTGGTAGGAGATAAACGGAGCTCACCAGGGGGTGCGTGGCGTCGAGATGGAGACGATGGCGAGGCGGCGATGAGCGGAGCGTCCTCGTTCCCTCGGGAGAGCTCGCCAGAGTTGTGCGTGGCGGCGGATCTCCTCGGTCGTGGACGAACTCGACAAAGCGCTGCACCAAAAAGCTCGTAACCGTGTCAAAAGGTGTCGCGTGAGTGCAAGGGTGCGAGGGGAAACTACGAGAGGGCTCGGCATTGCTTTAGCTCACCGGAAATCGAAGTTTTTGCCGGCGGCCACCGCGGAACTCCGGAGACGAATGCGTGCGGCCTGGTAGCTCTCGGGTCGATTGGTTTGGGGCAAACGAAAGAGAACGGAGAGGGGTATTAGTAGGGGGAGGAGGCGAGGTAAGGGGAGTAGTAATCGCTCGTAATCGAGCGAATCAATCCGCCGTTTCCTGTCGGGGTCGGGAGCGTGATTTGGGGACGAACGTTTCCGCGGGGGGTGATGACAGGGTTGTCCCACCTGTCAGCGACTGCGAGCGAGAGCGCGGGACGCTGGGCCGCTGGCGGGCTGGTAGGCTACGCGTGCGCGGCAGATAGCCAACGGGCCGGCCCGATTTCCTTTTCTTTTTAAAGAATTACTACCTGTTTTTAAACACTGATTTCAAATATGATTTTTAAACCTATTCAAAACATTTCAGAAAAAATCATAAAAATATGTTTTGGAAAGGTTATTAAAAATGGGACTTTTTGACATTATACTTACTCATAAATAAATTGATAATATTTTATTTATTTAAGGAGTTTTAAGTAAACACTTTATGGAATTATAGTTTATTCAAATTTATAATTTGAAGTTTTATTTAATATTTTAGTGATGTAGTTTTATGCCTAATGATGAATGATGCTTGAATGCAAAGTTTTAAATTTTGCAAAATTTGGGATGTTACATATACATCCAGGTATCCCTGGCGGTCATTGGCGAGCGAAGGGTCTCGACCATGTCTGGAGTGTTCTCGAACCATAGCGTAACAAGCTTAAGGTCTTAAAGACACCTGGAGAAGGTTCTGGAATATTATAGGATTTTATTGGAGAGAGAAAAATGATCTGGAAAGAGTTCCAGTGGTCCGAAGGATTTCTGGGAAGGTCTGGAATGGTTCCTGGAATGTCCGAAAGATGTTCGGGTGGTCCTGAAAATGTTTCGGGGTCACAAGAGATTAAATAATATTTAAATATATTAATTATGAATTAATTACATTTTATATTAATTTAATTATTAATTAAATAAAGGGAAAAAGGGCAGCCCACCTAAATGGGCCCTAGGAGGGCCCATGGAGGGAGCCGCACCAAGGAGAGAGGAAGGGGGCTTGGGCCCCTAGTCCAATTCGGACTAGGAGAGCCGGCCGAACCCCCCTCCCCCTCTTTTCCCTTTAGTCCCACATGGGGAAGGCAAGGTGTTTGCACACCCCCTCCCCCTTTATATAGCAACGCATATTAATTCGATTCATTACTCCAAAAATACAATTAATATTGTAGCAGGCCGGCCGAGCTGTTTCTCCGCCCATTTTGCCTCCTCTCTCCACCAAAGCTATACCGTCGGGCGCCGTTGCCCTGCGGGATTCCAGAAAAGTTCTACCCTTGCGATCTCAGCTGGATCTGAGTGATCGGGGGTTGTTGTTAAGCTTCGTATGCTTGCGAGTGCTCAGAGGCGCCACATTTGAGGAGCCTGGGCGACATCCGTCGACGCAGGTCATCGTCGACATCCCGGCGTCATCGTCGACATCATCGCAGCAAGTTCTCCGTGACCTCGAGGTCGGCTACGTACGACTTCATCATCAACGCTTGTGCGGGAGCGTAATCCCCGCTATCGGTCTACATGGAGTTATGTAACTTGTTCCGCCACCGTTATCGCATGTACTAGATAGATAGATCCTGGCTAGTTAGGGTGTTCTTACGCTAGAAAAATTATTGTTTTCTGCACCGGAACCCCTTCAGTGGTATCAGAGCCGATCTATGCGTAGTACTGCTGGTACGACTAGAACTCATGTTGAATGAGGACGTCTTTCTTATATTTTCTACCCTCTAGCGTGCACTTGCGATGCTTTCTGTATTTAGTTGATGAAGCGGCCCGGACCGACTTTACGCGTACGCTTACGCGAGACTGGTTCCACTACTGACATACGGCTTGCACCGTATCTGTGGCTGGCGGGTGTCTGTTTCTCTCTCTTTAGTCGGCAAAGCATTTTCAATGGAGGGCCCGAAAGGGATGCTTAAACATGCAATTATACGATCGACGTTGTGGTACAAAGTCATAGGTAGGGAAACGGTTCTCTTACGAATAAGCCTATATGCCACGTAAAACTTGCAAAACTTAATAAAGGTAGAGGGGTCTAAATTTGTTTTGCAGAGGCGTGACATGGTTACGGTAAGTTTGATATTACTCGTACTGTCAGAGGCAATGGAGGGCACCGTAGACTCGGAGCCATGCCAATGCACCAGGTCCAAGGTTCATGGAGTCATGGAGGTCCAGGCACAACGACCATGTCACATCGCACTTCATTACTTTATGTTGATATTGTGTTGTTGTGTGTGCATCCTATTGATTGCTTATATGTTAGATATACAACGGTAGCATCATAAATAGGATTATCCCTAACAAATACCAAAACGGTGTTCTCCCTCGTTGCGCACCACCAAGAAAGTCCTACGTTATGAGGCAGGCCGTGACGATCGGCTGTCATACATTTCGTCGTTCGCATACAGTGGGTGTAAGCCATGTTGCACGCGCAGGGTCTTCGAGATTTGATTGGCGAGCCTAGCATATGCAGATATGGCCTCGGAACACGGAAGATCGAAAGATCGAGCATGAGTCACAAATTTGTTGTGATCGACATTTTATGTCCACCTTTGAAGCTGTGCTGCCGGCCGTGACGATCGAGGGTGGTAGAGTGGGTAGGGGTCGTGTAATCGCTATCATTGTTGTAGGGATAATAATTTTAGTGGAGTGTGTTTAATAATTGGATTATAAATTGAAACTCACATATGTTATAAACTTTACCTTACCTCTTTTGCGATCATATCTGTAGACGGCACTGTATTTCGGTTACTTCCTTAAGAGTCCAGATTCTACATTAGAAGTCGACGGGTCCAACTTCATCAGATGATACAATGGTTTTAGAAACATTCTCCAACACAACAACATCCTATATGTCCTCAAAGAAGCATTAGGAGAAAGACCAGATGATTCTGCTAGCGAGGAGGAGGAAGATGAATTCCGCAGACGCTGAGACATATTCAAAGAAGTGGAGATCACCATGACTGTATGCCTAGCACCTGAGTTGAAAGAGTTGTTTCGACACAAGGAGCCATACGTCATGATTGATGCGATCAAAATGCACTTCAAGGATGAATTGAGCCGTGAGCAATTCAGACAGCTTAGAAAGTTCCAGACCATTCACATGGAGGAGCATACCTGTCTGAAGACTCATTTGAAGAGGTTGTATGACATCTACTTCAAGCTGACAAATGTCTTTGATTACTAGATGGCGGATTTATGTGCCATATAGACCGTGTTGATATCTCTACCTCCAAGCTATGAGAAGCATGTGCGCGATAATGTTTTGAAGGTAGTCAATATGAACTTCTACAAGTTCGTGTCCGAGTTCAAATCATTGGTAGTTGATTCCATCGAAGGAGAAATCTTCGATGCTACATGTATATATTTTACATACAGAATTATGAGTGTATTCGCCTCTTGATATGTGATAAAGTATTTGATACTTGTTGTGTTTATGAAACAGGTCCTGATTATTACTTATCTGTGGCGAATAATGATGTGACCTGGCGCTGATGATGGCAATCAAGGAAGTTGATGGCCAGTGGTTTTCACTTCCTCAAGTTATCATAGTTATCATTAACAGTTTTTGATAAGACCTTTTTTGTAATAGTGAGAAAGTGTGATTTTGTTTAGTGTCTTGACTGTTACAAGACAAAGTTATTCATATATGTAATAAGACAAATTCAGTTGTTTAATGTTATGGAACAAGCCAGTTGTTTTATATTATGAATAAATTTTCACATCTCAATTACATTACTTGTAAGATTTTGTTAGTGGAACAAACACCATTGAATTTGATCATGAAAGCAATGTAAGAAGTAATAGATACTTTGATCTATTTATTGCATGTGCCGAATTGATTAAAATCAAAATTTGATATTGAAGTGTCAATATGTGAGGAAATTAATTGAAATTCCTGTCGGATGATTAGTAAATTAATTGTATGGTGAAATTTATTTGATTCGAATTGTTTTATGATTATTAGTGAATAAGTGTATTTACATAGTAAATCATGAGTCTGAAATTATTTGATAAAAGATCAAATGGGGTTTTTCAGAAGAGAGATTAGTGAATATTGTATTCAAGAATTTGATCAAAGGATAATATTTTTGAATTATGGTTTCAACACAAAAGACTTGTGAAAATCCATTTCACAAAATTATAATATCAAGATATAGTGATATGTAAAATATTATAATCATACTCTATTTTGGATAAAGTGTGGTCTTTCAGAATCTGTCTTAGAATTTCCTAATATGTTCGAAACATTATAGTCAATGTCCACTTTAGAAAATAGATGTTTTTCTAACAATGTTTCGTGTGACTGACAATAGTGTCATTGTATAGATAATTATATGATAATTCAAAATATACACGAATAGTTCTTTGTAAATCACTCACATTAGTTGAGATTATATTCCAGAATCCAACAGAAACAAAACTTGTATTGCTGTCCGCATAATTCCGAGGAAAATGCAATTTTTGAATTATGGTTTATGGAAGAGAATTAGAAGCTTGAAATAAGGAATCAGACCTATATTCATAAAAACAGAATATTGGAATATGTTCCAAAAGGTATATGTCTACAAATGAAAATTTAATATAAGAGTGAAGGAGACTTGAAAATCATTTTATGCTTGCAATCCTTGTCGGCCCAGTGAGGACCAGGGTGTGCAGGGCCCACTCTCCACAGGCCTCGCACGCGACAGATTCGACGAAACGACTAAGGACCAAGCGACCGCATGGAGAGACCCTCGAGAGACAACTCCTCTTGAGGGCCTAAAGAGGAAGCCAGGGCCTGAAGAGGACCCTGCGCTTCAAGAGACTCCCAAGGCTCGCTTCGCCTGGAGAGAAGTCAACGGAAACCTCTCCACGGGCCACCAGAGCCCTGTGGAGACACTTTGCGGCCAATAAAAGCACAGCAGGGCGCACATGGCCTCTGCAGCAGCCGCAGAGTGACGTGAGCACCCCAGTTGCCATTCTGGTGATAAAGTAGTCAACAAAGTGGCGCCCCCCGCGCCAGGACAGCTAGGACTTTCCTCTTTTGCAATAAAGTGGCTGGACGGCGCAACGCTCCAAGAAGATCGTCATCATGGGCTCCACCACGACCACTGCAACCCTTGCGAGCCGTTCTGTGCGGTCTGCAGCCTGTCGGCCACCGCGCCCAACTTTAGCACGAATGGACCGCGTCCATGGAGGTTTTGGCGATGGTGGACTCCCTCTCCCTCGCGCCACTGCCCTGTGGGAGCCCACCTTGAGCACGCTGCGCAAGGAAGAGGCCCAAGGCGCCTATAAAAGGAGCAGGAGCTCCACCGTAGAGAGGGATCGGCCAATTGCTTGCTAAGCCTTGGTAACCCTAGCCAAGCGAGTAGGTTAGCCAACTGCTGGAGGAGGAAGACAACCATTGTGTCCCTCTCCAAGCACAGAACTACCTCAAGAGAGCCGTGTTACCTCCTCCTGAGGGCCGTGAACCTAGGTACGGGCCGGCGTCCATCTCTGTCATGATTGTCCCTCTCGAGGCCCAGCGAGCACCGTCGTCGTGCCTCTCGAGGGTTGTTTGACCTTCGTGTTCAATCCCCTTCGAACTACTTTTCAGGGTGTGACTATCCCTGTTCCGTGCGAGTCACTCTCCGACATTTGGCGCGCCAAGTAAAGGGTTGAGGCGCGTCAACGATGTTCGAGCCGCCTCGGCGCCATGAGGGACACTCGCGCCAGCAGGCGCGCGCCTGAAGGAGCCACCGCCGCGCCAGGCGCCACCGTCACTCGTGAACGACAGGGTCGCCCCCGCCGTGAGGAGCGCGCCAACACCGAGCCGCACGTGAAGCACCCCGACAGCGAGCCCGAGCACAATAGGGAGGAGCACCCCGAGCAGCAGTCCGACGTGGAGTCCTCGCGCAGGACGCAGCACCAGAGCACCTCCTCCCAGGGACGCGCGGACCCCGTGCCGCACACGGCCCTGCTCATGGTGCAAGAACTTCTCTGCTACCGGCCTACTGCTGAGGCTCACGAGCAGTTGCTGGAACGCCTCAACCACCTCATCGGCATCGCCACCACTCGCCCAGCTTGGCCGCGGTCGATTGTGCACCACTCACTCGCGGGCACGGCTGCGCATGACGCGCCTCCGCCACCTCCAGGACCTGCTCCGGCCGCGACAAAGAGAGCCGCTTCGCACGCCTCCCTGCCGCGCGACTGCCAAATCGTGTAGCGCACTGCGCCAGACGCGCGCGTGGGGATGGAGCGCCAGCGGGACCGCCAGAACCGCCTTGTGGAGTAGATTGTCCAGGCAGGCCAGCAGAACCGCACAGCTCTGCAGAATGGGGTCGCCACGTACGCCTCAGGCTGCATGGCGTTCACCCGTTCTCTGTGTCGCGTGGTCTGGCCTCAAAAGTTCAGGCCAGCTCTCCCCAAGGGCTACGACGGCTCCAGCAACCCCGTTGAGTTCCTGCAGCTCTACACCACCTCCATCCAAGCTGCGGGAGGAGACGACAAGGTCATGGCTCCGGATGGCAATGGGTACCCAACCCCCGATAACCCGATGGGTACCCGCCTTAAATGGGGCGGGTATGGTAAAAAAATGCACCCGCGGGTCTGCTTGTCGGGTAAAACACATACCCACCGGGTCTGGCGGGTGCGGGTATGGGGGGGTCGAACCCGTACCCTTTAACCCACATACCCGGTGATCCCCACATGTCAGTGAACCAGCACCCGCGCGGCCCCACATGTCAAGCAATACAGAAACCCTACCCCCCCCCCCCCCCCCCGCAGCTTAACCCAAACCGGCCACCAACCCCACTCCTCACGACTCCTTCCACCTCCCAGCCGCCACCCCCGCATCTCTCCCGACTCCTCCTCCCACGCATCGATCCCGCCGGCGCCGGCCCCTCCCTCTCCCTCGCAGTGCGCCCTGTCCCGCCCTTCCCTCTCCCTCACCGCGCGGTCGCGCGCCGGCGCCTGTTGCCCTCGTCTGCGCTAGCCGCGCCATGGAGCCGGTCGAGGTTGAAGATGGGAGCGACTCTGGCTCCGCTCAGGCCCCGCTCGAAAACGAGCTCACGCCGCCACCCCCTGGAGATGAGATGCTTTGGATGCCGCCAGGAAGTGGAGAGCGGCTAGGGTTCTTGCTGGGCGTGATACCTTCACCGTCGAGCTCCAAGGGATTGCCGCCCGTGGCTGCGACTGGAAGGGGCCGGAAGCGGGGCCAAACGCATGTTGCTTCATCGTCTGGCGCCGGCGAGCCAGTCCAGAAGAAGGGGTAGAAGGTCGCGAGCAACAGCCGGGCGCACAAGGCCAAGTCTCCAGTGTAAGATGAACAAAACTGCAATTTGTATTGCACTGTAATACCATGTTTAGATTTATTGCAGTTTTAGAATGTAGATGTACTGTAATATTGCACTGTAATATCTTGTATTGCACTGATGTATATGGCTGCTCTTTTTAGTGTTCAACAGCTGATGTTTTTCACTTTAAATAGCTACTGTTGTTCATTGTAAATTATTGTTCCTTTAATGTTACATGGCTGCTGTCTTTAGTGTTTAATACCTGCTGTTTTCATGTGCATTAGTTGTTGTTTTCATGTTTAATAGCTGTTGTTTTGTAAGTTAAATATATGTTGTTTTCATGTAGTGGTACAAGCTGTAGTAGCCAAGCCACCCCATGTGAATCAGTGATTGAAGTTTCTGATGATGAAGTGGTGGAGGTTAACGCTGCAACTCGAGCTGTAGCAGCTACACGCCGACTAACTTCTGATGTGTGGCTCGAGATGAAGAAGGAGTGTATTCGTGGCGAATGGAAGGGCATTTGCAACTATTGTCACAAGGCGCTTAGTGCAGCATCCAAGAGTGGCACTTCACATCTGCGTGACCATCTGAAAGTATGTACACTAAGGCAATTAAAGTTGAGAAGCAAAACGGGGAAATCATTGAGTCAGTCTTCCTTGAGGATGACTGCACAAGCTGATAGGAAGGTGAATGTAGAGGCTTATACATTTGATCAAGATACTGCAAGAGAAGAGCTTGGTGATATGATAGTGTTGCATGACTACCCGTTGAGTATTGTGGGCCATGCTGGATTAAGAAGGTTTGTCGGTGCACTTCAGCCACTTTTTCATCTGCACACAAGGAACACTATTAGGTTTGTGTTTGTTAATGCTTTGTTGTCACTATTTATTTGTGTTATTGTCTTCAGCTTTGAATGATAGAATACTTTGTGTTTTGTTTTGTACGAAGGATATAGTAGGAAGATATGAAAAGGAGAAGTGCAAGGCAATTGAGTACATGACAATGTTGCAGTCAAGGATAGCGGTCACCACTGATATGTGGACAGATGATAGCCAAAAAAGGGCTACATGGTTGTTACAGGTCATTTCGTTGATGAATCATGGAAGCTACGAAGCATTCTCATGGGGTATAACTAGTTACTGATTTTATTTTCAAATAGCTACTGTTTTATATTCATTTAGATGCTGTTTTTCAGTTGAAATAGGTGTTGTTTTTTAGATTCTCATGAGGTATAATTAGCAACTGTTATTATTGTCAAATAGCTACTGTTTATGTTCATTTAGATGATGTTTTTCAGTTGAAATAGGTGATGTTTTTCAGATTCTCATGGGGTATAATTAGCTGCTTTTTTTATTGTCAGGTAGCTACTGTTTTATGTTCATTTAGATGTTGTTTTCCAGTTGAAATAGGTGATGTTTTTCAGATTCTCATGGGGTATAATTAGCTAATGTTTTTATTGTCAAATAGCTACTGTTTTATGTTCATTTAGTTGTTGTTTTTCAGTTGAATTAGGTGCTGTTTTTCAGTTAACTAGCTGTTGTTTTGAAGTTAATTAGATGTTGTTTTATGTTCATTTATCTGCTGTTTTATGTTCATTTAGCTGCTGTTTTGAAGTTAATTAGCTGCTGTTTTTTATTTTTGTAGTTTCATCTATGTGCCAGCACCACATTCTGGAGATGTTATAGCTGAAGAGCTGCACAACATATTGATGGAATGGAATTTGGATGAAAAGCTGATGACTGTGACGGTTGATAATTGCGCAGCGAATGACAAGGCAATTGAGAATTTGGTGGGCAAACTCGGGAAATCCGAGCTGCCCTTAGAAGGTACAATGATTCACATGCGTTGTTGTGCTCATATCTTAAACCTGATAGTTAAAGATGGCTTAGATACAATGAAATCTGCTACACACAATATTAGAGGAAGTGTTGCCTATTGGACTACTTCAGCCAAGAGAGTTGAGAAATTTGAAGAGATGGCTAGGTATAAGAAAGTAAAAATCACAAATAAGATGAGACTAGATTGTAAGACTCGATGGAATTCTATCTACCTTATGCTCAACACAGCTTTGCCTTATAGACCTGTTTTTGAAACAGGAAAGGCAGTAGACAAGCAATATGAAAACCTGCCTACCCGTGAAGAATGGGACTTTGCTGCTGATATTGTACCTAAGCTAGGTTTATTCTATGAGATAACCACATTGTTCGCGGGTAGAGATTATGTCACTGCCAATTTGTTCTTTCCTAAAGTATGTGAAATCAAGATGAAAATTAGGCAGTGGACAACCTCTACAAATTTGGTTATCCAAAAAATGTGTGATAATATGATACAGAAGTTTGATAAGTATTGGAGTGATATCCAAGGGCTGATGGGCATAGCGACATTACTTGACCCTAGATATAAGAGGCAAATATTGGTTGCATGTTTTGCAATGCTGCATGGCATTGAGCCATCCTCTTATGAATGCAATGACAAAGTTGATGCAGCTGTTGCTAATCTCCATGAATTGATCAAGGAGTATGAAGTGGAAGAAGATGATTATCAGCCGGTTGTAGATTCTTCTCCAATCCCAGCTCCTGCAATTATGTCTTTCTTCCATAACATTGTAGCACAACAAAAGCCTGCAGCAGCTAGAGTGCAAGGCGAGATAGAACATTACTTGGTTGATGATTTAGTACCGTATATTGAGAAATTTGATGTGCTGGATTGGTGGAAAGTGGCTGGCACAAGGTACCCAACATTAAGGAAGGTTGCAAGAGATGTATTTGCTATTCCAGTCACAACGGTTGCTTCGGAATCAGCTTTTAGTATTAGTGGCAGAATTGTGACTGACCATAGGAGCCGCCTCACTTCCAAAATGCTTGAGATATTGATGTGCAATCAAAATTGGCTTAGAAACAAGTACAAAGGTGAGCAAGTAATGCATTCTCTATCATTGATTTCCTATGTCTCTTCTTACTAATACTTGTGAGCTTATCTTTTCATGTAGATGCTCATATGGGTGAAGGCAGCTTTTGGACTTGTCTTCAAGACATACAAGAAGAGAATGAGAATGAGGTTAGTACAAGTCAAATAATTGATGTTTTCATCTATATATAGCTGTTGTTTTCATCTATATATACCTGCTGTTTTCATCTATTTGTGATATGAATAGCTGCTGATTTCATTTACCTATAGTTGCTGATTTCATCTACATATAGTGCTGATTTCATCTATATATAACTGTTGTTTTCATCTATTTGTGATATAAATAGTTGTTGTTTTATCTATGAACTACTCACATTGTTGTCTACTCTATTGTAACTAGGATTCATGCATGACATCTATATGATGTGTCTTTCTTGGAACTACTGGAGGTGGAGCTTGGTCTGCTTGGAGCCTTGGAACTAGGGGTCGAGTTGAAGTTGGAGCTTCTTTGTCTTTGCCTAATGTTGTCGTCATGAACTTTACTCATCGCACGAATTGTATGATTTGTGTAATCCGAAGTCTGAAGTGTGATTTGTAAACTTGTTGTAAAACTATGAGATGTTGTTGTGAATTTGTTGCTTCAAGTGATACTAAATTGATGTTGGAATTATTGTGAATTTGTGATATTGTTGCTGAGTTAACTGTACAATTGTTGGCAGCTTGTTGCTGTCATTCAAAATTTTGTGCGGGTTGGCGGGTAGCTGTCGGGTATAGCAAACCCGGCGGGGGGCAGGTAAGGTGAAAATTTTTACCCGCCGGCGGGTGTGGGTGCGGGTAACGGGGGCGGGGAGATGGGGCGGGTGTGGGTATGGGGGTGCCTTACCCGCACCTGAACCCGTCGGGTGCCATACGGAGTCATGGCCAACTGGTTCTCCCACGCGTTTCGCAACTTCGGGTTGTCGTGGCTCCTGAACCTCCTTGAGGATTATGTGGGCATGTGGGAAGAGCTCTGCAAGCAGTTCGTCGCCAACTTCAAGGGCACGTATGAGCGCGCGCTCACCCACAATGACCTGCGCACGGTGGTGCAGAAGAAGGATGAGACCCTCCGGGAGTACATCCAGCACTTCAGCCAGGTGCGAAACAAGATTCCAAACATCCCTGACACCCTGGTCATCGCTGCCTTCCGTGAGGGCGTCACGAACCGCAGGATGCTCGAGAAGCTCGGCATCCACGACGAGCTCACCTCTGTGGTGAAGTTGTTCGATCTGGCGAACAAGTACGCCAAGGCTGAAGAGGGACTCCTCTTCGTCAAGATGAGCTCGCGGGGAGATGACCCTGCGAGAGGTCCAAGAGCCACAAGAAGAAGGAGGAGCCCAAGCGCAAGGCCACCACAGTCCTCGCGGTAGAGCCTGACGCTAAGGGCTCCCGCAGGGGCTCCCCCGAGCTTGGCGAGAAGAAGGAGGACGACCATCCATTCTGCTTCTACCAGAATAGGCGCGGCCACTCTACCGAAGCCTGCTTCGACCTCAAGAGGCTGAGAAAGGAGCGCAAGCAGGCTGAGGGCAGCGGCAGCCGCGGTCGAGGCCGCGGCTACCGCGGAAACGGATGCAAGGGCGGCTACCAGAAGTCACCTGGCACTCAGGCCAACGTCGCCGAGAAAAACGGGAACCTCCCTGACGAGGAAGATGGAGGCTACCAGGCCCCGAGAGGCGCCATGGCATGCATCCTTGGCGGGGCTCAGGCGCCCAAGTCGAACAACCAGCTCAAGCAGTTCGCTCGCGAGCTCAACGTCGCACTCCCCAGTGTCGAGACCTCCAGGCCCCTCAAGTGGTCGCAGTACACCATCGCCTTCGACGCAGAGGACCACCCCAAGTCCACCAAGACTATTGGCACCCTCCCGCTAGTCTGCTCCCCCACCATCAACAACATTGCCGTCTCCAAGACGATCATCGATGGAGGTGCAGGCCTGAACGTCATCTCCATCAAGACTTTTGAGACGCTTCAAGTGCCCTACGAGTGGCTCATGCCCTCCAGGCCCTTCACGGGAGTCACTAGTGGCTCCATCGAGCCTCTGGGGCAAGTCCGCCTCGCTGTCACCTTTGGCACGCAGAAGAACTACCGCACCGAGCTCATCGACTTCGACGTCGCGCGCGCACATCGGCTTGCAGTACAACGCCATCCTCGGTTACACCGCCCTCGCGAAGTTCATGGCCGTCACTCATCATGCCTACAACATGGTCAAGATCCCCGGCAGAGTTGGCACCATCTCCATCCACGGCCACGTCATGGACGCCACGTGCACCGTCGAGACTACCTACAAGGCAGCGGCCATGGCATTTCCGGCTGCGGAGGACATGGAGCCTCTCGAGAGGCCCAAGAAGAAGAAGCAGCTATTTTCTTAGGAGCCAGCTTCCACGAAGAAGGTCTCCCTGAACACCAGCGGCACGGGTGCTGAGGGCTCGGCGGCTAGCATCACCATTGGCGCTGCTCTGCCTCCCAAATAGGAAGGCACGCTCGTCGCCTTCCTCCGGGCAAACTCTGAAATGTTCGCGTGGACTCCGTCAGATATGTCCGGTGTACCGAGGGAGGTGATCGAGCACCACTTAGCCGTGTGTCCAAACGCACGCCCTGTCAAGCAAAAGGCATGAAAGCAAGCCCCCGAGAAGCAAGCATTCATCTTCAAAGAGGTCGAGAAGCTCAAGGCGGCAAATGTAGTCCGTGAAGTCGTGCACCCCACTTGGCTCTCCAATGGCGTGGTCGTCCCAAAGCCCGCCGGAGGAGGCCGCCTCTGCACCGACTACACTGATGTCAACAAGGCTTGCCCCAAGGACCCTTACCCCATGCCTAGAATCGACCAGATCGTGGACTCCACGGCAGGCTGCAACCTCCTCTGCTTTCTTGATGCCTTCTCTGGTTATCACCAGATCAAGATGGCTAAGGAAGACGAAGAGAAGACGGCATTCCTCACCCCCTATGGTGTGTATTGCTATGTATGCATGCCCTTCGGCCTGAAAAACGTTGGCGCCACCTTCCAGAGGCTCATGAGGATAGCCCTTGGCGAGAAAATGGGCAGAAATACAGAGGCTTACGTCGATGACATCATCGTCAAGTCTCGAGAGGGAGACACTCTCCTCAGGGACCTGGAAGAAACCTTCGCCAGCCTGCACAAACTGAACATCAAACTCAACCCCGCCAAGTGCGTCTTCGGAGTGCCTTCAGGAAAATTGCTTGGTTTCCTCGTGTCCCACCGCGGCATAGTTGCAAATCCTGACAAAATCAAGGCCATAGAGGAAATGCAGCCTCCACGCCGGCTCAAGGACATGCAACGCCTAGCAGGCTGCATGGCCATCTTGGGCCGCTTCATCTCCAAGTTCGGCGAGAGAGCCCTGCCCTTCTTCAAGATCATGAAGAGGTCCGGCACCTTCAAGTGGACGTCTGAAGCGGAAAAAGCCTTTGAGGACTTGAAGAGGTACTTGGCCAGCTCAGCAGTCATGGTTGCCCCAAGGACAGGCGAGCACCTGAAGCTGTATCTATCAGCCACTCCATAGACCGCCAGTGTCGTCCTGGTGGTAGAAAGAGAAGAGCCAGTCCTCCACAAGAAGAGTGCAACCACTCCAAAGCCAAAACGCTTGACGAAGACCTCGACAAAGGGACAGGCTCCACAAACCCACCGCCAGGCCCAGAGCCACAAGCCGAGCCTGCCCCAAGTCCTGATCTCGCCAAGAAGCCTGAGGAGCCTCCATAGGCTGACCTCGCCAAAGAGCCTGAAGAGCCTCCACAGGCCAACCCCCTTGAGGGCCCTGAAGAGCCTCCCCACGCAGACAGCGTTGCGCCTAATCTGACTAACCTTGTCGAGCATCCTGTCTACTTCGTCAGTACAGTATTGCGGGATGCTCGGGAATGGTACACAATGCAGCAGAAGCTCCTCATTACGCTCCTCATCACCTCAAGGAAGATGCGACACTACTTCCAGGGACACCCCATCACAGTGGTCACCTCATTCCCCCTGGAGCAGACCCTGTGCAACCCTAATGCCACAGACTGTGTCGCAGGATGGAACATAGAGTTGCAGCCATTCAACTTGCGCTTCGATACCACAAGAGTAATCAAAGGAAGAGCGATGGCTGACTTTGTTGCCGAATGGACTGATCCAACCCCTGAAGAGCCTCTAGGAGAAGAGCCAGAGCCCTCTGGAGAGAAAATGCCAAGCCACTGGACCATGAAGTTCGACGGAGCCTTCGCCTGCCGCCATGGCGGGGCTGGCGTCGTCCTGATCTCGCCCAAGGGTGACAAACATTATTATGCGGTCCAACAGTGCTTCGGAATCGACAAGATCTCCAACAACATTGCTGAGTACGAGGGTCTGCTCGTCGGCCTGCGTGCCGCCATCGCTCTAGGCATCAAGCACCTGCTCATCAAGGGCGACTCCCAGCTGCTCGTCAACTTCTCCAACAAGAGCTACAAGCCTAAGGACGACCACATGGCCGCATACCTTGAAGAGGTCCGCAGGCTTGAGAAGCACTTCAGGGGCATGGAGCTCATGCACATCCCAAGGAAGGAAAATCAAGAGGCTGACGATATCTTCAAGTGCGAATCAAGGAGGCAAGCTCAGCTGCCAGGCGTCTTTGAAGAGAGAGACTCGTCAAGGAATCCATAAAGCAGCCTCAAGAGACCATGCCCACAAGCACAGACGAAGTGCTCCCGCCACCACCTACAACTGGGCCCCCGATTGCGCCCCCCAGACAGGGGAGCGCATGTTGTTCACAGCGGTGCATCAAGAGACAAGCTGGATCGACGAGCTCATGGACTACCTCGTCAAGGGAATCCTCCCCAAGGAAGATGTCGAAGCAGAGCGAATCGCTCGACAGGCAAAATCCTACCACATCCTCGAGGGAGATATCTACCGCAAGCGCACAAATGGCATCGCGCTCAAATGCGTCCCTCCTGAAGAAGGAAATAGCTTAATCAAGGACATCCACAGCAGAGAATGCGGCCACCACTCGTGCGGCCGCACCCTCGCAGGCAAGGTCTTCAGGGGTGGTTTCTACTGGCCTCAAGCACTTCAGGATGCAGTTGAAATCGTTCAAGCTTGCAAAGCCTGCCAGTTCCACGCCAAGCAAATCCATCAGCCCCCGCTGGGACTTCAAACAATCCCGCTCTCCTGGCCATTCATGGTCTGGGGGCTGGACATCTTGGGACCATTCCCAACAGCTCAAGGGGGCTATCGCTACCTCTTTGTGGCCATCGACAAGTTCATCAAATGGCCCGAGGTGGAGGCGACGCGCACAATTCCAGCAGGCGCAGCGGTGAAGTTCATCAGAGGCCTGGTCTGCCGCTTCGGAGTGCCTAATCGCATAATCACCGACAACGGCTCGCAATTCACAAGCGGCATATTCAGGGCTTACTGTGAAAAACTGGGCATCAAGCTATGCGTTGCCTCAGTAGCTCACCCGCAGATCAATGGCCAAGCCGAGCGCACAAACGCAGAAGTCCTCAAGGGCTTAAGGCCAGGACCTTCAACATCCTCAAGGGCCATGGAAAGGGCTGGATCAGCGAGCTCCCTTCGGTGCTCTGGTCCATCCGCACCACGCCGCCCAAGCCTACGGGGGAAACACCGTTTGCCCTCGCCAATGGAGCCGAAGCAGTCCTCCCTACAGAGATCAAGCATGGATCCCCACGGGTCCTTGCCTTCAATGAGGACGAGCAGGAAGACCTCCACAACGACGACCTGCTGCTTCTCGAGGGACTACGCCACCGAGCCGCAAAATACTATCAGGACCTGCGACGCTACCACAGCCGCAACGAGCGCTCGTGCACCCTGGAGACAGGCGATCTCGTCCTAAGGCGGATCCTCTCCAGGGAAGGCCTCCACAAGCTGTCACCCATGTGGGAAGGCCCCTACAGGGTCACTAACATCGCCAGACCTGGCGCGGCTCGCCTTGAGACTCAAGACGGCATCCCCATCAAAAATCCATGGAACATCATGCATTTACGCAAGTTCTACCCGTGATCATTGTCACGCCGGTGATCATTGTCACGTCGAGACATCTAGCTGAAGAGGCAGCTTACGACTCCACCTCCAAGCATTTTTTGTCTCTAGAGGTTAACGGCTTAAACCTCCAAGCCCCCAAAGGCTTCTCTCGAGGGTCAACCCTCCGAGTTGTCCATGTAACGAGCCGCCTTAGGCCATTGAGAGTCTCTGACACTAATGGGTAGTCCCCATGCCTCGATATGGTTTAATTACATTAACTTGGCAACTCCAAGCATAATGAGACAATTTCGTTCCTTAGTGAACTTCACGCTACGGCGCCATTATGTAATATTTTGGTGGTGAGTTTATTTCCGCAATTATTGTCTTTTCAATGTGCGCTTATAACTTTCTCCATGCGCACCTCGCGAGCGGGGACTGAGTACGGTGCCAGTGCCTCAAACGACACACCAGCAGCACTGCAAAACCCAAGGATCCGAGCTCTGGCTGGAGGGCAAGCTCCCACAAATTCGCCACCTCCACAAAGGACCTTGGTACTTACTCTCCTCGCGAGGAACGCCTAAGGAGACCTTTCAGCGCACTACCATGTACAAGCGTTTGGGTCTGCCTCTCTAACATCTACAGGGAACAAGTGTCCCTGCAAGCCTGAGGAGGCAACAGGGGAAAAGCCCTTGAAGAGAACCTCCTCGCCAGGCAAAAACCTTTACAGGGCAAAGGCCTCGAGAAGCTAAGTCCCAAACTCGTGCCTCGAGAGCCTTTTCCCACTACAAGCATTCGTTTGTCCCTCGAGAGATCTCGGTTTCCCTTGTGCTCCATGGACTACTCGCACGTCTAAAGGGGGGCACTTGAGCATCGCGACTCAAGGCTCTTACCTCTCCTAGCCTTAAACTCCCCCCCGGCCTTGCTGAGTCATTGCTCTAGCATACCGCAGTGGCGGAGTCATAGCGCGAAGAGACGGGTCCTAACGACGCAGAGAAATCATAGACATGAAAATAAGACAAAGGAGCCTCTCGAGGGACACGCAAGCTGAAATAAATAAGCTCAAAGAGTATATTACATGCCCAAAAGATGCATAGTGTCTAAACATAAAACTGTTTCAGATACAAGCGCTCAAAGGCAAAATAATCAGGCTCAGGCGTAGTCCGCGCCATCGTGCTCCTCCTCTGCAGCACCCTCCTCCATCTCGGCAGGGGCGGCCTCCTCCTCGCTCTCCTCCGCAGCAACCTCCACGCGCTTGAAGCGGTTGCATAAGGCATCGACCTGCTCGCGGAGGGAGTTGGAGACCCGCCACACATTGTCTCCCTGGCGAGCCCCGGTCACGGTGGAGAGGTCGAAACCCGGCGTGAGGAGCCTGGGTTGGTGAAGAAGCGATCAACGACCACTCCCAGGAGCTGGCGGCTCTCGACCTCGATCACCTCGCGGAGATCAGCGACGGAGCTCTCGAGCGCCATGAAGAGCTGGTCGAAGTAGACCAGGTACATGGTGACGTCGCCGCGGCCTCGGACCTCAGAGTACGGCGCCTCTGCTCCAACCTGGGCAGCTAGATCGTTGCCCCGGGCCACTAGAGCCTGGAACATGCGCTCCCGCTGCTTCGAGAGCACGCGGGCCGCCTGCGCGGAGTCCGTAGCCTCCGCCACCTGCTCAGCCACGGGGCCCACCTACTCATCCACGTCCCTGAAAAGGGCGTTCAGGTCGAGGACAGCGGTCTTGCGAGCGTCCTCTGCGTGCGGTAGTCCTCCTTGGTGCACTGGAGGCGGACCTCAAGCTTGGAGGTGGCCTTCTCGAGCTCTGCGATCCTCTTGGCGGCGGTAGCATGCTTGGCCTCCAAGCGCTCCTCCTGCTTCGTGTCCTTGTGGCGGTACTTCTCAAGGGTGGCCTTCCTGAACTCCTTCTCACGTTTCACGAAGGCCTCCTCCGCCTCCTTCTTCTTCTCGGCGTACCGCCGCTCGAAGCGCTCCAGGGCTTGCTTCTGGGCGACGACGTTCTCATCGCATTTCTGGAGCGCCTGGGCCAGGTTCCCCTCACGAGCATCGAGCACTTCACGCAGGGTGGCGAGCTCGCCCTCCGCCTGGAGCCGCTGCTCGTCGCGCAGCAGCACGTCCTTCTCTTTGGAGGTCAGTTGCCGCTCGCGCTCCGCCAGGCTCTTGCGGTCCTCCTCCAGGGTCTCCCGTGCGGCTTGGTGGACCGATAGGAGCTGGGTCTCCAGCTGAGACAGCTCGTAGCGCTTCCGCGCCAGCGAGCCCTCCATGGCTTCGCACTCAGCCCTCGCCTCAGCCAGGAGCGCAGCAGCCGCGTCGTGCTCGTTCTGGAGGGGCCCAAGGAGCTCATCGGCATCGCGGATGGCCCCCTCGCGGATCTCCTTAGCGAAGCAGAAGGCCTCCTCGCGCGCGGCCTACAGTGCCTGATCCTCCTGGCGGCGGGCCTCTACCGCGGCGTGGAAGGACGCCCACGCCCCCGCAAGATCGTCGCGCTGCCGAGCGAGTTGCGCGTCCTCCAGAGCCAGGTGGGCCTCCAGGCCCTGCAGGGACTCCCTCACGAGGCGGAAGGCGACCTCGCGGTGCCTCGCACCCCAGACCAGATCGCGGCGCGTGGAGGGCCCTGCCCCGGCGTCAAGCCTAGAGAACCTGGCCTCAGGGTGCGCCTGGGGGCTAGGCCGTGCTCCGTCCCCCGTGGCTCCCAAGATGGCCTCGCCGCCCTCGCCATCCTGGCGCGTCCTCGCCTGCGGCTCGCTCCCTGCAACGGCGCGCGGCGGAGACGAAGGAGCTCCCCCTACATGCTCACAAGCGCCAGGGGCCCTGGCCCTCTGAGACCTCTGGCTGCGCGGGAGCCGTAGCCGCGCAGGATGGCGTGGCCTCGCGCGCTCGAGTCGCCTCGCGCGGTGGAGTGGCCGCACGATACGGGGTAGGAGCGCGAGGAGGGGTAGCAACCCGCTCCTCATTCGTCTCCACCGCCCTCGGCTCGAGAGGCCGCGCCGCTGCCTCCGTGTGAGGCGTTGTAGTTCCCGCCTGAGGCACAGCCTCCTCCTCTAGAGCCTCCTCCGCCTGAGACATCTCTTCAGTTGGGCCTACGTAGGCCGTCTCCACAGGCCTCGCGGCCTCCTCAGCCACGGCCTCAGCCGTGGCTCTCTTCACCTCTGCTGCCTTGCGAAGCTTACGGCGCTTCGCAGGCACAAGATCACTGGCATGCACCAGGGAAAGATCTTCAGGTAAGGACAAAGAAGAAAAGAGCAAGAATCAAACAGACAAATGCTAGAAGCACTTACCCGAACGGCTTGGCGCCGGTGTCGACCCATGCCGAGCCTGGCGAGCGCCAGCAGGGCTTGGCCTTGGCACCTGACCCCTCCGGGGGAGCCTCGGCCTTCCTCTTGGACGGGACGTCAGACAACCTCGCCCCAGACCGGTCCACTGCCGCCTTGGTGTGTGGCTCGCGCCGCCCCGGTGTAGCCTCCTCGTCAGAGGCCTCCACCTTTGCCTCTTCCTCCTCCACGAGGCGCAAGGGCGCCACCACGAAGGCGTCATCATTGCCTGACGAGATGTCGCAAATCTCGTAAGTGAAAGGCCCGGCCCTTGAAGAGGACACCTCTCCTGCCACGGCCTCCTCCTCGCCTCGCCTAGCTCCCGAGGCAGAGGGCGACTCTGCTCCCTCCGCTTCCTGTACCACCGGCACAGGCACCTCCTTCCCCGCCAGGTCTGACGGGGTGAACGAGGGCATCCCCTCCAGGATGGCCAGGCGCTCGGTCATGTTGTACTGGTGCAGCGGCCGGAGCGTGATGCGGAGCTTGTCCATGGCGGGCACCACCGGGTTGATGAAGAGCGTGGATAGGACATTGTCGACTGTGTCCTTATCGTTGTCCTCGCGGTGGAGACACATCTTGTCCTGGGGGCCGAAGTACAACCACATGGGCGTCGCATGCGCCTGAAGGGGAGCAATGCGGCGCGTCATGAAGTCTACGACGATGATTTGCCCCATGAGGCCCTCCTCACAGAGGTAGCTCAAGCGGCCCATTAAAATTGCGTTATGCGCGCCGCTGAAGGGGGCCTTGCCCTAGTTTGAGTTCTTCATGGCGGCGCGTCAGGAACCTCAAGGAAGGTGCAGGGCTGCTCCACCCCGGCGAAGAACCACCGTTGGCGAAAGTCGTCCACCTTCTTCGTCACCGAAGTGATGGCCTTGCCCTCGCTCCACGACATGGGAATGTAGACACTCCCATGCCGTCCACGATGCGGAATGAGACGCATCCAGAGCTCTCATTCTTCGCCGTGTTCCGGAGCGCGTAGAAGCACCGGATGAGACCCACCGTGGACTCCAAGCCCATGTACGCCTCGCAGAGGTAGGCAAACACGGCGAGGATGAGGACGGAGTTGGGGTGGAGGTGAAGCAGGTAAATCTGGTAGAAGGCCAGCACCGCCTCCAAGAAGGGAGAGAACGGAGGCACCAACCCCGCCGCAACGCAGTGCTGGAAGACCGTGAAAAAGCCTCGCGGGTGTTTCCTGTGCGCCGCGGCCTTGAGCACGGTAGGGCCATGCTCATTGGTCCGGTCCGCCACCAGAAAGCGGACCTTGGCGAGCACCTTGTCGTTGACGCGCTCCCCGAGCAGTGTCGCGCCATGCGCGACCTCGGCAGGCGCTGCCTGCGAAGAGGACCCTACGGCCGCCTTGCCTTTGTTCTTGGCCGGACTCATCGACGGAGAGGAGTTGGGAACGGCGGTGGAAGAAGCGGGAGGAGAGAGGAGGTGAGCACGCCGGATAGAAGGAGCGGAGAGCTCGAGATGGAGAAGGCTTATGCGAGAAGAAATGGAAACAGTAACGGCTCCCTGCCCCGGCGCGCGGACTTTATGTCTCGTCAAGGAGCAGTTACCGGGGCGTGGTGGGACCCCCCACGACGCACGCCCCAGATCGTGCGCGACCGTTACTCATCTGTGTGACGCGTGGCTCGGGCCGACCGGACACTTTGGGCCCACGACGCTCCGCCTGCGCCCATGGGCTCAGTTGCGCCCATCGCGGGCCCGGGGGCTACTGTCGGCCCAGTGAGGACCAGGGTGTGCAGGGCCCACTCTCCACAGGCCTCGCACGCGACAGATTCGACGAAACGACTAAGGACCAAGCCACCGCTTGGAGAGACCCTCGAGAGGCCACTCCTCTCGAGGGCCTGAAGAGGAAGCCAGGGCCTGAAGATGACCCTGCGCTTCAAGAGACTCCCCAAGGCTCGCTTCGCCTGGAGAGAAGTAAACGGAAAACTCTCCACGGTCCACCGCAGCCCTGTGGAGACACTTCGCGGCCAAGCAAGCGCAGCAGGGCGCACATGTCCTCTGCAGCTACCGCAGTGTGACGCGAGCACCCCAGTTGCCATTCTGGTGATAAAGGAGTCAACAAAGTTGCGCCGCCCGCGCCAGGACAGCTAGGACTTTCCTCTTTGGTGATAAAGCGGCTGGACGGCGCAACGCTCCAAGAAAATTGTTATCGTGGGCTCCACCACGACCACTGCAACCCCTGCGAGCCGTTTTGCGCGGTCTGCAGCCTGTCGGCCACCGCGCCCAACTTTAGCACGGATGGACCCCGTCCATGGAGGTTTCGGCGACGGTGGACTCCCTCTCCCTCGCGCCACTGCCCTGTGGAGCCCACCTTGAGCGCGTTGCGCAAGGAAGAGGCTCGAGACGCCTATAAAAGGAGCAGGAGCTAGACAGTAGAGAGGGATCGGCCAATTGCTTGCTAAGCCTTGGTAACCCTAGCCAAGCGAGTAGGATAGCCAACTACTGGAGGAGGAAGACAACCATTGTGTCCCTCTCCAAGCACAGAACTATCTCAAGAGAGCCCTCGGCAAGCTCATTGTACTGCAACCCCCACGGTGCAATTCAGACAAGCAGGAGTAGCAGTGTTACCTCACCCTGAGGGCCGTGAACCTGGGTACGGGCCGGCGTCCATCTCTGTCGTGATTGTCCCTCTCGAGGCCCGGCGAGCACCGTCGTCGTGCCTCTCAAGGGTTGTTTGACCTCCGTGTTCAATCCCGCTTCGAACTACTCTTCAGGGTGTGACTATCCCTGTTCCGTGGGAGTCACTCTTTGACAATCCTCTTCGATAAGATCATATTATTTTAATGAAACAAACTTCCCAATAAGGTGTTGTTATATTAGTATTTGCTGTCAGGTCACAGTTTACTATTAAATATTTCGGGTCTTGATGATAGATCAAGATACACCTTATGAATACAAAGAAAGTTGAGAAAATATCAGAATACGAACAAAGTCTTCTGAGGCTAAAAATCCAAGTTACATTTAAAAGGATTAAAACAGTAAATGTTACTATAATTCTTTTTGAAAGAATATGATTGCTTAACCATCGTATAAAGTTTTATACGAGAAATGTAACTATAAGAAAGACGTGAAAGCATATTTTGTCAAGAAATGTATCTTGGACAAAATCAAATTTGTTGACTACATAAATGTAGACATGCTTGAAGTCTGTGGGATTTGTATTAATATAATATTGCAGTTCGTGTTAAGTTCGAATTGATAAGATATCAATGATTTTGGTTTGACCAAAATGTCAAAATAAATTATAAATTTAAGTGGGAGTCCATTTTAGTTTGCTCGGGTAAAATGTGTAAGGGACATATTTTTGAGTGGGAGGTTAGACCCTCATATATGTAGATGACATATTTTGAGTGGGAGTTCATCATGTGTAAATGACACATCGTGAATTGTATCAGTAAATTTTAATTAGAAAGATGAAGTTGGGAAACTATTTAAAAGTTAGTATCTATTTTGGAATAGAACGGGAATTTTAAATAGATAGTCGAGTTGTTTTGGATTATACCGGAAGAGTCATAATAGATTACAACCAAAGGATTGGTCCTTGGAAATCCAATTAAGAGTAATGATACACGATAATAGTGGTTGTATGACATGTTGGTTTATTATGTGATATTAGACATCATACAGGAGCTCAATGAAATATGACCGATGTTCTTAGAAGAAGAACAGTTGTAAAAGTAAATTTGGAATTTACTGGAAGTAGAAATGTATTAGTCTATAGATTGACCTTGAAATGTCAAGTCTTCTACATGGGTATGAAAGTATATAGATATCGCGAGATTGTAAATGTTACATAGAATTCTCTATGACTGAGTGTGTTTGCAAAGCAATTATCTGGTTAACACAATCAGAGTAAGCGCTGAGAAACATAAGTCTCACTTAGTTACGGTATTTGTATATATGTTATTGGATAACATGATGATATCAAACAAGTTGATATCAATGAGTTGAAAAAGAACGCACAATTCTGTATTATACAGATTGTCAGAGTAACACTCTTCCACAAGCAAGCATTATCATATAAAGCTTATTTGATAAGGGGTTTTGATGAAGTAAAATGCAACTAGTTTATTTGTACTCTAGTGCAAGTGGGAGACTGAAGAAGATATGCCCTAGAGGCAAATAAATAAGTAGTATTTATCGCATTATCTTATAAGTTCATAATATGTCTTTGTATTATGCTATAACTGTATTAATCGGAATTATTAATGCACGTGTGATACATAGACAACCAGAGTTCCTAGTGAGCCTCTATATAAACTAGTCCACTGGGCAACAGATTATCGAGATTCCTGATCATGGATAATGGCGTCGGTTGATAGCGGGGTCGTCTTATTAGTTGAATAAGGTGATGGACATACGTAAGGTATTACAATAGGATCGTATTACAATGTTTGCCATTTGCAATAAATAAGTGATATGATAGCTTATTGATTAAACCGTGAGACCGTACTTATTGCTACTTCATAGGGATGCTTTGAGAGCATCAAACGTTGTGTCTTATATAGCATGACAATAACGGTGTCCATTTTGGGTGTCCCGAGAGAGGAGTAAATTAAAAAAAACTACCACAATTGCACGCTGCTAGTACCAACTTTGGTGATTTTTGCGGTGTGAGTACCAATTGTAAGACGTGGCTTTACAAATCATACAAATAGTCGTTTGACATAGACTTAATCGCAAATCTGAAAAGAGGACCCGGTTGTCAGGCTGATGTGGTAGGACTTGTCAACGAAAACTGCCACGTTGGCATGGATGCCTTCTCTCCTTCTCTCCTACCAACTCTTCACATGTGGGAACACGACCGTGTCCTCCAACTCCCTGGCCACATTGCCTTCTCCAACAATGGCGGCGGGGGCGGATGCAAGCCCGCCTCCCTGATGATCCACATGTTTCAGGACCTGCGCGGTCGGTGCCATCTCTTCTCCATGGCTGCGGCGTCCCCGGCGCCATGGACACCGAAGTCACGCACCCAGTTGTGGCCTCCCTCACCGACTTCATCGGCTCCCAGTCGCCCGAGGCCGAGCACGCCAACAACATGGAGACCGTGCGCCCGCTGCTCTCCGGCCTCCCGCCTACCGTACTCAGAGGCCAGAGCAAGACGTGCGGGTACTCTGCGAGCGGTCGCGGCTCGGCCAGGAGCACACAAATGAGGGTGCGTCGGGGACGAGGTAGATCGATTGTGTCCAAGTACGTGAACGTGAACAAGCTAGCTCTACCTTTGATCGATCGATCCTCTCAGCGAGACTCAGCAGACGGACAGGACACACGGAAAACGCTCTAGCGACGGCGAGACTCAACTAGCTCTAGCTTCCATCTGTGCTCTCGTCGTCCCCGCGTCCAGCTCCGGCCGGCCGGCCGCGGTCGACCATGTCCGCGCTCACGTGGTTCTGCAGGTCAACAACGACGACTGTTCTCGTGTCCAGAACAAGAAGAGTACCAGTAGCCACAACAGCAACCTGCTGGCCTCCAGCTCCATGGCCGGTTGGCACCGTGCGCATGGGTGCTCCTGGATCTCCTTGGGGTCGTGCACTTGGAGCTGCACTGCAACGTCGGAGGATGCGAGCTCGGCGTGAGGTGTCTGCAACAAGCTCGTCTCGGCTGCCATGGTAGTGGCTTGCCAAGCTCGCGGGCGAGTCCCCGGCTCCATTTTCACTTCCCGGACGCGATGCAGCGTCGCAGCTTCGTTCCGCTGCCTCCGCGCGCGAAGCGCCGCGCGGACATCTCCTCCGCCCTGGCCCTGGCTCTGGCCGCGCTGGCGGGCGGAAGGCCGGCCGCGCCCACCGCGTCGAACGCCGCCGCATAGTGCTGGAGCGCGCATGTGAACCGTGCCTCCCACCGCCCAGCGTTGAGCCCTGCACTGCTGCCTCGTGCTCGCCAAGGAGGACGACGGCGGCGCCCGCGCTGCGCACGAGTCCCAGGAAGTCGGACATCACGGTGGTGGTCTCGTCGCAGAGCAGCCGGTGAGCACCGCATCACCATGGCGTCGTCGTCGTCGAATGCGCCGTCAGTGAGCTTCTCGCGCTGGCGTGCTCAAACGGTAGGGGCGGCAGTATCATCGATGAGCCGCCGTCTCTGCCCGATGAAGACGACGAATGGGACGACGGCGACTTGCGGTACTCCTCCTACTTAGCCGTGGCCAGCGATGATGTCCCGGGCTCCCGGCGGCCATGCCATGGGGGAACCCGCCGTGCTGGGAACAGAGGGAAAATAATCAGACTGACTGACGGGTGGGGCCATGGCCACCTCAGCTCCTACTCCACGTGTGCAGCCATGTCAGCCCTGACAAATGGGTCCCATCAGTCAGCGCGGCTGTCAAATTGGTTTTAGACACGGATTTGTGCGTTTTGTGACACCATGGCTTAGAAATGGTACTGACCCGCAAAATCACCAAAATTGGTACTGACCCGTGATGGAGCGAGCAATTGTGGTAGTTTTTTGTAATTTACTCTTCGAAAGAGTATGTTGAGATGTAAGGATAAAGAGCGGGATTTGTTCATTCTTATAATGGAAAGAAACTCTGGGCCCACTGGGTGATATTGTATCTATATATAGTTGTGCAGCTTGTGAATAGGTCATGCAGATGTAATATCGGAGACGAGTTAATAACCTATGTCGGTAACGAGATGCAACAGGACATTGGATGTCTACGATCACATCTCGGACAAGGTAGTATCGCAGAAACAAGGGGAATAAATATCATATTTATGGTTCAACAACGATATTCGTAGAATGCACAGGGGCCGTCATATACCAGTTATCACTGGCGGTCATTGGCGAGCGAAAGGTCTCGACCATGTCTGGAGTGTTTTCGAACCGTAGCGTAACAAGCTTAAGGTCTTAACGACACCTGGAGAAGGTTCTGGAATATTATAGGATTTTATTGGAGAGAGAGAAATGATCCGGAAAGAGTTCTGGTGGTCCGCAAGGAGTTCCGGGAAGGTCTGTAATGGTTCCGATAATGTCCGAAAGATGTTCGGGTGGTCCGGAAAATGTTACGGGGTCGCGGGAGATTAAATAGTATTTAAATGTATTAATTATGAATTAATTATTTTTTATATTATTTTAATTATTAATTAAATAAAGGGAAAAAGGGCAGCCCAACTAAATAGGCCGTAGGAGGGCTCATGGGGGGAGCCGCACCAAGGAGAGAGGAAGGGGGCTTGGGCCCCTAGTCCAATTTGGACTAGGAGAGCCGGCCGAACCCCCTCCCCCTCTTTTCCCTTTAGTCCCACATGGGGGAGGCAAGGTGTTTGCACACCCCCTCCCCCTTTATATAGCAACGCATATTAATTCGATTCATTACTCCAAAAATACAGTTAATATTGTAGCATGCCGGCCGAGCTGTTTCTCTGCCCGTTTTGCCTCCTCTCTCCACCAAAGCTATATCGTCGGGCGACGTTGCCCTGCGGCATTCCAGAAAAGTTCTACCCCTGCGATCTCAGCTGGATCTGAGTGACCGGGGGTTGTTGTTAAGCTATGTATGCTTGCGAGTGCTCGGAGGCGCCACATTTGAGGAGCTTGGGCGACATCGTCTCGCCCACCGAACAGCTCTGCCGCCGGCGCACCCCCAAGTCGTCGGCACCACGTCATCTTCCGCCCGATGTCTGTCGACGCAGGTCATCATCGACATCCCGACGTCATCGTTTGCAACATCGCGGCAAGTTCTCCACGGCCTCGAGGTCGGCTACGTACGACTTCATCATCAACGCTTGTGCGGGAGCGTAATCCCCGCTATCGGTCTACATGGAGGTATGTAACCCGTTCCGCCACCGTTATCGCATGTACTAGATAGATAGATCCTGCCTATGTAGGGTGCTTTTACGCTAGAAAAATTATTGTTTTCATAGAGTGCTTCCCCGGCCCACATATGTTTTCTGTGTCCAACTAAATATGCCATCCTCATACAAAAACCCATATCTAGCAGATTATTGGGAGTTTCGGGGAAGTCAACCAAAGTTAAACTAGATAAATCACTAGAAGGTTCAAGAAGATCAAAAGACTCAGATGGGAAATTACTTTTGATTGCATCGACACCAGGAGATAGTGCAACAACACTAACATGTTTAATAGGAAAAATAGAGGTAAATCATATGCTGACACCCACATAGTTAGAAATAACGATTCCTCTTTAGGTGAGAGAACAATAGAAAGGTTTTTGAATTTTGTATATCTTTTAGTTTGGATACAGCTCGAACACATGAGATTTATCTAGATTATATTATTAGATGAGCTTGCTGGGCATCTTGCATTGCTGCCAGGCTAGTGTAACCAATCTGGCTGCTCTGCCTAGTGTTGCAGACAAGCCCCCACTACTTGGTGTAAGCACCTTGCTTTCCTAAGGGCGCATGGTGAATTGTGTATATAGCCGAGGAGGTTTAAACTAGCATGAAGCATATAGAATATCATCACCTAAATCACCAACATAATGATCTAAATCATGCAAACTACGATCAATCATGGCTACATCAATTAGTTCCTCATCGTGAACTAATTCCATTTCTTTAGGAAGATACATGCAACTTTTCTCATCAACATTTTTTGCATTCATCAAATAGTTCCTCATCGTGAACTAATTCCGTTTCTTTAGGAAGATACATGCAACTTGTCTCATCAATTTTTTTTGCATTCATCTAGTTCAAGACCCATCTCAAGTTGTGCGAGAATCAACCACATGGGAGAGAAGACCGGGTTTATAGGAAGAGTCTTCTACCTTTTAAATATAAGCCAAGACAACCTCTTGAACCTTTGTATATATATAAACAGAGAGAGATATAGCCCTAGTGTGAGACCTTGCCTTGTTTTTACAACAGATTGACCATCTTTTGGAACAAATTTAATAGCATACATCATTTCACCTGGGCATTATTCTTGTTGATCCATTTATCACTGCTAGAGGATCATCAGAGTTGGGCGGTGGGGGTATCATATCCATTGCATCCATTGTCACCCTGTAGTAACTAGAGGTGGCTCCTCAATAGTAATGTCAACCTGGGAGAGTTAACCCAAAATATTGAAAACCCTATTGGAGGGAACTTAGCGCGGTCTCTACATTGAATCTTCACCCTACTCACTTCATAGGAGCTTTGGAACATTCCATGCCAGTCTACATAATAAGAACCTAACAACATAAGAAATTAGCATAGACTATCCAATCATACCACAAATTTTTTGTTCTTCGAATTGAATCCAAACCTCTAGTAGATCTTCATTAAATTTCCATGTTACTTTCCCATAAAATAACATTGGCATTTCCAAAGTATGGGTAACTAACCACTTCCTCTACCTTAATATGGGGAGTGATTTTAACTAGATAAATTGAACCATCTGTGTGCGATTACTAATTGGTCTTCTAGGTACTTTATAGTCCTTTGACAATTCTGAGATTGTCGTTTTCAACATACACCACTCCAATGTTTTTCATAGAGAAGTCCATAGCATTTTTTCGGAGGTCACTGTTGTAAAACCCTAAACTAGGTGTAGCACTATTGAAATAACTTTCAGTAGGTATGGGGAACTTTCTGGTGGGGCAAACATACAACATACACCTTTTGGTTAGTTAATCCACAAATATATCAGATTTTGGGCTGAGAGAAATCTTCCTTGTGGTGATGTGGATCTCCACAAGTATAGCAAATTACTTCAACATAATTATAATTTTTCTCCTTAGGTTTCTGCATAGTTTCCTAAACTGGCGCATGATCAACAACAACAGTGGGATTGTCTTTGATTTCATTTTACTACTTATGCTTTTGCTTGTTCTTTCCTAAAAAAATTCGATCTAGATTTCATTGTTGCATTGAGGGCGATGTTTCTCGTGGTTTGACGACGAGCAGGTTTGTTATGATGGTGGTCTTCTTCGACAAGGGTGAGGCTCAAAAAGGATGATGTCCTCATTTACGAGCTCCTCTGATCGAGGCGACGAGGGCGGTAGGTTCCTCGGGTTTTGGTGAAGTGAATCATAGAGCGGTGCTATCTCGCTAAGGATTTCAACTGGAGGTGAGGTGCAAGAGCTCGGTTTCTTGGATTATGGCCATGTGGTGTTATCCAACCTGGACTCCCTACGTGAGAGAGTGGCTAGGGAGAGAGAAGAGTGAGATGGAAGGGTTGATGGAGGCAGGGGTTCTCCTTGTATAGCAAATCTACGAGGTCCCAAGCATATCCATTGCATGAGGGTGGTGGATGTTCTCTAAGACCTTAGTGGCACTATGGCAACGGCGCTGGCGGTGCAACAGTGTAGATAGATTAAAGAAATGGTGCCTCAAGCGCCAACTCGAGGCCTGATGCGGTGTGGCATCCTGTAGATCACACTATACAGACGATCAACCTCACCAGACCGCGCCATTGTCGGCCTTCCGATGAACTACCTAGTGAGGGTGAGTAGTGCAGTAAAATGTTTGACTAGCTGAGATAACATTTTTGTCTTCGGAGTCAATTGGTCCAGTGAACAAAAATGGGTGTGGCACTATCAGGTATCTTGTACCATGAGTCATGGCAATAGCAGCATCGACTCGTGTTGGTCAGTGTATAGCTCACTTGAATGTAAACTCATATCCCAGTGCACCAAATGAAATTGTCTATAATTTTCCTTCACTGTGTTTTGCCTGGTTTGGAGGTTGGGATGATGAATCTCAGAAAAAAAACAAATATGGTAAAAAAAGGGGGCAAAACTTGTGTTTTACGGGTCATTACCAACACCATTGTCGGCCTTTCGATGAACTAGCTAGTGAGGGTGAGTAGGGCAGTAAATGTGTGACTAGCTGAGATAACATTTTTGTCTTCGGATTCAATTGGTCCAGTGAATAAAAATGGGTGTGGCACTATCAGGTATCTTGTACCATGAGTCATGGCAATAGCAGCATCGACTCGCGTTGGTCAGTGTATAGCTCACTTGAATGTAAACTCATATCCCAGTGCACCAAATGAAATTGTCTATAATTTTCCTTCACTGTGTTTTGCCTGGTTTGGAGGTTGGGGATGATGAATCTCAGAAAAAAAAACTAATATGGTAAAAAAGGGGGCAAAACTTGTGTTTTACGGGTCATTACCAACACCATTGTCGGCCTTTCGATGAACTAGCTAGTGAAGGTGAGTAGGGCAGTAAAATGTGTGACTAGCTGAGATAACATTTTTGTCTTCGGATTCAATTGGTCCAGTGAATAAAAATGGGTGTGGCACTATCAGGTATCTTGTACCATGAGTCATGTCAGTAGCAGCATCGACTCGCGTTGGTCACTATATAGCTCACTTGAATGTAAACTCATATCCCCGTGCACCAAATGAATTGTCTATAATTTCATTCACTGTGTTTTGCCTGGTTTGGAGGTTGGGATGATGAATCTCGGAAAAAAACTAATATGGTAAAAAAAGGAGGGGGGGACTTGTGTTTTACGGGTCATTGGGTCCGTCCCGGAAGGCCCATTGGGCTGGAAAATTTAAGTCGACCCAATATCCCAATGCCTACGGTCACACTTAGTGTACCGCCTGACATGAGATGGGGCCATGGGGAAGTCTTCCACGAGTGAAAAGAAAGTTTTTTTCTATCCCAGGGAATTGCAGAGGAAGCCTGACATCATATCGTTTCCTTCCATGTTCTCTTTGGCGAATTCAATAAATTTAGGATCCTCGCATATTTCCAGCTATCTATTTCCTTACGTTGCTAAGATATTCCTTTCGAATTTGTGCTGCCATTCTTATTTTTTTGAGAATGATTTGCTTGCTAGCTACTGCACATCACACATCCGAAAGCGCTCACACTGAACCGCAATCGCATCTCTCAGTGTGTAACTAGTTGCGACATGTACACACCACGTATAAAAATCGATCGACGCCACGGTCCGTAATAAAGCCGGCCAATGGGGCGCGGCACAGAACAATTAGCACGACGATCCTAGTGCATGCGCGCGTGTAAATTCGTGATGCAGTTACCCCCGACCATCAATTAACTCTGTTTTCTGCGTCGCCTAATGATGATGACCCTATATATCGAAGGCGTTTCTCCTCACAATCACTGTGATCGCCGCCACCCATGCACGGATAGATGAACCCACTAAGCCGAATTATTTAAGGCATGGCCAATCAGTTTCGGTAATGCTACTCCACCAAATCCATGCAATTACTGCTCCTCTAGTCTCTTTCCCATCATGCATGGATGCGTTCTATAATTACTACCTCTTCGATCATACGCTGATTGGCAGACGCGTCCATTATCGATCATACTACTGCATCATGTATATAACGGCATCGTCGATTTACTTCGACCAGACAGCGAGCGCTGCTGCTGGCGTGCAATCGCTAAGCGCCCTCTAGATCCCATGGAGATGCAGCTGTACTACGGCAGCGGCGGCAGCGATGTTGATAGCTGGTTGCATTCGCTGGCCGAGTTCTCGGCGTGGCCGTTGTGTATGTCGCCGCCGCCGCCGCTAATGAGGTCAGTTGAACTTTCCAAATCCTAGTCGATCTTCATCACGGGAGCCCACACATCGATCTTTACATTGTTTCTTTTACCAGGGACTACACCTCCTTGCCCGTGGCCGCTGCAGAGCTTTCCGACGTTCGTGGCAGTCTAGGAGGTTACTCGTCGGCTATCGTGCTGAGGTGATAATCGATCGATTCTTTTGGCGTTGTTGATGTAACTATACCAAAATATTTGCTTCAGCTATGTAGCGGCTGAATGATCGTAATTCTGTCGATTGGTTGATCAGGGAGGATGCGACGATGGGCAGCCTCACGATGATCCCTCAGCCCGTTGCAACAGTAGACCTCTACGGTAGCAACTACGCCCTCCCGCCGTTGCCTGCAGACCTTGCCACTGCCGGCCTCGACGACGCGCTGCTCATGCAGCCCTTCACCGACATCGACCTGGACGCCTTCGCGGACATCGAGCTTAAGCCCGAGCCCATTGATCTTGACAAGGCTATGGTGCCTGATTTCGGGGTGACCCCTGTGAACCCGGTGCAGCAGAATAATGCAGCGCGCTGCGTCTGCCAACTAGTCCAAGATAGTGAAGCTTCCGACGACGACTCCATTAGTGTTGTCTCCAGCGGCTACGGTGCAGCGGCCATTGGCCTCGAGGCGCCGCCGCGGCGTGTAAAGAGGAACACCGAGAGGTCAGGCACAGCAGGGACTGGCAAAAGCCTCGACCACATCGGCTTCAAGGAGCTGCGCAAGTACTTCTACATGCCCATCACTAAGGCAGCGCGAGATATGAACGTGGGCCTCACCGTGCTCAAGAAGCGCTGCCGTGAGCTTGGCGTCGCACGGTGGCCGCACCGGAAGATGAAGAGCCTCAGGTCCCTTATCCTCAACATCCAGGTCCGTACGTGCGTATGTTCAGTCACCACAGCACGCTATAGATATATGTTGTGCCATGCCTCTCGCGTGTTGTTACTTGTTAAAACATAACGAGTTGCCTGCTTGCGTGCAGGAGATGAGGAAGGGCACCATGTCCTCAGGGGAGGTGCAGCAGGAGCTAGAGGCGCTTGAGAGGTACTGCGCACGGATGGAGGAAAACCCGGGTATTGAGCTGACTGAGCAGACCAAAAAGCTGCGTCAGGCGTGCTTCAAGGAGAATTACAAGAGGAGGAGAGCTGCCGCCGGCAATTTGCTCGATCACTGCTACACTGCCTTTGGTCAGCAGCAGATGCCACTGGCACGGATGATTGGAAACAGCGAGAGCAACAGTTTCGGATACTAATTTCATCGCTGCTCTTCACAAGTTCATACTGGTAGTACACTACTAATGCACCAGTTTTCACCGTCTTCGATCATACTGATATCTATGGCAATCCAATGGGAGTAAAAAACTTTATCATGATGGAGTACATAGCAAATTGTGGAACATTTTTACACAAACCGGATTCTCTCACGTCAAGGTAACTCTGCAATGGTGACAAGTGGGTCTACGAGTGGGCCCTATAATTCAGTGACGCAGGGTCACTATGACGTACTTAAAGACCAATTGCACCATTTCTTACAGTATTTACTATCATGGTTTTAATTTTCAATAAAATCAGTTGCTTCAGTAAATGCCACGGTTGGAAAAGAGGGAGTGTTTTTGAGGAACGAAAGGAAAAAAAAGGCAAGAGTTTGTATAAGCACTATAGTCAATCTTGCAGCTAAACAACCTGGTCATCTGGGTATGCGAAAATAAATAAATCTCAAGCACATGAGATGCCGCATAACGGAACACTGGAGTATTTCAAAATTCGTGCAACACGATACGTCAATATAGATTTCAAAATAATCCACACACACATTGCCTCCTTTTCTTACTTTTCATGAGAAAAGTTTTAGATCTGTGATGATGTTTGTAAAGAACTTCATAAGTATTTGGGTATGCCTCACCCTTCGACAATAGGGAGGTTAGTTTGACGGTCTTAGGGCATGTACACTCGTCGATGCTTAACTAGAGGTGCTTAAGGAGAGAGAGTGTTGAAACATCACCAAACGTGTAACAAAATTTTGTTCGCTCCAACGCCCTGAAGCCTACTTCGGTGCTTAGCTAGTGGGCTTGTCTCCAGTTTTGTTTAAAAAAGAGCAGTTACTTTATTTAGCACCGCCCAGGCATCGAAGCTTATCTAGGGACCCTTTGCCTCCCGTAAGCATCCAGAGCATCACTGGCGGAGCTCCACGAGAATTCCTGGACGGGCCAGCAGTGTATAATATGTGCAACTTGACTCGTTTTGGGCCGGCCCGGTAAGGAAATACAAAGGAATGGCTAAATCCTGGGCGGGCCACGGCCCAGGTTAGCTTTGCTGGAGCTCCGCCACTGCAGCGCATGCGACTTGGCAAAATTAACCCGGTTTTTTCTATTAGTACCTGGTCTAAGCACCTGCGTTGTACGTGGCCTTAGACCCCCTGCTTATACAGAACATGCCCTTTATCTAGGTCTTCTTTAATTCAATTGTCAAGCTAAATGGAATTGAGATACTTAGGTATGAATCTGCAGAAAAACAACATCTAGCAATACTTTGATATGAGTAATGAAGTTATTTCTAATATTTGAATGCTACCACAAAAGAAATATATGTCCAATGCTCATCTTTAGGAGGACCTGAAATTTTCCTCTACGTGCACACACATCGAATATTTATAGGAAAACGTTGTTTGACAGCCGCCTGTAGCTACCGCCGGTCTGCCACGACGCGCGCTTCGTCCTGGCGGCCCCGCGTGGGCCGCGTGGCCCATGTCACCCGGTCCGTCGTAGGTTGTGTGTAGCTTGTAGCTAGCTGTGCAGTAATACTACATGGTGCATATGTTCTCTCTCTAAGCTAACTCCCTCTTTTCATAGCTAGGTAGCTGGTGGTCCGGTCCGCATAGTTTATCACTTTGTGCATGCACTAAAAAAGTTTGCCAGCTCTCTTTGTTATTTAGCTAGCTAGATGCATCCAAAAAATGTTGCATGCATTTCTATTCTCTTTATGTGAACCCGATTAAAATGTGTGGGTCATTTTTTGTATGTTGTAAATGGTGTTGGGACAAGCTTTTACTTTTTTTTAATGTAACCTAGAGTAAAATGCTGCAATTTTTCTGAGTGTATGCCACAAAGATTTTTCTCCAAGGTTACATATGTATTTCTATTTTTTCTGAGCGAGTGATCAAAGCGCCCTAGCATGTCATTCTCGGGCGTCCATGGAGGATTTAGTTGGAGCCACTGGATCCAATGGCGACGAGGCTTCGACTAGATGGATTTTTTGTCAGCAAGATCGTGATGAGCAACGTGATAGTGGTGGTTAGCAATTTATGACTGTTGCATACGATGTTGCATTTGCTACATGTGTTTGATGTTTCTGTTGTGTAAGTATGGGCAAAATGCTACAATGATTTATGTGTAAGCTATACATATAAATTGTCTTAATGTTGTATGTGTATTATTGAAGTGTTGGATAAGTTGGACATAAAGTTGGACGAGTTAGTTTTTTTAAATGACGACTACTTTTCCAACATTTTGTGTGTGATAAATGGTTAATGGTAGCATAGGTTATTGATTTTTGCTACATTCATGTGTCCAAACTGTAACAAAGTTTTTTGCTACATGTCATAAGATTTTACATATTCTAACATATTTGTGTGATAAATTGGTATTTATTGCACACGTTGTTAATTATTGCTACATTGACGTATCCAAAATGCTACAACGTTTTTTGCTACATTTCATAAATTTTTACATATTAATGTTGGAATATTATTTTGAATTTTTAAAAAATGCTACATAAGGAAAAAATGTTGCATACGGGAATTTGATTAGAAAAAGATGTTGCATTACGTATAAATATTGATGAGATTTATAGGACAAATGAGAACGTGCGATTATTCTCATGAATCCTTGTGATGAGTATGCATGGAATCCTATTTCGTGTGTGCAGTGAGCATGCATGCGGCCTTATGCATGCCGGGCATTAGAATAGCAAAAGACTTCTCCTGCATATTGGTGGGCTCCACTCATGTTAGAAATAGTAATCTATTTTTTACCGTGATATGATTTGACGTAACGAGTCGCAGAGGATCCGATCCATCCATGTTGTAAAAACGAACTCTCCTGCATGTCGAAAGCGACATCTCACATGCATGGAACGGGCGGTCAAACCGGCTGTAGCTACAGCCGGCTGACGCCTAGCGCGCGTCATATTTATAACTTTGTAGGTAAGTAGGTCAACTAAGCTATGATATATCCCTTCTGCAAGCGAGCAATTTTTTTGGTGTATGCAACTGAAATTTCACAGCATATGCATTGTTCATTGCAATAATTGTGATCTTCTATTCTTTAGCACCCATTTGGAAAAAGGAATCCTTTTTCATGCACTACAAGAATTGTGTGCTTCTATTCTTTAGCATGTTTCAAAAAAGAATCCATTTCATGCAATTCAGGAAGCATGATGTAAACGCATCATACCTATCACTTGTCTAGGACACATACTATACCGGTATACCCCCATGTCTTGCACATTGGTTGAAACTGACATTTTCCTATTTGCATGGTTCCTGCTGAAATTTTCCAGTTGCGCATGAGTTACAACTAATGGAAATTTAATAGAACTAACGAGCACAAATGCTCGTTTTTACTACCCTTAAAAATAATTTGAAAACAAAATCGGGGACAAACATATTCCAAAGCTCTACATTTTCACATAGCACAAACATGTCATTTCCTTACTAAATTTTCCAGGTATGTAGAACACTACATGTTTCTCTCTTATCTTTCCGAATTCTGTAAAGGTTTTTATATTTGTTAACACCCGTTTTTGGCAGCCGGCCGGTTTTAGGATCACAAAACTGGAACAAGACGGAAGACAGATTTGGGTGTGCAAAGTTGCTTGAAGGCCCATGGAGGCAAGTCAATTCTAGCCTAGGGAAAATCAAGGTCAGAAGAAGGTGGTAGAAAAGAAGCCAACTTTGTCAAAACAAGGTGGACAAAGTCAACTTTGTCAAAACAAGGTGGACGAAAAGAAGCCATCTTTGTCAAAACAAGGTGGTAGAAAAGAAGCCAACTTTGTCTAAGCAAGGTGGACGAAGTCAACTTTGTCAAAATAAGGTGGTAGAAAGGAAGCCAATGTTGTCAAAATGAGCCGATAGAAGAGAAGCCAACGTTGTCAAAACAAGCCGGCAAAAGAAGACAACTTTCCCTGATCAAGGCGGAAGGCAAAATGCAGATTCCTGCAATCATGGTGGAAGGCAAAAGGCAACTTTCACTGATCAAGGCGGAAGATAAAAGGCAACTTTCCCCGATCAAGGTTAAAGTCTAAAGAAGGCAACTTTCACCGATCAAGGCGGAAGACAAAAGGCAACTTTCCCCGATCAAGGTGAAAGGCTAAAGAAGGCAACTTTCTCCGATCAAGGCGGAAGGAGATAGGCAACTTTCCCCGATCAAAGTGGAAGGCAAAAGGCAACTTTCGCTGATCAAGGCGGAAAACAAAAGACAACTTTCTTGCCCGTATCAAGGCGGAAGGCTAAAGGTGGCAAAGAGAAGGCAACTTTGAGATCAGGCTGGAAGAAGGAGGCAACTTTCCAAAGAAACCAGACAGATCGAGTCCGGGTCTAGCACGAAGCCGATCAAGGATCCGCCAAGTTAGGATAGAATTCGACTTAAACCATGAATTGTAGTTCGCGTAGGAGTCCAAAACTTGTACGAGAAGTCCAGCCGCCTCATATATATATGAGAGGTGATGGCCGATTGAAATTAAGCAAACAATCGACAACCTATCAATACAACCCTACTTTTGTCTCCTTCAACCCTTGTTCCTGCTTCCGTTGTTCGGCGATTTCGCAGATCTTGCCGGATATCGAAAATCGAGCTGAGAGCGGCCAAGTCCGGCTTAGCTCAGCCAATCGTTGCCGGCTTTCCTCAGACAGGGCTTCCCGAGGGGCTGGGACGTCTGGTCTCAAAAGCGTCGGCTTACTGTCTTGAGTATCGCGTTGTAAGCTAGCCTCCCGCGGGGCGAGTTGCGGAGTATCTCCCCAGGCACCGCGGGTACACGAGGACGTGTTCGTGTGACGCGTTTCGAGCGCAACACACTTTTTGGCGACTCCGCTGGGGACTTTCGATCTAAAATTGGACAACAATGACCAATTCCAAGACCGACGTTACCAACATCAGTGTTGACAACATCATCAAGCCAACTTTGGAGAAGTTGTCAGAAGAACAACGCCAAGGCCTGGAGGCGTGGAAGAAGAAGAGAGACGATGAGTTTGGAGCCTTGCGTGCCAAGCGGGATCAAGAAGATCAAGATGTGTACCTGTCCAGCTTCAAGGTTGATCGGCAGGGAGTGATTTCGCCGATCAAGGAGCCGGAATTCATACCGCTGAACGTTGACATCGACCAACCCGTTGTAAGCAAAAGTCTTTTCTCCTCTGAACAGATAACCGAAATTCAATATCATGTTTCGCAAGGTACTGCCAATGTTTATGATCTTATGTTGGAACATGAAAAGGCTAAGAAAAACACGCTCCAGGTTCAACCATCGGATAGACAGCCGATTGGTCAAGTCAGGGAAAACCAACTTGTGTCTAGTATACCCTGCTCAACTCCTGTCCAGAGTCTGCCTAACCCGGTAAGCCAGCCGGGACAAACGGTACGACTTTTTGGACAAGAGTCATTGTCGAACCGAAGTTCAGCATGTTTGACACAAGCCAACTCTGCAGCCAATTCTTCGCTTGTGCCGGCTAAATCGGCCAATATGGACGATTTGATGGCGGAATTCAGGAGAAAATTGGATCAGATAGCTTATGACAAACTCGGAGTTATGCCAAAACATAGGACTTACATTAAGCCTTACCCCGATTACTTTGATCTACAGCCTTATCCACCTGGTTATAGAGTTCCTGAATTTGCCAAATTTAATGGGGTGGACAACAAGTCAACATGGGAACATATTAGTCAGTACTTGGCTCAATTGGGCGAAGCTAATCATGACCATATCAGAGTCCGCTTGTTCTCATTGTCTTTGACATGCATTGCGTTTTCTTGGTTTTCGGCTTTAGCTCCTAATTCTATACATACTTGGTTCCATTTAGAGCAAAAGTTTCATGAACACTTCTTTGCCGGGGAAGTAGAACAGAAGTTGTCCCACCTTACATCGGTTAGGCAGAAACATGACGAATCGGTATCCGATTATGTCAAGAGATTTAGAAACACTAGAAACCGATATTACAGTCTGGTGATAACTGAAAGAGACATGGCTGACCTGGTTTTTAATGGGTTAAGGACTTACTTAAAAGAGAAGTTGGAAGGCCATGAATTCTTGTCTGTTAGTCAAGTTCAAGAGAGAGCTCTGGCTCAAGAAAGCCGGGTTAATGAGTCAAAAGACCCACATCGGATGAACAGGAGTCGGCTTAATGTGCTCAGCAATGATGCTGATTCCGACGATGAGGCCGATATCTATTATGCCGAGTTTGTTTGGCCCAGCAAGGCCAAACCCTATGTGTGTGATGACTTAAAGCCAATTCGCAAAAATCGAGATGATGAGATAAAATGCAGTTTTGATGTAGGCAAATGTGATAGAATATTTGATGCCTTGTTAAAAGATAAAGTGATAAGAGTTAATCATGTTATACCGTCTCCTGATGAATTAAGGCGGCGAGCTTATTGCAAGTATCACAATTCTTTCTCTCATGCTATTAATGATTGTAATGTCTTTCGTCGACAGATCCAATCGGCCTTCAATGACGGACGATTGAGCTTTGCTGGCATGGCAATTGACACACAGCCGTTCCCAATGAACGCGCTAGACTTGGAGGGAAAGAAGGTTTTGCTTCGGCCAGAGGCGGCCGAAGGGGCTAATAAGTCTAATATTGTGGTTGGTGTGCCCAGGGAAAAGACTGACAACAAGGCGGCCGGAAGGCAAGTTACTGTAAGCCAACAACCCGGTGGCCACGAAGTCATCAAGATCACGATCAAGAATCCTGCGCTCGGGGGGCAAAAGCCACGCTCGGATGGTTTGCCGCCAAGATTTATAAAGCCCAAGAACCCAGAAGTTGGCAGATGGAAGACAAATCAGGCTGAATATAGCCCAAGGAAGATGAAGCCAACTTTTGACATGTTGCTGAACAAATATGTGCGCCAAGCCGGATCAAGATCAAACCAATATCAGTATAGGAAGCGGCCGAGGTCACCATCTGCCGAAGAAGGAAGTCGGTATGAGAAGCCAGCTGACGAGTTCAAACGCAAGGCAACCCGGCAATCTGTGCAAAGTCGGCTTGTATATCCCGGAGACTCGTCATGTTGGTGGGTCAAGGCGCAAGGCGCTAAGAAGGCTACAGAAGGCGGATCAGAAGCTGGCAACGTACTGATCATTGGAAGTCATGTGTTCAAGATGAAGGACCCAGTTATAGAGCCGGCAAACAACAAGCCGACACCCACTGTCGTGCCAAAGGCAGCAACCCAAGATCATGAAGCCAGCTCTATTCAATTTGTGGTTCCTCCCCCTCGGGATCCAAAATATACTCAGCCAAAGTGGTGTCCGCCGGGTATAACAAAGACACAAAGGAGGAAATTGCAAAGGGCAAGGAACCGAGAGAAGGCAGAAGAAGGAGCTGAGCAAGCCAAGGATGTCCAATTCAATGTGGAACGACCAATGGTGCCATCTCAAGTATGGTTTCCTAGGCAAGTTCGTATGGCGGCATCGACAGCAGTCACGCCAAGTATAGCTGCAGTCAATGACACAATGTCTGCTGATGCATCGGCTGTTACTTATTCATCATGGGCCGAGGAAGTAGAAGCAGCAGATTTGGCACGCGAGAACGCGGCAACTGAAAAGTTGCCAGCTGAAGAGCTTGTAACTGGAGACATCACGATGGAAGAGCCGACAAGTACAACAAAAAAGTTGGCGGAAGAAAATCCGGCAATATCAGAATCAACAATGGACGAATCGGGCAACATGACTGATGACGAAGAGCTGCTGGATTATGAGACGACACCAAGCCGGATGAACATGGATATCAACATGGTATATTATCTGTCTGTCGAGTTCTGAGCTATGGAAGAAGGTGAAATTGCGCAAATTAACTTTGGACCCAAAAATGCCATCTTTGAGAAGCCTGATGGAAAGCCGGTTACCAGAATGTTGGTGGATGGCGGAGCTGTGGTAAATCTGATGCCATATTCTGTCTTCAAGAAGCTACAACTAGATGATAGTGACTTGATGAATACAAACATGGTGTTGAATGGGTTCGAAGGAGGAGAAGGAATAGAAGCCAAAGGAGCTATAAGTTTGGAGCTCACAGTTGGCAGCAAAACTTTGGCTACTGCCTTCTTTGTTGCTGAGGTGCAGGGAAACTACAATGTACTGTTGGGGAGAGATTGGCTTCATGCCAACCAATGTGTTCCATCAACTATGCACCAGCAACTCGTTCAATGGGTTGACGACGAGATTGAAGTCATCCATGCTGACGAATCGACATGTATTGCATTAGCCGAGTCAGTTGTTGATTGGCAACATTCCAATGTCACATGCCTATATGGGCGTGATTTATCCGGATTCGATTTCCTGAGTGCTACCAGGGACGGATTCGTGCCAGTATCTCTAAAGCCGATTGGTGGAAATCGGTTGCAGCTCAAGTAGATGGATAAAAACGACGAGTGGCTGCAAAAACGTCTGGAGAAGTATCGGTCCGAGAGGAACGATATGTGTGAAGCAATTGAAGAACCAGACGATATGGACAAGTTGGGACAAGGCTTTGCGTCAGCTGACTTACTTGAAGAAGTTGACATTGGGGATGGCACTATCCCTAGGCCAACATCTGTCAAGCAGAAGTTGGCAGCCGATTATAAGTCTAAGTTAATCGCGCTAGTCAGGGAATATGTAGATTGCTTTGCGTGGGAATACCACGAGATGCCTGGGTTGAGCCGAGAGTTGGTCGAACATCGGTTGCCTATCAAAGCTGGCTTTAGACCACACAAGCAGCCGGCTCGCAAGTTCAACCCAACAATCTATGACCGGATCAAGGCAGAAATAGGCCGACTTTTGGAGGCCAACTTTATTCGACCTTGTAAGTATGCTGAGTGGATATCCAACATTGTTCCGGTCGAGAAGAAAGGATCTGGCAAGATTAGGGCATGTATTGACTTCAGAGATGTAAATTGTGCCACGCCTAAGGACGAATATCCTATGCCAATAGCCGACATGCTCATCAACGAAGCCTCAGGTCACAAAATTATCAGCTTTCTGGATGGCAACGCAGGATACAACCAGATATTTATGGCCGAAGAAGATTCGTCTAACACGGCGTTTCGCTGCCCAGGCTTTGTTGGCTTGTTCGAGTGGACTATGATGACCTTTGGCTTGAAGAATGCCGGAGCCACATATCAGAGAGCAATGAACTTGATTTTTCATGATCTTCTGGGAGTGGTACTGGAGGTATATATTGACGACGTGGTGGTTAAGTCAGACGGCGAGTCAAGTCATTTGGCCGACTTACAACTTGCGTAAGAATGAGGAAGTACGGGCTCAAGATGAATCCTTTGAAGTGTTCCTTTGGCGTGTCGGCTGGAAAGTTCTTAGGCTTTATCATACATGAAGATGGCATAGAGATTGATCCGGCCAAGATTGAAGCCATCCAAAAGATGACAGCACCAAGTTGTAAAAAGGAGATGCAAAAGTTTTTGGGCAAGGTAAATTATTTAAGGAGATTTATTACTAACTTGTCCGGAAAAGTTGATGCATTTACAGAAATCCTTCGGCTCAAGAATGATGATAAGTTTACCTGGGGAGCAAAGCAACAAGAGGCATTTGACAAGATCAAAATTTGCCTATCTACTCCGCCAGTTCTGAGGAAGCCTACTTGGGGGCAGCCTTTCCGGCTTTACATTGCCGCTGAAGAGAAGGTGATTGGAGCTGCCTTAACTCAGGAAGCCGAAGGGAAAGAGTATGTCGTCACGTATCTGAGCCGGCGTTTGCTGGATGCTGAATCAAGATACAGCTTTGTGGAGACATTGTGCCTGTCTCTTTATTTCGCCTGCACCAAATTGCGACATTATTTGTTGTCCAGCGAATGCCAAGTCCTTAGTCAAACCGATGTTCTCAAACACATGATTCAAAAGCCGATTCTCAGCGGGCGAATCGGCAAGTGGGCATACGGATTGATCGAATATGAGTTGGCTTATGAGCCCCTCAAATCTATGAAAGGCCAGATTGTAGCTGACTTCATTGTTGAACAACGGGTTGACCTGGGACAAGAAGCCGACTTAAATCTCGTGTCGGCTGTACCGTGGAGGCTTTATTTTGACGGCTCAGTCTGTGATGATGGGCAGGGAGTCGGTGTTGTATACATATCACCGCACGGTAATATTTTTTAGGCCTCTTGTCGTCTTGATTATTTATGCACTAACAATGAAGCCGAATATGAAGCACTTTTATTCGGGCTAGAACTTCTATTTGATGCAGGGGTGACCCATATCAAGGCATATGGTGACTCGTTACTTGTTGTCCAGCAAGTATCCAAGATTTGTCAATGTCATAGCGGGACACTCAACGTGTATCTTGACATTTGCCTGGAGGTTATCTCAAAGTTGGATTATTTCAACATATCACATGTTCCCAGGCAGGATAATTGGCTTGCCAATGAATTGGCACAACAGGCATCAGGCTATCATATCAGTCGAGGTATGTTCTTCGTTAGGCAGCTGCCGGTGACCCATGTTGCCAACTTGGAGGAAGCCAAACAGGAAGCCAGCTTGTTGGAGTCGGCTAAGGAAAAGCCAAAGTTTGAACCGTCAAGCGATTGGAGAAAACCTTATGTTGACTATCTGCAAGATCCAAGTCGGAAGATGGACAGGGCAGTTCGGCGCACAACTCTCAAGTATACGTTGGTGGATGCTGCCTTGTATCGCCGAACTGTTGACGGCCTTATTCTAAAATGTTTGAATGAAGACGAAGCTAGAGTTGCTATGGGAGAGGTACATGATGGCATGTGCGGAACGCATCAGTCAGCTCATAAAATGAAGTGGATGCTCAGACGAACCGGATTTTATTGGCCAACAATGATCAATGACTGCTTCAGATATTACAAGGGATGCGAAGCTTGCCAAAAGTTTGGAGATAGTCAGTTAGTGTCAGCTTCAGCTCTTAACCCAATCATAAAACCGTGGCCTTTCCGAGGTTGGGCACTTGACTTTGTCGGGATGATTCATCCGGCTTCTTCTAAGGGGCATCGGTTTGTTTTGGTTGCTACTGATTATTTTACCAAGTGGTCATAAGTGGTACCTCTCAGAAACATGACTCATAAGGAGGTGATTCAATTTGTCACATAGCATATAGTTCACAGGTTCGACATCCCGCAAACATTGACCACAAATCAAGGTACTTCCTTCATGGCTAAGGAGGTGAAACAGTTTGCCGAATCACTCGGGATCAAGATGCTCAATTCTTCTCCGTACTATGCTCAAGCCAACGGGCAAGCTGAGTCGAGCAACAAAATTTTGATCAAGTTGATCAAGAAGAAGGTGCAAGATTTTCCCAGAAGGTGGCACGAAGTGTTGTCTGAAGCTTTGTGGGCTCACAGGATTTCAAGGCCTGGAGCCACCAAGGTGACTCCTTTCGAGTTGGTATATGGACAGGAAGCCGTTTTTCCAATAGAGGTGAATCTGGCCGCCTTAAGGCTTGTCAGACAGAACGATTTGTCGGCTGCTGATTATTGCAGTTTAATGATGGACAACATTGACGAAGTAGCCGACAAACGTGTCATTGCGCTAAGTGAAATCAAGAAAGAGAAGTTGCGGGTGGCGAGGTCTTACAACAAGAAAGTCCGGCTAAAGGATTTCCAAATTGACGACTTGGTCTGGAAGGTTATATTGCCAGTTGGCTCCAGAAGCCGAAAATTCGGTAAATGGTCCCCGAACTGGGAAGGGCCACTGAGAATCGCAAGGATAGTACCCGGCAACTCTTATCTGGTGGAGACATTAGAAGGCTACATGTTGCCTCGAGCTATCAATGGGAAATACCTGAAAAAGTTCCACCCAAGCGTTTGGCAAACTACATGATCTGCGCATATGGCCGATATACATATATCGCCCTTAGCATATGGCCTATGAGCTTAAACATCGCCCTTAGACCAAGACTTCTACGTTGAATATTTTCTAGTACGCAAGCTCTACTAGTAAACAGGGGGCATGTGTTAGCACCCGTTTTTGGCAGCCGGCCGGTTTTAGGATCACAAAACTGGAACAAGGCGGAAGACAGATTTGGGTGTGCGAAATTGCTTGAAGGCCCATGGAGGCAAGTCAATTCTAGCCTAGGGAAAATCAAGGTCAGAAGAAGGTGGTAGAAAAGAAGCCAACTTTGTCAAAACAAGGTGGACAAAGTCAACTTTGTCAAAACAAGGTGGACGAAAAGAAGCCAGCTTTGTCAAAACAAGGTGGTAGAAAAGAAGTCAACTTTGTCTAAACAAGGTGGACGAAGTCAACTTTGTCAAAACAAGGTGGTAGAAAGGAAGCCAATGTTGTCAAAATGAGCCGATAGAAGAGAAGCCAACGTTGTCAAAACAAGCCGGCAAAAGAAGACAACTTTCCCTGATCAAGGCGGAAGGCAAAATGCAGATTCCTGCAATCATGGTGGAAGGCAAAAGGCAACTTTCACTGATCAAGGCGGAAGATAAAAGGCAACTTTCCCCGATCAAGGTGAAAGCTAAAGAAGGCAACTTTCACCGATCAAGGCGGAAGACAAAAGGCAACTTTCCCCGATCAAGCTGAAAGGCTAAAGAAGGCAACTTTCTCCGATCAAGGCGGAAGGAGATAGGCAACTTTCACCGATCAAAGTGGAAGGCAAATAGCAACTTTCGCTGATCAAGGCGGAAGACAAAAGGCAACTTTCTTGCCCGTATCAAGGCGGAAGGCTAAAGGTGGCAAAGAGAAGGCGCCTTTGAGATCAGGCTGGAAGAAGGAGGCAACTTTACAAACAAACCAAACAGATCGAGTCCGGGTCTAGCACGAAGCCGATTAAGGATCCGCCAAGTTAGGATAGAATCCGACTTAAACCATGAATTGTAATTCGCGTAGGAGTCCAAAACTTGTACGGGAAGTCCAGCCGCCTCATATATATATGAGAGGTGATGGCCGATTGAAATTAAGCAAACAATCGACAACCTATCAATACAACCCTACTTTTGTCTCCTTCAACCCTTGTTCCTGCTTCCGTTGTTCGGCGATTTCGCAAATCTTGCCGGATATCAAAAATCGAGCTGAGAGCGGCCAAGTCCGGCTTAGCTCAGCCAATCGTTGCCGGCTTTCCTCAGACGGGGCTTCCCGAGGGGCTGGGACGTCTGGTCTCAAAAGCGCCGGCTTACTGTCTTGCGTATCGCGCTGTAAGCTAGCCTCCCGCGGGGCGAGTTGCGGAGTAACTCCCCCGGCACCGCGGGTACACGAGGACGTGTTCGTGTGACGCGTTTCGAGCGCAACAATATTATTTTGAAATTTATAGAACCAAAATTGCCCCATACAGATGTGTTGCAAGTACGTGAACTAATTGCATATGAATTACAACCGAAAGTGGGTGACATCATCTAATCGAGAATTAAGTTAATATTCGTCTGAGTGAGAATTAGCCGATCCCTATTATTTTATTGTTAATACCATTATTGTATTAAATTCATGATATGTACATGATTTTCATAAGCTAATCAGGGTCTCGCATGAGCCATTCGAATTGGATGTATACATAATTCAGTGAGGTGTATACATCCATAGTTTTCTCCTAAAATATGAATGATATGCAGACTCTTGTTCATAATCTGAACCTGAGCACAAGTTCAGTTAGAATTCTGTGAGGTTGCTCCAGATTACAGTTATATTTTCATATTTCGACATTAATTTGGTTGTGAGTCAGATAAAATGATTCGATCAGAAATAGGTGTGTTACCCAGACAAATAGTATTGTTTTAATGTGATTTAACAAGTGATTCTCTGCATGCGGATTTCATACTTTTAGATACCCATGATGTGTACAAAGAAGATTAGAAAGTAGTGACTTTTTTTCATTTTGTGAGGAAGCTAACGTACATCTGAGATGACGACATAACCAAATCAAAGTTTATACAAAACATTATGTTTGCTTAATTTTAAACCCATTACAACTGCCACGTATGGGTATTTTGCTAGTATTGAATTTTCCACTATAATATATCATGATAATGATTGTCAAAAGAAGAGAAACCATAAAATGTGTAGCCTGATGGTTTTGTTCACTTTTGCTCCTACAAAATGTGAATAAATGCTGCTTTTTCATTGCAATTCCATATTAGCCAAACTGTTTTATTACTTTCTTAGGTCAGTTGATTTAATCAATAAGCATAAGTACCGGAAAGTGTTTTTGGCTCATGAGTTTGAGTGCTTCTGCTATTTAAAAAAAAATCTATAATCGTATTCATGAGTTTTGAAAAATTCTGACAAATACCAAGTAGCCAATGGCCAACAAACGTGCAAAATATTAATCGTTTGTTTGGGAGCTCCATTATTTTGAAGTACTTTGAGAATACTTCAGTTCCTAAAAATACTGAAGTATTCATACTTTAAAGAGTTTTGGTCTAACAATTTGTGCGGCTTTACATACTTCAGTATATTAAGAAACTGCCCTAATTTTGCAGAATGGGAAAATGAGGTCCTGGCCTCTTCTTCCAAAACTGAAGTTTTTGTTGCCCTGGCATGTGATTATTAAAGTGTTGCATTCCTTCGGTTTTACAAATAATATTGTTACCAAACTAGTTCTAATTTCAAATAATTGTATTATGGGCTGCAAAAATAACAAAATTTGATAAAACCTAGAAATTTGTAACTATGCATAGTGAGATCCCCACATTTGTCCTTTTTGTAGCTCAGAATATAAAGTAATTATTAAAACGAACATTTTACATTTGTGTTATACACCATTGGGCATTGGCTACGGCCGGACCATTTTTAAGATTCTCGAAATTTATGAATATGATTTTCGGAATTTGAATAGTAGGAGCACGAGTGCTTGGAAGACAAAAGAAAAAGAAATCTCACTTGTTTTCACATAAACAAAAGTAGTAACCACTCGTTGTAGATGAAACAGGGAGAGGCATAGAAAAACAGAGGAAATGCGAACATGGGAGCAGAGACTTACCCACAGATGCGATGTGGAAATATTGGGAAGGCTCCTGTTCCTCCTGAACCTGGTGATCCTGACCGAGCCCTTGGCACCGTCATCCTCGGGGTCCTCGCGCCCGTCGGCTTGCTGCCAGTGGCCTGATCCACGGCTGCGGACGTCGAAGAAGTAGGACATCGAGGAGGAGGACGAGGATAACGAGGAGGACGCGGACGAGGACGCCGCTGGCGAACAGCAGGAGGCGTCGTGATCATGGCCGTGTTCCTTGTCACACGCTGACTCCGGCGTGGCCTTCTTCAAGGGAAACGCGCCCCCGCCGGCGCCCAGCAACAACCGGCAGGTGGCTGCGCTCCCGCTCCTCCTCACAGGCCTTGGCGGCTTCTCGCGGCCCCCTCGGACGTAGGGACCCTGGAGCACGGTCTTAGGCGAGGAGAACGAGTATTCCGGCGGCCTGGTCGCCACCTGCAGCCGCGGCGGAAGCTTCAGCGGCACGGGGCGTACCACGGCGCCACGCTCGCGATCACCGCCTACTCTGTCAGCGGGGTGCGGCAGGCTCGCAGCGGAAGCCGAAGGGAAGAACGTCAGAGCGCTGGCCGTGGCCTCACCCTCACGACGCAGCTTGGGTTTCCCGGTCGCGTCCTCCCATAGGAAGGGCACCTTGATGCGGGACCGTAGCGGCGGCGTGGACGGGCACGACGGGGAGTCCAGGCCGAGCACCCTGCTCGTCGTACGCTGCCGTGCGCGGACGTGGTAGAGCGCGGGCGTCTTCCCGCTGCTCACCGTCGTCGCCGTAGCTTTCTCCGTCACCATATATTCACCCAGCTCTCGCTCGCTGCGCTGCTATGATATTTAGACCTCGAAAGCTCTCTGCGCGCGAACAAGACAATCGTCGTCAGGAGAGATGCTATAAAAGCCTGGTCACAGACTCACAGCACGGAGGAGTGACGCTGACGTAGAGTGAAGGAGATGGGCGGGAGCGGGTGCGATAGATCGAGGCCGGCGCGTCCAGGGGCGTAACGCTGATAAATGGAAACCGTGACTTTGGAGACACCACACACAGATGAGATGACATATGAATTCTCTTGCGAGCTCGATCGTGGACAAGCCTGCGCATGGGCAAAGGTGGAGAAACCGATGAAATGGCGCGCCATGAAGTTTTCAGCGACAGGGACAGTGGATGGCCGGCACCCGGCAGGCAGCACCGGCTGGAGACGCTCATGACCCGAACGTCAACGCCTCGTGCTGGTGCCGTCACCTACGCCAAATGCAGCACTCACCCCGCTCCTCACATACAAACTAGACCTGCTGAATTGCTCCGTCCACCTTCGATCCAAATGGAGCGGCCGTTGAAGGAGCGTGGAGCGGGGAGGAAATTAATTTAGACCCGGGATGACGACCTGGGGCTCCTGTTTTTCTCCGTCCTGTTAAAATACTAGTTGAATTCGACGCGGCGGCACGGCGCACCTTTGTATGAATTTTCGTATTAATATTTTTGACATATTTACTTTGATGGTTATATATGTAAGGATATAAATCTTCAGTAATTAATATTTTGATATTTTTTTTTCTGAATTGACACCAAGTTGTAACCTTCAAATGAGTTACATGTGTATTTTCTTTTGTGGACATTTCTTTTTGTACATTTTGTCAGCAAATATTAGAAGGGGAGGTTTAAAATTTTGTTCAAATTTGTGTTCCTAAACTTTGCAATGCATTTATTTTTTCCGTAAGTAATCAGGTACTTTTCTTCTGATCATCCTTGTATATTTTTAGGTATCTTTTTTGGAAAGTATCTAGTACAAATAATTTTTAGAACGTGACAATTTGAATATTTTTTGTATAAAGCACACCTAATTTAGTTAATGTGTGAAATAATATCATTGGTTGTATATGTTTTTTCAGTTTGCATAAACATGCATGTAGATGTGATGGTTGTAAAGATAAAAAAAATCTGCAAATTACGATATTTTTTTGGTATTTTTTTGAGTTGCAGTTTAGAAGTTATGAATTTTTTGAATGTACTGTTTTCTGTAATGTTTAGAAACCCGGCAGCCGGGGCCCGCATGTCAGTCGCACAGGTGTTGACGCCAGCCGCACAAGCGTTGACGCCGGCCCTTGATGTCAGCGGAGGTGAAACGGTCGGCGACGGCGAGGTCACGTGGCGCGGCGGCGACCTCACGCAGGGTGGAGATGGTGTGGAGAAGACAGAGGAGAATGAGGCGAGTTGGATGGGCGGAACCGCATGCCATTTGGTCCCTGGAGTCGCCGATGACGAGCAGTTTCGCGGCGGCGCTCACAAAGCTCCGCAGCGGCGTTTCGCGGAAAGACGGTCGGCGACTCTGGTCTTCCGGGCTCGATTCCTCCGGTTAGGAGGTATAGCTCGACGCGGCGGAGCTCGCCGTGTTGTTAGACCCGAGCGGGGAGGACGGGAGCAGCGGCGGCGCGTGGCGGTGCCGGCGGCGACCCGGAGGTCGCGGGAAAGAGAGGAAGAGGCGCGGTGACTGTGGAGACTTTTTGCGAAAAAGCCCATATGGTTTTTCAGAATTGCGTCTAGGCCTCGACGGGGGCTAATCAGAAAAACACCCAAACACTGTTCATCATTGTTCATCCGGGGGATTTGTGAAATCTGGCCGTCGCCCAATTTTAAAGCGCCGAGAGTTTCAAAATCTCCAACCTTAATATATTATAGGTAATAGGTAATTGGGTAAGATGTCCGTTGCCGTTGCCTAAACGTCCGACCACATGCCCACTAGCTAGTTCAGTCACAATGGGCAAAGCTTCCGTCACTTGGCATCAGCGCTGCATGCAGTGCTAACAGCAACCTAGACCAGCCCGGAACATCGGTGGCTCAAAGCTTCTGAGCCATCGGCAAGAAGAGCCTAGATTAGATTACTTGGCTAGTGCGGTGAATATTCAACTGAGACACCTCGGTTCAAATTCTCATGGATACAAATTTATGCTCTTATTATTTAAAACAAAACTGATTGTGGGGGTTTTCCCCACCGCTTTCATTTTAAAAAAATATCAAGTGCAATATCTCTACTTGATAGATTGTCAAATCCAAGGCGGCCAAGGGATCTAGGGTTTTACTCCACCATTGCCGATGAGCTCCGTACCTGGCAGATTGTTGGTACCGTGATGTGAAATGAGAGAACAAAGCACATTGATGTCAAATACCATTATATATGTGATGTTGTTGCGCAAGGTAAGCAGAAGGTATGCAACATAATCACTCGTGATAATCCTGTTGATATGATGACAAAGCTCAAACTTAGTTGGTATCACTATTTATCCCAACAGCCTATTTGACACCGAAAGTGTATTCTTGTGTGTTTTAGGGAAATTTTTCGTTCATTCTACGAGATGCATTTTTTCTAAAGGTGGAGTGTTATTTTAATGTGATCTAAATTCATATAAAGATAAAGCTAACTTTCTGACGGTATAAAAGGAGACCCATTGTCGATAGGCTTAGGTCGAGTCGTTACCGGTTTGGATTAGAGTTTTGTCATAATATATACCTCTTATAAGCCGCTGGTTGGGATAAGTCGCAAGTTGTAAATCCCGCGCGTTTAATAACCTCACCTGAACATAATGAAAATTTGCTCGATGGTGCCCGTGTTTTTCTCTTCTTGTTGTAAGGGTTTTCCATGTTAAATATTGTGTCCCCGTTAGGTTAATCTTGATTGTGTTTATTGTTTATTTGTCTATCGTAACAGACCAGTTTTATTGATGGCCTTACATTATAAATAAAGGGCGTCGGCTTCGTGTAGATGCATTTGTATCTATACCAAAACCACACTAGAGGGTCACACTAGATGGTCATTTAAGTTGTCTATCTTAATATGCAAGCTATCCTCATCATGCACTCTTCTAACCAATCAATTGTTCATGTCATCCCATTACTAGTTATTAGTATGTCACCCAATTGCCCATACCATCTTTGACTATTGATCCATGCGATATCTCCACGTCATGATTATTTTAGTAATTCAATTGTTCACATCATACATGTTTACAACAGACCGATCAATGTGCGAGATAATTACACAATTAAAGCATGGGAAAGTAATACACCACAATTACTTTATTTTTTAATCGGTTCTCCAACATAGGGAATTTTCCATCAACTGTTTTAAATGATGAAACCATATAACTATTAAGTACCCTTTTGTATGTAACCATTTAAGAAATTCTAAAAACTTGATGTGGCAATATGCATAGGATATATTCAAGGAATCTATTGAAATTTAAATTGTTAATTTCATCTTATCGACAATTTTAATTATCTGGCATGCAACATAAAATTTAATTTGTCAAATATTCAACCATTTCAATCGAAATTTAGCCTCACAAGTGTTTCCTCCAACGGATTTTTTTCATATTCATATAATACATAACGTCATATTTAATGCACTGTTTACCCTTTTATTAACACAATAGAGTCCTATAAATATACCGCTGCAATGCGCGGTGTGTCCCTCAAGTTGAACAAATGAATGATGATCGATATGGTAACCTTTCTTCAATGTGTGTCGTTTAAGATAATCTTCAGGGAGTCATCATGCAGCACAACATAATATGTTGTTTGAGTTTATAGAAGAAACCCTCCTCGAGTGATACGTTATAAAGATTCGGGCTGGCTTTGGCCCGCCGATGTTACAGTAAAAAAACCTATGCAGCAAAGCATAGAGAAAAACGAAGTCACTGTACTTTTTAGACTCATACTCCTATATTTACTTCGTAGTGTTGATTTCTCCTCGGGACTTATTTTGGTGAGGTTATGGAGTTAGCAATGCAGTTTAGGGTTGATCCGTGGCGGTGGTCAAAACTGTTGTACGCATCATGGATATTTGCAAACTATGTAGTATCATTGGAATTAATCAATCAATTTTCATTTAGGCCAACGAGCTAGTCTAAAAATATTTGCTATTATAAATATTTGGAACTTACACAATAATTCTTTTACAAGATATTAGGTTATCGTAGGAACAAAGACAACACATATCTTTGTATAATTTTTGAAATATAAGAATTATTTTGGTTGTCCTACAAAGGATAAACCATGGTATTTAACAAAATAAACACGAACAATTGAATTGTGCGAAATATTGTTACAGAAAATATATTTAATAATTTATGATTGAAGAAGTCCCTCCATTTTCTTCTATGCAAAATACCCATATCCCAAATTAAAATCTAAACACTGAAAGGTTCATATGGAAAGTTGTGAGCCCAATTCACTTGGCTAGTGGAGTGCATGTACAATGCAGCCACCCAGATTCAAGTCCTCACGGGCGCGAATTTGAGTTCTTATTATTTAAAAAAAACTCGCTATGAGAGCTTCCCCCAGTCCGATTTCCTTTTTTTAAAATAGGTTCATATAGATTTGTATATTTGTTCAATGGTGAGAATGAGAATTTGGAGAAAGACATAACCTATATTTTTTTTCCACCGTAGAAAGTTTAGAATGGTGTAGAGTTCTCACCTATATTTTAATAGTCTAGTTCCATCTTTTAAACAGGACAAAAGAATATTGTCTACTCTATTATAATAACTGGTTGGTATTGATAAATATTTCATAAATTTTTTTAGAATTCAAAGAAAAATGAAATTTGTTTTTTAAGGGAAAACCGAGCCTATGCATCAAGCGATGCACATAGCCCTTTATTACTGAGTTCGATAGTTCACAAAATAACAATATTACATCTCATAATACAAGAAGATAAGAAGATGAAAGCCTCAACTAACCAGGACATAGAAATAATAGAGGACTACTAAAGTCTACTAATATGCTACCACGTAAGTCGGGAGAAAAAATCTTGTGCCACCGCTAGTAGTACCCAGACAACATAAGGTCCCGCTGATTTGAAGAAAGCAGAAAGTCCAAAGTTGTATCTAGTGCACCGCCTAGTGAATAACCTGTAAAACATGAAAAGTTTATTTCTTGTTAAAAACAAGATCATTTCTACATAGCCAAATGGATCAACAAATAGTGGAAACGCCAATACGAATCCTAACTTTGTTCTTCTTATATATCATGTTTAACTAATTTCCAAACATATTGAAGACATTTGTAGGGGAGGTATATTATACGTACAAAAGACCAAATGAGTTTTGCAAACAAGCAACCAATAAATAAATGATTAATTGTTTCAGGCGACCCACGAAAAGTGCAATTCTTGTCACCAAGTCAATTCGTATCAAGGAACCACATGAATAATTTAATTTTTAATGGTATTATTAACTTACAGAAGTAAGTTTTTAGAAATCTTGTATGTCCATTCATTAAATTCTCATAAATCGATTTCACTGAAAGATACCATTATGAGTGAGCTTCCAGTGAAACGGATCTGGAAGGTCGGTCAAAGTAATATCCATCAACCTCAACACTAGATGATACCACATGTCCAATTTATTCCCCAAGAGAGTCCTCCTAAACCTCATAGATAACATGGGTGCATTATGCATCACGTCATGAACCGATGCATGTTTGTGTTGCACAATATTATATAATGATGCATATTGATCTTTTAGCGTAGTAGTACCTAACCATATATCGTCCCAAAACCTTGTTGTGACGCCATTACCAATTCAGAAAAAACCACTATCAAAGAACTCCTATTTGATCCTCTTGATACCTTTCCAGAATGGAGAATCATTCGGTTGCACTTCAACATGAGCTAGAGTAGTGTTATGATCCTATTTATTCTGTAACAATTCCTGCCAAACCCCTTCCTCATTTGACAGCTTAAACAGTCATTTGTTGAGTGAATATTTTTTCTTGAGTTCTAACACTTCCACTCAAGCCCGCCTTGATCCTTTGGATGACAAATGATATTTCACTTAGTTAATCTATATTTTCTTCTGTTGTCATCACTTTGCCAAAAAATCCCACTCTTGTGAAAATTTATTTTTAGCCCCGAGAGTTGTTCAAATAGCCATAAGATGAGTTTCACATTAACTATCTCATGTAAATCATGTTCCATAATAAAATAGTAGCATCTGCATATTGTAATATTGATAGGCCATCCTCAACTAGATGAGGGATAAGCTCGTCCACTTGACCATCTTCCGTCGCCCTTGCGTTAAGAATGTCCAACATATCGGCAATGATATTAAATAACATAGGAGATAGCGGATCCCCTTCTCTGAGTCCTTATTTGGTTTGGAAATAATGACCTATATCATAATTTACCCTCACCCCAATACTTCCTCCTTGAACAAACTGCATAATCCACACACACCATTTCGGTGCAAAGCCTTTCATACGCAGTGCTTGTTGAAGAAAGGGTCATTTTACTTTATCATATGACTTTTCGAAATTAATTTTGAATATGACGCCATCCATTTACTTCCGATGGAACTCATGGATAGTTTCATGACGGACGACCATCCTCTCTAGAATATGTTGGCCAGGCATAAAAGCCGATTGAGTTGGCGTAATTATCGTTTGAGCGATTTCGGTAATACGATTAGTACCTACTTTCGTGAAGATTATGAAACTGATGTTGAGAAGGCAAATTGGCCTATATTGCTCAATTTGGATCACATTTTATTTTTTCTATAGCAACGTGATCACTCCTAAATTCAACTTATACAAAGGCAGATTACCTTGTTGTCGTTGACCAAACATTACCCATTAAGTCCTATCTAATAACCTCCCAAAAGGTTTTATAGAACTCAGCTGGGAAACTATCCGGTCTCGGCGCCTTATTTAATTCCATTTGTGAGATGACTTCATACACTTCTTTCACTAAGAAATCAGTTGTAAGAATTCTATTTTCATCTTGCGTTAGCTACGGAATATCATGAGTTACCGTCTCGTCCAACGAAATTTAATTGGTTGTCAAGTGCCCGAACTACTTCTTAATACTCCGAAATATAGGATTTGAGATTCTCTTCTCCTACTATAGTTCCTTCCTCTTATTCTAGTTGGAAAAAAAATCTTCCTATGTTTCCCATTTACAATAAGAAGAAAATATTTCGTATTGTTCCATCCTTCCTGGATATACTTAACTTTCGCTCGTTGTGCCCACCTAGTCTCCTCATCACGTCTAAGACGATACATGCGATCATTTGCCTCCCTCAACTTTTCCCACTCGGATGTTGATAGAGGCAGGCAGGAAGTAACGCCCGGCCAAAAGCTTATTTAATGCTATAGCCAGGTTAATAGCTAATCTATACTTCTATAGCCATCATATTATATGATTGAACTTTTATGTGAGTTTTATGTGTCATAGCGCTACTCTATAGTCAGAAACAGGCTCTTCTATTAATCATGCTCTAAGGGCACGTACAACGTTTGCTGTATAATTCTACTGACTCATGCATTCCATGTAGGTAAATGCATCTATAGCTCCAGAAGGCCCACCTTCTCTGTCTTTACTTCCGTGTTTTCCAATCTTTCGAAGTAAGTACTACATGTTCTACAAGCTTTCCTACAATTTCTCTTCTCCCTCCTAACTTTTCTAACCTTTCTTAGCTAAAGATCTCGCATCCTTTATAAGACTAGTCAAAATGGGAAGTATCATATACTAGTATTGTGTTTCATGTTACTACCTTCACAATACATGATAACATATATGTAGTATCATATATAATTGCATTTATTAGGTTGTAGACTCATATTGCGTTGTAACATGTTATGTTACGGTATTTACCTACACTATCACCTCTCTATCATTAATCAATTATAGTGACACGTCATCTTTTTATCAACATGAAATGTATGATACCGCCTATAATACTCCCATTATAGCTAGTCTAAGCTTCACATGTCACCTGCAGGCAGCAACAATATAGCCATGGTGGCATCCGAGCCTAGCTGGCTTTCATGGGGCAGTAACCTGGGGCTAACGGCTGGCTATGCCTAAGGGCACAAGCAGCGGTAGCTACCGAATCCTACCGCCCCATGTAAAAAAGTTGTCAGTCGCATCATTGTAAATTTTATTTCTCCAATGGAGGCAGCACCTAGCACTCACGTCATGTAGTAAAAAGAAACAGGGAAGGGCAGCACATGCATGCCATGTATCTCTTCCTCTCTCCACTTCTTCTACCGGGACCATGACTTTTCATCTTAAGATCCCGCCTCCTGCAGAAGAGTCATTGGCGTACTGCGGAGCAGCTGTTCTGTCAATCTGAGCCTACGTACCCTGCGGGACATGCCCTAAAGGATCAGCAGAAAAGCAGCTAAGCTTTTAACGCTGCACAAAATCTCTGTCAGACCACTGCACTTTGTGTTGGCAAGTTCAGAGAAACTAGTGCTACGTGGTAACTAGGCTTAATTCTGACAGTGCATGTGTTGAGGGCTTTACCTCGCAATCCATAAGAGAGATCATCCAGAAACATCAACAACCTTAGAGCATCCCCACTTGTGCCCCCCATACGGCGTGCAAAACGACCTTTTTTTAGCCCGTATTGGGGGCGCCGGCCTCGGCGCGGTTTAGAAATTGGGGGCCGACCGGCGCCCAGTCGTACCCCCAATTAAAACATGTCAAAATCTAGAACTTAGTGGAAATTTAACTCCTTCATAGATAGTTCGGCGGTTCATTACACGATAATTTATAAAAAATTAAAAACGGGCAGGAAGCATCGTCAAAAGGGTATTGTTCCCGTTGGCGATATACTTCACGACGTACGCAGCGTACGTCCTGGAGCACCCACCAGCGTCGCCGGCCCTCGGCGTTGAAGTTGGTCGAAGGTGGCCCGGACCCATCGTTGGCGTTGATATGGTTCTGTCGCTGCTGCTGGAAGAAGGTGTTCCACGCGTCGACGTTGTCCGGGTGCCACTGTGGGTCGTTGCGCTCCTCCGCCGTCAGCTCGTTCCGGTGGCCGCGGATGGCGTGGGAGCGCTCACGGCCTGTGGGCACTGGCGACACCGGGACACCGCCGACGCTGAGAACCCACCCTGAAGTTCACCAGAAGTCCGGCTGGGCGAGGTACCCCACCTCAAACAGAGCATGTGCGTCTATCTTCAACAAAGAGCGGCTCATGGCTGGATACTCTGAGCGCGGCTCATGGCTGGATACTCTGAGCGCGGTGGGGAGGTGGCTGGAGTTGGAGAGGGCGGTGTATAGTGTGCAACATCCCCGCCGAAGGGATTTTATAGCGGGGCGGCGAAGGGGTAGGCCAGGGGGCGGTGGCCGCATTTACGCCGATGAGACACGTCATTAGCTGCGGTCCGACCGACCACTGCGTCGTAGGCGCGGAAGGTGAGCATGCCATAAACGCGACGCGGATGGCGAGAAGGAAGACGACCGATCGGTCAAATTTTCTCTGTGAACGGACACGAGTCACTGCCAGCGGTGGCCTAAAGCGGTGCGCGCATTTTTTTTTCCGCCGAAAGTTCATCGCACCGCTCCCGCTAGCCCGCTAGCCCCCTGTGTACTGGGTTCGGCCTGGGGCACCGGAGTTCTGATTGGGCCGAGCCGACGTGATTAAAAAAATAGGGGCCGCGGCTGGGCGACTTTATTAGTGCAAGCACTGCACTGCACAAGAGAATCCAGATAGCCTGACGAACTTTTGGCAAGTCATATTATGGTGCTGAGGAAATCGCTGCTCAACCATCACAGCATCTGCTACTACGAACCAACGCATCATCCATCAACATGGTGTTCTGTATAACAACTCCACGCTAATAACGCTCCAACAATCACCGTTTGCCATGTCCGAGTTCAGAAGGTTGTTTGTAGGATGCCATGGAAGGTGAGCGAGCCCTCGAGGTCCCCGATGATCCGTGCGATCCGCACGTCGAGTCCCCTCTGCACGTCCCGCAGCAGCGCCCCAACGACGTCCATGAACCTCCCCGTATCAACGCCGTCGCCAATGTCGTCTCTAGCCCCGCCGGCTACGGCAGCGCGGGCGAGGGTAGCGGCGATCCTGGACTGCATCTCGAGCAGCTTCTGGCCCGTGGCCACCATGTAGCGCTGCAGCTGGAACGTCTCCTCCAGGAACCGTGCCAGCGCCACGTTCTGCTCCCTGCCGCCCTCCCGCCCTCTTCCCCCGCTCCTCTTGCTCTCCTCCTGCACCATCGATCCAGCAAGCAACCACTTCTTTTTGTTAAGCATAACTGAAACTCAATGAGGAAAACACAGATGCGTGCTCATGCAGATGTTAACCATTACCATTCTCGCGCAGAGGTCTTCGATCTTGTCCTCGAGTGACTGGTACCTCTTGACGTGCTTGCTCACGAAGGAGATCATCAGCTGGTAGCTCCTTGGGTTCTGCCTGCTTCCAGTGGCATCGCTGCTCATCGTTCCTTCCATGCCTTCTTCAGCAGCGGCGGCGGCGGCAGCGAGCTTCTCCAGCGCGAGCTGCTGCTGCGTGAGCCTCTTGATCTTGTAGGACACCGCTAGAGCGTGGATGTCCACCCTACAAGCAGAGGGCTTCTGCTCTGGAGCGTCAGAGCTGGCGGTGCTGGTGGGTCGCGCGCGCTTATTGCCCGGATCGGTGTAGGCGCCCTTCTCTTCCTCGATCTCAGAACGGCATGAGCGATCCGTCGGGACATTACGACGGCCATCGTCCGTTGATCTCCTTGCGGCAGCAGATGTGTCATTGATCGGAACTGGGAAATTGTACGCCTCCATGTCAGATGATTTGCGATCATCCAGCGGAACTGGCTCACTCAGTTCGACAGTCTTTGTCTCATTGCCTTCTGCATAATTTGTGTCGCATGACCTTCGGTTGGCTTCACACGGGATGCAATGCTCGGAAGAATTTTTGCTGCCTTCTTTGTCGGCGAGGGTAGGAGGAAAGGACTCCGACTCGAACGTCAGGAGCTTCTCCTTGAGCGAAGTGTTCTCCTTCTCCCTTTCGAGAACCAGCTGAGCTTCTATGCCGGCGGCACCCTTCTGCTCGTGCTGTGACAGCCTCCCCTCCAGCTCCTGGTTCCGGCACCGTAGCCGTGCCACCTCGACGTCCATGCTCACGGCACGCCACCGGAACGCCTCCAGCTTCTCGTCCTTGAGCCTGAGCTGCTCCGTGAAGGCCTCCAGCTCGGCAGCGTGCCGGTGCCTGATCATGGTCGTGTACTTGCCGGTCTCCATGTGGAACCACTCCTGCAGGTCCGTGTACTCCTCCACAACTGCGATCCGAACAAATGGAAGGGCGCCATCAGAATTCAGAAATCGAACCGGGCAAGAACAGGAAAAAGTTAAAGAGTGTGGCTATGGTGGGTCATACCCGGCTTGTCGTCTACTCCATTGCTGGGATAGCAATCAACGCAGTCGACAGTGGTCAGCTCCTTCGCCACCGGCGACAGCCGGCCTTTCTTGCCCTTCTCGACATGGTCAACGAACAGTATCTTGGTGTCGGGGGGCATCTTGTCGGAGCACCCCGTCCCCGTGTGGTCCACGGCGGCGCAGCGCTGCGCCGACGACCTGGAGGGTCCCCTCCTGTGCCTGGACTCCCACATCTTTCGCCACCGCTCCACCTCCAGCTCCGCCTGCTTCCGCCTTGCCTTGCACATCTTCACTTCCCGCACCAACATCTCCCTGTCCTCCATGTCGATCTTGGACTTGCGCAGCATTGCCGAGAGGATCTTGTCCTTGTGCTCCGCGTCCCGCCGCAAACGGGCCGCCTCCACGGAGAGCTCCGCGGCCTCGTCCCGGCCCTCCAGCGCGGCCTTGAGCTCCACATCCGCCAAATCCGCGCGGCGCGCGGCGCGGGAAAGCTCCGCTTCCAGCTGCTTCTGCGCCGAAGCGAGCTCCACGAGCGACGTCTTGTGCCTCTTCACGTCGGCGGCGAGCTCTTGCACTTCCTTCCTAGCGCTCTCCCTCAGCTCTTCCGACGTCCTCAACTTCTCCTGCGCCTCCTTGCGCCTCGTGATCTCCTGCTCCATGGCCCCGTCCTTGAGCGCCGCCGCGCGCTGGTGGTCCTCCAGCTGCCGCCTCAGCACCAACGTCGCCTCGTCGTGCTTGACCTCGCGAGCGCGAGCCGCCGCGACGACGGCCTGGACCTGCCGCCGCAGCGAGTTCCGCTCCGCGAGCCACCGCTGCTCGTGCGCCGCGAAGATGCCCGCCACCTTCTCGTTGGCCCTGGCATCGTCCGCCCTTCTCCGACGCAGCTCCTCGAGTTGGAGCTCCAGCTCTCCGATCTTCCCTTGCAGAGTGAGCTCTCTGGCGCGCGACCACCGGCACTGCCTCTGCCTCGCTCCAAGATCGCAGCCGCCGGCATCCTGCAGTCTCGGTGCGACGCGGCGTAGAGTGGCGAGGGCGCAAGAAAGGCCGAAGTAGACGGCAGCTTGTTGCTGCTGCAGCGCAGTCCCGGAAAGCGAGGGCGGCGCGCCAGCCACCATGGCCGTGCTGAACTTCCCCGGCCGTTCTTGCCTCATTCTGACTTGAGTAGAGAAGCAGTGCCAGTGTGTGTATCACAAATTCACAATCAGTACAGCCACAAAGCTAACGGGCGTAGGAGTGATGTCTTGACACATCTATATGTGATGAGGATTGACTGGCTGCTGAGCGAGTGTAGTTAACTGCTGGTGCCATCATCGGCCGGCGTGATTGGCGAACGGGGGAGATCAGGAAGAAGGGATGGGGCCTAGCTACATGAGTTGGAGGAGAGAATGAAAAGGATGGGACGAGAAAGCTGTCGCCGGTACGGGCAGCCAGGCAAGTCAGTCAATGAGTGAGTGCAGACTGCGGAGGGGAATCCAAATGGAGGCAGGTGGAATGTACGTGAGCTTAAATTGCCTGTCTAGTGGATAACAGCAGGGAATGAGAAATCTGAGAACGCTCTCTTTTTCAAAAAAAAAAACAGCAGGGAGTGATAGACTACTTGTATGTACCACGGGCGCGCAAATTTCACAACTGGGAGGACGTCCACCCACCACCTGGACCGTTCATTTTCCTAGGGATACGAGCTGCATGCAAGTGCTTTGACTTTTTAATCACCCAAAAATTTCTCTCATCCTAAATCCACCTACCTGGGCCAGCGGAGTGCCAAAAATACCCTTGATACTTTTTTCAGAAAAAAAATCTTGAAAACATTTAGGATCACACCTTAAACAGAAACTAAGTTGTATAGAAGCAATATAACATAAATTTCTCATATTATATATTACCGAAAGATTTTTCTCATATTATGTTGATTATAATGATTTCCGGCTATGGCTTAATAAAATTTATGTTTATGTACTTTTTCAGATTTATGCATTAATATTGTTTCTAGTTCTGTACGATTGTACGCACAAGAATTTCAGAAGAAAAAAATGCATTACCAGTATTTTTTCGTTTATTCATTACCAAGAAATGTAGAGAATATGTACTAATAAGGATCATGCATTGACATAATGCATTAAAATTCAACAAAAATGCATTTCCGATATATATTACACAAGATCATCTTTTTCACATGATTTTTCGAAGAACAAATTAAGGAGATTAATAGACAAGAGCATCTTTTTCACATGACCTTTTGTTATGCTACTGCACGGATTCTAAATAGAATTTTGGTAGTACATAAATCCCCAGAAATTATTAGTACACGATTAAAAAAATGCTATTGCATCTGATATTGCATGAAATCCCTCATTAAAATTCGTTTTTGTTTAAAAATATATATTTACAGATCCGAGCATCCAAGATAACCAGACCATGGCATACATGAGGATTTTTTTACATCCAATAACATAACTGAGCAAATCTCATCCAAGAACAGAACAAATTATTTACTTTTTCTGATGAAAAAAAATAGCAAATCGTATCCAAAAACAGAACGCTGCACAGATATGGAAAGCGGCGATCAATACACGAAGCACGTATAGGAAAAGAGCTAATCAACGATGCACATATATGGAAAGAGCTTAATGAACGTACGGACTAATCTGTCCTAATTAATCTGGACACGAAGAGCCAATCAACAAACGAATTGGACTATTTTGATCCATGGTTTCGGGTATGAACACCACAAACCAACAAAATTCAAGAATCCAAGTTGAATAGATCTTGAAAAATGAAGAACAAATGACACTCATGTCGACCGGATCTGAAATACACACACCCACAAAATTCAAGAATCCATCGGATCTGGGTCCTACACGATCGGATCCACGACCTACATGCCGAGATCTTGGATCTCCTCGAAGAGACATGATGAAATACGGGATGGCCGGAGGAGCTTGGTGAAGGTCGACGGTCGGTGACGACGGCTTGGTGGTCGGAGCCTGTAGGCGGCGGCGACCTTGGCGTATCGTTGGATCCCCGCACCTTCCCCGTCAGCCGTTGTGCCTCCTTCGCCCAGCCTCGCCCGACGCAGCTCCCGACGGCCGTCAAGTGTGGTGCGGTGGTGGATCCCGATCCTCCACGGCCGGAGCTTGGGCAGGGCTGGCGCTGGGTGGTGGGTTTGGTGGCCGGTGGTGCGAGGTGGAGAAAGGCCGGAGGTGGGAGAGGTGAGGTGGTGCCGAGAGGTGGATTTGGTCTCCTTGCTGTGGTAAATAAGAAGCTATTTATCCTCGGACCCACACGTCGGAAAAACATACCTAATTTGCCCTGCCCTGATTTACTTTCCCTAACCACGCGTAGCAGGTCTAGTCAATCCTTTTGCACGAATCTCCAACCATGATCAACGGTGCAGGCGATGGGTGGACGTCCTCTTAGTTGTGGAGTTGCATTTTCGACCTGTTGAGTTATTTTATACTCGTATTGTTTTGCCATCAGGGATGGATCATCTGATTCAACTTAAGGTCCATTTGTCTTCATCCGGCACCTACTAAATAACATACTACCCCTCGTCTGAAATGATTATCGTGGAAACAATACTAGATTGTACAAAATCCAAAACACCTTACGACGATATGGATCGGTGTGAGTATCATTTATTTTAATATGCCGAAGTTAAATTCACATCGGATTCGTCTGTAAATTGCATGATTTAGAACTGAATTTCTTTCGCTTGCACATGAATTGTAAGTGAGATTTAGTGATATTATGTGGCAGAAATTTAGTCAAATTAAGAATCACTAGTTTTTCTTATAAAAGCCTTCTTATAAACATATAAATATTGTTACAACATCTTCAGGACACTCTTGGTTGTGGTCAGAACGCCCAAATATTATCCACGTGGGGCAAGAGAGATCATGTGTTACATTGTGGTTGGAAATTGTCTTCATAAATGTGTCACAAGAGGATATATGTCATATTATTGGCCATTAATTTCATAACCGCGCCTAGAGCCTTGCCTTCAGCAAGTCATGCAAACACTCAAGAGTGTTTCAACGTCATCATTGTGACGTCCTTTCGTGCCAAAAAAAAGGTGTCAAATACACCCGTCGTAATATGCTGCAACTGCAAGTATGAGAGTTTACACTTTAATATGACTTTTATATTGCCCTTGTCAACCAAATGGGGAATGTAAACTCACCAGTCCAATCTCGTATCGGTGTTAAAAAGTCATCATACTAGCTCATGGCTTGCACAAGATGCATGAGCCTATCTCTTTACTGAAGTGTTGTTGAAACCTCTCTAAACCAAAAATTTACTTGTTGAGACTAAAATAGTCATCGCGTAGCATACATGAACAACGACCCACTAATGATTGACCAATATCTGCCCCCATGTAGGACCTCGACAGCAAGGCAAAGTATTTTGCTCATCACATCAAAAATAGAAGAGTCGTGAGAAGCATTAGGTGATCCTCATCATCGGATGATGCATCCCTATATTTATGTAAGAAAACTCATTGTCGACCTTGCGCGTGGCCAAAAGACATCCAGAATGACAGGTGCAACGGCGGAGGGTCTGTCGGTGGCGCGCAGACAATATGGTGGTGGAGACGTCGACAAAATGGAACACCGACAACGGCAGTAGAGGGAGGAGTCGATGACCGGCACATAATTGAGTGGATCAAACCAAATGGGTAACTCGTGTTGGACGTGTCCGGACAGTCCTCACTTGCCACGAGTATCAAGACATGGGATGAAAAATATGCGGATAAAACGAGTCCACAATTTCGACAAACCAAGAAATTGCATTTTTTTTCTATCAAACCGATGGTGGGTGCTGTTACGGCAATCGGCAATGGTCAAGGCCAACTGTACCGGTCCAGGAAATGACTTGCCTTTCTGGCTCCTGCCAACCTTTCTTCCCTGGCTGCGAAATACCCATTTTGTACTGCCCGTATCCACCTGTGGCCTGCCTGCATGTGGCCTCTGATCAAAAGCTGCCTTTACCGTTCTCGTCTTGTCTCCAGTAAAAGGTGCAGTCATCTCACAGTCAACTAAGTCAAGACAGCAAGTACAGTACTCCTACCTAGAACTCAACTAACTTTCTTACTTGACGGTTAAAAACTGTCCTTGCTAGGATTCCATTAACCAAACCCCAAAGAAAGCATGTGTGGAAGTCTGCAAGGCTGAACGTAATTGTTTTTTGCAGATTAATTGCTTTGTGAACGGGCAGTAGTCGGAAGGTTAGGGTTGCACTGATGATCTAACCAGAGTTCAACTCTATTGTTTGGACGTTCGGGTAGCAAAAACTAAGGGCCTCTTTGGATCCAAGAGTTGAAAACACATAAAAACATAGAATCTAATAGGTTTATCATTTACCAGTGTAAAACAGATAATTATAATTAAAATTATAAGAATAGTCGTTTGGATAAAACACAAATATTCATAATTTTGCTGGCGATGTACTCGCAAAAGGCATCAACTGTGACTCTGTGAGATGCAAATGACGCAAGGGAAAATACGTATATAACTTGTATGTTCATAGTACACAAACTGGAATAATTTTCAACAATAGACGGAAAAAGAACGGTTAAATTAACAATGAGCCTGCCAAGTAGGCTTCTATGGGTCTTGGTAGAACATATAAGCAAGATAAGATGTAATCCTCAGTCCATCAGTATGAGCTAATACATAGTATATATTACCTACCATTGTATTCAAACAGCTAACGTGTGAATCTTCATATGATTTTCTGCTCAACTTTTAATTCGGGAATCACTTGATTGACTGGACAGAGATAAGCATGTATCAGTTTCATTCTCTTATTGCACAGCTTAAAGTCCCAGGTCTCTGAGAGAAGTTTGATCTTAATTTTGTCCAATCTGAGAAAACGAAGAAGAAAGATTGGACTAAATATTTCATCTGCATGAATAAGAAAGATATTATGGGTGCAGACAAATAAGCACTGCAATACTAAGAGTAGTACAGAAACTGCATGCTATCAGACTATCACAATCAAGAGTTAACATGCACTAAGAAGTCAAATGTTAATCGATACTGTAAAATAGAACAAAATAACTAATATAGGCATAAATTCATTCTGAAAATGATTAAGTTGTTGCTTAAGTACCTTAATCAACTCACTTGTAGAGAGCAATGTTTCCACAACATGTTTACTGGCCTGCAATAAATTTTTGTAAAATACAACCACAATGTAATTCCGATAATTGTAGAGACATTTATCTACTTTATACATAGTCACTTACAGCCTCATAGCAATTACTATATAATAGGGAAAAAGAAAATATCTGACTGTCTACCTAGTTGGACCAGTTAAAATAGGTCAGATTGACAAAGATTACACAAAAAAGTGAGGTAGGTTTAAAGCCATGACTTATGATTAAATGAGAAGGAAACTACATCAGTTCCAATTAATTTATTTTAGTGTTGTATAATAGGACGACTTGTCAAATAGAAAACTAACATAAACTACACATAACTAATTGTTCTCTGTCAGAATTTTCTTCAAACCAAACTACACATAGGCTGGTGCACTAATAGTTCTGGACATGAATTCTTTTGCTGACTCAAACAACATAAAATACATAACATCACTGATGCGGGAACTAATTATATACGCCACAGCTACAACATTCAGTTGTTATTATCTGCAAAATCAGTTTGTAATTCTGCCAAGTTAGTTATCACTTACTACAATTGCAGCACAACCAAGCCAAGATTTGATTCTGCCAAAACATTCAGAGACGTGTAGTCTTCAGGTATGGACAAAATCAACACATGCACGCACATATAGCCGCACACAGTCAAGACTATTATTGTTAACTGATAATTGACGAATGCACAGGAAAAATATATATGTCCCAGCGATACCTTTGTTGTAGGAGACTTTGGTGCAGGGTAACCTTCATCGCTAGCTGCATAGTGTATCTTTCTCTTCTTTGCAGATTGATCTGTGAGGTTTGCTACTGGGTTGTCCAATTCTGTAAGCATTCCTGTCATCAGAAGTTGTAACCATTCCAACCACGAGTGCAGGATCAGGGGAGTCAAGCACCGGGGACAGATCCCCTCTTATGTACCGTAGGTAGGGTGCCCAGCTGCGGCGGATGTTACAGATTGCAGCATGCTCCGCTTACTCATCTCCTTGACAGTAGAGGCTACCAACATCAGCTGGATCTCGTCCTCGTCGTTGTCTGCAGGTGGTTCCTCGATACAAAACAGCTCCCTGCAGATAATTTCTGCTGAAGGTTTCGTTTAGATGTCGATATTCAAAGGGTTTGATTTAGTTGGGGATTTAGGGTTAGAGGGGATTGGGGTTCTAGCTACTACTCCATTTTTGTGAGTTGGGAGAGGAAGGGGCAAGGGGAACCCTGGCATGGGCGCATGCGGAGGATTCCGGCCTCCACCACCCACCGGAGCTGCTGAGCATGGGGCTCGCATCGGAGAAATTTTGGTCGAGCGGGTGGACGGGGCAAAGCACGCTGGCCTGGGCAGAGCAAGAGAGGAGAGAAAGGATAGGTTGGAGGATGTCCGGAGTAAGCACCTAGGCGCCGTCGCGGCTTCGGGGCACGCATGACTCGTCGTGGAGGAGAAGGGCAGAGGAGAGGTCCGAGTGTGTGGTCGCCGGCGAGAGAGCTCGGCCGAGCTGGGGCGCGTACCTCAGCGGAGTACCGCGACGGCTGACAGACACGCACGGGAGCGCAGCCTCGAGGTATGCGAGCGCGCGGCCGGCCAGAAGCGCCCATGGCCCGTCCCCGTCCCCCATGGATGCAGGACACACACACCTTCCCACGTCGACGCGGCCGACCAACGTCGACGAAGAGAGGGCCGAGGTAGTGGTTGGTGGTGCCCCGGAACCGGGTCCAAAAAACCATACAAACTGTACAAAAGAATCGCACAGACAAAGGTACCCGCCGCTCACACGACACAAGTCGAACAAACGTCACAAACACACACCACCGGCCCCGGAGCCGGCGTCCTGGCGTAGCAACCATATCGACTTTCGTATGGCCCGAAAGTGATCCAGTCATGGTCAACGAACCCTCTGCCCTCGCAGTTTTCATCCAAGTTGCCACCAAAACCACCATGCTCCGAGGCCGCCGCCCCGACGTAGCAACCAGATTGACATTCGCATTATCCGAAGGTGATCCAGTCAAGTTCGACAAACCTTCTGCTCACGCAGTCTTCATCCAGGTCGACCCCTGAACCCACGCTAGACAACGGTTCCGCCTCATGGTACCATTGTAGCGTGGGAGACCGAGACCGCCGTCTCGGCGCACCGCCACCGTCCAGGGCCGCCGCCCCGGTCATCCGCTCCCTTGACAACATAACCACCCGCCAAGCCGTCGCGAAACAACCACACCGCGAGGGCCAAGAGCTCCAAGACGACGCCTTCAAGAAGGTATCCAAAGGAGTTTAGGTTTTCACCCGAAGATCTTGGCACCAAGCTGAACGGGAATCCGGCACCTAGAGGGGGGGGTGAATAGGTGCTATTACAAATTTTAGGTCTTTTCAATTTTAGGCTCAACTCAAAGGTAAATTCTCTAGATATGCAACTACGGTGAATTTACCTAAATGAGAATCTAAGCAATAACAAGAAGCAAGTAAGGGAGTAAAGGGTAAAGGGAACCAAGTGAAGCACGCGGAGACGGAGATGTAATCCCGAGTTCCACCCAAGGGTGTACGTCTCGTTTGGAGAGGTGTGCGCTACCACAACAGGTTAGCCGCAACGCCACAAAGGCTCACCTTCTTCTCCGATGAACTCAACCACAAAGGTTTCGAGTCCACCTTCCACTATTGATCCCCTTTTAGGGCGGAGATCGAATCCCTTACAAACGCTTGAGGAACACACCCACAACTGAATTGGGGGCTCCCAAGAAGGACCACAACAGGTCAAGGACCACAAAAGGTCAAGGTAACACCAAGAGTACTACAATGGTGAACTAGGTTTTCCCACCGGAAACCCTAGCCACGAAATCCCCAAATGAATGGGGGAGAAATGTAAATCCCTTCGGTGACGATGTAGATCTGGGCCTTCTCCTCCAATCCTCCAAAGATCTATGAATTTGGGTGGGGGGATTGGGAGATCTTGATGAATTGAGCTTTCAAGAATAGTAGGAGAGAGAAAGTCTGAGAGCTCAAATGTTCTTGAGTGAGTGAGGGGGTATTTATACTCCCCCTCAAAATCTGGCCGTTGGCTGTCTTGGTCACCCGGAAATTCCGGTATAAGTTGCACCGGAAATTCCGGTGCCCCGGAATATCCGGGCCTTTGAAAATATCCGAGCTGAATTTCCGGTTGAGATCAGAACCAATTCTGAACTTGACTTAGCCGATTTTCTTCGGTTGACTCGGAATATCCGAGTCCTTGAAATTTCCGAGCTGAATTTCCGGTTGGAGTCAGTGCCACTTCTGAATCTTGACTTAGCCAATTTTCCTGAGGTTGACTCGGAATATCCGGTTGGTGAACCGGAATATCCGGGTCCTTGAAATTTCCGGGCTGATTTTCCGATTGAAGTCAGTGCCACTTCTGAATCTTGACTTAGCCAATTTTCCTGAGGTTGCTTCGGAATATCCGGTGGGTGAACCGGAATATCCGGTTGGTGAACCGGAATATCCGGGTCCTTGAAATTTCCGGGCTGATTTTCCGATTGAAGTCAGTGCCACTTCTGAACTTGACTTAGCCAAATTTCTGGGGTCGACTCGGAATATCCGGTTGGGGAACCGGAATATCCGAGTCCCTGAAGAATTCCAGAAACTCTTTTTCTCTACAATTTGGCTTTAAGATTTGTGATATGAGTTTCACCCAAACTGAAATACTTAGCAATAGGATTAGTACATCATTGGTATTGTTAACTAACACACAAAACACTAGGGATTAAGAAATGTTCTTTCAATCTCCCCCTTTTTGGTGTTAGATGACAATATCAAGATTTGCAAAGAAACAAACAGCAATATCATGTTTTTGGCAGAAAATGGCTCCCCCTAAATAAATGCAAGTATGCAACACAAGATAACAGAGGATAGGAGCAATTTTATAACAACAACCACAAGATATCACAAAGGAGAAACGAGACAAGATGAAAGATTATGGAAGCAGTTGAGACTTAGATAGATTTTCATACCTTGTGTATATAGAATATGAAGAGAATACCAACACAATCAATTTGAGGTCTCAACCATAATATAGAGATAGCATCAACCATTGTCTCAATACACAGTTATCACAAATGACAAAAAAAGGAGAGTTTCACAAGAAACTAAAAACACGATAAATCGACACAAGCGCAAATAAATGATAAACGCATAAGCTTGTGCCCGACCCTTGCAAATCCCCGAAGAAGTCCTAGTAGAGCAACTTCTCCCCCTTTGGCATCGAAACGCCAAAAAGGAAGAAGAGCGATGCTACGTCCCATGGAAGTCTTCAGTCCGAGGGGTCCTCCTCCTCATCATCATCAGCATCAGCCTCCTCATCATCATCATCCTCGTCCTCATACTCCTCAGACGCTGCCTCCTCATCCTCATCTTCAGCCTCCTCATCATAGTCATAACCTGTGGTGTACGAGCTGCCACCAAGGTCCTGGTCAATCAGGGTCCACGGAGCCAAGGAACCCTCGTTCCACTGAGCAAAGGACAGGGGCTCAGACAGATCAGCAGGAGCAGGAGAGCCAGAAGCATGGTGGAGGATCAAGTCTTGCTTGTAGTTCTGCTGACGGCGATCCTTGTAGGCATTGTATTGCTCCTTACGGATGTCCACATTCATGCACAGGATGTTGCGCTGGAACCAGTTTAGCTTCTTGACATGCGTATGAGTGGTGGGAACATGAGTAGAGGTAGCAGCAGCCCTCCTAGCATCACCCATGAAAGATACACCTGGAGCTGATGTAGTCGAAGGCCTAGGAGGGGGCTTGACCACAGTCTTCTTCTCATAGAGCTTCTTGAAGTCATGTGGCGTCAAATCACTGTTGCTGACGTTGAGGTTGGGGAACTTAAACAGGAGAAGCTTCATGATGTATGGAGCATATGGAATGGAGACCCTGGTGGTCATAGCCTCATACATCTCATTGTAGATGTAATCCATCACATCTACTCTCCAGTCAGTGTCAGAACCCGAGTCCTCCACAATGCGGTTGGCGTGAAGGAGCAGGTTGCAGAGAGGGGTTACCACATTATCATTGTTGCCACCACTCGGTGCAATGTTCTCACGCAGGATGCGCACAAGAACATCATACAAAGGCAGCAAGTTACGAGATAATCCAGGGGTGGCTCCCACACCATATAAGTGAGCTGTCTCCTTCTTGTTGAGCTTGTAGGAGTGGTGCATGCGAGTGCCTTGGGGATTATCACCATCAAACCTGTAGTCCAGTACCTTGCCAAACTCCTCGAAGTTGGACTCACAGTAAGATTCCCCAGTCATCCATTTCATGGTCTTCTTCGAGTCACCCTTGATCACTAGGGTGGCGAAGAACTGCATAACAAGCTGCCCGTTGTAGGCACAACGGATGAGCGCCAATCTCTCCAAGCCCATGGTCTTCACAATGTGGATGGCCTCAGAAAAAGCAGTCTTCTTCTGTAGGGATGCAAAGTCAAACGGGTGCATGGGTCGAATTGGCTTCGACAGAGAGAGGTATAGATCCACAAATATATGCTCTTGTGCTTGGCACCAAAAACTGCGATCATCGAGAGATGTGTCTCTTGCACTGAGGTACCAGTCCCCCTGCCTTAGCTGAGAGTAATCAACAGCATGCATCTTGGAATAGTTCAGACGTTCGGAACTAGAGGCACTCTTTCTCTTCTTAGATGAGGGCTTGCTGGCAACAGCTTTCTTCTTTCTCTGAGGTGCAAGGCCCTTTCCTTTGTTGACAGATTGCTTGGAAACAGGTGCTCTAGCAGTGTGCCTTGATCCCCCTACGGACTCACTTCCACCTGAACCTGTGAATTTGAGCATAGATGGTAGCATAAGGTAAGGGCACACAAGTCAGGAGGTAATACACACATTAGATAGGCATTCGATGGATCATATGTAGTTAAACATGAGTTAATCTTAAAACTGCTCTGTTTGGCTCGGAATATCCGGGTCAGTCATGACCGGAAATTCCGGGGGACCGGAAATTCCGAGTCACGATGGACCGGATATTCCGAGTCAGACAGAAACTACAAATCTGAGATTTGACTCGGTCTAAAACTAGATCGATCCAATGTAATGCAAAACTAATGTATGTAGAAGGCAGGGAATAGTCCTAGGAACAATCTCTACCAAGCAACATTGAAACAAATAACTCCACATCAAGATCCAAAAGAGGAAGAAGAAAAGTGAAGTTACCCTCATCCATTGAGGCCATTGCTTGGAGGAGTGAGTTCCCGGGGCGGAGGAGGAGCAGATCCGGCCGAGAAAGAGGTTCCCCGGCGGACGGAGTGCTCCGGAGGGGCTTGGGAACAGCAGGGGCGGCGGGTGGAGGAGAGGGAGGTCGGGGGTGGAAGAAAGGCACTAATGAGCCCTTCACCCCGAGCCTGCCCTTATATTTCTGGACAAACTGCCAGACCGGATATTCCGGTATAAGTTACACCGGATATTCCGAGTCACCGGATATTCCGGTTCAAAATGAACCGGATATTCCGACCTGCTGAACCAAAATCCCAGTTTTCAAAAGGATGACTTGTGTGCAATAGAGAGAAATGTTTTCAGGGGAAAGTAGGCTTGGGATAGATTTCCAAACTGATATTGGTACACCATACTCAACTCACAACAACCAAATCGAATCAAAAGAGCCAAGTTGAGTAGGTTTCCCACATGCATGAGAAGGAGAGCAAATAGCAACATAAAGCTCCAAATAACATCAACTCTTCAAGGAGAAGAGGTTGGTGGCCGAGGCCACCGTGTAGGAGTGTATGGCATGTTACCGCGAAGATGTATCTTGGGTACATAACCAATACTCGTCGTTTTAGCTCATTAGTCACAAGAATGAATATAGAGATAAAAGAACACTTGCTATCGGCATAATGGGGGGAGGGATGGTCCAATGTGTTAGGACCGCACTCCCCCTATTTCCATGCCTACATCTAAACTAGATAAGATGCAATTACGCCCTAGGTGAGTGTGCAAGCGATCAAGCCAAGGACCTCGAATCAATGATATTAAGTTCATTCCTCAAAAAGCAAAACCTTCCTTCCTCAAGGGGCTTCGTGAAGATATCCGTCAATTGATCCCTTGTGCCCACATAAGATAAGTCAATGTCTCCACGGGCCACATGATCTCTTATGAAATGATGGCGGATCTCAATATGCTTGGTTCTTGAATGTTGCACCGGGTTGTAGGCAATCTTGATGGCACTTTCGTTGTCACATAGAAGAGGCACTTTGTCACAATTGACACCGTACTCCTTTAAAGTTTGCCTCATCCATAGCAACTGAGTGCAACAACTAGCGGCTGCAACATATTCGGCTTCGGCGGTGGAGAGAGATATGCAATTTTGCTTCTTAGAAGACCAACTCACCAAGGACCTCCCAATAAATTGACAAGCACCGGAGGTTGACTTCCTATCATCATGATCTCCCGCCCAATCGGAATCCGTGAATCCACATAATGAGAAATTTGCATCCTTGGGATACCACAATCCATAAGTTGGGGTATAAGCCAAATATCGAAAGATTCTCTTGACCGCCACATCATGGCTTTCTTTAGGAGCCGCTTGATATCTTGCACACACTCCCACGGCTAGCACTATATCCGTTCTAGATGCACAAAGGTAGAGGAGAGATCCAATCATGGAGCGGTATACCTTTTGATCCACATCCTTACCCTTCGGGTTGAGCTCAAGGTGGCATTTGGTTTGCATTGGAGTAGAGGCACCCTTGAGATCAAGCAACTCGTACTTCTTGAGCATGTCTTGAATGTACTTTGCTTGGTTGATGAACGTTCCTTCCCTCAATTGTTTGATCTCAAATCCGAGGAAGAACTTCATCTCACCCATCATAGACATCTCAAACCTGTCAGTCATAAGCTTAGAGAATTCTTCGTTAAATGCTTTGTTAGTCGATCCAAATATAATGTCATCCACATATAATTGACAAATGAAAAGCTCCCCATTAACTTTCTTAGTGAAAAGTGTGGGGTCGATTTCCCCAACTTGGAATCCACGGTCTACAAGTAGTTCTCTAAGGTGCTCGTACCACGCTCGTGGGGCTTGTTTAAGGCCATAGAGTGCCTTATCCAACTTGTAGACATGGTTCAGATACTTGAGGTCCTCGAACCCCGGTGGTTGCTTAACATAAACAAGTTCATTTAGTGGACCATTTAGAAAAGCGGATTTAACATCCATTTGTTGCAACTTAAAGTTATGGTGAGAGGCATAGGCAAGAAGAATACGGATTGACTCAAGTCGAGCCACGGGCGCGTAGGTTTCTCCAAAGTCAATGCCTTCAATTTGTGAGTAACCTTGAGCCACCAATCTTGCCTTGTTCCTTATCACCATGCCATGTTCATCTTGCTTGTTCTTGAATATCCACTTGGTGCCGATAACATTGCGGCAATCTTTGGGTCTTTCCACCAACTTCCACACTTTGTTGCGCTCGAATTTGTTGAGCTCTTCATGCATGGCATCAAACCAATCTTTATCTTCAAGAGCTTCAAAGACCTTCTTGGGTTCCACCATGGAGATGTGAGCTTGATGTTCACTAAAGCTTGCGAGTTGTCTTCGGGTAGAGACCTTGCTTCTCACATCACCAAGCACCTTGTCAAGAGATAGAGCTCTTAATTCTTGTGAGGTGCCAACCCTATTCAAGCGGCGGATCTCGATTTCCCTCCGAGTGGTGGGAGGAATCGCTTGATCATCTTGATCATTCAAGTCTCCGCCTTGACTGATTTGATGGCCTTGATCAACCATTGGAGTGGTGTCCATTGGTAAGGGAGAGGGTTGATCTTGGCCTTGCGAACTGCCACCGGGAATGTCAGCAGGACCGGATATTCCGGGTTCAGGAACCGGAAATTCCGGACCACCGGAATTTCCGAGTCCATCTTGACCCGGATATTCCGGTCCTCCGGAAATTCCAGGAGCAGCTGTAGAGTCTTGTTCTTCTTCTTGGCAAGGGGCATTGGGCACGGTTTTGTCGATGGGTGTTTCTTGTGTTGGGGTGGTCACCACTTGTGAAGAACTTGGTCCTTGATGATCATCCTCATAATAGAGTTCAACGGGGCGGTGGACTCCCAACCCCATTCTTCGGATAACATCTTGAGGTTCATCATCACCTACACCGGAAACACCACTTTGCTCCACGAGGCAGCCGTCATTCTCCTCGAACACCACACTACAAGTTTCTATGATTATGCGCGAGGCCTTATCATAGACTCTATAAGTGTGGGATTCGGATCCGTAGCCCACAAATGTCCCTTCAAGAGACTTAGAATCAAACTTGCCCAAACGAACACCTTTGATGAGGTAGAAACACTTACAACCAAATACACGGAAGTAGGAGATATTGGGCTTGTTCCCGGTGAGCACTTCATAAGGTGTCTTCATGAGTCCTTTGCGAAAGAAGAGCCGGTTGGATGAATGGCAAGCGGTGTTGACGGCTTCGGCCCAAAAGTTGTGAGGGGACTTGAACTCCGCCATCATCGACCTTGCCATCTCAATAAGTGTGCGGTTCTTCCTTTCGGCTACACCATTTTGTTGGGGAGTATAAGCAGCGGAATACTGATGACGAATCCCTTCTTCACTAAGGAACTCGTTTAAGGTGTAGTTCTTGAACTCGGACCCATTGTCACTTCGTATCACCAAGATAGGGACATTGTGTTGACGTTGAGCTTCATTGGAGAAGTCGATGATAGTTTGTTGAGTCTCCATCTTCGTCTTGAAGAAGAAAACCCATGTGTATCTTGAATAGTCATCAACAATCACCAAGCAATATTTCTTGCCACCAAGACTAGCTTCCGGAATGGGACCAAAGAGGTCAACATGGAGAAGCTCCAAAACCCTCTTTGACGAAATGATGGTCTTGCTTGGATGGTAGATGTCATGCATTTTTCCTTCAACACACGCCCTATACATTCGATCCTTCGAGAAAGAAACATGGTCTTTTAGTCCTAGGATATGGCCACCCTTGTGGAGACTTTGCAAAGTCCTCATGTTGACATGGGCTAGTCGGTGATGCCATAGCCAACCCAAGTCCGCCTTTGCGAATAGGCACATTGTATGGGAAGTGGTGACTCCGGAGAAGTCAACCACATAGAGCCCATTCTCAATGTACCCAACGAAAGTCACATTGAGAGACTTGCTCCGCAAGAGAATGACCATTTCCTTTTCGAAGACAACGGTATAACCCAAACAAGTTAAGGAATGGACGGAGATCAAGTTGAAACCTAGGGACTCGACAAGCAAGACATTCACAAGTGTGATGTCCGGTGCCACTACCACCTTGCCGAGCCCTATTACCTTAGACTTAGAATTATCACCATATGTAACGGTCATTTGATCATCATTGGGCTTCAACTCCGTTACAATATCCTTGCTTCCGGTCATATGACTAGTGCACCCACTATCAATTATCCATTTCGATCCTCCGGAAGCAAGGTCCTACACACAATCAATTCTTAGATTTAGGTACCCATTTTGCAATGGGTGCCTTTTGGTTAGCAACATGGGTCTTTGGTACCCAAATAGCATAATCAATGTAACCATCAAAAGGACCAATGTATCTAGCATAGACATCCCCATAATAATCAATATATAAAGCATAGTTGGGGTTAGTTATGCCCGCAAAGTCATTACGAGTGGGAGTGCCCCTTGTGGCATTTCCACTCGCAATGTCAACCTTCTTGGCTTGTGCGGACTTGGTCTTCTTCTTGATCTCCTTCTTCTCCTTGGCAACATAGCCTAGACCTTCCTTACCCTTGTGGGGCACTCGCTCATGAAGAGGAGTAGTGAATGTCCCCTTACCTTTATCAAGAGATGTCTTGGGCTTGGTTGCCATAGAAGGAACAAACAAAACCCAAGCAATACCCTTCACAACATTTGCATTAGCATTCAAAGGAGTAGAGGTGCTAGGTTTCTCAAGAGTAGATATCCGAGATTGGAGTTGATCACGAGACTTGAGAAGACGTTCGTGATCACTTGTCAACACCTTGTGAGCATTGTCAAGTGACTCGAAGTCTTCGCAAAGTCTAGCATGAGCAACTATAAGCTCGGACTTTTCATTTTGCACAATTTTACATTTAGCAAAGTAGAGATCACGATCCTTAGTGATCTTAGAAATTTGCTCCTCAAGGAGAGCATGAGCTTCTTGTTCATCTTCGAGAGAGGATTGGAGAGACACCTTAGCGTGTGCATCCTCTCTCTCAATCTCACCTTTTAGTTCAAGCTCATCCTCAAGCTCACCTATACGACTCATGATTGAGCCAAAGTGTTTCTTTCCTTCTCCTTGCAAGTTAGTCATGAATTTATCAAAAGCAATGATTTCTTTCTTGACTTCTAGGCTCATAGCATCATCAATGTCATGTGATATGGAGTTGAGGGATAGTTGTACCTCGGATGTCTTTGCCATAAGACATCTTCCATTCTTGACGATGGGGCTCTCATTTGGTGAGGAGAAGAGTGATGGAGTTGTGGAAGACATGGCTAGTGCGGCCACTTGCGTTGGAGTATCCTCCTTGTCACTATCTTCATCATCGGTGGGATATTGCTCTTGATCACCAAGACAATCTTTTGGTTCTTCTTGAAGAAAGGCTTCTTCATGGGCATGGGCCTCTTGCCCTTCGTCTTGGCCACGAGCCTCCCACCATGATCCTATCTTCTCTCCCATGGGCAATCGGCAACAAAGTGGCTCTTGTCATCACAGTTATAGCAAAGTCTCACTTTGTTGAATGGCTTTCCTCCGTTGGGGGGAAACTTCTTGTCAATCCTTGCTTTGGCCCTTCCGGGGTTCTTCCAAAAGGTTCTTGCCGCAAGACCCATGTGTTGAGTGAGAGTGCTTGAGAGAGCTTCACTAGATAGCTCGACTTGATCATCACACTCCTCTTCATCATCCTCTTCAACGGTGGCCTTCAAAGCAATTGAGGCATGCTTGTGCATCCCTATGGCTCTAGCTCTTGCATCTTGTGCAATCTTGGAGGCCACCTTGTATGCGGTCATCTCTTGCATAACTTCATTGGATGTCATCTTTGCAAAGTCATGTCTCCCTTGGAGTGTCTTCAAATCCGTGTCCTCAAAGGGCATGAGGGCGGTCAAGAACTTCCTCTTGATCCAAGCATCATTGATGTACTCCGCCCCGAGGTTCTTGAAGGAGTTGGCAACCAACACCAACCTCCGGTACATGTCCTCGTGGCTTTCTCCATCCAACTTGTAGAACCCTTCCACCTCATTGCATAGGGCATCATACCGGTTCTTCTTCATGCTCTCATTCCCAACGAAGATGTCGGAAAGAGCATTCCAAACTTCCTTGGCGGTGGAGAATTGTTGAATGAAGAGCGGTGGCGTTGAGTTGGCTATCAACCACCTCTCTTCTTGTCAAGTTGGTTGGATCATGGGGCTTGTATCCTTCTTCAATGATGCGCCAAAGCTCAATGGAGGCACTACATAGATGAGACTTCATTAGAAACACCCATTGAGAGAAATGAGTAGGTTTAAGCTTAGGAGGATCACTTCTAAAGTTTACATGAGGGTGAGGGATAGGAGGGTTAGGAGAGTAATTATGGTTGACATTATGAAATTCCTCTCCTTTGGGGGTGTTAGAGGAGCTAGGTGGTTCATCCTTTTCCGCCATCCCGGGAACACTTGAGGTAACATCTTTGGACCCATCCGAAGATGACTCCTTAGAGTTCCCCGCATGTTCCTTAGGAGGAGGAGAGGGAGAAGTAGCCTCGGGCTCCTTAGACTTCAAGAGTGCCATGAGCATCTCATTCATCTTGAGGAGTTGGGCCTCCAAGGACGATCTCATATCAATAAGATCGGCCATGGTTGCCCCTTTGGCTAACGCCTCCTTCTCCGCCTCTAATTTTTCACGGGCGGCCCTCTCGGCATCGGATTCCGTCATCGTTGCACTTAGCCTGTTAAGCCCTTAAAAGTGAACAAGGCTCTGATACCAATTGAACGGGAATCCGGCACCTAGAGGGGGGGGGGGGTGAATAGGTGCTATTACAAATTTTAAGTCTTTTCAATTTTAGGCTCAACTCAAAGGTAAATTCTCTAGATATGCAACTACAGTGAATTTACCTAAATGAGAATCCAAGCAATAACAAGAAGCAAGTAAGGGAGTAAAGGGTAAAGGGAACCAAGTGAAGCACGCGGAGACGAAGATGTAATCCCGAGTTCCACCCAAGGGTGTACGTCTCGTTTGGAGAGGTGTGCGCTAGCACAACAGGTTAGCCGCAACGCCACAAAGGCTCACCTTCTTCTCCGATGAACTCAACCACAAAGGTTTCGAGTCCACCTTCCACTATTGATCCCCTTTTAGGGCGGAGATCGAATCCCTTACAAACGCTTGAGGCACACACCCACAACTGAATTGGGGGCTCCCAAGAAGGACCACAACAGGTTAAGGACCACAAAAGGTCAAGGTAACACCAAGAGTACAACAATGGTGAACTAGGTTTTCCCACCGGAAACCCTAGCCACGAAATCCCCAAATGAATGGGGGAGAAATGTAAATCCCTTCGGTGACGATGTAGATCTGGGCCTTCTCCTCCAATCCTCCAAGATCTATGAATTTGGGTGGGGGGATTGGGAGATCTTGATGAATTGAGCTTTCAAGAATAGTAGGAGAGAGAAAGTCTGAGAGCTCAAATGTTCTTGAGTGAGTGAGGGGGTATTTATACTCCCCCTCAAAATCTGGCCGTTGGCTGTCTTGGTCACCCGGAAATTCCGGTATAAGTTGCACCGGAAATTCCGGTGCCCCGGAATATCCGGGCCTTTGAAAATATCCGAGCTGAATTTCCGGTTGAGATCAGAACCAATTCTGAACTTGACTTAGCCGATTTTCTTCGGTTGACTCGGAATATCCGAGTCCTTGAAATTTCCGAGCTGAATTTCCGGTTGGAGTCAGTGCCACTTCTGAATCTTGACTTAGCCAATTTTCCTGAGGTTGACTCGGAATATCCGGTTGGTGAACCGGAATATCCGGGTCCTTGAAATTTCCGGGCTGATTTTCCGATTGAAGTCAGTGCCACTTCTGAATCTTGACTTAACCAATTTTCCTGAGGTTGCTTCGGAATATCCGGTGGGTGAACCGGAATATCCGGGTCCTTGAAATTTCCGGGCTGATTTTCCGATTGAAGTCAGTGCCACTTCTGAACTTGACTTAGCCAAATTTCTGGGGTCGACTCGGAATATCCGGTTGGGGAACCGGAATATCCGAGTCCCTGAAGAATTCCAGAAACTCTTTTTCTCTACAATTTGGCTTTAAGATTTGTGATATGAGTTTCACCCAAACTGAAATACTTAGCAATAGGATTAGTACATCATTGGTATTGTTAACTAACACACAAAACACTAGGGATTAAGAAATGTTCTTTCACAAGCCAGTCGGAACGAATCAATCTCCTCGACGACGCCAACAAGAAGGAGAACGACGCCGCAAAGGCGCCGCCGTCGTCGGCACAAACCGAAGTCTGTGCAGGGATTTCCCCAGATCTTGACTCGACCAAGAAGCTGGGAGCAACAAGCCGAGCAGGGGCGCTGTTGCCGTCCACGTAGCTCCACCAGCCGGCCCGAGCAACCTCCACCTCCACCATGAGCAGGAGCAGAGACCTCCCGCTGCACGCACTCCCGCCCACCACTGCATCAGCTCCAACAACACCTCCAACGCAGAGCACCATGCCAACCATCGCAGCGCCACCGTCCGAAGACCCCAGCATGCCCTGCCGGAACCGCCTCCGAGCACGCCCAAAAGGGATCTGAGAGCACGCCAGATCCGCTCCTAGGAAACCACCCCACTCCGCTCCCGCAGACCAACGCCCACGGGAAGAACCACGATGCCACCGAGGAACAGAGCCGCCGCCCGACGACCCACGCCGGCCAGCCGCCGGCCGTCGCCCCAGATGACCAAGTCAGCCACCGGCGCCACCAGCAGAAACGAGCCTCCCCCACGACACCTTTGGCACCGAGGGGGGCCGCCGCCACCACGGCGCAGAGGCCGACGGCAGCGGCGGCGGGAGGAGACCGGGCAGGAGCGACGGGCGGCGCTCGAATGGATCGCCCCGGTGCCGCCTAGGGCAGCGGCACGGGGACAGAGAAGGTCTGTAAGACTCAACTTTTTCCGAACGGTGTTTTCATAGATAGATTGTACTTATGCATGCGCACTTGCTCAAGTAAGACGGACGTAAACTGATGGGATCCCAACGTACACATCATTGGTCGAATCGCGTGAATACTGGGTACGTGCCCATTCCTGTGAGTTAGGCAGCAAGATCAAGTGCACGCGTGGCTGCATCGATCGATATGTGCCTTCTTGTTAGTTTAGAGCTCTCGAGTTCTTGGAGAAGGTGTTATTAGTTCGCAAAAGGCACATATGCGTAGAAGCACTAGCTTTACAGAATGGCCTTCTGCGATCAGTTGATCATTGTTCTAGAACCATTCTGTACCACCGAACAATGCAATTGTCTCAACGCTTTCTTTGGGACAGAGGGTTATTTAGGAATTTGACGGAATGAATTCCCATCTAAGAATGAGGGACCCTTCGATTCATATATATGACTAAACATGCAAAAAAGTATATACGCTGCATTGCAATGTCACCCTCGCTCGAGTCGTACAACATGGTTTTGCATGGACCAACGTTGTTTTATTGTGCCGAGGGAAAAACAACAGAGGTTTGGGTAGATAAAATTTTTACAATTTTTTGAAACGGGCACAAAAGTTTTACCGGCGAAAATCGATACACACAAACCAAACTGAACCACTCACAATGTAAGAATTTCACACGGCCACTGTGAAAACCCGGCAAACTCCACAAACACCTAACAACCGCAACCCTTACCACTTGAACAACATCACGTGAATCTCGACTTTAACACCTCAGCAAGATGCAAAGGGCAACATCTAAGCCACAAAATATCAAAACCAAGAGGGCAAATGGGAAACCAAAGTCATCCATCAAGCCATCGTGGGTGTCTTTCCTACAGTGCCGCTCCTTTGGTCTTTACATTTGAATGACTTCTCCTTCCAAAAGGTTGCATTGAAAGGTAGTCTAGATGAAACTTTAAGTGATCTCAATCCTCCAAATTGTGTACAAATTCTGAATTAGGCCACATAGAGTATGTGAACACCTTGTTCACCGCTAGAGAGGTTTTTTTGGAACTACAACACCAAAAGAGATTGACAGGCCAAACTACCCCGGATATTGCAACTTTCCTAGATCTAGAGGGGGGAGGCCTAACAGCCTGTGAATCTCTTGACCAGCATCCTACCTACTTGTCGATCATCAAACTCCTTGGAGGCAGGAGGGTTCGGCAGTCGACATCAATCTTCTGGACTATCAAATAGGTCCTAGATAGTTTTATTTGGATTATGACCTTGAAAATTATATATGAATCCTTATTATTTATTTTCTCTTTCTTGATGGTTTCAAACATTTTTCAAAAAATAGTTTTGTATTCCTTTCTCCTTGGATAGAGGTTTAAAATCATTGTTCCTCGCTTTTGCATTAAGAATGCAATAGGACAAATTATTGCAAAGATATAAGGACCAGAGCGTGAAACAATAAGTCGTGACAGGTCAGGTAAGATAACAATCGAACATTATCTACCGTATTACGTCATCATCAAAGAGTAACCTCTGCCGTGTCAATTTTCATACACACACGGTGTACAGGACTGTGAATCACATCTAGCTGATACAAAAGGCATAAGACCTGCAAAGGATTATTTTTCTTATAGAAAACAATTCGTTGCTGCATATATAAGCCTTCCACCAATGCAACACATTTCTTTATTTGTTCTCTTCTCTCTGCACTCAAGAAATAATTCCTGGAAATTCATGTGGAACATCCAAACGGATGTAATTCATTTACGAGTTTTTTTGATTCGTGAGGGATCCAGCGGCCCCAGATCCAGGTGCTTTTTAATTATTTATTTTGTATTATATGTTTCAAGCAAGCCTCGATATTTAATTGGCATATCGAGGAGTTGAAACTTACAAAACAAGCATCATTGCGCGTTAAGATAAACAAATGTAATTAGATTGTGACAAGCTCCGGTAGATTGCTCTAGGGAAGCTCAGCTATTCGGATTGGAGCTGTCTTGGGGCTTGATACAGCTAGCTTGCTCTAGGGAAGCTCAGCTATTCGTATTGGAGCTGTCTTGGGGCTTGATACAGCTAGCTTGCTTGCTAGATGAACAATAGAAGGATCTTATGACACATCGTGCCATGCATTTGAGGTCGATGATGCAAATGACAACACGTGTTCAACTTTAGATTTTTTTTACGAACACAGTATAGACGTAGACGCTCATAAACATACACGTACAGACACCCCTATGAACGTCCGCACGCAACCCTGCTCCTATGAGCACCTCCGAGAGACTGGTCCGGCAGATCTTGAGGTTGACGAAGTCACCACATGCGACTCGTTGTTGACAGGCACGTCACCTACTAGTGAAAATGTGTTGGATAAATACTGTAAAATCCAGCAAAGTGTGAGCACACATGTCAAGTCTAGAACTTGAACCTGGGTGGGCTAGATCCACAACCAACCAGCTGAGTTAGGCCCACTTCAATTTAAAAATTTATTTTGATTCTTGTTCTTTCTAAATTTCTGGCTACGGTTTTCTGCTTCAAGGACATTTGACCTATTTTAGTTGCAGAACTAATTCCTTGCACTGCATGCGTTGATAGTTAGCAATGTCCATCGGCTACTTTCCTCTTTTCAGTTTCTAGCTCATGTCCATAAGCATCTTCTTCAGTCTCACCTTCTCCTTCATCATCTTCCAAGGTGATCATGGCTTTAAGTTGTTTGTTCATCTTGCAATGAAACTTGTGCCCATGGAACCACTTCTCACTGCACTGAAACACTTAAGTCATTTTTACAGAAGCATTTACAGGCTCTTTCAATTGGAGTGGCAGTGGCCTTGACTGTCTTGTAAGCAGTGTTTTTTAGGGAACTCTAATCTTTTTTATAACTTACAATTACTATCAGGTCAGGGTTTAGGGTACAGAGTACTAAAACAAGAAACTAAAATAAAATAAAAAGCACTGAGCTGCTCTATTTAAGAAGAATGAGATCGCATCATAAACTGATTTCTCGGTAAACCTCTTCTTGAGCTTTCTACAAATTTTCAACCATGGTACTTAATCAATATCTATCTGAGAGCTTTTCGACCAAGTGTTTGCTCTGGGAATAAAATACATAGTAGCAATGTGTACCTTTTGATCATCCGTTGTTTGTGCCAAATTGTCCTGTTAGCCATTTTGATCCAGCCCTCAGTATGATATTCATCAAATTCGAGAAAGTCCACTTTTTGCCCTTTTGCATTACTGAAGGCTTAACAGCAATGTAAATAAAAGTGCAGAACACTGTAACAGAACTGTAGTTTAGAAACTACAGTATTTATTCTGAACTCCCCATGCACGCCAGGGAAGGGGTCTGAATCTGATGGCTCTCCCAATGATACTCCACACCAGCCCAGGAGGGAGTACTTCTAGAATTGTCATGAAATATCATTAAAAAAGCGACCGCCAAATCTGAGTTTTTTTTAAGCAAGGGAAGGACCCCGAAGGGTCCAGACTGCATTAATCGGTGGGGGTACAGATTACATCAAGAACCAGGGAGAAAACCAAAATTACACCCAATCCCTTGGCTTTTACAAAAAGGACCTCACATAAAAATTGAGGAACGCGATTGGGTCCTTCTCCACCGAGGTAGACGATGAGCTTCACCCTGCAGCCATCCACGCCATCGCCGGGGACGCAGCCACTTGGAGACGGAGGGATGATGAACGCTGAGGACGAGCTGGAAAGAGGCCTCCGGAGCGGCACATCGGCCTGGAGGTATGAAGAACCATGGCGCACGCAGCACCACGACATGGAGTGGCCCCTTTGGCCAGAGGTAACGACGGTCGAAGCTTGCCGCCATTGATAAACTCCAGGAGCAGCAGCCTGAGAATCTTCCCAAAGAGCAACCAATCCAGAGCAGTTCTCTTCTTCCCCACAACCTCCGTGGCATAGAAAAGCAGTAGCTCCGAAATCAGCAGCTCCAACACAAAACGAACGATTATTGAGGCAGCAGCGGTCGCAATAAGACGCTGATGTACTCCTCCATGGAGCTCCAGCAGGCGCCAGATCCTCCCACTCCAGTGGCACGCTCGCCACACCACTAGGGTAGCTGTTGCACATCCTCCTCCATGCACTCTTCTTCCTGTCCTTCACACCACCATGGCAAGCCAGGAGAAGAAGACCACAAAAAGCATGGATAAAGGAGTACTTATTGAAGAAGGTCGCCTGCAAGTTGCCGGCTCCGCCCTTTCTCCACCTTGGAGCTTTGACGGAGTACATCTCGCCGGCGCGGTCGACGCCGTACCCAAGCATCGGAGCCACAGACCTTCGAGGGAGAGAGGACGACATAGCGCCATTCGCCACACGGGACAACTCTCCAAACAGCAAACGAAAACCTAACCGACTTCTATACAACTCGGGCCGGCACCCTAGATCATCTTCGTACCAGCCAGCGCGCGCCGATGGTAGAAGCGGCCGGATCTAGGCCACAGCGACGGTGGACTCTCAAAGCAGCGAGCGAGGTAGAAGACTGCTGGGACGAGGGGTTGAGATAGAGATGCCAAATCTGAGTGACATGGTGTTTATATTTACAAAAGGGTGCCGATCCTGACTTCTGAATCAAAATGATGCATACACCATCCGTAGTTGATCAAAACAAAGTCAGCCGCTCGGCAATAAAAAGTCGCTACAACTATGATGGGGTGACCATGATCAAAGCCGCGTGCCTTGACCGCACACCTACACGCATCTTCAGGCAAAGATCAACGACATGGTCATGCAAGGCCAGCCGGCGACGTCACCATGACGCCAAACAACACCACCACGCCCTCGTCCATTACCACGCATCTACGCTGAGACTCCACTGCACCATGTTGCCGAGTCACCATTCTCAACGGGAAAATGGCACGCCGCTCCACCATTAGACCGCTCCGGGCATCCCGTGTTCCAAAACGATCCCCCAAGAGAGAACACCGATGGTGTTGTTATCGTCCGATCTGGTGAACCAGATCTAGGGTTTTCCCTGGAACATCATGGCGGAAGGCAGAACAATCATAACGACGACATCTTCAACAAGGCAACGACACCCACAGGCGCCACCATCGTTGACTCCGACGTCAGAGCCCGGCTCTCACCGCCATCATCAACACCTTCAGATCTCCGTGAGCAGAGGAAAGATCCGGGCATGACACGCCATCGGAGTGAGCGGCACACCCGAAATAACCCTACCGGTCAGATCAGCCCCACGCCCCGCTCCAAAGATCGGACCGCCGGAGCCGATGCACTGCGCCTGAAGGGCCAGGATTCACGATATCCGCCACGCCGTCGATGCAGGGCTTCAACGTCGCCATCACGCTTGGCGGCCGCAGCACACCCAAGATCGGCAGCGCCCAGCCACGCCGACCCGTTGAACTTGAAGCTCGAGCTCGCCAGATCCCCCCCCCCCCCCCCCCCCCCCCCCGCGGCGTTGGTAGGGCTCCCCTTACCGCCGTGAGGAGCCGACAGGGATACAATCTCTGTGACTTTGTGAACCAGGTAGGAGCACGTGAGTGTCATGGTGTATCAGGTCAGGGCACAGCGCTTCACTGTATTGTCCGCCATCAGCACTAAAACAAACCAGCTTTCACAACTACTTTGGCAAACAAACAAACATCTTCATAATGAACTGTTTTCAGCGGTTCACACCTCAGGTTCAATAAACACCATATTCACCATTCAAAAAAGCACATGCCACATATAATGCTAATCGACTGAGCACCCTGCATGCCTCCTGAACTAGATGGTAGTTTCAGTGGTTGGCTGTGAGGGATGCACGAGCCCGTGCTGCTGCCGCTCTCTCCAGTGCCTTGAGCCGGTTAGCCTCCATGCGCGCCTTCTGTTCCTCTGTCAGTTCAAATTTGCTTGGCTTGCTTCCACTACTCTTCTCTCCATCTTGATAGTTCTTGGACTCCCTTGGATCCAAGGGTTCTCCAGCGCCTCCCTCGCCAGGTCTGCTTCCATGCTCCTGTTGTATCATCAACAATAACACAGCATTAAAGGTATGCAAAACATTCATACAAACAACAAATTCCAAAAAATAATGTGCAGAATGTCTAGGCTTGAGGGGAATCCGAAACAAATGTCCACTAACAGCTTCTGTATTTTTTAGGAAGCTTCAGCTTTATTTCCATGGATTACATGAATCATATGGAACTTAGATGTGCGTTTCTTATAGCTGACAACTACTATGTCAAGTTCATAATGGCATAGTATTACTTACAACAGCAGTGTTCTGGTAGATTTCATTCAGCAAATCCTCTTGCATGGGATCAACATCGGTACTTTCCACCAGTGGTGGATCTATATCTTCTTGCACTAACTCCATGACATGATTGTCCATCGATGGAGGATCAGTCCCCAGGATTGTGTCTTCCTGTGTTGCTCCATCTGAGACAGAAAATGAGCAATGCCATGGTTAGAACGTCTGAAACACAGGTTAGGGATCCAGACACGTGCACCTCTAACCTAAACGACTAAAGAGTTATGTAAGTGCACTGTAAAGAAAAGAACTCGAACCAGGTTCTCCCTCTGGCATGACTTCTTCCACTGTTGGTTCATGGAGTTGTGTAGGATCTCCACCTCTGGCCACTCTATCCTTTAGTTCAGAAATGCATCTCTGAAACAATGGCAGAGTCAGTGCAGAATACATGGGTCCAGGAAGAATAAGGTAGATTGGCATGATGGAAGCAACGAAACATAATATACAACACTAGCTGTAAAGGCATGGTACACCATTAAAACCTATAAACATTAGTGAAATAGCACAGGGACACGTTATTTCAGCACACATTGACCATAAACATACTCCTGTAACATCCCTTTCTCAACAGGAGTGGCATTATAAGGAGCATGAAAAATCCTTTTGGCGTGTTGTACTTTATGAAATACTCATATTCGCTTACAGAAATCTTCATGTGGATGTGTTGCAGGTAATTGCCTTTAGTCATTAATATACAGTCCCTGAAGTGATTTTTGAGATTCACAAAGCCATCGTGCCATTGTGAAATAGTAGCATAGTAGATCAAGTAATTATGTTTCGACCATCCTATCTACTGGGACAAAAATAACATATATCTTGCTTTAACCCCAAATGAGCAAACATAAACCATTAGTCTTAAGGGTTTACTTAGGGGTCAAGTAAGCCTTGCTTGGGAGTCAAGGAAACCCCTCTATATAAGGAGTGGAGATGTATCAATCTAATCAAGCAAGAATTCAGAGGAAAACCCTCCCTCTTGCCCGGCCGTGGGACAGGATACCCGCGGCCGGCGATCCAGCGCGCCCTCGCAGCTCTCTCTCCCTTTCCCCTCAAACCCTAGCAACCATAACATCTGGTATCAGATTGCCTAGGTCTCATGGGTTCCAACGGCCCCAACATCGACACCACCTCCGCCGCCGACACCACCGCCATGCTCGGCGCATCCGCGCCGCTGGAAACCGCCGCCGTCACCGGCGCCCAGGGAGCCGCCGCCGCCCTCCAGGCCGCCGCCGCCGCCGCCCCTGCCGCGGTCCTCGCCCTCCTGCCCGCGGCGCTGACGGACATCGCCGACAGCCTCCGCGCCCTCCGCCTCGACTTCGCCGAGATGAGAGCGGGCCAGCACCCGCCCCCGCCGATCGGGCCGCCCGCGCCCGCCGATCAGCCACCGGCGGCAGCCGTCGCCAGCAAGGGGCGCTCCACCGTCCAGTGGCCAGCATCGCCCTCGCCGCTGCCTGCCTGGCTCGACGGCCCGCCCATCTACACCGAGGCGGCAGCACAACCGACGGTCCAGCAGGTCGCTCCCACCTTCGGCGGCCCAGGGGGTTTCGCCCCGCCACCGACGGCCGCGCCGTTTGCCCCACCTCGACATCCAGTCTGGGAGAAGATCGATGCGATGGCGGCTTGGGCATCGCAGCACAAGCGGTCGCCGCCGGCGCCGACCCCCGCAAAGCCATCGCTGCCACGCTTGGCCGCGACCACGGCGTCGGTCACCACGGCGCCGCCGTCCTCGACGGCTGCCCACCACGTGTCAGCGGTGGTGAAACTACAGGCTGCTGCGCGCGGCCTCCTAGCGCGTCGGCATGTGCGGGAGATGCGTGATTTCCAGCTGCAGCGCCTCCAAGTTGCGCTTCACGGCGCACGGGACCTCGTTCTCGTCCGCTGTGTGGGAGATCTTGGGCACTCGATTTTCCCCACGGGCGGCGGGCACGCTGTTTTCTCCGCGGGCAGCGACCTCCACGTCTACGACATCGCCAGTCAGCCAGCGGGGAGAAGACATGGTGTCACAGACGGGACCGCACCGCGTAGTGCCACGGCATTCCGCCGCCGGCCGCCGCGAGGGCTCCCTTGGTCCCAATGGCGTCCTTGGGATCCAGGGGGCTGCACACGCATTTCGGCGCGCGGAGGATTCTTGCCACATCGTTCGGAGTCAAAAATAAAGAGTCGGAGTCTCATTCGGGTTAGCTTATTTCAGGTCCATCCACTAAGCCGAGATGTAAAAGGCTTAGGTCAATATAAGAGTCGGAGTCTTGTTAGGTTGCAGCTCGAGGACGAGCTGCGTGTCCAGGTGGGGTGTAGTGTTAGAGTAAGTAATGGGCCTGGGCCCATTAGTCTTAAGGGTTTACTTAGGGGTCAAGTAAACCTTGCTTGGGAGTCAAGGAAACCCCTTTATATAAGGAGGGGAGATGTATCAATCTAATCAAGCAAGAATTCAGAGGAAAACCCTCCCTCTTGCCCGGCCGTGGGACAGGATCCCCGCGGCCGGCGATCCAGCGCGCCCTCGCAGCTCTCTCTCCCTTTCCCCTCAAACCCTAGCAACCATAACAGTTCAGTTAAGCATACTCTGGAGTCTGGACACTGCTCAATTCACCTGTAACAGCAAGGAAGAAAGAAGCTTACCCTAACACGGATACTGGACCCAACTTTCTCAACTTTGCGCACAAACTGCTCGAAGGAGTAATAAGGGATCAAGCGAGAGTGCCAGTCAGCGTAAAGCTTGATCAGATTGCCAAGATCCTCCACCTGACAGCAATACACAGACTCGAAATTAGGAGGGCGGAAGTGGCTAGGACAAGCACACACGTACTGTGAGGAATTTAGCAGGTTACACGCATACTATATATGCCACACACAATCTATAATCATCTCTCTGGTTATTTTAGCTTTTGATGCAACATATGCAATAAATTACTGAAATTTACAGGCCGTCTATTTTCCTTTGTCTTTTGCAGACATTATAATATGATGATAATTAACAAATAACGGATCAGCCCACTGCAAAAAAAACAGGTATCAAAGTCGAACAGATCAACCCAATGCAACAAAAAAATGTATAACAAGAACGTGCAGATCGCAAGTAACGGAAGTGACTTTGCATCTACACGGATTGATAACCTAATTCTAATTGCACAGAAACTGCGGTGAAGAAAGGAGGAATCGTCGTCCTCTGGCTGGAGTTGGTCGTCGGCAAGCATATACCTCGTGGCCGGGCCGGGCGCGGGGTTTGAACGCCTTGGGAAAGAAGCGGAGGACGTATCCCAGGCCGTCGTCGGAGAGGAGCAGGTCCGGCGTGAGCTTGGGCCGCGTCGCCCTCTCCTTCCTCTTCTTATTGCCGCCTTCCTGCGGTGCCTCTTCCCCCTCCCCCGCCGCCGCCGCGGGCTTGGGTGGCTGTCTCGGCTTGAAGGGTGCGAACCGGGAAGTGGAAGGTGGGTAGGAGGCGTCGGCGGTGGGGTTTGGTTTGGTGGAGGAGGGCGCCGGTGCGGAGGGGCAGTCGCGTGACCAGTGGCCCGGGCGGCCGCACTTGAAGCAGCCCGTCGGGGCCGACGCAGCCATTGTTGGGAATGAAGGAGATCGAATTGGGGATCTGGGTGGGCGGGGGAGAATTACCGATGAGTTGGCGGGAGCAGTGAGCTGGGTTGGCGCCATATCATCCAATGTTTCTGGGGGCCCATATTCTTAAGCCTCAGCATGAAGGTGCTAATGCTGCTCCGCCCACACGGAAGGAAAATTGGGCCGGTCCATTGGTATTTGTTTCTCAGAATTTTACCTTACAAATTTTTATCGTAATTACTACTCCGTCCAACCCAATATAAGTGTCGTGAGTTGTATTACTATTACCAATTACCAACTGTAAGTGTCTAGTTCATTTTCTATGACACTTATATTGGATCGGAAGTAGTAAATTATAAGGCATAACCCTGAAAAACTAGATTATAAGGCCCAAAAATACTAGAAGTTTTCTCTTTTGATGTGTGATGTCCGAGTGAATTTGAACATATATCTTTTTCGAGGTGGAAAATTTGAATAATTTTCAATTGATCTGTTATGTTTCTCACGTCAATATCTTCAGGATTATATTTCACGTTCATAGTTTTTATTTATTTTACTGCAAAACTAATATATTTGTACTTTGTGCTACCTTTTTCCAGTAAACTCGTATTTTGAACGGTGCGGCCGCTTGGGGATGGGCCTTTAACTGGTCTGCCTTTTTGTGCTTCGTACCCCAGATTATTAGGAAAATAATTCTGATTTTTTTCTTTTGGTGTGATTCTTCTTTCGATGTGCTATCCATGAGAGAAGTCAACTGCATATTTTTTTGAGATTGAAATTCTAAATCATATATATTTTCGTAACTTTCAAAGCAATATATTTGTACTCGTATGTACTGTAAAAATTGTTAATTGCCCTGTAAAAATTGTACGGCTAATTTCTTTGTGCAGCCACGTGTTACACGTTAACGGCAATTGTTTTATTTTTATTTTTTACACAAAGAGAGGGCACAACGTGCCCAATTTCCATTAAGTTCAGAAGCATTTTACATCAATGATTATAAAACCCAGATTTTGCAAGTGCAAAGAAGTCGCAGTAACTTGACAAGAAGATGTGCTATGAGCCGAGTTCCTGTAAAAACAAGTAGGCTCGGAATTTCTAAATTTCCTAGACTCGCACAACAATGGGCTACTCCATTGAACTCTCTTTTGAGAGATATGGAAAATTTTGTGGCAAAGAGGAGTAGCAATTTGCTGAAATTCAATTACTGGTTGCCTAATCTTTCAAACCATTGCAGGGTGATCAGCCACCGGGGCAACTGTAGCTCGAGCCAAAATAAAGGATTCAGTGAAGAAGGTAGGCTTCTGGATGTGGAGCTGACTTGCTAATTCTCCGGCAAGGAGCAGCGCCAATGCTTCCACCATAAGAGGAGAGGAAACCTACTAAGACGTCAGTGACACATGCATGCTCTTGGAGACGAAGGTGAATTCTAAGACCCGCTAGAGATGTTGTCAAGGTTTTAGAGCCTTTCCAAACTGCATCAGAGAACAATTTGTTTCTAGTAGCAGGTACACAGAAATTGGAGAAGTCTTAACATTGCATCGATCCGTGTAACGCACTGGGATTTATCCCCTTTTAATTTGGTGAGTTTTCTTTTTGCATCGACATGGCATCGCATTGCATCGCATTAAATTAATTTGTTGCATTTAAATTAAATTTCCATAATTAAATTCAAACACATTTCAAATTAATTAAAATTGTGTTATTTTTAAAATCTTTTACAAATGTTAAAAACTAGTTTATTAAATTGTCTATTTTAAACTAAAAATATTTTTTATAAGATTCGTGTTCAAATTCATTTTCGATTTTATTCTAAAAATATAAACTGAAAAAGATAAATGGTGACAAATAAGGCCCAAAGCCCATCTAACCCCAAACCCTAGGTTTTGTCCCCTGAAAACTTTTCCCACCCCCTGAAATTTTCGCAGCCGCCCCCTCCATCTTTTTCCTTTTCCCTTTTCTCTTTTCCCCCTCCTTCTCTTTTCTTTTCTTTTCTTTTTCTTTTCCTTCCTTTCTTTCCTTCTTCTCCTTCCCGCAACGAGCCCGCACGGGAGGAAGAAAAATTCCCCAGCCGCACGAGCCCGTGCGCTCCTTCCCTCCCAGCGCCCGACGCCTACGCCCGCAGCCGCGCCAGCCGGCCCGCCGCCGCCGCCACTGGGCGTCGCCCCCGACGCCGAGCGCGCCCTCGCCGCCCCGGCCCGAGCGCGCCTCCCGCTCACGCGCCTCCGGCCGCCGCCCGTTCCCCGCCGCCGCGCCCTGCTCCGGTCGGCCTCCTCCACGCTCTGCGCCCCTGCCCCGGCGCCGCCACCTCCGCCTCGCCTCGGCCGAGCTCCCCATGGCCGCCGTCGCTCCCGAGCCCGCACGCACCCGTCGCCCCCACGCCTTCCCCGTCGACCCCGCACACTCCGCCCCGCCCTGCTCCGGCCTTGCCTCCGGCCGAGCGCCGCGCCGCCGCCCCCTGCTCCTCCCGGCGCCGCCGCTGCCCTGCTCCTTCCCCGCCGCACGCCGCGTCTCCGCCGCCGGTGCGCGCCGCCCCCGCGCACTCCCGTGTGCTCCCTGCCGCCCGCTCCACGCGCCTCCCGCAGTGCGCCGTTGCCTCCGACCGCCCCGCGCGCCTCCACTTGCTCACCTCCACCCGACGCCCCGCGTCCCCGTGCGCTCGCCGCCGCCGTGCGTTTCGCCGTCCGCGCGCGTCCTCCCCTGCTCCGCCTCCCGCGCGTGCCGCCGCTCACCTCTGCCCTGCGCAACCCCGTGCCTCCGCTCCGCTTCGCCGTTGTCCCTGTCCGGTGACGCCTCGCATCCGCCGCCCGCAAGGTGTTCGACACAATGCCCACAAGAACTTCGTCGCCACTTTTGTCCGAGTTGTCCACCCTTCGTGGTGTTGCTACGTGCGAGTGCCTCTTCCGGTGTCGCGTAGCCGTGACCGCCCGTGTTCGTGTCGCGGTGCCCGCCCGTGCGCGTTTCTTTCCGGTGTCCGTTGCCGTGCTCCTACGTGTCCGCGCCCGTCAACGGTGATGACCGAGTAAAACTACCCCGACCACTTCCACGACACCGACAAACGATGATGCCCCGGTTCCGCGACGACTACTTCCTCTACGGAACGAAGACGTCGGTTTCGAACCCTAGTTCCCCTGATCCGACGTACGGACCCAAACCCTAACCCTAAACCTATTTTATTAAATGTCATCTATCTTGTGCATTTCGCATCATAATTACATGTGTTGCATCTCTTGGGTTTGCGGGTGTAGCAAATCACCTAAATAATTCACTATGGAATGTGTGGGGTAATAAATATATAATGCCATATTCCATTTAATTTAATTAGATCACCCATGCCATGTGTTGCCATGCTAACCAACATTTAATATTGCTGGTAAATAAATAACTTGCACCTAAATATTAATTGCCGGGAATGTTTTCCCGCTTAATTTCGATTAATGGCTTTTGTTTTGCATCTTGCCATGTCATGCATCTTTCTCATATGATCATGCTGGATCTTTTGCCGTAGTTGTAAAATGCATCTTTTGCGCTTCCAGTGTTTGTTGCTTCTTCGCGGATACGACGTTAAGATGTGTGAGCAACGACAAGATCTGCTTCCATGCGGGATTCCAGACAAGCAAAGTTTGCTTGTTTATCTATACATTGTCTTTCATTCCTGTCGTTGATCTCTGCTACCCTAGTATTCGATTCTTATCGCGATCCCATCACATGTTTATCCTGCAGCCCATACAGCTTTATCCCCACATCCCATCACTTGTTGTTTGTTTATCTGTTGGCCTTGCGAGTCGTAGCGCATGCTTAGAGTTGTTTGTGCGAGTCGTCTGTTGGTCTTATGTTTCATCTACTTGGTATGATAGATTGTTCTACTTTAATAAAATGCTATCTTGTGTTGGGGTATTATAATTAAATGATAAGACACCAGACGGAAGGCCTTGCGAGGTGCTTTGTTCTGCTCAGTGTCGACCTAGGAACTGAGATTTTATCCGCGGATCCAATTTTGAGCGCACTAACCACTTGTGGGAGGCCCTATGGAGCCCCCCTCGACTTTGAACGGATCTACAGCATGTCCATGTACCGCAAGTAGTTCGGGTTTTCCATTTGCTCATATGCATGTGCATGATGATGATGATGATGATGATGAGAGGGTATGTGATACGGGGGGTCATATAGGTGCGGTACGACACGCAGCGGACAGTTCCTACTGTGGTTTGAGCCGCATGGTGGCGTAGACGCAAACTAATGAGTCCGCAATTGAGATTCGGCCGGACTCCTGACGCGGGTAACAACTCATATGGGTGGCACTTGGACTTGCAGTAGTGAAGGAATAAGTCGTGTTGAGAAGCCCTGATGCTTGCTTGGGTTGATCATGCGAGTATGGGTACAGTAGTGCACCCCTGCAGGGTATAATCTTATCGATGAGCCGTGTCCACGGTTATGGACGACTTTGGTGATGATGCTGGCTAACAAGATCTAGACAACTTGCACCTAATCAATGTTAATTAAATTGACTAGTAATATAGAATTACTTTCACAATAAATTATAACTAAAACTGTTCAACGTGTGAGTTTCCCGAATTGCTTCCTCATACTTGGTTGAGGGGGGTAATTCGAGAATGGGTTATGATTGGTGGTAGTTGTAGATGTTTACTTATGCGCTCTCTTATCCCTCTCTGATTAGACAGAAGTTCTAGCGTGTCTCTTTAGGTTGCTAGTGCTGCTGCCGCTAAGTCCACCTCCCCTATATTTTAGGAGATGGTGTAGAAAGTAGGCAAGTCGGTTTGCTTGCCAGGGAGTGCCCTGACCCTCTTTTGGGATGTGCTTTATGTGCAGTCAACAGGTTTGAAGTCCGACGACGTTAGCTTGGGAAACCCTCCGGCTTGGTTAGGCAGGGATATGGCGTCATCGCTTATCTTCAGAACTCTTAGTCCAGTTTGCTTCTTATCCGTAGTCGGATACTATTCTGCTTCCGCTGTCTTTTAAATCTTTGTATTGTATAATTTGTATCTTGACTCGTTCGAGTCGTTGTTGTAATATTATCTTTGTTGTATTTGTGGATGTATCGGAACTGTTATAATGTTATCACAATTCCACTCACATAATGCGCATGTTTCGGCGTGCACATTATCGTCTGGTGGGCGACCTAAAATCGTTATTATGCGGATTTTGGCGGGAACGCTTAAATCTATATAGTACCGATTTTAGGGCGTCACAATCCGGAATAGCAGAGGCAATTTCCAAGTCTTCTAACAGAGCTTTTGTATTGACTCAGATGTCGTAAGGTGAATTTTTAGGGCGTCAGAATCCGGATTTTCAAGTCTTCCAAGATGAATTTTTTTTGAGAGGGGGCTCAGATGTCGTAATCAGCTCGCTCTAATCTTGTTAAATTAATGTATCGGCCAAACTACTTTGGGGACATGACAGGAGTAATCATAAAACGAAAGAAGAAAAATTAAGGGCAGTAATCTTCTTTTGAAACGAAGAGATTTGTGCAAAGGTTGGATCGATTACACCTGCGGGATGCTATGCTAATCAACACCCCGCTTCGTATATACTCCCTCCGTTTCATATTAGATAACTTCATTTTATCAAAAAAGTGAATGTATCTGGGTTTATAACATATCTAAATATATCAACTTTTATCTAAATAGAAGTTATCTAATTTAGAACAGAGTGAGTAGTATTTTACCAGGACAACTTTTTCTTCTAAGAACAAACTAAGTCCTGTTCGATGAGGTCTCCTCCGTAAAGTACGTGGAAGCTCAACTCTGCAGGGCTGTCTTCCAAGCACCGATAGTAGGAAAAGATCGTCACCGAGGTTATTACTTGACCTGGTCACCAGTCAGTTGTTCACTCATCCGCCCAGCAGGCCTACCACGGAGCCGACGCCCATGCTATGTGGACCGTTGGTGCCCTATGCGGGGAACGGGCCAACGCGATCGCGTCGCGCTGCCGCCTGCCGGTGGTGACCCCCACGGGCCACCGCGGCCGACGGTCGACGGCGCCGTTCGTGACACGTATAAGCCGCGCTCTTGCTGTCTGCTGTGTGCGTGACTAGAACGGCGATAGGGACGGTCGCCCGCAATATGACATCTTCTAGGCTGTACCTGTAATAGTACATCAAAGAGCGCTAAACTGAGATGGCGAAATGAGGCACGAAGGTCAGGCTGGCGTCATCCATACGACTTTGTATACTGGTATTGAATCTCGTGGTATACCCAGTTCAATCAGAAGAAGATGAATCCGATGAGATTATGTAATTATATTTTAACACCCTCATCGGTCTGTGGGGATAATATTTTTTTGTAGATGTGCGATAACTGATTTAGGAAGTGGATTTTTTACAAAACCATAATACTCTCTCCGTCCTAATAAGTGTATTTTATTTGTCAAATATGGATGTATATAGATCTTGTTTGGACAAATATAACACATTTATTTAGGCAACTTTTACACTACCTTTTACTAGTCATTAAAGATGACTAGTATGATTTGATCTGACGGATGAGAGAGATTCGGCCCAAGAGGCCTATCCGTGTAATACGGTGGAAAAAAAGTAACCAACTTTTCAGCCCGATGGTTTCTGACAATCGAGACTAATTCTTTGACTATGAAACCATGGCGCCCGCTGCCAGCCTTGCTTCCAAAGCCGTCGCCGTCAACCCCAAGTCCGCTCTCGACGCCGCCGCCACCAGCCCGCACGCACGCCACCACGGCCTTCCTCTCTGTTCCCCAATCTGTGGGCGACGCAGGACAAGCGCGACGCGCGGGCGGCACGGCACAGCCGCTCTTATTGAAGACGATGAGCACGTGGTAGTGGAAGGCGCTCCCTGACTGGACGAGCGTGCATCCAGTCTCACACCGCCTTGTGACCACCGCGTCGCGACGTGTCGCACTTGTACAGCCGCTCCCGCTGTGTACACACGGGAGGTCTCATCCCTCCATTGACGGCACTCGTACATCGCGGTGCCACCCATAGGCATAAATCTACCGTCCTGACTGAGGATTAACGAATTTATTTTGGGCCAGCAGCCTTCTATCGTCCTGGGCCTAAGCCACCTGAAAGTGGTGTCGCTCTTTGCACTAGACAAAACATACTAGTCACAGATTTACCACTAGTATGAATCGTTTTCACTCTTTGGATTAGCAATAATAAACGGTTGTGGTTCATTTAAAGGCACTATAAAAGGCCTCTTTATTTAAAACGTGCTTGATGTTTAATTGGAAGATAGACTTTACTCTTGAACTTAAATCATTTTTAATGAACTTGGACTCTATGGATTTTTTTACTTTTTGGCTCAACACATACCTGCTCTCTACGTTTGCTCGGGACGGGAGGCTATGAAATAGTTGACTTTAATCATTTTAAATAAACTTTGCGCGGTTTCATGTCTCTAAAGCATCAGAATTATAACGACCTTAGCCTATTTCACTATCTTCTTTACTTATTGTATGTTTGATACAACCATGAAACTTTTGCTTTAAATTATTTGATCTCAGTTCACATATTTTACAATATTATATTTTAATTAAGTTTATATGACTGCATGCTGCTTACATTATGTACATAATTTGTTGTTATTTTTCGTTGCTTACAACTTAATACTTTTATGTGACATGATGGATAGCGATCTCAAGGTGCATTATTAGTCATAGATGCAGTAGGATTACGATCTAAATACTTTGTTGTAATGCCCAATATTGAATATTTCAAATCAATCGTCATCATAACATGCTCTATAAAAATCTTTCATAATTTATCTTGCTCAGCTATAATTTGTTTACACGCATGTTTACTTATCTTTTATTGGAGAGGCACCACTAGTGAAACTATGGCCCCCAGTCCATCCTTTATTATACTTTTTACACCGCTTATTACTCGCTTTTATAGTTATTTGCTTGTTGTCCACTTTTTATAAACATCATATTATTTTCATCATATGTTTGACAGGTTTTTTCAGCATGCGGGAAGCTTGATAATCTTTCTCACAATTTGGGGCAAAGTATTTTAAAAGTGGTTGTGTGTAGGTCCGCGTCATCCGCGCCTAAGGAGAAGACACCAAGTTGTAACTCACCACTCCTGCTGGAGAATTCAACTCCGGTCATTTAACTAGGGAAAAAATTATCACTGTATGCATCACCTTCCGCTTACGATCTTGATGTCTACGCACGGTTCTATTCTTGTAGACAGTGTTGGGCCTCCAAGAGAAGAGGTTTGTAGGACATCAGCAAGTTTCCCTTAAGTGAATCAACCAAGGTATATCGAACTCAAGGAGGTAGATGTTAAAGATATCCCTCTCAAGCAACTCTGCAATTAAGATACAAGAAGCCTCTTGTGTCCCCAACACACCCAATACACTTGTCAGATGTATAGGTGCACTAGTTCGGCGAAGAGATAGTGAAATACAAGTAATATGTATGATTATAAATAGTAATTGTAATCTGAAATAAGAATGGCAACAAACAAACATGTAGCAGAAGTTGTTGGAAACAATGTTTTAATGCTTAGAAACAAGACCTAGGGATCATACTTTCACTAGTGGACCAACAATGACATCAAAGGTGAATAATAAATACTACTCTCAAACACTCTCTTGTTGGATGATAAACACTATTCATTGCGTAGGGCTATAACAACACCCTCAAAGTATGAGTAAACACATACCACAACGTCATAAAGGACACACGGTGCGCTAACTGTCACCTTCACAACCGTGAATAACCCTGGAGTTCATATTAAAGTAACCTCTAGAGTGCATAATACATAAAGAGTAACATCACATATTAAACTAGATTACAAAGCTCATGATCACATAAAGATCACACCATGGGAGAAAGAGATAAACCATATAGCTACCGGTATAGCCTGAAGGGGATCGCAGGCAGAAAATAACAATTTTCTAACGACGATATCCTTAAACTAGCCAGAATCTATACTATGCAGATATAGTAATACGGAGGAGATCGGAATACATACCCTTGTAGACCGAAAGCGCCGATTACGTTCCCGCATGAACGTTGACGATGAAGACGACGTAGCCGACCTCAAGGTCATGTAAAGGACGTAGACCTCCTAGCACCGCTAGCGCGGCACCTCGCAGAGCATCACACAAGTACAGTGGAGACGACGACCTCCGAAGCTCCAGTCCAGGATGAGGAACGGAATACTTGGACCGGAACACCAACAACACGACAACAGGCATATGGTGGAGAGTACTCTCTCCTCGTCGCAACTCCGACAAAGGGAATCACGTAATCGAGGAGAAAATAGAGAATAATTGGGTGAATTAAAAGGCCAGGGGTGCCCCTTATATAAAGGGGCATGACGGTTGCCAACCTCACCAGCCGGGCGATGTGGGACTATTCCCACACCCCCAGCCGGCCATGGTGGGCGCCGGCCTAGGTGGGCCACATGGGGCCCACCTAGGGCCGGTCGAACTGGCCCCCTTCCCTTGGGGGGAACCTTCCCCCTCATGGGCCCTCTTTGCATGAGAGGGCCCATTAAGGGTATTTTGCCTTAAAAAATTCAGTAAAAAATATATAAAATATATTTAGCTATTAATTACATTAATTAACATTAAATACATATTACATAATTTATCTTGACTCCGAAAACTATTTCGTCCCTGCCCGATCTCCATCGGACCATTCCCGGGATGTTCCCGGTGTTCTCTATTCCTTATTTTCCTTTCCGGTAAATATGTCGAAACCCCTTAAGTGTGTTACCCTAGCGGTTCGATATAATAACAGACATGATCGAGACCCCTCTCCAATCAATGATTAATTCGTGGGCCTGGACACCTTGAATTAACCCATGTGATATAACGAATGCCTTTTGTCGATCGAACCTAGACTTTGAGTTTTAAACCTTTTGCCATAGCGATACTTAGCGTGTCCGAGACTCGTTCATAGATATCTCCATACCGAGCTTGATCTTGTTACCGACAACACTATCTTCTACTCGTCCATGATCTTATGTCTGGGTGACCTAGTCACATGCTTGCAAGCTCATTTGACACAATCTCACCGAGTGGGCCCTAGAGTATCTATCCTGCTATGCAGACTGGCAAATCCCGCTCTTGATCCCTCGTCTCAACTATTCCCTTCCGATACCCGAGAGGAACACTTTTATTGTCACACTATTAAGATATGGCGTTTGATGCAATCAAAGTATCTTTCAGGAATAACAATAAGAGTTGATCTCACGGTCGAAGGCGTAATGACTACGTCCTACAAATATTGGGTATGTCCATCACATCGTTCTACCAACGATATGACTCCATTGTCAACTGACTACATGATCAGGAAACCTCGATCATCATTTTCACAATGAACTAGTCTTAGTAGAGGCTACTAGGGACCTGGTTGTTTACGTATCACACGTGTAATAATGTTTCCTCTTACTACAGTTATAGCATGACACAAAAACATATTATGAACAAACGAGATATGATAAATAAAACACTTTATTAATTTCCTCTAGGGCATATCTTATTCAGTCTCCCACTTGCACTAGAGTACAAATTAATCTAGATTACAACTTGGTAAAAGCTTAACACCCATAGCTTCTTGGTGTTTCTCATGCTTGTCAAGCGGAAGAGTCTTCGTCAGAGGATTTACCACATTCAGATCCGTATGCACTTTGCAAATGTTCACATCGCCTTCCTGTACATATTGTCGTATTACATGGAAGCGTAGGAGAATGTGTTTGGCAGTTGAGTGGGACCTTAGTTCCTTCGCGTTAGCAATAGCACTCGTATTATTGCAGTAGAGGGTTATAGGGTCTTGCGCGCTATGGAACACTCCAAGCTCAATGATGAACTTACTCAGGCACACAGCTTCATTCGCGGCTACAGAAGCAGCGATGTACTCCGATTCCATTGTAGATCTCGCCACGATGGGTTGCTTCCCACTTCTCCAGCACACAATGCCTCCGTTCACCTTAAACACATATCCTGTTTGTGACTTAGAGTCATCGGGCTCTGTGCTAAAACTTGCATCAACGTAACCTGTTACGCCAAATTCTTCATCACAACCACCATAGACAAGGACCAGCTCCTTTGTCTTCTTGAGATGCTTAAGAATGCACTTAACAACTATCCAATGTTCCTATCCAGGATCACTTTGGAACCGGCTCATCAAACTAAATGCCAATGCTACATCAGGTCGAGTACTTAACATGGCATACATGATCGATCCTATGGCTGAAGCATAAGGATGTTTAGTCATTTCGGCCTTATCATGTTCCGTCACCGGACACTGTGCCTTGCTCAATGTTTTATTCTTGACAACTGGCAGAGAACCTTTCTTTGCCATCTCCATATCGAAACGTTTGAGTATCTTGTCAAGATAAGTAATCTGACTTAACGCTAATAGACGTCTTGATCTATCACGATAGATTTTAATGCCTAAGACGTATGCAGCTTCTCCTAAGTCCTCATGGAAAATTAACCGTTTAAATATTTCTTCACGCTATTTAGAAGATCCACATCATTCCCAATCAGTAATATGTCATCTACATATAGTGCTAAGAACACAACCGAGCTCCCACTCATTTTCTTGTAAATGCAGGCCTCTTCTACATTTTGGACAAATCCAAAACCTTTGATCACCTCATCAAAGCAAAGATTCCAGCTCCGAGATGCTTGCTTCAATCCATAAATGGAACGCTGAAGCTTGCATATCTTGTCAGCATTTTCTGGATCGACAAAACCTTCCGGTTGTACCATATACAACTATTTCTCAATGTTACCATTTAGGAATGATGTTTTGACATCCATCTGCCACATTTCATAATCGTAATATGCAGCAATTTCTAACAAAATCCGAAAAGACTTTAGCATCGCTACCGGTGAAAAAGTTTCATCGTAGTCAATCCTATGAAATTGTCGGAAACCTTTTGAGACAAGCCGAGCTTTATAGACGGTCACATTACCGTCATCATCAGTCTTCTTCTTAAAGATCCATTTATTCTCGAAGGCCTTGCGCCCTTCGGGAATCTCCATCAAAGTCCATACTTTGTTGTCATACATCGATCCTATTTCGGATTTCATGGCTTTTAGCCATTTCTCGGACTCTATGCTTGCCATAGCCTCTTTGTAGTTCGTAGGTTCGTCTTGTTCAATTAACATGACGGTGCAAACCATGCTGCCATACCACTCTGGTGCGATACGAGGTCTTCCAGACCTACGAGGTTGAATAGTATCCTCGACATCTTCTCCCACTCCATCTATGGAGGACGTTTTCGGAACATCTTCCGTTGCGCCACTCGGAATTTCGAGTTTAGTATCAACGATTTCGTCGAGGTCTACTTTCCTCCCACTTACTCCTTTCGCAAGAAACTCCTTCTCAAGAAACGTACCGTTCTTCGCGACAAACGTTTCGACCCCAGCTTGGTTGTAGAAGGTGTATCCTACGGTTTCCCGCGGATACCCTACAAAGACGACTTTCTACGATTTTTGTTCGAGTTTGTCATGTTGTAGTTTCTTAACATACGCCTCACAACCCCAGACTTTCAGAAACGACAACTTAGGTTTCTTTACCATACCATAACTCATATGGTGTCGTTTCTACGGATTTGGAATGAATGCGGCTGTTTCCAGAAGGATACGAGCAGATCAGTAAGAGACATCATAGACCGGACGTTATCTAATAGAGTACAATTACGTCGCTCGGACACACCGTTACGTTGCGGTGTTCCCACAGGCGTAAGTTGCGGCACGATGCCACATGCCTTCAGATGTGTGCCAAACTCACAACTCAAATAATCTCCACCACGATCGGATCGGAGGTGCTTGATTTTCTTGGTAAGATGATTTTCAACTTCATTTTGAAATTCTTTGAACTTTTCAAATGTTTCAGACTTGTGCTTCATCAAATAGATATATCCATATCTACTCAAGTCATCGGTGAAGGTGACAAAGTAACGATAATCATTGCGTGTCGACACGCTCATTGGTCCACACACATATGTATGTATGACTCCCAATAAGTCGGACGCTCGTTCTACAAAACCTTTGAACAGAGTCCTGGTTATCTTGCCCATGAGGCATGGTTCACATGTGTTGAGGGATCCAAAATCTAGCGAGTCCAAAAGACCATCGGCATGGAGTTTCTTCATGCGCTTTATACCAATATGACCGAGACGACAATGCCACATATACATGTCGGTATCACTACTAAGTTTAATCCTCTTGGCATCTATGTTATGGATGTGAGTACTACGATCGAGATTCAATAAGAATAAACCATTACTCTCTGGAGCATTAACATAAAAGATATCATTCATCGAAATAGTACAACCACTTGATATTGAATTGAATGAATATCCGTCTTGCAACAAGCAAGACCCACTGATAATGTTTACACTCAAGGACGATACAAAATAACACTTATTTAAAACCAAAACTAATCCCGATGGTAGATGTAGAGGGAATGTGCCGACAACCACCACGTCAACTCTTGATCCGTTGCCGACGCGCATCGTCACCTCGTCCTTAGCCAGGCGCCGCATATTCCGCAACTCCTCCTAAGAGTTACAAATATGAGCAACAGAACCAGTATCAAAACCCAAGTGTTGCTACGGGCGGATGTAAGGTACACATCAATAACATGTATATCGAATATACCTTTCTCTTTGTCGACTATCTTGCCAGCCTTCTTATCCTCCAGGTACTTGAGGCAGTTGCGCTTCCAGTGACCATCTCCCTTGCAGTAGAAGCATTCCACACCATATTTGGGACCAGATTTGTTAGTCTTAGGCTTGGCAACAAATTTGCCATCCTTCTTGGACTTCCAGTTCTTCTTTCCCTTGCTGCTAGATTTCTTAAAACCGACGGTTTTGTTGACCATCAACAGCGTGTGCTCCTTCTTGATTTCCACCTCAGCAGTCTTGAGCATCATGACACTTCTGAAGGAGATATGCCCTAGAGGCAAATAAATAAGTAGTATTTATTGCAGTATCTCATAAGTTTATAATAGGTTTGTGTATTATGCTATAACTGTATTAATCGGAATTATTAATACACGTGTGATACATAGACAACCAGGTCCCTAGCAAGCCTCTATGAGCTAGTCCATTGGGCAACAGTTGATCGAGATTCCCGATCAAGGACAATGACGTCGGTTGACAATGGGGTCATCTTGTTGGTAGAATAAGGTGGTGGACATACGCAAAGTATTGCAATAAGATCGTATTACGATGCTTGTCATTTGCAATAGATAAGAGTGTGATAGCTTATTCCTTAGACCGTGAGACCGTACTTATTGTTGCTTCGTAGGAGTGCTTTGAGAGCATCAAACGTTGTGTCTTATATAGCATGACAATAACGGTGTCCATCTTGGGTATTCCGAAAGAGCATCAAGACGTAAGGATCAAGAGCGGGATTTGTTCATTCTTGTAATGGAAAGATACTCTGGGCCCACTCGGTGATATTGCATCTATATAGCTGCGCAGCTTATGACTAGGTCATGGAGATGTAATATCGCAGACGAGTTAATAACCTTCGTCGGTAACGAGATACAGCAAAGGCATCGGTGTGTCTACGATCATATCTCGGACAAGGTAGTATCGCAGAGACAAAGGGAATGAATATCATACTTATGGTTCAACGACGATATTCGTGGAATGCACAGGGGTCGTTATATATTTCCAGGTATCCCTGATGATCATTGGTGAGCGGAGTGTCTCGACCATGTCTGGAGTGTTCCCGAACCGTAGCGTAACAAACTTAAGGTCTTAGCGACGCTTTGAGATAGGTTCTGGAATTTTATAGGTTTTTGTTGGAGAGAAAGAAATGATCCGGAAAGAGTTCCGGTGGTCCGGAAGGAGTTCCGGAGAGCTATGGAAGGGTTCCGAGAATGTCCGAAAGTTGTTCGGGTGGTTCCGAAATAGTTTCGGAGTCATGGGATATTGAATTATATATAAATATATTAATTATGAATTAATGGGATTTTTATATTAATTAATAAAAGGAAAAAGGGGCTCCCACCTAAATGGGCCCTAAGAGGGCCCATAAGGGGGGAGCCGAACCAAGCAAGGAAAGGGGGGGCTTGGGCCCCTAGTCCAACTCGGACTAGGAGGGTGCGCCGGCCTCCCCCCCCTCTCCTCCTTTTAGTCCCACATGGGGGAGCCAAGGGGGTTGGCACACCCCTTCCCCCTTTATATAGCAAGGCATATTAATTGATTTAATTCATAGGAAATTCAGTTAATTCCCAATTTCTCTCTCGATCCCGTGGTTCCCAAGTTGGAGCCGCGCCGAGCTGAGGAAGGGGGTCTCTCTCCACCTAAGCCATACCGCAGAGCGCCGTTGCTCTGCGGGATTCCAGATAAGATCTACTCCTGCGATTTCAGCTGGATCTGAATGACCGGGAGTTGTCGCCAGGCTCCGTATGTTTGTGAGTGCTCGGAGGCTACTCTTTTGAGGAGCTTGGGCGACGTCGTCTCGCCCCCTGCAGCCGCCGCGCCTCCCCCCTCTGCTGCCGGCGCGCCAGCCCCTGGTGCTGGCGCTCTGCCTTCTTCCGCCCGACGCCCATCGACGCAGATCATCGTCGACACCCCGGCGTCATCGACTCCGACATCGCGGCAAGTTATCCGCGACCTCGAGGTCGGCTACGTACGACTTCATCGTCAACGCTTGTGCGGGAGCGTAATCCCCGCTATCGGTCTACATGGAGGTAATGTAACCTGTTCCGCCACCGTTATCGCATGTACTAGATAGATAGATCCTGGCTAGTTAGGGTTTCGTTCGCTAGAAAATTATTGTTTTCTGCCCCCGTAACCCCTTCAGTGGTATCAGAGCCGATCTATGCGTAGTACTGCTGGTACGGTTAGAACTCATGTTGAATGAGGGCGTCTTTCTTATATTTGCTACCCTCTAGCGTGCACTTGCGATGCCTTCGGTATTGAGTTGATGAAGCGGCCCGGACCGACTTTACGCGTACGCTTACGCGAGACTGGTTCCACTACTGACATACGGCTTGCTCCGTATCTGTGGCTGGCGGGTGTCTGTTTCTCTCTCTCTAGTCGGCAAAGCATTTTACATGGAGGGCCCGAAAGGGATGCTTAAACATGCAATTATACGATCGACGTTGTGGTACAAAGTTCGTAGGTAGGGAAGCGATTCTCTTACGAATAAGCCTATTTGCCAGGTAAAACTTGCAAAACTAGATAAAGCTAGAGGCGTCTAACTTTGTTTTGCAGAGGCGTTATTTCATGTGACATGGTTACGGTAAGTTTTGATATTACTCGTACTGTCGGAGGCAATGGAGGGCTCTGTAGACTCGGAGTCATGCCAGGGCGCCGGGGGCCAGGAACATGGCGCCATGAAGGTCCAGGAGCATCGACCATGTCACATCGCACTTCATTGCATCATCGTTGTGTGCTGTTGTGTGTGCATCCTATTGATTGCTTATATGCTAGATATACAACGATAGCGTCATAAATAGGATGATCCCTAACAAATACCAAGATTGTGTTCTCCCTCGTTGCGCACCACCAAGAAAGTTCTACGTTATGAGGCAGGCCGTGATGATCGGGTGTCACACATCTCGTCGTTCGCATACAGTGGGTGTAAGCCATGTTGCACGCACAGGTCTTCGAGGTTTGATTGGCGAGCCTAGCATACTCAGAGGTATGGCCTCGGAACACGGGAAGATCGAAAGATCGAGCACGAGTCATAGAGTTGTTATGATCGACATTTTATGTCCACCTTTGAAGCTGTGCTGCCGGCCGTGATGATCGGGGGTAGTATGGTGGATGAGGGTCGTGTCATCGCCATTATTATTTTAGGGATAATAATCTTGGTGAGGTGTGTTTTTGATAATGAGATTATAGGACTAAAACTCACCTACATATTATAAACTTAACCTTACCTCTTTTGCGATCGCATCTGTAGACTACGCAACTATACTTCGGTTACTTCCTCAAGAGTCCGGATGCTACATTAGAAGCCGACGGATCCAACTTCATCAGATGGTACGGGGGTTTTAGAAACATTCTCGAACACAACAACATTCTATATGTTCTCGATGAACCGGTAGGAGAAGGACCAGGAGATTCTGCTAGCGAGGAGGAGGAAGATGATTTCCGTAAGCGTCGAGACATATTCATTGAAGTGGAGATCACCATGACCGTATGCCTGGCACCCGAGTTGAAAGAGATGTTTCGACGCAAGGAGCCAAGCGTCATGATGGATGCGATAAAGACGCACTTCGGGGATGAATTAAAGCGTGAGCAATTCAGGCAGCTTAGAATGTTCCAGACCATTCACATGGAGGAGCATACCTGTCTGAAGACACATTTGAAGAGATTGTATGACATCTACTTCCAGCTGACGATGGTCTTCGATTACTGGATGGCGGATTCTTGCGCCATTCGGACTGTCTTGATATCTCTACCTCCTAGCTATGAGAAGCATGTACGTAAGTACATTTTGAAAGCCGACGATATGAAATTCTACGTATTCATACGTGATTTTCAGTCTCTGAAGGTTAATTCCATCGAAGGAGAGATCTTCGATGCTACAGGTATATATTTGATATATGCAGAATTATGAATTCGCCCATGGTATATGGTGAAATTTTGATGATTGCTCTGTTTGTGAAACAGGTCCTGATTATCACGTATATGCGGCGCAATTTGATATGACCTGGCGCTGAAGCTGGTAGTCAAGGAGTTGATGGCCTTTTGGTGTTCACGTCCTCAAGTTATCATAGTTATCATCAATAGTTTTTTATACGATCTTTTGTAATAGTGAGCGAGTGTGTGTCTTGATTGTTGCAAGACAAGGTTATTCATGTAATGGAACAAGTCAGTTGTTTTATCTTATGAATAAAGTTTCCACATCTCAGTTACATTGATTGTATGATAAGCATTCATAATTGTAGATATGATAAAATATCTTGTCCGATGAACAAAGGTTCTATTCCTAGAATAAACATCGTCGAGTTTAGTCATAAAAGCAATGAAAGAAGTAATGGATGTCCTTTGGTCCATTTAAGTATTTCGAGTGCTGAATTGATTAAGCTTGAAACCAAGTATTGAAGTTGCAATACTAGCAGAAATTAATTGAGTGTCATTTTAAATGATTAATTAATGATGTTTATTGTTTGATCCGAATTCCTCCATGATTTTGGCAAGTAGGAGTATTTGCCCGATGAATTGTGGAGTCTGAGATTAATTTGATAATAGATCAAATGGGGTTTTTTCAGAAGAAAAATTTGCGAACATTGTATTCACAAAATTCGATCAAAGGACAGTATTTTGGATTATGTTTTCAACACAAGAGAATTGTGGAAATTTGCTTCACAAAATTATAATGTCACATATAGTGATATGTGGGGAATTATAATCATGCTCTATTTTAAATAAAGTGTGGCTTGTCAGAATCAGTCTTAGAATCTCCTAATACGTTCTAAACATTATAGTCGATGTCCACTTTAGAAAATAGATATTTTTCTCAACGAGAATTCGTAGGATCGACAGAAGTGTCGACATGTATATGATTATGCGATGATTCGGAATATACATGAGTGGTTCTTTGTAGATTGCTCGCATTAAATGAGAGTATGTTCCAAAACCAAATAGAGACAAAGTTCAGTTTGTTGTCTATGTAATTCCGAGAAAAGATGACTTTTCGAATTATGATTTATGGATTAAAATTAGAAGTTTGGAATAAAGTGTCAGACCTATGTTGGAAGGTGTTCCAAAGAGTATATGTCTGCTAATGAAAGTTTAGTGATTAAGAGTGAGGGAGACTAGAAAATTGTTTTCTGCTTGCAATCCTCTTCATAAAGATCATACTGTTTTCATGAAAGAAACTTCTAAATAAAGTGCTGTTATATTTAATATTGCTGTCAGGTCACAGCGCTGTATTAAGTACTTCAGATCTTGTTGACAGATCAAGGTGCACTTTATGAATACAAAGAAAGTTGAGAAAATATCGGAATACGAACAAAGGCTCTTCAGCCTGGAAATCCAAGTTACGTTTAAAAGGATTAAGAGAGTAATTGTTGCTGCAATTCTTATTAGAGGAATAAGATTGTTTAATCATCATATAAGGTGTTATATGATAAATGTGACCATAAGAAAGACGCGGTAGCATGTCTTGTCAAGAAATGTGTCTTGGACAAGATCAAATTTGTTGACTACATTTATGTAGACATGCTTGAAGTCTGAGGGATTTTTATTAATGTAATACTGTAGTTTGTATTAAATTCGAATTGATAGCAGATCAATGATTTTGGTTTGACTAAAATGTCGATTTAAGTGGGAGTCATAGTTAGTTCACTCAGGAGAAATATGTGAGGAACATATTTTTGAGTGGGAGCTCAGGAACTCAAATGTGTGGATAACACGTTTTGAGTGGGAGCATGTGTTGTCAAAACATGTGGAAACATAGTTTTGAGTGGGAGTCGAATTCATTTTGTGTAGTTAACACATTGTGAAACTGTACCAGTAGAATAGGATGAAGTTGTGAAACTATTTGAAAGTCAGTGTCTATTTTGAAATAGAACGGGAATTTTAATAGTTAGTCGAGTTGTGTTGGACTATATCTGAGGAGTCAGAATAGAATCAAAAGGATGGTCCTTTGGAATCCAATTGGTCATTAAGAGTAATGATGCGTGAAGGTAATGGTTGTATGACATATGGGTCTATTGTGTAATATTAGACATCATACATAAACCATATCATCTGCTCGATGAAATATAACCGATGTTCTTGGAGTAAAGAGCAGTTATGAAAGTAAATTTGAAATTTACTGGAAGTAGAAGTGCGTTAGTTAAGGGATTGACATTTGAATGTCAAGTTTTCTACATTGGTGTGAAAGTATGTAGATATCGCGAGTTTGTAATTGTTACAAGGGGCTCTGCATGGCTGAGTGTGTTTTTCAGGGCAGTTATCTGGTTAGTATAATCAGAGTAAGCGCTGGGAAGCAGAAGTCTCACTTAGTTGCGGTATTTGCATATATGTTGTTGGACAACGTGATGATATCAAGCAAGTTGATACCAGTGATTCGCAAAAGCAAAAGCATGTACAATCATGAATTGTGCAGTAATACTTTTCCACGAGCAAGCATTATCAAATGATTCTTATTTGATAAGGTATTCTGATAAAGTAAAATGCAGCTAGTTTATTTGTACTCTAGTGCAAGTGGGAGACTGAAGGAGATATGCCCTAGAGGCAAATAAATAAGTAGTATTTATTGCAGTATCTCATAAGTTTATAATAGGTTTGTGTATTATGCTATAACTGTATTAATCGGAATTATTAATACACGTGTGATACATAGACAACCAGGTCCCTAGCAAGCCTCTATGAGCTAGTCCATTGGGCAACAGTTGATCGAGATTCCCGATCAAGGACAATGACGTCGGTTGACAATGGGGTCATCTTGTTGGTAGAATAAGGTGGTGGACATACGCAAAGTATTGCAATAAGATCGTATTACGATGCTTGTCATTTGCAATAGATAAGAGTGTGATAGCTTATTCCTTAGACCGTGAGACCGTACTTATTGTTGCTTCGTAGGAGTGCTTTGAGAGCATCAAACGTTGTGTCTTATATAGCATGACAATAACGGTGTCCATCTTGGGTATTCCGAAAGAGCATCAAGACGTAAGGATCAAGAGCGGGATTTGTTCATTCTTGTAATGGAAAGATACTCTGGGCCCACTCGGTGATATTGCATCTATATAGCTGCGCAGCTTATGACTAGGTCATGGAGATGTAATATCGCAGACGAGTTAATAACCTTCGTCGGTAACGAGATACAGCAAAGGCATCGGTGTGTCTACGATCATATCTCGGACAAGGTAGTATCGCAGAGACAAAGGGAATGAATATCATACTTATGGTTCAACGACGATATTCGTGGAATGCACAGGGGTCGTTATATATTTCCAGGTATCCCTGACGATCATTGGTGAGCGGAGTGTCTCGACCATGTCTGGAGTGTTCCCGAACCGTAGCGTAACAAACTTAAGGTCTTAGCGACGCTTTGAGATAGGTTCTGGAATTTTATAGGTTTTTGTTGGAGAGAAAGAAATGATCCGGAAAGAGTTCCGGTGGTCCGGAAGGAGTTCCGGAGAGCTATGGAAGGGTTCCGAGAATGTCCGAAAGTTGTTCGGGTGGTTCCGAAATAGTTTCGGAGTCATGGGATATTGAATTATATATAAATATATTAATTATGAATTAATGGGATTTTTATATTAATTAATAAAAGGAAAAAGGGGCTCCCACCTAAATGGGCCCTAAGAGGGCCCATAAGGGGGGAGCCGAACCAAGCAAGGAAAGGGGGGGCTTGGGCCCCTAGTCCAACTCGGACTAGGAGGGTGCGCCGGCCTCCCCCCCTCTCCTCCTTTTAGTCCCACATGGGGGAGCCAAGGGGGTTGGCACACCCCTTCCCCCTTTATATAGCAAGGCATATTAATTGATTTAATTCATAGGAAATTCAGTTAATTCCCAATTTCTCTCTCGATCCCGTGGTTCCCAAGTTGGAGCCGCGCCGAGCTGAGGAAGGGGGTCTCTCTCCACCTAAGCCATACCGCAGAGCGCCGTTGCTCTGCGGGATTCCAGATAAGATCTACTCCTGCGATTTCAGCTGGATCTGAATGACCGGGAGTTGTCGCTAGGCTCCGTATGTTTGCGAGTGCTCGGAGGCTACTCTTTTGAGGAGCTTGGGCGACGTCGTCTCGCCCCCTGCAGCCGCCGCGCCTCCCCCCTCTGCTGCCGGCGCGCCAGCCCCTGGTGCTGGCGCTCTGCCTTCTTCCGCCCGACGCCCATCGACGCAGATCATCGTCGACACCCCGGCGTCATCGACTCCGACATCGCGGCAAGTTCTCCGCGACCTCGAGGTCGGCTACGTACGACTTCATCGTCAACGCTTGTGCGGGAGCGTAATCCCCGCTATCGGTCTACATGGAGGTAATGTAACCTGTTCCGCCACCGTTATCGCATGTACTAGATAGATAGATCCTGGCTAGTTAGGGTTTCGTTCGCTAGAAAATTATTGTTTTCCAGCCCCCGTAACCCCTTCAACTTCACCCAGGGACTTAGCCATGCCCTGCATGTTGTAGTTTATGACGAAGCCTTTGTAGCTAGGGGGTAACGATTGCAGCACCCTATCAATCGCCAGCTCATCAGGAATCTTGCTTTCCAGAGCGCTCAGGCGTTGAACGTAGCCAGACATCTTGACCATGTGCTCGCTCACACTGCTATGCTCTTCCATCTTGGCTGAGAAGAAAAGCTCAGAAGTTTCATATCTCTCAGCCTTAGCCTGCTGCGCAAAGACAGTCTTGAGACCAGAAATTATCTCAAAGGCACTCATCTTCTCAAAGCGCTTCTGCCGGTCGGCTTCCATTGCATAGAGCATGCCACTCTGGACAAAAGAGGAATCCTCCGATTTGGTCTGGAAGACCTTCTTCTCATCGTCGGAGGCGTCATCTGCGGGAGGGTCTCCTATGGCGGCTTCAATGACGTACGCCACCCTATGGGCGAGTGAGGAGGATCCTCAGGTTGCGGAACCAGGCCATGAAGTTCGACCCATTGGTCTTAAGCTTTTCTTTCTAAGGGAACATGCCTAGGTTAAAGGAGGGGCGAGACATCTAAAATGGAATTCACAACAACAAAAGTCTTTGTTCATAATATTTTAGTAAATTAACTATCAGAACTCCCGCTCAAACGAACATCGCTCTAAATCGTTTCAGCGATTGCACGACCCCAATCCATTGTGCAACCCCTCATCGTCAGAGCCGGCAACACAACTTCACAGGTAGACATTGAAATGTCGATCACAACAACTCTATGACTCATGCTCGACCTTTCGGTCTCCGTGCTCCGAGGCCATGTCTGCACATGCTAGACTCGCCATAATAACCTTCAACGTAAACGCTCGTGTAAAACTGTCTTACACCCACTGTATGCGAACGGCGATATGTATGACACCCGATCGTCACGGCCTACCTCATAACTTAGAACTTTCTTGGTGGTGCACGTTGAAGGGAGAACACCAATGGTATTTTGGAGGGATCATCTTATATTACTACCGCCGTGTAACTAATAAACAATCACACAATATAAGATGCACTCAAAACATCAAATGTAATGCGACGTGATATGGTCCATGCGCCATGGTCTTCTTGGAGCCCACAGTTTATAAACAATTTAATAAACCTACCTTGACCATATCACATTGCCCCTGCAAAATAAAGTTACACGCGTTCTACTTTATCTATTGCATATTTTACGTGGCTTGGGGCTGTCGTAAAAATAACCGCTTCTTACCTATGAACTTATGACCACAATAACGATCCAATAATTGCATGTTTAAGCATCCATTTCGGGCCCTCCATTGAAGATGCAAAGCCAGCTAAAGAGAAAGAGATAGACACCAGCCAACCACAGATACGGTACCAGCCGTATGTAAGCGTACGTGTAAAGTCGGCTCGGGCCGCTTCAGCAACTCAATGCTGCCGGAATTGCAAGTGCACGCTAGAGGGTAGCAAATAATAGAACGATGCGCCGTGAAGAACACGGGTTCTAAAAGCGTACAACTATATCTACGCATAGATCGGCTCTGATACCGCTGAAGGGGATCACAGGCAGAAAACAATAATTTTATAACAACGATATCCTTAAACTAGCCAGAATCTATACTATGTAGATATAGTAATACGAAGGAGATTGGAATACATACCCTTGTAAACCGAAAGCGGGGATCGAAGGAGATATGCCCTAGAGGCAAATAAATATATAGTATTTATCATATTATCTCATAAGTTTATAAGAAGTTTTTGTATTATGCTATAACTGTATTAATCAGAATTATTAATACACGTGTGATACATAGACAAACCAGAGTCCCTAGTAAGCCTCTATATAAACTAGTCCATTGGGCAACAGTTGATCGAGATTCCCGATCATGGACAATGATGTCGGTTGAGAATGGGGTCATCTTATTGGTGGAATAAGGTGATGGACATACGCAAAGTATTGCAATAAGATCATATTACGATGTTTGTCATTTGCAATAGGAAGTAATATGATAGCTTATTCCTTAGACTATGAGACCGTATCTATTGCTGCTCCGTAGGGGTGCTTTGAGTGCATCAAACATTGTGTCTTATATATCATGATAATAAAGGTGTCTATCTTGGGTATCTCGAAAGAGTATGTTGAGATGTATGGATCAAGAGCGGGATTTGTTCAACCGTGTAATGGAAAGATACTTTGGGCCCACTCGGCGAGATTACGTCTATATAGCTCCGCAGCTTATGACTAGGTCATGGAGATGTAATATCATAAACGAGTTAATAACCTTTGTCAGTAACGAGATACAACAGGGCATCAGATGTCTACGATCATATCTCGGACAAGGTAGTATCGTAGAAACAAAGGGAATGAATATCATATTTATGGCGCAACGACGATATTCGTAGAATGCACATGGGCCGTCACATGCATCCAGGTATCCCTGGCGGCCATTAGCGAGCGAAGGGTCTCGACCATGTCTGGAGTGTTCTCGAACCGTAGAGTAACAAGACTTAAGGTCTTAACAACACTTGGAGAAAGTTTTGGAATAATATAGGAAGTGAATGGAGAGAGAGACATAATCCGGAAAGGGTTCCGGTGGTCCGGAAGGAGTTCCGGGAAGGTCTGGAATGGTTCCGGGAATGTCCGAAAGATGTTTGGGTGGTCCGGAAAATGTTTCAGAGTCACGGGCGATTAAATAATATGTAAATAAATTAATTTTAAATTAATTATATTTTATATTAATTAAAAAGGAGAAAAGTGGGCAGCCTACCTAAATGAGCCGAGGCCCAAGAGGGGGAGCCGCACCACACAAGGAAGGGGGGAGGCCCAAGCCAATTTGGACCTAGCTTGGCCGGTCGAACCCCCCACCTCCTCCTTTGTTTAGTCCCACATGGGGGAGCCAATGGGTTTGCACACCCCCTCCCCCCTTTATATAGCAAGGCATATTAATTGGATTATATACATCTAAAATACAATTAATGTTGTATCTACCGGCCTGAGTTAATTCTCCGCCCGCTTTGCTTTCTCTCTCCCACAAAGCTATACCGCTGGGCGCCGTTGCCCTGCGGGATTCCAGAAAAGTTCTACTCCTGCGATCTCAGCTGGATCTGAGTGACCGGGGGTTGTTGTTAAGATCCGTATGCTTGTGAGTACTCGGAGGCGCCACATTTGAGGTGCCAGGGCGACGTCCTCTCGCCACCATCGCAGCCCTGCCGCTGCCCTGCCGTCGGCGCCACCCCCTGCTGCCGCCGGCGCCGCCCCCCTCTGCTGGGTGCGCCCTGCCCTCGTTGACGCCAGGTCTTCGTCGACATCGCCGCATCATCGTCTACTTCGTTGCGTGTAGCGCCCCATCTTTTAAATAAAGATGGAACACCTGTGTTATGTGCTAGTCACTGGATCACTGCCAGTACCACAGTACAAAATATATAGTATCATTGCATAAGTATCAAATTACTACAACGAGATCCAAAAATAGCTAAGTATATCTTTATTACAAAGTGCATAGTCATGAAGACTAGCTGAAAAGTTCAGAGTTCACAACGAAAATAATAGTAATGAGCCTCCTCTTCTAGCATACGCCACAGGCAGACATGTTGGGTGTAGAATCGAGTCCAAACTCACTCCTCATCAGAATTACCTGCACATTTGAATATGCAGCCCCCGTAGGAGGTCAATACAATGAAGTATTGACAAGTGACTATGGTGGATAATTTATGACAAGTCTAATTCTATATGCATATTTGGCTCGGTGGAGTTGTAGGATATTTTGCAGAAAGCCAGTTTTCTCCTAACTTTTGTAAAACAATTTTGTTTCTCAAAGACTTGGCACCAAGGGATGAAGCCCAAGTGCACCAACAATTCTTTCCTTAGTCAAATTTTACTTTATGAAAACTATGATGAGATTCTTCCGTCCATCCTTGTCCAGTTGCTCGAAGTAGTCCATCACCGGGGACACGGCTGAGTACTCAGTTTGTTGACTCTGCAGAGGTTGTGCACTTTCACCTTGAGACTCAATTAACCCAAACATCCTATACACGCGGAGTGCATTAAGGAAAGGAGAGAATTGAGACAAGAACTTTCAGAAGAAGAATGCAACCATACTAGCAAGACCTGTTCCACCTACCAACTCTACATCTGCTTGTCAAGCTGACAGGTTGCACTCTCACAACTTAGTAATTCTAGATAGAGCCCATTGTCAAAAGGCTGCACGGGAAGCTTCTAAACTTGGAGGGATTTAGAAATCTCTTTGTTCCTGGGTGGCCGTCCACAAGTGCGCTTCTGGGTGACAACCACCATGCTCATGGCACTAAGTAGAATAGACATTCATCCTAGGCAAAGACAACCACAAGCATAGTCCCAAAAGCCACTCAACATAAACCAAACAACCAATTCCACCCAGGTGTGCATTTAAAGTTTTAACACTTAGCAATATTTCTATAACGTGGTATGTAAACACTTTTTATAGCATAGCTAAGCATCTAATAAAAACTTTTTATGGCTGCATGGGAAGGGATGGCTACACACTACTAGGATATTTTCAAAGTGTAAACTAACTTAGCATTATAAGATAGTTTAAAAATTCCCTATCATGCATACTACTCAAAAATCTACTAATAATGCATATAGAAAACATTGGGTAGATTATGAATGTCACTTGCCTTGGTAACAAGAGGAACAAGCACAGCAAGAATAACAATCATAAGGGCCTTCCTCCTCTTCACAATCTAGAGACAAACAATAAAACTAAATAAACACACAAACACAACACTTAAAATATCAAGACAAAAATATGTATGCATACTTGATATGCAATGAACTTAACAAGACAAAATAATTACCATTTTATTTCCTCTGTTATTAATGCATGAAATGCAATGATCAATATTTTAATATTTCATTTAATCATTTAAAATATTGAGCATAACATAGAAGTTTTAAGCCCTAAAACCAATTTCTTTAATTCTAATATGAAAAGTTTCAAATAAAACTCAAGTTGCACTCTCTGGATAGAGGGCATTAATAAAAAGCTAAAACAATTGGATTTATTTGGAAAGAATTTTTATTAATTTAGTTATAGATTTAATAGCCGAAAAGCTAAACAATTAAATTCCTCAATTTAAAATACACTAAAGGACAAACTAATGAAACCATACTAAACTACACGAGCAGAGCTTCACGTGGATATAAAATTCATCAAATTTGGATGAACAGATCGAAAGTTATGAATTTTGTAAGTTTGTATTGTTTTTCTGTTTTTAAAACAAATTTTCAGCCGAAATAGATAATTAACAGGCCACGCGGCACGATCTAATTGGACGGTACCGGTTCGCCGCGGATCGGCACGGAAGCCGTCCGATCTAACTTAAATCGGACGCTCCAGAATAACGGAACGAAATGGTAAAAGAAAAAGAACCGTGCCCGTACGATCTGGATCTAATGGTCCAGATCGCACTGGCCAACTCGGGCGGCGCTGTTCGTCGGAGCGCCTCTGGTTGCGGCGGCGCCATGCCCGGCGTCGCACTCGCTGGCGATGTACGACCCTAGGGGATGAGCGGTTCATACCAGAACGTGCAGAGGCGTGAGGTAGCGACGGTGGCGAGTTGGTCGTCGTTGAATTGCTCGGCTGCTCCCTGGATCGCTCGCCGGAGTCGAGGCTGGTGGCGGCTTGCTTCGGTTGCGGATGAAGGTGACGAACCGCTGCGAACGAGGAGACTACAAGGTGTCACAGAGATGCGCATGGAGAAAATAAAAGGAAATAACGAGAGGGGAGAGCTCAAGGTCGTCTGTAGCCACCGGAATCAGAAGCTTACGGCGGCGAAAACGGCGGACGGCGGCGGACGGTTTCTGAGCAGCCTGGGGGCGATCTTTTAGGGTTTTGGGGTTCAGGAGGAGGCGGCGGAGGGGGGGGGGGTTTATATGGAGGAGGAGGGAGCGATTAAAACGCGTTTATCCAACGGATTTTGATCCAGATCAAAATAGGGCTCGGTGAGTTCGTGTTCGTCATGATTTGGGGATGATGATGACAAGTGGGTCCCGTCTGGAAGTGAGAGAGGGGGGAGGTTGGCTACGCGGGCTGGTTTGCTGGGCCGTTTCTTCGCGCGCGCGCGGCAGATAGCAGATGGGCTCGACCCAGTTAGCTCGTTACACATTTTTTTCTTCTGTTTTGAACCTTTTCCAAACAATTTGATTTTTAAATCTTATCAAAACATTTCAGAAAAATTCATAAAATATGTTTTGAAAAGCTAATTTAATTTAGAACTTTTTGATATCATTTTGCTAAATAAATAAAATAATAAAATACAGATTTTTATAAGGAGCTCAAATAGACCTCTTTATTGAAAACAACTTTATTTAAACTTATAATTAAAATTCAAATTATTCTTTATGTGATTTCAATGCCATGCCTATATGATGCATGATGCATGAATGCAAGGTTTTAAATTTTTGAGAAATTTTGGATGTTACATCGTGCCAAGTTCTCCGCGACATTGAGGTCGCCTACGTACGTCTTCATCGGCAACGCTTGTGAGGGAGCTTAATCCCCGCTATTCGGTCTACAAGAGGTATGTGACTAGTTTCCACCACCGTTATCGCATGTACTAGATAGATAGATCCTGTCTAGTTTCGGTGTTCATACGCTAGAAAATTATTGTTTTCTGCCTCGGAACCCCTTCAGTGGTATCAGAGCCGATCTATGCGTAGTACTGCTGGTACAGATAGAACTCATGTTGAATGAGGCTTTCTTTCTTATATTTGCTACCCTCTAGCGTGCACTTGCTATGCCTTCAGTATTGAGTTGATGAAGCGGCCCGGACCGACTTTACGCGTACGCTTACGCGAGACTGGTTCCACTACTGACATACGGCTTGCACCGTATCTGTGACTGGCGGGTGTTTGTCTCTCTCTCCTTAGTTGGCTACGCATTTTCAATAGAGGGCCCGAAAGGGATGCTGAAACATGCAATATATGATCGACGTTGTGGTACAAAGTTCGTAGGTAGGGAAACGGTTCTCTCACGAATAAGCCTATAAGACACGAAGAACTTGCAAAACTAAATAAAGGTAGAGGCGTCTAACTTTGTTTTGAAGAGGCGTTTATTTGTATGGCATGGTTACCGTAAACTCGGAGACATGTCGGGTCGCCCGGACCAGGCACATGGTACCATGGAGGTCCAGGCGCATGATGCACACGGTGGGTGTGTTGTTGGGAGACCCCAAGAGGAAGGTATGAAGTAGTGCAGCATCAAATTTCACTCAGTTATGAAACCAAGGTTATCGAACTAGTAGGAGATGAAGATTCCCCCGAGGTATCAACGACGCCAGAAATTAGCTTCTTGGTGGTTGACGTGGAACCTGCACACAAACAATCAAGATACTTTGCCCCAACTGAACAGTGAGGTTGTCAATCTCACCGGCTTGCTGTAACAAAGGATTAAACGTATGTGTGGAAGAAAGATGTTTGTTTGCAGAAAGTAACAGTTTTACAGTTGTGGTTTTATCAGATTAATGAGATGGACCGGGGTCCACTGTTCACTAGTGGTGTCTCTCCATAAATAATAATAACATTCATCCATGAGTGGTGAACAAATTACAACTGGGCAATTGACAGAATAATGATGAGCAACCCAATGCATATACTAACGTTATGATGTCTAGTGTGAGATTCATTCTGGCATTACAACAATATACATAGACCGTTCCAACCGCATCTACGACTAATAATCCATCTTCTGTTTAGCGTCCGCACCCCTTTCAGTATTAAGTTGCATGCAACAGATTATCACATTAAGCACTGTGTAAAGTAAGTAAGTAACATCATCCTTAGACAAAGTACTACTGTTTTATCCCTAGTAGCAACAGTACATCTACAACCTTAGAACTTTCTATCACTTCCCCAGATTTAATAGACACATGAACCACTATCGAGCATAAATACCCCCTCTTGGAGTTACAAGCATCTACTTGGCCAAAGCACACACGAGTAACAAAGAGCATGCACGATCATTAAATAACACACACATGATATATTATGAAACAATAAGTTTAGTACTCAATATTCATCGGATCCCAGCAAACACAACATGAGAATTACATAAAGATGATCTTGATCATGATAGGCAGCTCACAAGATCTAAACATGATAGCACAAGAGGAGAAGACAACCATCTAGCTATTGCTATGGACCCATAGTCCAAGGGTAGACTACTCACGCATCAGTCCGGAGGCGGTCATGGCGACGTAGAAGCCTCCGGGGACGGTTCCCCTTCTCAGCAGGGTGCCGGAGAGTAGTTCTGATCTCTCCCGAATTGGTGTTGACTACGGCGGCGGCTCGGGACCCGTGGAGGAAAATATGAACATCGTATGATCTTTTAGGTTCTAGGGGGGTACTTATAGGCGAAAGGGCGAGGTCGGTGGGTGGCCGAGGCCGCATCACCACTTGCTGGAGCGGGCCCAGGCCTGGCCGCGCCACGGGGTGGTGACGGCCTCTTGGTCGTCCACTTCGTCAAGTCTTCGGCTTTCTGGAACATTCCTTTTCCAAAAATATTTCTAGGATCTTTTAGTTCCAATTCCGAGAATATTTCCTTAAGTACTTTTCTGAAACCAAAAACAGGAAAAAACAGGAAACTGACACTTTGGCATCTAGTTAATAGGTTAGTCCCACAAAATGCATAAAACTATATAAAATGCGTATAAAACATGTAATAACATGATATAACATAGCATGAAAGATAAGAAATTATAGATACGTTGGAGACGTATCAGCGCAACGACCATGTCATATCGCACTTCATTACATTATTTGATATTGTGTTTTGTGTGTGCATCTTGTTGAATGCTTATATATTAGATATACAACGGTAGCTTTAAATAGGATGATCCCTAACAAATATCAAAATTGTGTTGTCCCTTGTTGTGCACCACCAAGAAAGTTCTACGTTATGAGGCAGGCTATGACGATCGGGTGTCATACATTTCGTCGTTCGCATACAGTGGGTGTAAGCCATGTTGCACGCGCAAAACCCTTCGAGGTTCAATTGGCGAGCCTAGTATGTGCAGACATGGCCTCAGAACACGGGAAGATCGAAAGATCGAGCATGAGTCACATAGTTGTTGTGATCGACATTTTATGACCACCTTTGAAGCTATGCTGTCGGCCGTGACGATCGGGGTGGTATAGTGGATGAGGGTCGTGTAATTGCTAAAATTATTGTAGGGATAATAATCTTAGTGGAGTGTGTTTAATAATTTGATTATAAACTAAAACTCACAAAATGTTATAAACTTAGCCTTACCTTCTTTGCGATCATATCTGTAGATGGAACTCTACTTCGGTTACTTCCTTAGGCGTACGAGCTCGAGCTTATCAGCCGATGGGTCCAACGTCATCAAATGGTACAACTTACTTAGGGATACTCTCATACACAACAACATACTATATGTCATAGAACAAGCATGAGGAGAGAAACCAGATGATTCTGCTAGCGAAAAGGAAGATGACGAATTCCGTCAGCATCGTGACATTTTTCATAAAAGTGGAGTCCGTCATGACCGTAAGCCTAGCACCAAAGTTGAAAATGTTGTTTCGACACATGAAGCCTTATGCCATGATTTATGCGATCAAGGAGCACTTCAAAGATGAAATGAAGCTTGAGCAATTCAGACAACTGAGAAAGTTCCAGACCATCCACATGCAGGAACATACCTGTCTGGAGACTCATTTGAAGAGATTGTATGCCATCTACTTCAAACATACGAATGTCTACGATCAATGGATGGCAGACTGATGTGCAATAGAGACTGCGTTGATATCTCTACCTCCCAGCTATGAGGAGCATGTGCGTGAACATGCTATAAAGAGAGATACAATGAGTTTCTTCACGTTCGTAAACAAGTTCAAATCTCTAAAGGTTGAGTCCATCGAAGGAGATGTAGTGTACCTGCACTTAAAATATGGCAGGGACCTGTGTATAGTGCAAATCCCTGGATCGATTCGTTTGCACACACAGTTTACGATGTAATATCACAACAAAGTATCAATTTATTACAACGCTGATCCAGACTTAGAAAATATTCATTACAACTTGCATAGCGTAATGCTAGCAGTGAACATAGTAAACAACGGAAAATTATTCTTCATGGAGTCCCCATCATCAGCATGGGCCATAGGCGAGCATGTTGGTTGAAGACTCGAAACCCTTAGCGAAAAAACTCAATCGCCATCAGAACAGTCTGCAATAAGAAAAATATTGCAACAACGTGGGTCAGAACCATTTAAAAATGGAACTGGCAAGTGACACTATGGTGGACACTTAGAGGAATAACTCTATAACCTATATGCTTATTTGGCTGGTGGAGCTCAAGACTATTTGTAGAAAGCAAGTTTTTCCCTAACTCTCTGAAAACAACTTTACCTAGTTGAGGCAAATATGGTATGAAAGCCATAGTCTCAAACTACCCGAGTTCACCCATCAAGTTTTAACTTAGAAGTTGGAATGGTGGAATCCTCCGTTGACGTCCTCGTTCAGCTGCTCAAATTGTCCGTACCGGGGACACGGCTAAGTACTTAGATTTTAACTCTGCAGAGGTTGTGCACGTTCACCATTGTACCCATTCAACCCAAACTATCCTATGCACTCTGGAAGTGTTAAGGAAAACGAGAGGAATGAGACGAGATCTTTCAGAATAATTTTCCCGCCCCATAACGGCCTGACGCACTCCACCTACAAATCCTCTACCACCACCTGTTAGGTTGGGGCGAGTCCACGCATCTTAGTTGATCAAGCCAGAGCCCATATTGGCAGTGGTTGCATGGGAAGCAATCGTCCCTCAGAGTTCTTCAAATTTCTCTGTTCCTAGGTGGCCGTCCACAAGTGTAATTCCATAGGTAAACACCTATGAACCCACTCAACATAAACCATACAAAACCACTTTCCATCCAGGTGTTTCATTCTTAACTTAGTAGAATTTAACATTTCATCAAAATATTTTTGCATAGCATCATAATTCTACTAAGTGTTGCATAGGAACCTAGACACAGGAGTAAGGAAATTCTAAACAGGTCTAGCATAACATTTCTACTAAGTCCTACACATGCTTACGAAAATAAACTACTCACACATAGAAAAATACTAGGACTTTTATGAGGTGTGCCACGTGCCTTGGCAACCGGGAGTGCAACAGTTACAGTTGCAAAGACTCCCGTTTCCCTCCGAATAGTCTAACAAAATAAAAGCCACACATAAACACACAATCAACATAAGCATACAAATATGCTATGCATGAGATGCAATAATTTAATTTCAAGAATCTAATATATTTATCTCTTATAATTATTTATATTTCTTTTATGAGGTATGCATGATGACATTTTAATTTGTCTTCAAATATTTAGACTTGAATTAAAAAGGGTAACTCAAGAATTTAGTTTACTGTAATAAAATTTCTATAACTAAAATTTGTAAAAAGGGCTATTGGACAGAGGGCATCTAAATTTGTTTTTAGCAATTTGATCTACTCAGAAATAAATTTTCTAACTAAAGTTATGTCAAAACAGTTAAACTACTCACATAAATATTTGAAATTTTTGAATGTGTCTAAACAGAAAACTAATGAAGCCAAAAGATTCTACTGGTTCTAAGGATTCCAAATATATAAAAATATTTAAATTTGGTTAAACAGATAAAGAGTAATGATAAAAACAATATGCAGGGTGTTTTCTGCAAAACTGCCAAATAAAAAGAATTAAGAAAAATCCGCAGAAATTATTGTCTGACGCGGCGTACCGATTCGAAAAACATAACAGGATCTAATCTAAACCGTACGCTACGGATTCAACGACTTAGATCTAAAGGCCATAAGTGGGCGGCGCGGACGTCGGAAACCTAGCCGGAGACCAGCCCGCGGCGGCGACGCGCCGGCGTGCGCGTTCTATGCAACCCAAGGATGATCCGGGACGCAAGAATCATACCATATCAAAGAGGAGGACACGGTGATGTCGGTGGCGAGGCTGCGGTGGCGGTGGCGTCTCGGTCCTTCTCCACTTCCTCGCCGGAGTTGAGCACGGCGTCGGCCTCCTCCGGTCGAGCACGTACACGAGAAACTGGCGCACGAGAAAATGTGAGACAGTGTCAGAAAGATGCGCAAGGAGAAAATGAGGAGGAGATAGATGGGTGGGTGCGGGGACGCTGGGGTTCGCCGTACTGTGAGTTTTACGCCGACGGCAGGGGCGGAGCGATGGAGATGCGTTTGGGCAGCCTCGAGGCTCTCTGGAGGTGCGGTTTGCGGAAAAAGGTAGACGGCGATGCGAGCTATTTGTAGGAACAAACGACGTATCAATTGGTGCCTTAAATCTCTCGCATTCAACCGGATTGATTCGGGCGTTTTCGGCAAAATCGTGGGGCGTGATTTCGGGGAGACGTTGCTCACCGGTAGGGATGACAAGTGGGTCCCACTTGCCAGAGCGAGAGAGAGCGCGGGCGGGACTGGGCTGCTGTCGGGCTTTACGCGTTGCGCGCGCGGCTGATAGCTAGTGGGCTTCGACCAACTCGGCTGGCCCGACTCAATTTTTTAATATAATTCATTTTCTGTTTTAAATCTTTTGAGTATAAAACTATATCAAAACATCTCAGAAAAATTCATAAAAATATAATTTGAAAAGCTTATTAAAAATAGATCCTTTTGGTAGTATTTTTGTCCAAAGTAAAAATAAAATAAAAAGGAATATTATTATAAATTCAAATAACAATTTTGTGGACTTAAAATAAATTTAAACATATATAAGTAATTTAATTTAAATCATATGTGATTCAAATGACAAGTTTAAATGATGATGATGCATGAATGCAAGGTTTTAAAATTTTCTGAAAATTGGGATGTATCAAAGCTAACCCCCTTAAGATGAATCTCGCCCTCCAGATTCGGATTGGCTAGCAAATAGGTGAGGGTGGTCTTCTTTCAGATCTTCTTCTCTTTCCCAAGTTGCTTCTTGCTCTGAATGGTGATTCCACTGTACTTTATAGAATTTGATGGTCTTGGTTCGGGTGACACGCTCTGCTGTCTCCAAAAACTTTATGAGTTTTTCTTCATAAGTGAGCCACTTTCTAGTTGTACTTCCTCTAGTGGCACCGTATCTCCTAGCAGTGTCTCTGCCATTTCTGGGTGACATTTCTTCAGCTGGCCGACATGGAATTCATTGTGAACTGCGGAAAGTGCGTCCGGTAGTTCCAATTCATAGGCTACCTCTCCTTTGCGGGATAATACTTTGAACGGTCCAATAAATCTAGGTGCCAATTTTCCTTTGATCCCAAATCTTTTCTCCACGCATAGGTGAAACTCTGAGATAGCCTCGATCGCCTACTTCATAAGTGACTTCCCTTCTTTTGGAGTCTGCATAACTCTTCTGTCTGGATTGTGCTATCTTTAAACGGTTCTTAATCAGTCTGACTTTTTCCTCAGCCTCCTTGATTATGTCTGGTCCGAACAAACTACGTTCTCCTACGCCACTCCATAGTAGTGGTGTAGTGCACTTCCTTCCATAGAGGGCTTCAAATGGCGACATCTCTATGCTCGCTTGATAGCTGTTGTTGTAAGAGACCTCAGCATATGGGAGATTATCATCCCAGCTAGACTTATAATCTAGAGCGCATGCTCTTAGCATATCTTCTAGGATTTGGTTTACTCTTTCTGTCTGTCCATCCGTCTGTGGATGGAACGTTGTGCTGAACTCTAATCTGGTTCCCAATGATTCATGTAATTGATTCCAGAAATGAGAAGTAAACTGAGTACCTCTATCAGACACAATTTTTTTGGGAACGCCATGTAGACACACAATTCTCTTCATATAAATGTCAGCTAATTTGGCACTAGTGTAAGTAGTGTTCACGGGTACAAAGTGAGCTACCTTCGTCAGACGATCGACTATAACCCAAATAGAATCATACCCTGATTTAGTCCTGGGTAGACCAGTGATGAAATCCATACCAATATGTTCCCATTTCCAATCTGGTACTGGTAAGGGTTGCAGCAATCCCGCTGGTTTTTGGTGTTCTGCTTTCACGCGACTGCAGACGTCACACTTTGCAATGTATTCAGCAATATCTCTCTTCAAATTGATCCACCAATACCACTCCTTTACATCCATATAAATCTTGGTGTTACCCGGATGTATGGAATAAGGTGAGTCATGAGCTTCTTGAAGTATTAACTTCCTGAGATCTGTATTATCAGGAACACATATGCGTTCTTTATACCATACAGTTCCTTCATCATCTTCTCTAAAGTCTCTGGCCTTGCCTTCACTTAGGTCCTTCTTGATTTGTTTTATCACTTTATCCTCTATGAGCTTCCTTGATTCTGTTTATCAAAAGAGGTTGAACTTCTAAGGATGCTACGAATCCTTCAGGCACCACTTCCAGTCGAAGGTCCTTAAATCCTTTACATAGATCTTCAGGCAATTCTCCTGCCATGAGTCCGTTTACATAAGGCTTATGGCTCAAGGCATCAACCACTACATTGGCTTTCCCTAGGTGGTACTGTAGACTTAAATCATAGTCCTTGATCTATTCTAACCATCTCCTTTGACACATGTTTAATTCCTTCTGAGTAAAGAAGTACTTGAGGCTTTTATGATCTGTGAATACTTCACATCGCTTTCCCCATAAATAAGGTCTCCATATTTTCAGGGCATGTACTACAGAAGCTAACTCTAGATCATGAGTGGGGTAGTTTACTTCATGATTTTTGAGTTGCCTTGAGGCATAAGACACTACTTTGCCTTCTTGCATCAACACACTTCCTAGACCACGATATGAAGCGTCGCAATAAACTTGGAAATCTTTCTCTAGATCTGGTAGGCATAAGACTGGTGTAGACACTAAGCGTTTCTTTAGTTCTTGAAAACTGGTTTCACAAGCTTCTGTCCACTCAAACCTCTTTCCCTTCTTCAGTAATTCGGTCAAGGCCTTGGCAATCTTGGAGAAATTGTCAATGAATCTCCGGTAGTATTCTGCCAGTCCTAGAAAACTGCGGATTTCTCCCACATTCTTGGGTGATTCCCAGTTTGTCACAGCCGCAACTTTTTTAGGATCTACTGCTATTCCGTCCTTAGACACCAGGTGTCCTAGGAATCCTACTTGTTCTAACCAAAATTCACACTTGTTGAACTTAGCATATAACTTATGCTCTCGGAGTCTTTGCAACACCAGACGTAAATGTTCTTCATGTTCTTTGTGACTTTTGGAGTAGACTAAGATGTCATCGATGAAGACAACGACAAACTTGTCCAGAAAATCCATAAATACCTTATTCATGATATTCATGAAATAGGCTGGAGCACTGGTTAACCCAAAGGGCATTACGGTGTACTCATACGAGCCATGCGTTGTAACAAAGGCAGTCTTAGGTATATCCATATCTCTAACTTTCATCTGAAAGTACCTTGATCTGAGATCGATCTTGGCGAACACAACGACCCCTTCTAATTGATCGAAGAGCTCATTGATTTTGGGTAGCGAATACTTGTTCTTGATTGTAAGCTCATTTATATCACGGTAATCAGTGACTAATCTTTGTGTACTATCCTTCTTCTTGACGAAAAGGATTGGGGCTGTAGTGTACCTGCACTTAAAATAAGGCAGATACCTGTGTATAGTGCAAATCCCTGGATCGATTCATTTGCACACACAGTTTACGATGTAATATCACAACAAAGCGTCAATTTTATTACATCGATGATCCAGAATTACAAAATATTCATTACAAGTTGCATAGCATAAAGCTAGCTTTGAAATAGTACACAGCGGAAATACAATAGAAGTGAGTCTCTATCACTTTCATGCTGCCACAGGCGAAAACATGTTGGTTGTAGACTCGAAACCTATAAACGAAACCTCACTCGTCATCTGAACAATCTGCAATAAGAAAAATATTGCAACAACGTGAGTCAGATTCCATTAAAAATGGAGTCTGGCAAGTGACACTATGGTGGACACTTAATGGAATAACTCTAAAGCCTATATGCATATTTGGCTGGTGGAGTTCAAGGCTATTTTGCATAAAGCCAATTTTTCCTATCTCTTTGGAAAACACTTCCTTCAAATCAAGACAAGTATGGCACGAAAACCATAGATCTCATCTTCCCTTGTTCACCCATCAAGTTTTATTTCTGAAGTTGGAATGATGGAATCCTCCGTTGACGTCCGTGATCAGCTGCTCAAATTGTCCGTACCGTGGACACGGCTAAGTACTTAGTTTTACACTCTGCAGAGGTTGTGCACGTTCACCATTGTACCCATTCAATCCAGATTATCCTTTACACACCATTTGTGATAAGGAAAGGAGAAGAATGAGACGAGATCTTTCAGAAGCATTTTCCCTCCCACTCTGGTTTGACCCGTTCCACCTAACACCCTCTACATCTGCTTCTCAAGCCGGGGAGAGTCCACACAACATAATTGATCAAGCCAGAGCCCATATGGCAATGGCTGCACTGGAAGCAATCGTCACTCGGAGTTCTTCAGATTCCTCTGTTCCCTGGGTGGCCATCCACAAGTGCACGTACTCCAGGAACCATAGACATGGACCGGAGTAGCCACTCAACTTCGCCACCATTAACAACCAATCCACCCAGGAGTTTCATTAACTTAGTGGATGTGCACTCTCAGGTAAAAATCACCATGCTCACGGCCCTAAGTAGAATAGACATTCATCCTAGGCGACGACAACCATGAGCACATCCCTGAGTAGTCACTTAACATTTTGTAAAACTTTTCATCAATTGCATAGCATCAATACATCTACTAAGTATTATATAGGACCCTAGACACAGGAGTAAGGGAATTCTACACATGTTTTGCATAGCAATACTATCCTACTCATGCATATAAAAATACACTAAGTAATGCATATAGAAATAATAGGAAGTTTATGAGGTGTGCCACTTGCCTTTGAATGTTGTCGTCGTTCACAAACTCTTTTCAACAACGAACGTTTGCTCTCCGTTCAATCTAATCAATATAAGTAAACAACAATACAACAATCATCAAACATACATGCACATACATAGTGAACAAATAAGTTTCACAAAACTTCTAAGGAAAACATGTCATGTATGATATGCAAATTATTTCTAAGGACTAGAGATGCATGTCATGCCACGAAAATCTTTAAGTCTTAAGTGAAAGACAAGATTAGAAAAGAGGGAAAATATAGAAAGAAGATGTAGTTGTCCTCCAGGCTTCATCTCTAGACTTGTAATATTTTCCTTGGTGATGTCTTGATTGAATTTTTGGTAGACTTGAATAATCTTCAGACTTGATGATTTTGTATCATCTAGGTTGGTCTTGGATTTAACTTAGTCTTCAATAGGTCTAGGAGAAGAAAGGAGAAATGAAAGAGAGAGGAAGCAAGACTTAGAAAATATTGCTGGTTGGTCCTCATGAACTTCTTCTTTATTTTCTTCTAAGTGCTTCTGCTTCTTGGAGATTCTTCTGGAGTCTTGTTTTGGCTAAGTCCTTCATTGGTCTTCTAGCTCCATGTTGAAAATCCTAAGTGTCTAGTGCATAGCACTTTTACCAAAACACTAAGTTTGGAAAATATTCCTAACTTAGAGAAAAATAATGAAGAGATTTCCTATGGGAAATATATCTATATGTGAAAATAAGTTATGCATGCAATGCACTTTTAAATCCTAAGAAATATCATACAAAATTTGTGATATTTATAGAGTATGCATTTGGCTATAAATGCAATCTAATTAATTTCTATTTTTGGAAAATTATAATAAAAGGAATAATTATAATATTAAAGTTTTCTATAATTAAATTTTTATAGAAATTTTTTGTAATTAGTGTTAATAGACAGGGGGCATTTAATTAAATTTATAGCAATTTGATTTAATCAAAAATAATATTTCTATTAATGGTTATGTTGAAAATACTCAAACTATTCAAATTAACTATATAACTATGAATTCATTCAATTATTACTCAAATATATTTATAGCAGTGGCATAACATTACTAATATTTCAAAGTTTCTAAAACAATTTTATTAGCAATTTTTGGATTTATAGATTTAAAGTTATTAACAATATACTCAAATCCACCATTTGAAATTTGAATAATTAATACTAAGTCAAATTTGAATTTTGGCCGATCTAAAATATTCTACATGTCGAGGGCTTTCCAAAAATATAAAGTTTGTTAAATTTGGATAAGTGAGTAAAAAGTTATAACAATTCTAAGTTACAGGGTCTTTTCTGTAAAACTGCCAATTAAAATTAATTACGAAAATAATTGCTGACGCGGACGCTAACGAGGCACGACGTGGCGCTGACTAAGCACGCTGAGTCAGCGCTGACGTGGATAAGTGGATAGATCTGGGCCGTCAGATCTGGATCTGGCGGTCCAGATCAACTCGTACCCCTTCGCGTTAAAGTTCTAATCGTGGCCGTTAAACTTAGATCGGACGGTCCAGGAGAGTTGACCAAAAACCGGCGGCGGGACTCACCGGAGATGGAGGGGACGGCGGCGTTCCGCTCGGGCGTTGACGGCGAAGTCGCTCCGTTGGCTCTCCTGGCTCGGAAAGGCGACGGCGAGGTACGACGCGAGGCGGCGGAGACGATGGAGGTGACGGCGGCTACGATTTCTTCACGAACATGCAGGGGATTGCGGCCGGAGGCGAGGTTACGGCGGCGAGCTCCGGTCGAGGACGCCCAGCTCGATTCTCTGCCGAAAACATTGAAGAGATGGTCAGGGGAGGTGCGCACGAGCGAGGGGAGAAGGAGGGGGTGGGTCTCGGGCTCGCAGAGCGATTACCTCGCCGGGGACGGAGGAGAAATGGCGGCGGCTTCGACGAACTCCGGCGAGCTCTCGCGGCGGCCTGGGGGCGTCTTAGGGTTTAGGGTTTGGGGCAAAAGAGAGAAAGTGGAGAGGGCTATTTGAAGGAGCAAGCGGAGGAGGGAATCACGGCCTTAATCGCCGGGATTTAAGAGAGGAAACGGCCGGCTGTTTTCGGGCGTGAAATCCGGCTGGAGCTTGAAGACGATGACGTCACGCTGACGTCATCAATTTTCCTTTTCTTTTCTGATTTTTCTTTTAATTCATATCTTTTGATTTAAGTGTCCAAATGAAGTCAAATAAATTTCTAAAAATTTGTAAAAACAATATCTTTGTGTTAAACCAGTTGTGGGCATGTTTTGAACAATTTTCAAAATTAATAATTTTGAAATATCGATTAAATACAAATTTGATACTTAATATAAATTTTGAAATTATAATTTAATTAAATTTTCTTTTGGTTAAATAAAATTTGTAAAAAAATACAACACTTATATAAGTTTAAAACTAAGTTATTTAAACTCATTTTCCAACATTAAATCATTTTTGGCTTTAGTACAATATTAATTATCATCACACATTTATTTGAAATGAAAAGGGAAATAAGTGTATTCATTTTTAATTCAAAATATTTTGTGCACCATTATATTTTATATTATGATAATTCATTTGAAAACCTTATAACAACTTTGGAAAAGATTTTTGATTTAATTCATTTCTTATATAGAAAATATATTCATGAAAGTCATTTCATGTTTTGAAAATAAATGAAAATCATTTAAGCTAATGAAATGCTTATTTGGGTTGTTAAGTAATTATAAAATCTATGAGGTTTTAAGTTATAAACTATAGACTTGTAATATCCAAATTATGTTTTGAACTCAGGTAAATGAATAATAATCTTCTAGCATATAGACAATGTTTTCAATAGTTTAAAAAAACACTTGTAATTATTATTTTAATTTATTTATAGCTAAGGCTAAGTGGTTGAAATCAATTACTTTAACTAAACTATTTACTTAAAATAAAAATGGTTTGTACTTTATAAAACATTTGTCAATTTACATATTAAGTTTTTTTTTGAAATACAATGGATAATTTAATGTTTAATTGGAAATAACTTTTGAAAATAATGCCACAATGGAAATTTTGAAATAATAGACTTTTTCAAATTGGTTGAAGTCTTTTATAGTTGGTTTCCTTAAGCATTTAAAGTTTTATTTTAATCAAAAGCAAAAGTTTTAAATTTTAGTGATTTTTGAACATTCCAAAATGTTGGGATGTTACAGGGGCACCCCATGGTGATGAACTTGGACGGATAAAGCCTTTCTCATAAACTCTTCCTGTTGCTTCTTGAGTTCTTTCAGTTCATCAGTTGCCATCGGGTAGGGTCTTTTAGCAATTGGTCATGTACCCGGCTTCAGTTCAATGAGAAACTCTACATCTCTATCGGGTGGCATTCCTGGTAGTTCTTCCGGAAACACATCAGGGTATTCCTTGACTATAAGAACATCACCGAGGCTAACCCCCTTAAGAGAATTAAGCTTAACCTTCTTTAGCTCAAACTTTGATCTGAAATTGATTTTCAAACCTTCTAGAGTGGTGAGAGTGATGGTTCTATTTGCGTAGTCTATGATTCCTTCAAAACGGGACATCCAGTCCATTCCTATGATAACATCCAAGCCTTGTGTTTCTAGGATGATCAAGTCCGTAGGAAACTGATGCTTTCCAATCTTCAGACTCAACTGTCTACAACCTGAGGTTACTAGCATTTCTCCGCCAGGAGAGCTTACTCTAATAGGGCTTCCTATATTCTCAACAACTAACCCATGTTTGTTTACAAAAGCTCTTGAAATGAATGAATGCGATGCTCCAGTATCAAATAAAACTAATGCTAGACATGAATTGAGTAAGAACGTACCAATGACAGCATCAGGTTCATCGTACACTTCTTCCACGTTGATGTGGTTCACATGTCCCTTCTGGAAAAGATTTGCCTTGGCAGCTTCTGCAGTCTTCCTTTCTGGGCAATCATTGGCATAATGACCCTTGTTATTGCACTTATAGCATGGCATTTGGCTGATATCTTTCTTGAACTCAGGGTTTGGGCGGTGTTGTCCATTGTTATGGTTAGGGCCAACATGTCCATTCCCTCTGTGACCTCCATTGTTTCCTTTGAAATTTCCACAATGGTTGTGACCATGAGGTTTGTGGTTGCTTCCCCCACTAGGATAGTTCCCATGTTTATGACCATGGTTTGCATCTTGAGGAAAGTGCCTTTTGAATGAAGGTTCAGAATGGTGTTTGTGAATATTCAACTTTCTCTCCCTGCTTTCAGCCTTCTTGATGTTATCCTCCAGTATGATAGCCTGATCTAGGAGGGTCTGATAATTTGGGGCATATGCTACTGTTAGAGGAATCTTCAGTTCGTCACTCAGCCCATTTAGGAATTTTGCCTTCCTCTTAGCCTCAGTGTTGATGTCTTCAGAAGCATATCGAGAAAGGGCATGGAAATCAGCCATGTACTCCTTAAGGCTCATGTTTCCTTGCCTCAGGTTTCTGAATTCTTCTTGCTTCAAGTTCATAATGCCCGAAGAGATATGGGCATTACGGAAACCTTCCTTGAAGTTTTCCCAAGTCAGGATTTCCAGTGGGTTAGTGATCTGATAAGTTTCCCACCACTGAATTGCTGGTCCCTCCAACAGATGAGTAGTGAATCTCGCCTTTTCAGTGTCGGTACATTCGCATGTTACTAAATCTCTGTCCACTGAGCACAACCAGTCATCTGCCACAATTGGCTCAGTTGCATTGGAGAACTTGTTAGGACGGAGCCTCAAAAATCTGGTAAGTCTATCCACTTGGGGAGGTGGTGGCAGTGGCGGGTTGTGGTTATTGTTGTTGTTATTGTTGTTGGTTGCCGCAATGAACTGGGTCATCATTGTCATTACCTGAGCTTGAGCAGCCATCAACTGTTGTATAGCATCATTGTTGTTGTTATTGTTATCGGGCGTACGGCAGGGAGGCATCTGTGGTTTTTAGCATAGATGAGTTTAGATGGAAAGGACTAAGGAAATTTTTTTTACCCCAACAAACAAACAACTAGTAAAAACAACTAATAAAAACAACCAACACACAAAACAAAACCTTTGGATTAAAAACGATATAAAAGTTTGGAAAATAAACTCGCGAGGTTCTGAGGACACAAGGGAAAATACTGCCTTACCACAAGTTGGTAGGTCAATACAAGACTAAAGATAACGATGGGGTGTAAGGTAAATGGTAGTCTCACTAACTAACTACTCGACCATGTCATCTTCTTCTTCTTCAATTTCCCGAATCTTGATTCCTTCATTGTCGAGTACCTCCTTGAGTTCCTTCAATTCTTTCTCCAGGGCAGAGTTCTTTTCTTGCAGCTCCCTCTTCTCAGTACGAAGCCGTTTGATCAAGTCACTATCAGCCTCAAACTCGACTTCATTACTTTCGAGTTCTGCCTTCTGTTCTCTGATAGTCTTGTTCTTCTCTTGAACCCTTTTCTCCTGTCTCTTGTACCTCTCTTCTTGTGCAGCAAACCTCTCTTCTTGGGCCTTAGTCACTTCCTCTTGAGCCTTCACCTTCTCCCCGTTTTCCTTGAGTAAGGCACATAGCTCATCGTTCTTCAGGAGTTCACTGCGCCTATCCTCATAAAACCCTGTGACGAGGATTTCCAACTCCTGAAAATAAAGACTAAGGGGCTTTGCTTTGCCTCTATCTCCTACCTCAAAAAGGTAAGGTTCTCCATCCTCATTTCTCCTTCCAAAGAAAATGGAGTAGTGGCCCCTCAACTCTGTGCTGTAGCGTCCGCAGAGACGTCCAATCAGGTCTTGCATGACTAGATTGAGTCCTTTATCCTTGGAGTCACTAACAATTTTAATCTCTAACGGGGGCTATTCTCCACGTCCTATCTGAGTTGCTTTTATTCCCCAACAACCCTCTTTGTTAAACTTCTTCAGGATGAAGCCCTTGATCTGAGGTAGCGGTAACCCTATCTTCTCGACGATGTCGAGGAGATAGCAGACAAAACGGGTGTTCTCGAAGTCCTCCGCGGTGGTGAAGTGGAACCTCGTCATCCTTTAGGTAGAGAAGAAAAGAATTAGAACAAGAAATGCATAAGGTAATGAAATACTAGTTATGATGTGCATTATTATTTTGGAAAATACTAAGTCCAAATTTTGAGGTGATCAACAAATATTAACAACTCTTTGTAAATTGGATATTCACTATAGTGAGAGAGACAGACACCCGGCCAGCCACTTATGATTGTGGAACAGGTCTCATGTACGTGGACATGTAAGGTTAGTCTCCAGGCCGCTTCATCTCACTATGCCGCTAGGATCCAAAATACTCAAGGAGATAATACCATGATAAAAAAGGGTTTATCCAATTCTAAGGGCTCGAACCTACATGCAACACAGTGCTCCGATACCATCTATAGTGTACCTGCACTTAAAATATGGCAGGTACCTGTGTATAGTGCAAATCACTGGATCGATTCGTTTGCACACACAGTTTATGATGTAACATCACAACAAAGTATCAATTTATTATAACGCTGATCCAGACTTAGAAAATATTCATTAGAACTTGCATAGCGTAACGCTAGCAGGGAACAGAGTAAACAACGGAAAATTATACTTCATGGAGTCCCCATCATCATCATGTGCCACAGGCGAGCATGTTGGTTGAAGACTCGAAACCCGTAGCAAAAAATCTCACTCGTCATCAGAACAGTCTGCAATAAGAAAAATATTGCAAAAACGTGGGTCAGAACCATTTAAAAATGGAACTGGAAAGTGACACTATGGTGGACACTTAGAGGAATAACTCTATAACCTATATGCTTATTTGGCTGGTGGAGCTCAAGGCTATTTGCAGAAAGCAAGTTTTTCCCTAACTCTTTCAAAACAACTTTACCTAGTTGAGACAAATATGGTATGAAATCCATAGTCTCAAACTACCCGAGTTCACCCATCAAGTTTTAACTTAGAAGTTGGAATGGTGGAATCCTCCGTTGACGTCCTCGTTCAGCTGCTCAAATTGTCTATACCGGGGACACGGCTAAGTACTTAGATTTTAACTCTGCAGAGGTTGTGCACGTTCACCATTGTACCCATTCAACCCAAACTATCCTATACACTCTGGAAGTGTTAAGGAAAAGGAGAGGAATGAGACGAGATATTTCAGAAGAATTTTCCCGCCCCATAACAGCCTGACGCGCTCCACCTACAAATCCTCTACCACCACCTATCAGGCCGGGGCGAGTCCACGCAGCTTAGTTGATCAAGGCAGAGCCCATATTGGCAATAGCTGCACGGGAAGCAGTCGTCACTCGGAGTTCTTCAGATTCCTCTGTTTCTGGATGGCCGTCCACAAGTGTAATTCCACAGGTAAACCCCTGGGAACCCACTCAACATAAACCATATAAAACCACTTTCCACCCAGGTGTTTCATTCTTAACTTAGTAGAATTTAACATTTCATCAAAATAGTTTTGCATAGCATCATAATTCTACTAAGTGTTGCATAGGAACCTAGACATAGGAGTAAGGAAATTCTAAACAGGTCTAGCATAGCATTTCTACTAAGTCCTACACATGCTTAGGAAAATAAACTACTCATGCATAGAAAAATACTAGGACTTTTATGAGGTGTGCCACTTGCCTTGGCAACCGGGAGTGCAGCAGTTACAGTTGCAAAGACTCTCGTTTCCCTCCGAATAGTCTAACAAAATAAAAGCCACACATAAACACACAAGCAACATAACCATACAAAATATGCTTTGCATGAGATGCAATAATTTAATTTCAAGAAGCTAATATATTTATCTCTTATAATTATTTATTTTTCTTTTATGAGGTATGCATGATGACATTTTAATTTGTCTTCAAATATGTAGACTTGAATTAAAAAGGGTAACTCAAGAATTTATTTTACTGTAATAATATTTCTATAACTAAAATTTGTAAAAGGGCTATTGGACAGAGGGCATCTAAACAAGATTTTAGCAATTTGATCTACTCAGAAATAAATTTTCTAACTAAAGTTATGTCAAAACACTTAAACTACCCACATAAATATTTGAAATTTTTGAATGTGTCTAAACATAAAACTAATGATGCCAAAAGATTCTACTGGTTCTAAGGATTCCAAATATATAAAAATATTTAAATTTGGTTAAACAGATAAAAAGTAATGATAAAAACACTATGCATGGTGTTTTCTGCAAAACTGCCAAATAAAAAGAATTAAGAAAAATCCGCAGAAATTATTATCTGACGCGACGCTGACGCGGCGCACCGACTCGAAAAACATAACATGATCTAATCTAAACCGTACGCTACGGATTCAATGGCTTAGATCTAAAGGCCATAAGTGGGCGGCGCGGACGCCGGAAACCTAGCCGGAGACCAGCCCGCGGCGGCGACGCGCCGGTGTGCTCATTCTACGCAACCCTAGGATGAACTGGGATGCAAGAATCATACCAGATCAAATAGGAGGACGCGGTGATGTCGGTGGCGAGGTTGCGGCGGCGGTGGCGTCTCGGTCCTTCTCCACTTCCTCGCCGGAGTTGAGCACGGCGTCGACCTCCTCCGGTCGAGCACGTACACGAGAAACTGGCGCACGAGAAAATGCGAGACAGTGTCAGAAAGATGCGCAAGGAGAAAAGAATGAGGAGGAGATAGATGGGTGGGTGCGGGGACGCCGGGGTTCGCCGTACGGTGAGTTTTACGCCGACGGCAAGGGCGGAGCGGCGGAGATGTGTTTGGGCAGCCTCGAGGCTCTCTGGAGGTGAGGTTTGCGGCAAAAGGTATATGGTGATGCGAGCTATTTGGAGGAGCAAACGGCGTATCAATTGGTGCCTTAAATCTCCCGCATTCAACCGGATTGATTCGGGCGTTTTCGGCTAAATCGTGGGGCGTGATTTCGGGGAGACGTTGCTCACCGGTAGGGATGACAAGTGGGTCCCACTTGCCAGAGAGAGGGAGAGCGCGGGCGGGAGTGGGCTGCTGGCGGGCTTTACGCGTTGCGCGCGCGGCTGATAGCTAGAGGGCTTCGGCCCGCTCGGCTGGCCCGACTCATTTTTTTTTATATAACTCATTTTCTGTTTTAAATCTTTTGAGTATAAAACAATTTCAAAACTATATCTAAACTTCTCAGATAAATTCATGAAAATATAATTTGAAAAGCTTATTAAAAGTAGATCAAAAGTAAAAAGTAGATCTAAACTTCTGGCGGGCTTTTGGTAGTATTTTTTTCCAAAGTAAAAATTAAATAAAAAGGAATATTATTATAAATTCAAATAACAATCTTGTGGACTTAAAATCAGTTTAAACATATATAAGTAATTTAATTTAAATCATATGTAATTCAAATGACAAGTTTAAATGATGATGATGCATGAATGCAAGGTTTTAAATTTTTCTGAAAATTGGGATGTTATAGGAGAGCTCTTCGACGCTTCAGGTATATTTGATATACGAAATTATAAATGTATTATTCTCATACTTGATGAAAAATATTTGATACTTATTCTGTTTATGAAACAAGTTCAGATTGTTACAAGTATGACAAGATATATGATGTGACAGTGCACAAGTGATGGCAAGCAAGAGAGTTGATGGCTAGTGGTGCTCACGTCCTCAAGTTATCATAGTAGTTATCATTAATAGTTTTTGATAAGACCTTTTGTAATAGTGAGAGTGTGATTTAGTTTAGTGTCTTGAATGTTACAAGACAAAGTTACTCATATATGTAATAGAACAAATCAGTTGTTTTATTTTATGGAACAAGGCAGTTGTTTTATATTATGAGTAAAGTTTTATGCAATAACATCTCAATTACATTACTCAAATGATATACATTTATAGAAGCGGAAATGATAAAATTATGTGTCCAAAGATTAAATGATTTTGTTGCAAGAACAAACAACACCGAATTTGATCATAAAAGCAATGTAAGAAATAATAGATATTTCGATCTATTAAAGTGTTGCATGTGCCGAATTGATTAAAGTTAGAATTGAATATTGAAGTGTCAATATACAAAGAAATTAATTGAAAGTCATACTAGATGATTATTAAATTAAATAAGTGGTAAAATTCATTGGGACGGATTTTTCTATGATTGTTAGTAAATAAATGTATTTGCATAATAAATCATGAGTCTGAAAAATAATTTGATAAAAGATCAAAGGGATTTTTTAGAAGAAAGATTAGTGAATATTGTATTCACATGATTCGATCAAATAGGACAATGTTTTTAAATTATGGTTTCAACACAAAATACTTGTGAAAATTCGTTACACAAAATTATAATATCAGATATAGTGATATGTGAAATATTATAATCATACTCTATTTTAGATAAAGTATGGTCTTTCAGAATCTCTTTTAGAATCTCTTAATATGTTCATAACATTATAGTTGACATCCACTTTAGAAAATAGATATTTTCAACGGTAATTCGTGTGATCGACAATAAGTGTCGTAATATAGATGATTATACGATAATACAAATATACACAAACAGTTCTTTGTAGAATACTCACATTAGGATGAGAGTATACTCCAAACACCAACAGAAGCAAAACTTGTATTATTGTCTGTGTAATTTCTGGGGGAAATATGATTTTTCTAATTATGGTTGATGGAATAAAATTAGAAGCTTGAAATAAGGTATCAGACCTATATTCATAAAAATAGAATAATGGAATTTGTTCCTAAAAGAATATGTCTACAAATGAAAATGAAAATTTGATGATAAGAGTAAACGAGACTTGAAAATTGTTTTCTGCTTGCAATCCTCTTTAAAAAGATCATAGTATTTTCATAAAAGAAGCTTATAAATAAGGTGTTATTATAATAATATTTGCTGACATGTCACAGTTTAATATTAATTATTTTAGATCTTGTTGACAGATCAAGGTACACCTTATGAATACAAAGAAAAGGATTAAAATGATAAATGTTAGTATAAATCTTATTAAAAGAATAAGATTGTTTAATCGTCATATAAAGTGTTATATGAGAAATGCAACTCTAAGAAAGACATGAAAGCATATTTTGTCAACAAATGTGTCTTGGACCAAATCAAATCTGCTGACTACATAAGATGTAGACGTGCTTAAAGTATGTAGGATATGTATTAATAGAATACTACATGTTGTATTAAATTCGAATTGATAAATGATCAATGATTTTGGTTTGACCAAAATGTCGAAATAAATTATGAATTTACTAATTTAAGTGGGAGTCAAATTAGTTTACTCAAGTGTAATATGTAAGAGACATATTTTTGAGTGGGAGCTTGAAACCCTCATATATGTAGATGACATATTTTGAGTGGGAGCTCATGTCCTCAATTATGTAGTTGACATAATTTGAGTAGGAGTTAAATTCCTCGTATGTAAATGACATATTGTGGATAGTACCAGAAGAATTAATTAGAAAGATGAAGTTGTGAAACTATTTAGAAGATAGCGTCTATTTAGAATAGAACATGAATTTTAAATAGATAGTCGAGTTTTTTTGGATTAATCTGAAGAGTCAGAATAGATTAAAACCAATGGAATGGTCCTTGGAAATCCAATTAATCATTAAGTATAATGACAGACGATAATAGTGGTTATAAGATATGTTGGTCTATTAAGTATCATGACACACCGATCACATGAACAGGTTGGGCCACTAAACCAGCGGGAACTTGATCTGGGAGTTGTGGAACTACTTGGTGTTGTCCCTCTTGTACAACTTGAAGTGGACTGTGGCCGTCTTGATGATCTGTATGCAGGGGGACCTCACGTGGTGACGCAAGGCCATCTCCGTGTACATCTGATCCACAACACCTCGTATCACGGTACTCCTTGTACATGTTGTGATAGCTGGTTCTGCTCTGGTAACGGAGCCAGATGCCATAGTTCTTCACTTTTTGATGATGGTTGGGTAGTTGGGTTCTTCTTGAAGATCTGAGAGATGTACAACACGTTAGAACTACAAGGTACAACAAATGTGTATTCCTGTCTTTTTAGTGTCTACTTCCCATCTTTTTCAACCTATTCTTGCTCACTAAATACATAACTTGTTTTTTGATCTATGATGAATTGAATTATTAAGATGTACTTAATAATATATAACTTGGTATGAAATGATTGACCGTGAAAGTGTGCTATCAGAATCAGATATTTGTTCTATTCACGAAGATGCACCTAAGGTCCTCTAAGCGAACGGGTCCTGTTAGGTGAAAAATGTTGAGCTTGTTTTGGAGCAGGAGCACGAAGCTGCTGAGGAGAATGTGCTTTTGATACATCTAAACTACATCGACTATTGCCTAATAAGTTAGTTTTACTTTAAAGAGGAATTCATTTAAGGTCAGTGATAACACCAAGAAGGTACTGCTAGTGCTATTAGTTTGCAAGACAAAAAGGACATGGGGACATATTTTACTATGTACAGTAACAGAAGAAAAACAATGTTTCTTATCAGTCTGGAAAAAATGACGGTATTGATGCACCAAGAACACCTCAATATTATGAGAACATGGCATCCACTTCACATAGAGATAGAAAGCAATTTCAGTTTCTAATTAGCGCTCAAGAATCAGAAGCGCAAATGAAAACCAAGCAGCTCAGCATGTTGCAGGTCACGACCTCAATATTATCAAAGAATAGATAAGTATCTCTCAATAATGCAAATCAAAGTAATTTACTTCTTGCTGTTTCAAAGCTTCGGTTTCAATAAGGCAGCTCTTTTTTCATAGAGGTAAAACCGTATGCATAATGCTATGTGGTTAGCAAATATGACTTGTAAATATCAAGGAAAGATACATGTGTCATGAATATATTTGCAATCAAAGTTCAAGCAGCGATAAACCTATGGATGTAATCCCGTTAACTGAAGGACAACCATCTAGCTACCAAAATACCCAGCGCAAACTAATAGACCCTAGAAGTGAACTTGAAAGGGCATGCGCCCTCATATTTGTTTTTGGTAATTAATGACAATCCCTATGGACTAATGTGTGTATTGAACATATTGCAAGTATGTCTTGAAGATGTCAAGACATCACCTATATGAAGATAGATGGGATGATACGAGATTGCTCAAGATGTTGATCAACACACAAAGCTACAAGAAGTACCAAGTTGATCTTGTATCTCATGGGATGGTAAGATCTTGTCCATATAGTTTTGTTAACTAACCCAAGTGTGTGTGGTATCTATATGTGGGGTTAGGTATCTTCCCATGGGCTTGCAACAAGGAGAACACCTATTATAGCTCATGGAGGATGACGTCATGCGGTGATCGTCATCAAGATTGAGAAGTGCAAGACCAAGAGAAGCTTGTCGGAAGCATCTTATGCATGGAGTAAGAAATGGATACATGAAGACGAAGCTAAGCGAGACTCTCCCGTAATGGAGTATGGGGGAGTATATGGAGGAGTCTTCATCAAGCATGCCCTAGCAAGCGCAATCAAGAAAGGTGGTCCACTTGAAGAGATCAAGATCATCATCTTCTAGCTAAAGTGGATTGCTCAAGGAAAAGGTATTATCTTGATAGGGCTATAGGATAGTTAGGCATACTATCAAGAGGGGCTCTCGAGTGAGTAACTTGATCGCAGCTTTGTGGAGAGCTCAAACCTTTGCATGCTTGGCATATCATCTTTCTTGGTTCTTATTTGGATTTTCTCCTGGTTGGGTTTTGGTGCTTGTTGTGATCTTCATGACAAGACCAAGTTCTTCGAAAACCGTTTTAGTATGGAAAACTTGTTGCGTTTTCGGTGTGGAAATATTACCGGTTCAACCTTGAGAAAAGTTCCACACCTTCACATGTGTGGGAACTTTGCTCTGTTTATGGTTTGCGAGCCCTCTCCTTGTCGGTACCTTTCCAACGGAGTTGGTCTCAACTCATTCGGAGTTCATATGCAAAAGATCTTTCAGTTCTGATGTTTCTGCAGTTTTTCAAAGGGGCGGAAATTTCCGGACCTAGTTCGGAGATTTCAGATCCGGAGAATTTTCGCTAGGTCTTAAAGATTTTCTGCACTCCACTCCGTCGGTTCTCAGTCGGATTTTCAGCAGGAATTTTTCGGGGTTCGGAAATTTCCGTCCCAGTTTTGGAGATTTCCGAATGACCGGGTCCCAGTTTTTCTCCAAGTCTTATTTGATCTCAGCACTGACTCAGTCCAGATTTCCACCGGATTTACTACCGGAGATGTCCGGTGTCCCGAAATCTTCGGCCCTGGTTCGGATATATGCGGACAACAAATTACAGTTTTTCACCAAGTCTTATTTGCCTTCAGCACTCGTCTTTCTCAGCTCGCGTCGGAATTCCTACCGGAGATTTCTGTGGTCCCAAAATTTCCGGACCTCAGTTCAGAAATTTCCGAACTAGTGATTCGCCAACGGCTAGAAATCGGGGAGGGCTATAAATATCCCTCCCCTTCTTCTTCCTTGCGTTGCTCATTTTTTCCTTCTCTCTCCTGCCATTGCTGACCTTGGGAAAGCTTGCCCCCTCTCATATCCACCCATGATTCTTGCATATCTTTGAGGGAAAAGTGAGAGGAGATCTAGATCTACATTTCCACAAATCCATCCCTCCTCTCAGTGAGGGGAACCTAGTGGATCTAGATCTTGGAGTTCCTTTGTGGTTCTCCCCCTTTGTTCTTGCTCTCTCTTATCTCCCTATAAGCATTAGATGCTTTTGGTGGGATTTGGGAGTGTCGGATTTGTCTCCTTTGTGGTTTCTGGTTCTTACTCTCTTATTCCCCCATAAGCGTTTGTTGCTTTGTTGGAATTTTAGAGTGAAGGACTTGAGCACTTTGTGTGTTCTTGCCATTGCATCTTGCATCGGTTTGAGCCCTCCACGAGGATTCGTGGCGGTGAAATTCGTGAGCTTGTTACTCTTGGGTCTTTGACCATGGACGCCTTAATGGCCGCCTTTGTGGCATAGGACCTTTTGTGGTCAAGGCCTTTGTGGCTAGTTGGGACCTTTGCGGTCAAGACCTGTTGTGGTCATTTGGGAGCCCCCGATTCGGTTGTGGGTGTGTGCCCCAAGGTACGTTGTACGGGATTGTTCTCCTCCCCAAAGAAGTTTTTAGTGGAAGGTGGACTCGAACCTTTGTGGCCGAGTTAATCGGAGAAGAAGGTGAGGCCTTTGTGGCGTTGAGCAAACATGTTGTGGTTGCTCACACCTCTCCAACTACACGTACACCCATTGTGGTGGAACTCGGGAATATATCCTCGTCTCTGCATGCCTCGGTTATTCCTATACACGAGCTCTTTACTTATGCACTTTACTTTGTGATAGCCATCATGCTTGAAGTCCTTTACCTTGCTATCTCTTTGTTGTTTGTCTTGCTTAGCATAAGTTGTTGGTGCACATAGGTGAACCTAGTATATTTAGGTTGTGTCATTGATAAGTTAAACACTAGTTTTACTCCACATTTATCAAGCCTAAATTGTAAAAAAATCCTCGCCTATTCACCCCCCTCTAGGTGACGTCTTTCCTTTCAGAACTTACATCTCGCTTCAGGCATTTGTGCATCTTCCATCATAGTTGACCATGGCGACTTGTCTGCTCTTGCAAATTGATGCTCTATCTGACAAAACACTACATAGTAGTTAGGTTAAGCCTTTCAGAATTTAAGAAAATGACCAAGCAGATATAAAGAGCTTCAGAATAGTGCAAAGGGGAAGGGGCGCTAGACCTTACGTTTATGAGGATGGGAATATATGCGTTGGCATGCTACTGAATGAAGTAGAGCCCAACGGAGGAGATTGTCGGTCTCCAGAGTTATTTGCGTGTAACATAAGGAGGACAACCCGCTTCATATTCTTCCGTGAAGAGCACCTGAAGTCTCTCCAAGCAACATCGACACGAACTGTAGAATAATTCAGAGCAGATGTCCGATGTTCCATCCATGCAACGGTTGCTGTTCCTCCTCGCCGTCGACGGCTTGCTCCTGCCGCTTATCTGTCGGCGCATCGACCGCCGCCGCATTCTGCTCGTCGGGAACTTCCCGGCGCCCGGACTCTGGACGGCGCGTTTTGCACGGAGGGCGCCACGTACGAAGGCGTTGTTGCTGCTTTCTGTCGTGGATGCTGTTGTTGCCGCCGCCGTGGTGGTGGTGCGGGTTCTTGTTCCTCTTATGCAGCGCCACCGGCGAGGGCAGCACCAGAACCCCTCCGGCGTGACGGAGAACACTGCGCTCGGGCGAGGCGGCGTGGACCATTCACCTCCCGCAGCGTGTCCACAAGTTCGCAGTCGTCGACGTAGACGCTGAGCCGCTGGAGGATTCGGGGCCGGCCGGCCACAAGGAAGAAATTGGGGATTCTTTACCCTTCGCAGATTCTACAATTGGGTCCTTGCATCTGGACTGCGGGTTACTTTCATAGAAATGTAAGGGCTAAAACGTAAAATTGTCACGACGTATGGGCCGTATTATATAGTAGAGATATAGGAACCATATTATGTGCCCGATAAAATGTAACCCATGTTCTTAGAAGAAGAACAACTATCAAAGTAAATTTAGAATTTACTAGAAGTAGAAATGTATTAGGCATTAGATTGACATTGGAATGTCAAATCTTCTACACAGGTATGAAAGTATATAGATATGGCAAGCTTTTAAATATTACAAAGAGTTCTGTATGACTAAATGTGTTTGCAAAGCAATTGGCTGGTTGACAGAATCAGAGTACGCGCTGGGAAACAAAAGTCTCACTTAATTTACGGTATATGTATATATGTTATCAGATAACATGATAATATCAAACAAGTTGCTACCAATGAATTGCAAAGAACATACAATTATGTATTATACAGATTGTTGAAGTAACACTCTTCCACAAGCAGGCATTATGATGGAGTTATGATGGAGTAAAATGCACCTGGTTTATTTGTACTCTAGTGCAAGTGGGAGACTGAAGGAGATATTTCCAAGAGATAAATAAATATATAGTATTTATCACATTATCTCATAAGTTTATAATATGTTTTTGTATTATGCTATAATTGTATTAATCGGAATTATTAATACACGTGTAATACATAGACAAACTAGAGTCCCTAGTAAGCCTCTATATAAACTAGTCCAATGGGCAACAGTTGATCGAGATTCTCGATCATGGACAATGACATCAATTGACAGTGGGGTCATCTTATTGGTGGAATAAGGTGATGGACATACGCAAAGTATTGTAATAAGATCGTATTACGATGTTTGTCATTTGCAATAGGAAGTAATATGATAACTTATTCCTTAGACCGTGAGACCGTATTTATTGCTGCTTTGCAGGGGTGCTTTGAGTGCATCAAACGTTGTGTCTTATATAGCATGACAATAAAGGTGTCTATCTTGGGTATCTCGATAGAGTATGTTGAGACGTATGGATCAAAATCAGGATTTGTTCATTCGTGTAATGGAAAGATACTCTGGGCCCACTCGGTGAGATTACGTCTATATAGCTGCGCAGCTTATGACTAGGTCATGGAGATGTAATATCACATATGAGTTAATAACCTTTGTCGGTAACGAGATACAACAGGGTATCGGATGTCTACGATCATATCTCGGACAAGGTAGTATCATAGAAACAAAGGGAATGAATATCATGTTTATGGTTCAACGACGATATTCGTAGAATGCACAGGGGTCATCACATGTATCCAGGTATACCTGGCGGTCATTGGCGAGCAAAGGGTCTCGACCATGTATGGAGTGTTGTGGAACCGTAGCGTAACAAGACTTAAGGTCTTAACGACACTTGGAGAAAGTTTTGGAATAATATAGGAAGTGAATGATGGAGAGAGAGAAATAATCCGGAAAGGGTTCCAATGGTCCAGAAGGAGTTCCGAGAAGGTCGGGAAAGGTTCCGGGAATGTCCGAAAGATGTTCGGGTGATCCGGACAATGTTTTGGTCACGGGAGATTAAATAATATGTAAATATATTAATTATGAATTAATTATATTTTATATTAATTTAATATTAATTAAAAAGGAGAAAAGTGGGCAGCCCACCTAAATTGGCCAAGAGAGTCCTAAGAGGGGGAACCGCACCACACAAGGAAGGGGGGAGGCCCAAGCCAATTTGTACCTGGCTTGGCCAGCCGAACCCCCCCACCTCCTCCTTTGTTTAGTCCCACATGGGGGAGCCAATGGGTTTGCACACCCCCTCCCCCCTTTATATAGCAAGGCATATTAATTGGATTATATACATCTAAAATACAATTAATGTTGTATCCGCCGGCCCGAGTTAATTCTCCACCCGCTTTGCTTTCTCTCTCCCACAAAGCTATACCTCTGGGCGCCGTTGCCCTTTGGGATTCCAGAAAAGTTTTACTCCTGCGATCTCAGTTGGATCTGAGTGACCGGTGGGTGTTGTTAAGCTCTGTATGCTTGTGAGTACTCGGAGACACCACATTTGAGGTGCCAGGGCGACATCGTCTCGCCACCATCGCAGCCCTGCCACCCCCTGCTGCCGATGGTGCCGCCCCCCTCCGCTGGGTGCGCCCTGCCCCCATCGACGCCAGGACGAGCAGCGGAAGACTTGGACCAAAACATCAACAGCACGGCAGCGGGCGTATGGTGCAGAGTACTCTCTCCTCGGCGCAACTTCCGACAAAGGGAATCACGTAATCGAGGAGAAACTAGAGAATAATTGGGTGAATTTAAAGGCCAGGGGTGCCTCTCTATATAAAGGGGCATGGCAACTGCCAACCTCATCAACCGGGCGGTGTGGGACTATTCCCACACCCCCAGCCAGCCATGGTGGTGCGCCGGCCTAGGTGGGCCCCATGTGGTCCACCTAGGGCCCCCTTCCCTTGGGGGGGAACCTTCCCCCCTCATGGGCACTCTTTGCATGAGAGGGCCCATTAAGGGTGTTTTGCCTTTAAAAATTCAGGAAAATATATAAAATCATATTTAACTATTAATTACATTAGTTAACATTAAATACATATTACATAATTTATCCTGTCTCCAAAAACTATTTCGTCGCTGCCCAATCTCCATCGGACCATTCCCGGGACGTTCCCGGTGTTCTCTATTCCTTATTTTTCTTTCCGGTAAATATGTCGAAACCCCTTAAGTGTGTTTACTCTAGGGGTTCGATATAATAACAGACATGATTGAGACCCCTCTCTGATCAATGATTAACTCGTGGTCCTGGACACCTTGAATTAACCCATGTGATATAACGAATGACTTTTGTCGATCGAACCTAGACATCGAGTCTTAAACGTTTTGCCATAGCGATACTTAGCGTGTCCGAGACTCATATCTCCATACCTAGCTTGATCTCGTTACCGACAGCACTATCTTCTACTCGTCCATGATCTTATGTCCGGGTGACCTAGTCACATGCTTGTATGCTCATTTGACATAATCTCACTGAGTGGGCCCTAGAGTATCTATCCTGCTATGCGGACTAGCAAATCCCGCTCTTGATCCCTCTTCTCAACTATTCCCTTCCGATACCTGAGAGGAACACCTTTATTGTCACATTATTAAGATATGCCGTTTGATGCAGTCAAAGTATCTTTCAGTAATAACAATAAGAGTTGATCTCACGGTCGAAGGCGTAATGACTACGTCCTACAAATATTGCGTATGTCCATCACATCATTCTACCAACGATATGACTCCATTGTCAACTGACGCCATGTCACATGATCGGGAAACCTCGATCATCATTTGCACTATAAACTAGTCTTAGTAGAGGCTACTAGGGACCTGCTTGTTTACGTATCACATGTGTATTAATGTTTCCGCTTAATACTAGTTATAGCATGACACAAAAACATATTATGAACAAACGAAATATGATAAATAAAACACTTTATTAATTGCCTCTAGGGCATATCTCCTTCATAGCCCTCAGCCTCGGGGGATAACTACTCACGCATGGTCATGTGATGAGGGGCTTGATGGAGAGATGCAGCCCGGAGTGGAGATGGCAGCCCGCAGCAGCCACGGCGTGGCGGCGAGGAGTGGCGGCGGCAGCCCGTGGAGGCACGGTGGCGGCAGCCCTTGACACGGTGACGGCGGCCCTTGGCAGCCACGGTCACTCTTGGTGATGGGGATGGTGTTTAGGAGGTTTTCCTCTCCAAGACGGCTGCTTGGGAGGTGGAAAATTCGTGGTCTTGGCGGTTTTTTACGACCTAGGGTTCCCTCTTATATGGAATCTCGGATTTCCGTCAACCCCTTTTGGGCTCCACCAAAACGGGTATATCTGGAGCATACGGATTCGAATTGGACCAAATTTTAAGTCCAGGTCGATTAGCAGAAAATTTCCCACAACTTTGTATGACGTTTGATTCCACTTGACGTTGCCTTCAGGCCCTAACGTGACAATGTTCGAAAAAATGTTTTCAGACAGATTTCAGGAAAGTCCAAATTCGACTCCAACTATGTTTCCTTTTATATTCTTAATAATTCCTACACATCAAAGTGTCAAACAAGAACATTGTGCACTTTTTCAACCATTAGTAGGTTAGTCCAATAAATTTCATAATATGATATAAAATGCATGTAAAACATGTGGCAAATGGTATAATATAAGTATGGAACATAAGAATTTTAGATACATTTGAGACATATCAGATCTCTCAACCACTGTTCGTGCAACATCAATAAATTTACCTTGGTTGCGTATCTACATGATTTAATTTTGTGTTAAACATTATCTTGAAAATATAAAATGTTAAGTAGCACCTATAATACCTATCCACCTCCCCTTTAGGTGCCCATATTATCATTTCAACTATCAAACAAAAAGAATAATAAGAGTGAAAATACCGCAAAAGGAGAGAGGTGATACCTTTCTAAGGAAAGAACCGGTAAAACCCTCAACAGAAAATGCCCAACCAATTTTTCATACGAAATCTATTTTAACAAAGTTGAGCTTGTCATAAAGAACATGACAAGTCCAGAACGTCGCACGTTGAAAAAACAAATGGGAATCAAGAAATATGAAATTAAGGATGCAAATGATTGAGGTCTTCACAAACTATAAGCTAAATCTACTCACTTGAGAGCCCTATTAATTATAATTTGGTCTTCCAATTAGCACCATAAAATAGGTAAAATGAAAAAACATATTTCATTCTAGTTGATTTTTTTATATAAAAGGAATATAATAATATTGTGAAGATACAAATTGCACCTAGACTCTTCAAGAACAAAATGTCACAAACGACACCCAGGATACACACAACTTTAAAAATGAAAAAGGAAAGGAAAAAAACACTGTCACGGTAATCAAATCCTCGCAACAGGAGCCCTATAAACCACCACGAGAGATCACACCCGGAATATAAAAAGGTTATCCAAACACGACGCCTCCAGGAAGGGAAACAATGTAAAAGCACCGTCGTCGCATGATCCAAGATCCTAGTTTTTTCTCATGGACAAATTCTGAGCTCTCAAAACAATGTATTCAGCGCCAGACACATAATGAAGGCCAGACCTTAGGTTTTCACCTTTAAAGTCAAGTATGGCCGCTTGAAGAGGGCCACCAAAATTTCCTCGGGTGCTGCCGCCCTACTAGCCAAGGCTACTCCTGCTAGTCATCAAACAGCCGACTCACAGTCATAGGTACCAAATCCAAATTGGATCACCAACACCTGTGAAGTGAGAACTTCACCACCTCGAAGACCACCTCCATCAGTACTAGTCCTCCTATCTTCGTCATCACCGTCGTTTACACCATGGAATCGAGTGTCGACATGTCCCATGCTCCCACAACCAGCAGAGCTTCACGTTGCGCTGTCATAACGCCACTCGGCAGATTTAGATGCGCACGCACGACCGGATACAATCCTGCCCATGAATCCAAGAGCCTTATCCGAGAGAAGATCTGGAACGTTGTCATGCAAAGATGTGTTGAGGGATACAACCTCGTCTGTGCATGTGCAACATCTAGGTGGATTGACATGCATCCAGCAGAGATGCATGCCTGCACGGGGTTCTATACAGTATCCATGCAAAAGAAGCAGACAACCCCGACACGGTTGATACAATCAGCAGTCCGACCACCTGCCATACTGTCACTTCAGGAGAGTGGAGGTGGCCACATGGTAAGGCCAGCAGAAGACGGCGAGATCGACATGTGGTGAACAACTTGTAACTATCGAGAGGGACACACATACTTCCGATAACGACTGCAGCGCCCTCCACATGCTTCGTCCGTCCAGCCGACAAAACTCCCACAAGCAGGGGCGGAGCTGCATGGGTTGACCCTGATGCACATGCATCAGGGTCCAAAAAAAATCTAGCCTAATATAGTGTATAAAAATGACTTTTATATCAGGTTAGACTAGTTAATGTACTCCAGCTCCGCCCCTGCCCACAAGTCCTGATTATGTTCGCGTGTGCCCTTCCCAGGCACAGCTAGATCGAGCAGAGATGGACCATAGCTAGTAAAAAATGAGGAAAAAACATATTGGGGGCACCCCACCGCTGTCGTCCGACGGCAGCATACGTGGAGAAGCCGTAGAGGTGGCAGCGGGGAGACCCCTTGAGTCGCTTGTGAGGCGACCTGGGAGGTGACAATCTTGAACATCTCGATCAGATAACCTTTCTCTCCCAAAAATGATCTTACAAAGTAGTAGTACCTCCGGCCAGTTTTGATTGTCTCGCAAAATGAACTGCGCTTGTAAAAAACTATACTAGCTTAGTAGCTTGCGACAACTATTGCTGATCGGAGTGAGTACTAGTACCACCCCCAATTATTAAAGTAGATGGCAGATGTCTTAGGTACGGCTTGGTAAAATCTTGTATACTTGACTTGTTCCTTGGTTGCTAATCATCTGGATAACGGTAGCAACACGGTGGGAAAGTTGGCACAACAGGTAAAGGCAAAGCTATCCCACGTTCAAGAAGATAACTTATTTCCACCGAAAAAAAATAAAAAAAACTGGAACAGAAAGTCAAGAAAAGGCGCGTTCCCGGGCCGGGGCCTCCACGTCTCCTCCCATCGGATTGAAATGAAATCGCCTACACGGCGGGGTCGCCGGACGCGGTTTGGCCACCTTCCGCGAAGCTTCGACCAGCACGGCCACGTCCTGACAAGCGGAAAATTGACAAAATCTATCGTCGACCAGTCCCGGTCCAAGCTGCACCTCACCTGATTCATACATTCCTACTGGCGTCACTCCTTCAAGTGTAAGCAACTCGGCAGTGCAGAGAACCAACCAACCAACCAGCCCCACCAGCACCACCGTCGGCGTCGATCCATAAAACCCACCGCCCCACCAGCCTCGCTCTCCATTTCCATCCCGCACAACACAACACGCAGCACCAGGAGAACCTTACGGACGGAGGAGTGGAGCTGTGGAGATGGAGGCCGGCTACGACCGCGAGTTCTGGCAGTTCAGCGACCAGCTGAGGCTGCAGACGGCCAGCTTCTCCGGCCTCTCACTCGGCGACTCCATCTGGTCCCCTGCCGACAACAACAACAACAACAACAATAACAACGCCCGCGCCCGCAACGCCGACCCGGGCCTCTTCTCTCCCTCCCCGGCTGACCAGGGGTTCGCCCCCAAGATCAACACCAACGGCGCTGGTCTCGACGGCCCCGGCCTCATCGGCTCCGGCAAGCTCGCCTTCGGTGCCACCAAGACCGACCGCTACAACAACAACGTCGTCAGCCTCCCCGCCGACGCCAAGACGTATGGCTATGGCGCTGGCGCCACAGCCAAGCCCAACAACGCCACCATCAACAACAACGTTAACTTTGGGCTCAACAAGATGATGCTTGGCGTTGTTAGGGAATAAGCACGCACGACGGTATGTCGTGTCCAGCAAGGACTCTACCCTGGTCCTATAAATACATATGGAAAACCCCCCTGTAACCCTAGTCCGAGATATACAAAGCAATAACATATCCTGGCCCGACACGGACCAGTAGCAATCCAATCTGTGCCGCGTGCGTGAGTTGTGTTTGCGTGTTGCGTCTTCTTCGTGAGATTCATCCTTGCAGGTTTTGATCTAGGAGCTGTCAATTGGTATCAGAGCTTAGGCAACCTGTCCGTGATCTTCAGAGAGAAGGAAGAGGGTCATGGCATTGGTGAAGAAGGAGGATCTCGCAGGAACCACAGCGGCGGCTGGATCGCCGAAAGCAATGGCGACGGTGGGGGCGGCGCTATACCCCCGCCTGGATCGCGAGGACTACGCCCTGTGGGCGATGAACATGGAGGTAGCCATGGAGGCGCAAGAGAACTGGGAAGCAGTAGATCCCGGCGGCGCTGAATATAAGAAAGGAGGGGCAAAGTACACAAAGGATCGGCAAGCGCTGACAGCCCTCTACTCCGTGGTACCGAAAGATGTTCTGCAACATCTCGCTGGAAAGAAAACAGCGAAGGAGGCTTGGGCTACGATCAAACTTCTGCATGAAGGCCATGATCGTGTTAAGGAGGCAATGCTCCAAACCCTTATGAAAGGCTACGAAAATCTGAGTATGGGTACAGATGAGACCCTAGATCAATTTGCATCTCGTGTGGTCACCATGGTGAACCAAATTCGTAGCTATGGAGAGAAGTTGGAGGATCTGTCTGTAGTAAGACGGTTTTTGCGTGCAGCGCCCACACGCTACCTACAAATCGTCACTTCAATTGAGCAATGTGTCGATCTAAAAACCCTCACGGTTGAAGACTTAGTGGGTCGTTTCAAAGCTCATGATGCAAGAGTTCGCATGGATACTGGTAAATCTGAGGACAGCGAGCAGCTGATGCTCACAAGGCAACAATGGGAAGCACTGTCGAAAGAACAGCGGGGCGGCCCTAGCAAATCCTCAGGTGGCGATGGAAAGAAACAGTGGAAACCTAAGCCAGCAAAGAAAGGGCAGGATGATGGCGAAGCACAGCCAAAGAAGAAATTTGATATCAAAAAAGTGAGATGTCACAACTGTGGTTTATTCGGACACTTCAAATCTGACTGCCGCAAACCTGCCCAAGAGAAGCCAGCTCAGGAGAAAGCATACATTGCCATTGCGCAAGAGGGAGATGAACCAGCTGATCTGATGATGCTGGAATTATGTGAACTGCAAGAAGAGGGAGATACACCTCAGAAGGATGCTACTGAAACTGTCAATCTTGTGGAAGAAAAAGTATATCTCCACGATAAGAAGAGAGGGCAAACCAGCAGCAGCATTTGGTACCTAGATACCGGTGCCAGTAACCACATGACCGGGGATAAAGCTCAATTTGTCGAGCTATATACCACGGTAGGAGGAACAGTACGCTTCGGAGATGGTACTACGGTGAAGATAGAAGGGCGTGGAACTGTTATGTTTCAGTCAAGCCGTGGAAACCATAAGGTGTTATCTGATGTGTACTATATACCCAAGCTCAAAAGCAACATAATTAGTCTTGGTCAGCTAGAAGAGCGTGGGTGTAAGATTGTGCTAGAAGATGGATACTTGTGGGGGTACGATAGACAGAAAAACTTGGTGATGAAAGTGAAGAGATCAAGCAATAGGATGTATATCCTTGATACAAATCGTGCAGACCCAATTTGTCTAATGGCTAGCATGAAGGAGGAGGCATGGATGTGGCATGCTCGATATGGGCATCTGAACTTTCGTGCATTGGGCCAACTCGGCCAGAAGAACATGGTGAGAGGACTGCCGTGTGTGGAGCATGCGCAGCAAGTGTGTGATGGGTGTCTCATCGGAAAGCAAAGGAGAGCCTCGTTTCCTCGAGAAGCCATATATAGAGCAAGTAAGGTTCTAGAACTCGTACATGGTGATTTGTGTGGACCTATCACACCCGCGACTCCTGCAGGAAATAAGTATTTTCTACTAGTTGTTGATGATTTCAGCCGGTATATGTGGATTGTACTAATTAAAACAAAAGATCAAGCTCTTGATGCATTCAAGAAAATCAAAGTTGCAGCGGAGGTTGAAGCAGAAACAAAGCTGAAAGCGTTTCGTACGGATCGGGGGGGTGAATTCACCTCGGATGAGTTCAATTCATATTGTGAAGCTCATGGCATTAAGCGGTTCTTGACTGCCCCATATTCTCCACAGCAAAACGGAGTGGTGGAACGTAGAAATCAAACTGTTGTTGCTATGGCGCGGAGCATGATGAAAAGCAAAGGTATTCCTGGAAAGTTTTGGGGAGAGGCTGTGGTGACGGCAGTGTATCTCCTAAATAGGGCACCTACAAAGAGTGTTGAAGGCATGACTCCGTACGAAGCATGGTGCGGACACAAGCCCAATGTATCTCACCTTCGCACGTTTGGTTGCATAGCACATGTTAAGACTGTGGCAAGGCATGTTGGCAAGCTTGCCGATCGCAGCACACCAATGATCATGATCGGATATGAGCCTGGTTCGAAGGCGTACCGAGTGTACAATCCTTCTACCAAGCGGGCATGCGTTACACGTGATGTGGTCTTCGAGGAGGACAGATCATGGAGTTGGGATGCAGCGGAGTCAAACCACCCAATATCTAATGAAATTTTTCATGTTGTGTATAGCTATGTTGAGCAGGGTGAACGTGATGGTGAGCAAGATGATCCAGGGACGCCAATGAGTCGTGGTGGTGATGATGGAGAGCACGGCAACGAGGGAGCCTCTCCTGGTTTGACAAGCTCGCCTGTTGCTGAAAGTGCAGCGGCAGGGAATTCAGAGAACAATGCCACGACAGGAAATACGGCGGACATGAGTTCGTCAGAAGAAGCTAATGCAGCAGAAAATCAGTCCGAAAGCGATGATGATGCTCCGGACACACCTGGGACGGAGGAACCAGCAGCACCTCCAATGAGAACACGGCCGCCTACGCCTGAAAAGCTACGGCCAGTGTTGGATTTATATCCAGAACAAGCCCTTCGCACGATAAACCCTATTCGTTTGGTAAGACAAGGGAGAGATCGATGTCTTCTAACTGAAAATGAAGAACCGACGAAATTTGAGGAAGCCAATACAATGATGAGTTGGCGTCGTGCAATGGATGATGAGTTGAGATCCATTAGAGAAAATGAGACGTGGAGTCTTGTTGATCTTCCCAAAGGGCAGAAGGCTATAGGACTCAAGTGGATTTACAAATTGAAGAAAGATGCCGAGGGAAAAATCATAAAACATAAAGCAAGATTGGTGGCAAAGGGCTATGTACAAGAACAAGGAATTGATTTCGAAGAAGTGTTTGCTCCGGTTGCACGTATGGAGTCAGTGAGGCTGCTTATTGCACTCGCAGTACAAGAAGCGTGGAAACTACATCATATGGATGTAAAAACTGCTTTTCTCAATGGCGAGTTAGAAGAGGAAGTTTATGTGAAACAGCCACCTGGGTACGTTGAAGAAGGAGCTGAACACAAAGTGTTGAAGTTGAAAAAGGCATTGTATGGCCTAAAGCAAGCACCTCGGGCATGGAACATGAAATTAGACAGAACATTGTTGTCACTTGGGTTTGAGAGGTGTCCACTTGAGCATGCGTTGTACAAGCGAGGAAAAGGTGCTGGTCATCTACTAGTTGGTGTCTATGTTGATGATTTGCTGATCATGGGTGCTAGTGAAGGAGAGGTTGCAAAATTCAAATTACAAATGAAAGATCTTTTCAAGATGAGTGATTTGGGTCTGCTTAGTTATTATCTTGGCATAGAAGTACAGCAAAAACCTGGTGTCATTACATTGTGCCAGGAAGCTTATGCAAAGAAAATTCTTGAGAAGTGTGACTTGGAGGACTGTAATCCATCTCAGGTACCTATGGAACCTCGGTTGAAATTAAGTAAGATAAGTGGAGGACCAGAAGTTGATGCAACTGAATATAGAAGTATTGTTGGGAGCTTGAGATACTTGGTGAATACAAGACCCGACTTAGCATATTCTGTTGGAATTGTGAGCCGCTACATGGAGGCGCCCACAACTGAGCACTTGAGTGCAGTAAAGCATATACTCCGATATATTAAAGGTACCACAAACTTCGGTTGTGTGTATAGAAGGGATGAAGGGGGCAAGGTAAAATTGCATGGCTATAGTGACAGTGATATGGCTGGAGATGTTGATGACCGTAAAAGTACTTCGGGCGTTGTATATTTCCATGGCAACAATGTGATTTGTTGGCTGTCACAGAAACAAAAAGTTGTGTCTCAATCATCTTGTGAATCTGAGTATATTGCAGCAGCTACCGCAGCAAAGCAAGGAGTGTGGTTAGCTAGGCTACTTGGTGACATGATCAATCAAGAGCCAGAAGGAGTGGTGCTAAATATTGACAACAAGTCCGCAATTTCTCTATGCAAGAATCCTGTGCATCATGATAGAAGCAAGCACATTGATACCAAGTATCATTATATTCGAGAGTGTGTGGAGGAGAAGAGGATTGATGTCAAGTATGTGTGCACCAATGATCAGCTTGCGGATATTATGACCAAGTCTTTGGGGAGGTTGAAATTCCTGGAGATGAGAAGCAAGATTGGTGTACAAGCTGTGAGATAAGCGTTCGTGCTTAGGGGGGTGATTGTTAGGGAATAAGCACGCACGACGGTATGTCGTGTCCAGCAAGGACTCTACCCTGGTCCTATAAATACATATGGAAAACCCCCCTGTAACCCTAGTCCGAGATATACAAAGCAATAACATATCCTGGCCCGACACGGACCAGTAGCAATCCAATCTGTGCCGCGTGCGTGAGTTGTGTTTGCGTGTTGCGTCTTCTTCGTGAGATTCATCCTTGCAGGTTTTGATCTAGGAGCTGTCAGGCGTTGGCGGGAGTTATAACCACAACAACAGCAACAACTTCAACGCCAGCAGCGGGGACGTGAAGAGCTACTTCAACAAGTCCATCGGGAGGCCAGCCAGCAACAATAATAACAACAACAACAACAACGGAAACTACGGCGGCAAGAAGGGCGTAGGTGCTCTGGACGGCAAGAAGAAGCACGCCAAGAACGAAAGCAACAACAACCACGGCGCGGCCTCTGAGAAGAGGTTCAAGACGCTGCCGGCGTCGGAGGCGCTGCCAAGGAACGAGCCCATCGGAGGGTATATCTTCGTCTGCAACAACGACACCATGGAGGAGAACCTCAAGAGGCAGCTCTTCGGTATGATCATCATCATCCCCCTCTGGGAATGCGAACTTGCGACGCGATCATCTTCAAAGTTTTTTACCTTAACGTGTGATGAATAATGAGTTCTTGAACTGAGCGATAATTAATTAATTAATCATCAAGATAAAATCAAGCCATCTTAACTAGTAGTTTAATCAGGTCCATTGACGGTTCGGGTTAATTTGCAGGGTTGCCGTCCAGATACAGAGATTCGGTGAGGGCAATCAGGCCAGGGCTGCCCCTCTTCCTCTACAACTACTCCACCCACCAGCTCCACGGCATCTTCGAGGTAAAATCACAAATCTTCTTAACCTGAATAGCAACAGATACAGAGATTAATTAAGTGCTTGGACTCATCGCCTTGTACTGAATCGTACGCGCAGGCTGCGAGCTTCGGCGGAGCAAACATCGACCCGGCGGCGTGGGAGGACAAGAAGTGCCACGGCGAGTCTCGCTTCCCTGCGCAGGTATCTTTACCAGCCATGGGACATGCTGCCTAGCTAAGTTCATACTAGTATTGTTTCATCCAACGGTGGAGATAGATTTGACCCAACAGGTCCATCAGGTACGATACCATCGTCTAAATAGTAAAATAGGCAGACCACATAAATTAGGCGGTGTTCACGACCGCGTCCGCCTAATCTATGATGTATGTTTTAGTCTGTCATTGGATCAGCTCCGTACGTTGTAGAAAGAAAACTCATCGCCCCAGCGCCTAGTTGCGAGGCATCGCCAAGCTCGCCGGTTGTAGCGGCCGCTGCACATCTTGGCTGCGGCGCCGCCTACCTCCTGCTCGTCGCCCCATAACGTCTGGCCACGGCGCCACTCAGCTGCGGCTCGTCGGCATTACCATATTTGCCTCTTAATGTAATGCGGCCGCCGTCTTATGGATGAGTACATATCCATTGATGTTCAGGAATTGTCCGTGTAGGAGCTAGCTAGCTAGCTAGCTTTGATTTCAACAGAACCGGTCGATGAACCAGGTATCGTACACTAGCAGTGTGCGTAGAACAACACGTGATCAGGTGCTAGTCGAGCAGCAAGCTAAGTAACTCAATTTAACTAAGTGTGGTCACGTTGCTATATGATCTCCGATGCTGTCGTCGACGCGGCACCCTTCGTCTTTTGCAGTTCTGCTGCCGCCGAGCTCCACCATAGCCGGCTCTACTTGCGTCCAAACCCTGCGCTGCTACTTCTCCTTACCCGTTGCCGGTTTAACTGTTTTGTGTTTTTGGCCGAGGCCCATCTAAAAAAATAAACGACGTTGACTAGTACGATTTCTACTAGTCACCCTGATGTGGTTCAAGTAAAAATGGGAACCGCTTTTGGATGGCTACTATGATTCACTATGTGTGAATCGCTTTATCATCATTACATACATGTCTATTCAAAGCAATCTCTCTCTTCTATTTAGTCTATGCCATGTGGGCCAATCCTCTCTACATCATGCATGCATGCAAACTTTACAAGTTGTGAAGCGAACCAAAAACTTGATTCGCTTTTTCCTGTCAGACCAATGAGTCGATGTCCTACTATGTGTTGAACCGAATCAAACTCCTCTATGGTTCGCTTTTGTAGCACATAGTGCATGATCGTATGAAGTGCTGTCAGCCGTTAGATGTAGGAAAATGAATGATTATTATTTATTTAGAGGTAACATAAAAGGGCTCTACTACTATCAGTATACGAACGCGTAGATTAGCTCGAGTCTCTCTACAAATCTCTGTCCGCCGGCCAGTTGCAAGGCATGATCCACACCAAGGGATTAGTACCGAGCCGAAGCAGTTAATAGCTACTACAATAAAATAATTAATTAGACGGATGTGTGAACCTGCGTAAGTGTAGCATTACTGGTCTGCTAGCGACTGCTCAACTACCTTGCCTCCTTTAGGTTGGCCGGTCAATCCTAAACCAACCACCTGGTTTTCTAGAACAAGTACACTTGTCAACACACGTCCAATTGCATCTATCTCGTCTCAAAATTAGATCGCGCGTGCCTTTTTCTTTTTTCTTTACTTTTGGAAGAACATTATTTGCCTCTCAAGCTGCAGCTAGTACTACTGAAACAGGAACATACTTTGAATCTGGAGTATGAAAAACACCTTCGGCTCATGTCAAAAGAAAGAAAATCTGACTTAAAAAAAAAAAATCTTTGGCTTGCAAAATTAAAAAAATGAATTAGAATACTTACCAGGGCTCCCGTATCTCTTTCTAATTTTCTTCGATAAATTCAGGTGAGGGTCGCTACGAGGAAGATCTGCGACCCCCTCGAGGAGGACGCATTCCGGCCGATCCTGCACCACTATGATGGGCCCAAGTTCCGGTTGGAGCTCAGCATCACCGAGGTTTGTGCGTCGTCAATGGCGTTTCAAGCACCAGAGCATGAATATGTGCTAACTGAGATATTTTCTGTCTATGCAGGCTCTCTCCCTTCTTGACATCTTTGAAGACAAGGACGACGCCTAAGGCCGCCTTATGCTGCTGCTCAGTGTTCAGGGACTCTGTCACTCTGAGAAATAACGCGAATATATATATTAATAGTATCAATTAAACAGTGATAACTGAGCGTAATTCCATCTTGCGGGCTAGGAAATTATGCGCTCCGGATGCGGTGGTGATGACTGCAGAGGACCAGCCCTCAATTCTGTAACTAAGCTATTATGAAGGCTATGTATAAATATTGAGACTTAATGTTTCTCCTGATGTACACCTGAGCAGAATAAACAACTGCATTACTGTTTTCCAAATAAACACTACAAGTAATCGTCCCTTTTGAGGGAAGATGATCAAAAATCCTGTAACAACGAGCGAACGAGTCAAAATTTGAATATAGTGCTACCAAATGATGACTGGATTCCAGGTGCTAAAAATTGATTAATTCAACAATGTGGAATACAGTCATAAAGATTTACAAACTTGTCGCGAGATGAAGAGGTGACGAAAGGGTGAAAAAACGAAAATCCACGTTCCCACAAGGAAGTAGACTCCGTGCTACCAAAACATGCTTGCAACAAGCCAGACGAAAGTTCCCGAACTGCAGCAGCAACGGACCTGGCACAGCACTATCCCTGTTCACGTCTTATGGAGATTACGTATCAAAAACACAACGTTTGCTATGCTGAAAAGCATGTTAAACAACAGCTACTAAAAACATTATATTGGAATAGACAAGTCAGTCTCGGCCTCACCGAGTCACAGGGCACCATACCCTTCAATCACAAATCTGAACTCCTACATCACATTTATACAAAACTGAAGGGAATAATATAAACAAACAGGTGATTCAGGATGCATGAACGTTGAAAACTGGGGTAGGAGAGCTCTCCACAAACACATTCGGTATCTATCACCAGTCTAAAGTCTAAACTGCAGGAGTACGCACGCAGCAGGAAAATCTGCCATGAAGTTGCCTGATGATTCATTGTCCTCAGATTCAGCCAAACAGATTATGTGGCGCAGGGTCCGCCATGAGCGAGCTATGGTGATGAACGATGCACCACCTGCCGCTGCGGAACTCATATACATTGGTCACATGGACCGGACCCGGGTCAACATCAACATGCACCTTCATGTTAACCCAAGCTACATCAGCAAGTACACGAGCTCTGACATCTCGTAACTGAAAATCAGTGCCCTGCCCTCCATCTTGGCCCCAGTTAAATAACAAGGCCCAGCTGTTCATCACTGCATTGTATCTGTCAAACAAGGAGTTAGATGGGGGTAATCCACCACAAGAGAACTTGCAGACATGACTACATGAACAATATACAAGAAAAAATCATCCAGACAAGGTAGATTGCCACCACAAAATGGGAAGAGCAGAAAAAGAAGTTAATGAAATAATTTGCAAAAGTACGAACCTCGAGTGTTTTTTTTAGTTTACATAAAGCAAAGTAATATGATGGTGTTTGTCACATATGTCAGGGTTCTACTTGAAGGATACTACAGATCACTGGAGATGCCTCTAGAAACTAACGCAACATCAGAAATCATCCATAAAGAGTGCATATCTAGGCACAAAAATATTACACACCCAGCTGCTTTCCAAGTCCACCTAAATTATGAAATGGATTAACATATATACCCTGACACAAGAAATCACTAGTTAATTAACCCCTTTGTATCATGGTTCCAAAACATTAATACGGTTCTATAGTTAGTGATGTATTCCTAAGAACAGCTACTACAAGATGTAACCTATCTCTACATTGTCCAAGGGCTCCAAGCACATTAACTAAATTTTACAATCTTCAATTATTATTCAAGAATATCACGAAAGGAACAATTTAAGCACGTGATGGAGGAAAATAACTTTTTACGGTGGAAAATAAGCACATGTGCATTAATGACTCGAAAATATTCCCCTACATATGACACCACATGTACTATTTCTTCTGACAATATGAATAAGTTGCAAACACGATGCTTTGGCAGATAGCCCAAAGAAAGAGATATAATACAACACATGTGATTTTTTTTACCAGGAACATGAGTAGCAACATAATTACATAAATATAAAAGCAACTTGAGGAAATAAATTATCTTACAAGCCTCCTATCTGTATTCTCGTACATTTCTAATCAAATTAAATGTGACTTCATAAGTTTGCATATAAGGTGACAGCAACATGGCCGTGATAAACAGAGCTAGAAACAAAATGAAATGAATTTGGAATGAGTAAATCGACATTGATGCAATCTATAACTCATGCATACAGCTGTATAAAATGGTTTGCTATAATATTTCCCAGCAGTAAACAGTGTAAGGAGTACGAACGCTTGTGCTTTTTGCAAGCGCTGTCAGTATTCATGTCCACATAAGAAACCAAAATTTTCAACACAGTAACTTATTGATATGTATATGCAGCTGCACAACTAATTTAAACTTCCCAGTCATTTTTGGTCTACATAAAATGAACTACACTGAGAAGTAAACCTTCACAGCAGTAAATAATTATATGGAACATGCTTTTTGAGCCATAGAGAAATAAGAGTAAAGTCTTAGACATACCCTGTATAAAGTTCTCCACTAGCATGTATGCACTTTACATAGTCTGCATTAAGCCACAAATGACTCATTGCTGGCAAGGACCCTTCCCTGATGATATTATAGAACTCAGCATTTACATTTATGATGGCCTTTGTAGCTGCATAGTATGCCTTCCAACCGTTAGGTGGAGTAATATTACCCTGCTCCACTGTAAAATCCTACAAGGGAGAATTTTATTGATGAAAAATTCACAAAAGGTAAAATGTTGTGGTGAGGTTCTTAAGGAAAGTTTGTTTTTTTATCTTAAACAATGTGGAACGTAAATTCTATAAGTGTGACTTAGACAATTAGATGTTATTGAAAATGGCATTGTCATAAAATCTACAAAGCCATGGTATGCTTTATTGAAAGATGTGGCAATGAAGTTTTACAGCCAAAGGTGCTATCAGAACAACAACGGTACAGATAAGCAGTAAGTGTACAAAAATCACATACTTTGTTTATAGTTAGAAATTTAACTGGGAGGTTCAGATACAAACTTTTTTTGTGCAGTTTGTTCAGAGTTTTGGTTAGACTGTGGGAAAACAGGAAAGTTTGAAAAGTAATGACAAGGTACGTTTGTCTTATCTTATGTTGCGGAAATAATTAATTTAGTCAGACTTGATTTATCCTACTAGCCATAAATTGCCTGTGTGAGATGAATCACTGATCTACAACATATAAATTCAATCCCTCGATAAAAAAACAAAACAAATAATCCCATTGATATGATGGAACATTTTAGTACAGTATACAAAATAGATATAAAACGGTGGCTCGGATGGATAATTCCAGGAAAAGCAGCAATCTAAATATGCGGAGTGTTCTTTTTAAGTCAAAACAAGCAGGGCGGTAAAGCTACTACATTCCTAATCCAACAGTAACTGAAACCAAGGAAAATCTGAGAGGTTGGGCGCCGCACCTTGTGGTAGAGCGCCTTCCAAGCCCCGTCGTCGTTGGCGGCACGGCGCATGGCTGAGTTGGTCATCGAGAGGTGGCAGAGACTGGTACAGTCGAGGTAGCTGAGAGCGTGGGTTGTGATCTCGGGCACGAGCTGCTCCATCATGGAGGCGCCGGTGGTGGCCGGAGCTGGCGCCGGCGCCTTCTTCATCTCCCCGCCGATGGCCATCTGGCCGTTGGCGCTGGCGGCAGCGGTGTTATCGCGGCAGGTGCAGCAGAGCGGGGGTGTTGATTGCTGCTTCTTGGGGGAAGGGGAAGAGGAGGAAGGGGAGCGGAAAGCCCAGATGGCGCAGACGAGGCAGCAGACGGCGGTGGCCCCGGCGGCGATCAGGGTCCGGAAACTGTCCATGCGCACATCCAGGTGGCCGCGAACGAGACGGCGGCGGCGGTCAGGGGCTCGGGGTTGGGTTTGGAAGGCATCCCATCACACGAGGAAGAAGGAGTTGGGGAACTAGGGTTTTGGGGGAGGAGATGGGGAAATGAAGAAATCAGGGAGGTTTCCGCTTTCGAATGCTGGGTTCGCATCGGTGGTCACCACTCACCTGAACCGGAACCGGAAAGGATGCGCTGTCATTTATGAACGGGCTTGGGCTTGGGCTTGGGCTCGGACGTGGGCTCAATCGGGCTACGCCGGTAACCAACAGGATTGGTTTACTTTTCACCCTTCACAACGCCGGCACGGCGCGCCCTTTTTATTTTTTTGTGTAATTTTTTTTTGTTGATCAAAATGTTGGCTAAATTGGTATATTCAAACATTTGTTTGTTTCGTTAATACGTACAATTTTCTATTTGCATTTGTGATATGTTGTATTTTTTTTGCAGACCATAAAAAAGATAATTTCATTTTATTCGTAATTTATTGGCCGGAGTAATTTCATTTTGGACTAATTCATTTTTTTAGCAAATCTGACTGTTCATGTGGGTTTTATAGCGTGGCGTAGATATTTAATTAATCTACTTAATCAGGAGATATTGTATAAGTATTTTGTGAATCCAAATTCATTTATTTATATGGAATGCATATAGGATTTGTCTAAATTTTGGAAAGTTGAAATGTTGGGAAATGTTTGTATATTATCAAAATGGACAAATCCGTAGGGACTTAAAATGTAGAAATTTTGTAATTTGAATGAGGACATAAATAGTAAGCATTTCTTTTGTGGCGTGCACTCTGATAATATTTGTTGAATTTTCCTAATTATTTTCTTATTTTTTTTTTTGATAGTGACATTTGAAGATATTAATTTGTAAATACTAATATTTTGTTGTTTTGGTCTAAATTTGAACCAAGCTGATTTTTTTTTCAAATGTGTTGCATTATGGCACAATTGTTTGTTGAATTTTCCTAATTTTTTGTTACATTTTATTTTGCGGATGACATTTAAAAATATTAATTCGAAATAGTAATCTTTTGTTGTTTTTTGTCTAAATTTGAACCAAGCTGAATTTCTTAATGCGTTGCATTGTGACACAAACATTTAGGTCATTTGTTCGTGATCACGTTGATATTTGTTTCATATTTTTCTGACGGCTATATTTAAAGATATTGAATTATATGGAAAAGGAGAGGAGTGTTTGACAGATCGGGCCACGGTGGCGTAACTTTTTTTCAAAAAAGTGTGTAAATATGCATGGAAATGAGTTAGTTGTAAAGATGTTGTTTTTCTGAAAATTTTGGTATTTTATTTGCATTTTTCTGAGATGTACACTAAAAGATATCGTTTTTTTTGAATATTTCGTATTTTCTGTAATTAAAAATGCCGGCTGACGGGCGGGACCCGCGCGTCAGCCAGGCCGCGCTGATGTCAGCCCTCGACGTCAGCGGGCGGCGAACGTGGGCGGCGGCCGACGGCCCGCAGCGGCGCAACACCGACCGGGCTCGGTCCATGGAGGCGAAGACTCGGTGGAGCGCGCGAAGGCGCGTCCAACCGTAGGCGCGGCGCGCCAAATGGTCGTCGGAGTCGCCGCCGGCGACCGTTCCCGCGGCGGCGGTTGCGGAGGAGCACGGCGGCGAAACCCGAACGGTCGTCGGAGTCTCCGGCCGTCCCACACTTACTTCTCCGGTGAGATAGAAGCGGGAGAGAGGGCGGAGGTCGTCGGCTGCTCGGATTCGTGCGGCGAGGCGCAGAGCGGCGGCGACCCGGAGGTCACGGGAGAGGGAGGAAGAGCCGGAGGGACATTGGAGATGCTTTTGCAGAAAAGTCCCTGCATAATAGCATAATTGCGCCTAGGTCCTTGGCGGGGGTGTAATCACAAAAGCGACTGGACACTGTTCATAACTGTTCTTCCGGCGATTGGGGCAAATTCGGCTGTCCGATCTGCATCGGACGGCCCAATTCGCGAGCACGGAGAGGCCCTGAAAATCTTCTCCCTTAATATATAGGGTAATCTCATCATGGTCTAGTCCTGTCCAAAAAATCCTGGCTGGTATGCAGTTTTAGTTGAAGAAGCATCCCAGATCATGTCTGCAATCCTAGGGTACATTTGTCGGCGACAAAGTAACTAATTACCTAGATTTTCATCTGTTTTTTTACGTGACCTAGATTTTCGTCTGTTAATCTACAAGAAGTTGTTATTGTTACCTGTTGGTTGAGGCATCGTCGTGTGTGTAATGAAGACATCTCGCGTTATATCAAATGTAAAATATCTATACTCACAATTGTGACAAATGCAGCTAAGGTCTCAAAATTTTTTTGGGTCAAAAGCAGTTCGGATTCGAGCTCCTCCTCAACAGGTAAAACTTAATGTTGATGCATCGTGCAGGAGCTACTGGGGCTATGATACGGATTTCTAGGGCAATTTTTATAGATGTGGGAACAAAAATCTTGCCACATGTTATGTAAACTTTTATGGCGGGGGTTGTGGCTATGAAGGAAGGCCTAACATTGACATATAGCTTGGGATACTGTGTAATACCAGCGGAATCAGAATCCATGGAAACAATTAAAGCGTGCAAAGAAGAAGAGGTGTTGTGGAATGAATTAACAACATTTTTTACGGATTATATGGATTTGACACCAATTGGCAGTGTCTCATTTAGTCATTGTCCAAGAAAAGCTGACAATTAAGGAGTTTACATAGGTTCAGTCCCCTGGAGGGTAACACCCTGCTTCCTGTGTCTAGTTATTGTTCTTGAGCCTACAATAGTGGCTACAATGGCGACCCAGCGAGATGAGTTCTCGTTAGGGATTCTGGTGGTAGGATTGTGTGTCCTCTAGCCTTCATCCCTCCCAGCCTTTATGTAGGAGTCTGGGTCTGAGGAGACCAGTGTTCGAATAGGATTACATAATACGAGATTAACATGCTAGTAGCTGCTATAGTAATGTTTAATATACTGGAATTAATCATGAAAATTATGCCTAATATTCCAACAATGTCATTGTACTGAGATTGAATAAAATACCTCAATTTACAAACATAAACTCACAAAGTAATTCAATACCAGACACTGAACCTCAACATCATTACAGTTGACAACCTTAAAAGCTGTTACGACATCCTGCAATACATAGTAAACTAACTTAGCCTTGATACATTCAATACTAATAAGCCAATGTCGTCTTGTCCCAGAACAGGTCTCGCTAACATTTAAAACAATTCCAAACTTGGTGCATTTGTCGACAGTGATTTTTATATTCACAATTTACCAAAATCAAACACATAAGTGTACAATATCCTAAGTAAATACTCATAGATTACCATTTACTTGAACGACAACATCCTTGCATCCATACACATCGACAGAGTGCTTCGAATCACAACCATTAATAGCAAGATCCTTTTTACCAACTTGATTTTTGTACATTTACAACTTTTAGGCGCCGACCAAATGCTGCTGACCCTAGAACTCTATAGTGTATTACCATAGTGGGATAGCAAAAAGGTTGCAAACTACTGCATTATGATGGTATTCCACATGAAGAGAAAAATGAAAAACCAGGGGATTCAGGATTGAGAAAAAAAGGGAGAAGGGGGGATGGCCTTACCTTGAATCATTGTTTCCTACCGGCGGGACTGAGGTTGCCGGTTGCGGCACTCGCTTCTCTCGCTCGGCTCCGGCCTCCGCCGAGAGGAGTGCAGAGCTGCAAGCTTGAAACAAAGCAAGAAAACGTGTTCATGTAAAAGATAATATATCGTGCTTTGCATGAAATTAAACATGAGAGAATATAGCTAGATGCCAGAAGCTGAACCAAAACTGACCATGCATGAGCAAAGTTGCAGTAGATTCAGCAAGGCTTAACTGATATAATAGCTCAGAACTGATTGTACTGATTTGGATTGGTTAAATCTCCTGCTGCAACTCAAGAACAACAGCCCTCAGTAATTTGTAACGCCTTCATTATTGTTCTCAAATTTCTACAACAATAACTACCTGTGCAACTATAGATCATCTACAGAATTCTCAATAGCCTAACTATGCCACTCAAGAGTATCATTTTTTCTGACAAATTACCCTGTATTCCAAAAGAAATTGAGCAAATTTTCATTTTCTTTAAAAGTTCAGTTTGAGACTTTGAGTAGCAGACTCACTTACAGGGCGTGGCGTTGTGGCTTCGGAAGACAGTCGGATTCAGGTTTCCAAGTAGGAGAACCTATCCATGACCCATGCCTGATTTAATTCTTGGTGTTGTCCGTGAGAATAATGTTGAACCGAAACTTGCTGAAACTTGCTGCTGCTACTTTGCTCCTGGTTCCAGGCCTCCGTCATAGAACTTAGGGAGCAGATTCAAAGTCCAGTTTGAGACTTTGCGTAGCAGACTCATTCATAGGGCGTGGTGTTGTGACGTCGGAATATAGTCAGATACAGGTTTCCAAGTAGTCGAACCTATCCATGACCCATGCCTGATTAATTCTTGGTGTTGTCCGTGAGACTAATGTTGAACCGAAACTTGCTGCTGCTACTTTGCTCCAGGTGCCAGGCCTTCGTCATAGAACTTGGTGAGCAGATTCATTGAGGGTTCTGCAATTAATTCAAGGAACTGAATATGCAACTCTATTTCAGGATGATTTGCATCAAGGGAAAACAGTGAAAGAAAATAATTGTACCAAGCTAGTCCATAGGCTCTCGCATTTCTACAAACAGTTGTCATGCGCGTCCTCCGCGTTCAGTCTCAGCCACGGATGCCATGCTCGTGGCTTGGGATCGAGGCGTCCAACCTCGTCAACATCGACCTGCAACACCTGCTGCGGATAGGCCACTGGCGGAGGGCGGCGTGCGAGGCGCCTCCGAGGCGAGCGTCCCTCCATGGCGACACGCTTGAGCGGTCGGCCAGGTGGACGCGCAAGGGCTCAGCGGCAGGACGAAGTGGAGGGAAGAAGGCGTCACAGGTTGCACCGGCGCCTCCTCCACCCGCAGCTCATCGTCGGCGTGCCGCAGCTGGACGCCATGTACGGTAAGATGAAGCGGCAGCGGCCAGAGTCACCTCGAGGAGGCTCTCCAGCGCGGTTCGGGGAGCCCCAACGCCCGCGTCTCCTCTTCTTACCTGGACCTCGCCGTCGAGGATGGAGAAAGAGGAGGAGAAAGGGCCGAAGTGGGTCTCGTCGTCCTTGCTCGAGCTGGAACTGAGATGGAGGCAAGCCGCTAGCGGTGACGAGCTGGAGGAGGAGGCCGGCCTTAGCGCCGCACGTCGGTAGGGGAGGCGCGGCCACAGGTGGCGAGGAGGGCGACGGGGGGGGGGGGGGGGGGGGGCAGGCTGGAGTCGGGAAAGAGATGGGGAAAATGAGAACCTTTTACAAATTAGGCCCGGAAGTTTATGATAATTACATCTAGGTCCTCGGCGGGCGGATAATTGCAAAAGTGTGTGGAGGTACTGTTCATTACTGTTCATGCGCAAATTGGAGGGACGTCCGATCTCGATCGTACGACGAGTTTTGGAGCAAGGAGAGAGCGTGAAAAACTCCCTCCTTAATATACAGGGGTAATGGCAAGTCTATGTTGGTACGAGTCACGCCTTCCTTGAGGTGCACTCCTTGTCCTGGGCCGTCATGCTCCTTCCTTGTAGGCTGTTACTAGCACCACCGGGTGGTTCTTCCTTCCTATTATGTTTCATATTGCTTGGTTGTGAACTTGTGATACTCGAATGACATATCCACATCAGTAGCAACCGAGTGCCTAGTCGACTCAAAGAGTCGGGTAGGGACTCTGTACTGGATAGTCCACCGAGTGCTTCTTTGTGCTTCACATCATATAGGTTAATTTAATGCACAATTCAATGATTTGAAATCAATTGTTGTGGTTTGTGGTTTCGTCTTTACTTTGGGATGGATGACATAATTGGACCGAAGCAACCAACATATCAGGGTCACAACAATCTTTCTAGCCTACTCAGATTCGAGTCCCATGACTTTTACCCGAATAACCGCGTAAGTTCGAGCTATTTCATACAACATTCTGTTTGGACTATACACACTGAAAGGATCGGTATGACACCTAGAGGGGGGGGGTGAATAGGTGCTAATTCAAATTTTAGTTATTTTTCAAATTAGGCTTGACACGAAAGGTAAATTCTCTAGATATGCAACTAGGTGAATTTACCTATATGACAAGCTAACAACTAAGCACGATATACAAAGTAAAGGCGGTAAACAAGGATAGAGGTAACCGAAGTGAAAGCACGAGACGACAAGGATGTATTCCCGAGTTCCTCCCTTAAGGCCTTGTTTGGTGCTAGAGGGTTTGAGGGGATTAGTGGGGATAATCCCCACAGGGATTGGGTGAAACCCCTCCACTCACCCAATCCCCTCAAAACCTCTTCTAAGCTAATCCCGTACAATCCCCTTGTACAAAATGCCATTTGGTAGACAAGGTTTGGTATACAAATTAATCTCAGCATTTTCAAACTGCAAGTAAATAAAATCAACAAAGATTTTTAAAGATTCTATTTTTACAACAGCACATGAGCAACATCGTTTCAGAATCAACACCCAACAATTCCCAACATCCAAATTCTTTTCAATAAATTTTACGGCAACATTTGAAACATGTTCATGACAACCACATGTTTAACTAACTGAACTCCTTATGTGACATCAATCACAGTCGTCCTCTTCTTATGTAACTTCAGAACCCCAAACTCTTTCATCACCTGCTTCCTGGATTCATCCCAACCACGACCATTACTGCTAGGAGCCAGCGATGTCTGTCATAAGGCTAGCAGACACAGTGCTAGAAGCCAGCACGACACAAGATCGGGAAGAACCAGCATGGCACAAGAGGGGAGGGGATGGGAGGGAAAGCGAGGCGGAGACGTACCGATGAGAAGTAGTAGGCGGCGGTGACGACGATCAGGGAGGAGGAGGCGGTGTCTACGTCAAGGTAAGGGGAGGGCTGCGGCGACGCTCGTCGTCCCGTCGTGGTGAAGGAGGAGGCGGCGGCGCTCGCTTTCGTCCCGTCGGGTCGCTTCCTCGCTCGATCCACGAGGTAGGCCTAGAGGCGTGTAAACCACGTGGAAGGAAGGGGATTGGGGAGGATCGACCGGGCTGGCCCAACCCCCACCCGGTCTACCAAACAGATCGACGGGAATGTTTTGGGCTTTTCATCCGCGAGAGGATTGTCCCTGCAAATACCGGCCCACCCCTTTCTTCCAAACAAGGCCTAAATGGGAGTACGTCTCGTTAGAGAGGTGTGAACCAACACAATGGTTCAAAGGCCACAAAGGCCTCACCCTCTTCTCCGGTGAACCGCGGTTTGATTCACTTTCCACTATCGGAATCCTTCGAGGCGGAATCCGGAGCCTTTACAACAACGATTCAGGGCACGACCCACAAAGGGCTTGGGGGCTCACGAACAGCTACAATCTGTCACAAAGACAATAGGTATGTACATCAATGGGCTAGGTTTTCCTAGTGGAAACCCTAGCAAATGGTCCCTCAAGTGAATGAGGGGGAAATTAACAACGGCTCGGTGAAGATGTAGACCAAGGCCTTCTCCTTCAATCCTCCAAAGATCAGCGAGATTGGACGGAGGGATTGGGAGATCTAGTGATTCTTGAGCTTGAAACAAGGGTGTTTTTCTTTGTTTGGTCGAGCAGCTTGGCTGGAGAAATGTAACGGTTGCAGCCCACTTGCACCGGAGACTCCGGTCTGGGAGGGCCGGAGACTTCGGCCTCCTGGGGCGGAGACTCCGGTGTTACTCTGGGGTCACTCCGGACCCCCATCAGATAGTGCCGTCTTCTGGCTCTCTTTTCTCGAATGCAGGAGGACCAAAGACTCCGGGCCCTGAGCCCTTTTGGACCGAGACTGTAGCGTACCTGCACTTTAAATAAGGCAGATACCTGTGTATAGTGCAAATCCCTGGATCGATTTGTTTGCACACACAGTTTACGATGTAATATCACAACAAAGTATCAATTTTATTACATCGATGATCCAGACTTACAAAATATTCGATACAAGTTGCATAGCATAACGCTAGCATTGAAAAAGTACACAGCGGAAATACAATAGCAGTGGGTCTCCAACAACTTCATGTTGCCACAGGAGAAAAACATGTTGGTTGTAGACTCGAAACCTTTTTGTCACAACGGTGCGCAACAACTAGACAAAACGAAGGGGAGAAGTGAGATGGTCCGGGGTGGCCGGAGTTCGTCATACGAACTGCTTTTCGCTGGCGGCAGCGGCGGGATGGCGGGGTTGTGTGTGGGCAGCCTAGGGCCTCTCGGGTGGAAAGGTTTGGGGCAAACGCGAGAGGGAATCGAGGGGTATTAGTAGGAGGGAAACACGGGGTAAAAGGAGGAGTAAAACGCCAGGAATCAATCGAATTGATTTCTGCCGTTCTCGGCGAGGTCGGGGCGTGAATTAGGGGCGGAGCCGTTGCACCGAAGAAGATGACAGGTGGGACCCACCTGTCATTGACTGCGAGAGAGAGGGAAGGGCATGGGCCGCTGGCGGGCTGCTGCTGTCCGCGCGCGCGGGGAAGAGATGCTGGGCTCGGCCCAGCTAGCCCTTTTTTTGTTCTTTTCCTTTTTCTGTTTTCTGGATTTTTAAATAACTTCAAAATTATGAATCAAATAACCTCAAATAACTTCTATAATTTCGTAAAAAATCATCTCTTGGCTTTAGAATATTTGTGGGCATGTTTTGAAAACTTTTTAAAATTATCAAATTTGAATTACTCATAAAATGCAATTTTTCTCATTTAGGTCAACTTTGATATTAATAAATTAATAAATTCTTTAGGGGTTAAATTAAATTTATGAAATTACCACAATGTTATATGGTTGATAGTAAGTTATTTAAAACTCATTTTTAGTAACCAATCATTTTGAAATTTTTGTTTTGGCATAATAGTAAAGTAATAGAATATAAATATTTTGAAAGTAATAGAAATTATAATGGATTTAAGTTTTAATTCAATTTTATTTTGTGCACCATTAAGTTTTATATTATGATAAATCATTTGAAAACCTTATAACAACTTTGGAAAAGATTTTTGATTTAATTCATTTCTTATATAGAAAATATATTCATGAAAGTCATTTTATGTTTTGAAAATGAATGAAAATCATTTAAGCTAATGAAATGTTTATTTGGGTTGTTAAGTAATTATAAAATCTATGAGGTTTTAAAGTTATAAACTATAGACTTGTAATATCCAAACTATGTTTTGAACTCAGGTAAATGAATAATAACCTTTTGGCAAATAGACAATGTTTTCAATAGTTTAAAATAACACTTGTAATTATTATTTTAATTTATTTATAGCTAAGGCTAAGTGGTTGAAATCAATTGCTTATAAGTAAACTATTTACTTAAAATAAAGTGGTTTATAATTTATAAAATATTTGTCAAATTACATATTAAGGTTTTTGAAATACAATGGATAATGTAATGTTTAATTGGAAATAACTTTTGAACATTTTGTTAAACTGAGATATTTGAATTATTAAACCCTTTTAATATGTTTGAACTCATTTATAATTGGTTTTCTTATGCGTTTTAATATTTTATTTTAATCAAAACAAAAGTTTTAAATTTTAGTGATTTTTGAACATTCCAAAATGTTGGGATGTTACAGACTACCACCCTTAAAAGGAATCTCGTCCCCGAGATTCGGAGAGGCTAGGAAGACAAAGCAAATGCTTGAATGATTCTGATAACTCGGGATGTTTTGAGAAATGAAATTTCTGACATGGAAACTGGAAGCTAGCAGGGGATAAATTTTCTGATTGGGGAGGCTGGAAAGAAAGATGGTTTAGGATCTCTGGGTTTAAGGCAACTGGGTTAGAATTATCTGGGTGGCTACCACCCTTAAAAGAAATTTTTGTGGTCAGTCTAGGAACTTTGTTTAATCTTGTTTATTTCTCTGATGTAGAGCGTACAAGTATTCAACATACAATGGCCTGTGGTGGATATGAAAAGTTTTAGCACTCACGTTTTCCACTCGGTCCTTGAAGAGATTTATCCTTCTTCCACTCAGGGCAGCATCTGGCATAGTGTGCCTTATCTTTGCACTTGTAGCATCTTATGTGGCTAAGATCTTTCTTGGATTCACCCTTTTGTCTTTGTTCCTCCAGGATCTTCATGAGATACTGTTGCATTCCTTCCTTGGTTTGCTGGTTAGCTTGTTGCACCAAGGGATAAAGTTGACACTGAATTGGGACATGGTTTGTTCCTTCACACAGGAAGCAAGTAACCCGTCTTGTGCCGCATCCTTTAACTGGGCGTCTGATATGACCATGGGGCCACTCATCAGAACAATCTTTGGACGTATGTCCTATATCTCCACAAGTTTTGCATGCCTTTAGTTTGGTCATAAGGTTCTCTTCAAAATCATTATGGTTTTGATCAATCTTAGGCAGTTGGTCATTGATCAACTTCCACAACTGACTCTGGTTCTCTAATAGTAGTCGCACAGTTGTATGCAATCATTGGTGTTGGTATTGGGGTGAGACATCTCTTTGGTTTAGAAAGCAATGAGTTGAATTATTTGTACTTATGGAGGAATCCTAGTTCAATAAAACAAAACAAGGCAACCAATCTATAACATACTCCATCAACATCTAACAAACATCAAGCAACAAGGTTCACAACAAACAAACAATCTAGTATTGTCATATAGCCAAGTTGATATGATCAATACGCTAACACGATATCGTCATTCTATTTAGGTGGTGGTCAAATCTACCTCCTTCGTGAGCGCTTCAAGTTCTTGTTGACCTTTCTTGGATATCTTAGAAGTGTTGGCCGAACCCTGTTTCTTCAGTGGTCTTCCATGCATGTAGAACTTCATCTTGAATTGAAACTTTTCTATATGAAGCAGTAGAATCGTACTTAGACTATAAGAACATGGTCATCTAGAAAAAAAGATAAGATGTTTTCAGAAGGTTGATAGTAGATGAGAGTATGAGGAAGACAAAATAAAAAGTTTTGTTTTCAGAAAACTGAATAAAATAGATTTTGAATCATATGGTCAAATCCTATTTCTATCCAAACCTAGGGGTTCGAACCTACAGACAACACAGTGCTCTGATACCATCTGTAGCGTACCTGCACTTTAAATAAGGCAGATACCTGTGTATAGTGCAAATCCCTGGATCGATTTGTTTGCACACACAGTTTACGATGTAATATCACAACAAAGTATCAATTTTATTACATCGATGATCCAGACTTACAAAATATTCGATACAAGTTGCATAGCATAACGCTAGCATTGAAAAAGTACACAGCTGAAATACAATAGCAGTGGGTCTCCAACAACTTCATGTTGCCACAGGCGAAAAACATGTTGGTTGTAGACTCGAAACCTTTAAACGAAATCTCACTCGTAATTTGATCAATCTGCAATAAGAAAAATATTGCAACAACGTGGGTCAGATTCCATTAAAAATGGAGTCTGGCAAGTGACACTATGGTGGACACTTACTGGAATAACTCTATAGCCTATATGCATATTTGGCTGGTGGAGTTCAAGGCTATTTTGCATAAAGCCAATTTTTCCTATCTCTTTGGAAAACTTTTTCTTCAAATCAAGACAAGTATGGCATGAAAACCATAAATCTCATCTTCCCTTGTTCACCCATCAAGTTTTATTTCTGAAGTTGGAATGATGGAATCCTCCGTTGACGTCCGTGATCAGCTGCTCAAATTGTCCGTACCGGGGACACGGCTAAGTACTTAGTTTTACACTCTGCAGAGGATGTGCACGTTCACCATTGTACCCATTCAACCCAAATTATCCTTTACACACCATTTGTGATAAGGAAAGGAGAAGAATGAGACGAGATCTTTCAGAAGCATTTTCCCTCCCACCTGCCTTGACCCGTTCCACCTAACACCCCCTACATCTGCTTGTCAAGTCGGAGAGAGTCCACGCAACATAATTGATCAAGCCAGAGCCCATATGGCAATGGCTGCACTGGAAGCAATCGTCACTCGGAGTTCTTCAGATTCCTCTGTTCCCTGGGTGGCCATCCACAAGTGCACGTACTCCAGGAACCATAGACATGGACCGGAGTAGCCACTCAACTTCGCCACCATTAACAACCAATCCACCCAGGAGTTTCATTAACTTAGTGGATGTGCACTCTCAGGTAAAAATCACCATACTCACGGCCCTAAGTAGAATAGACATTCATCCTAGGCGACGACAACCATGAGCACAACCCTGAGTAGTCACTTAACATTTTGTAAAACTTTTCATCAATTGCATAGCATCAATACATCTACTAAGTATTATATAGGAACCTAGACACAGGAGTAAGGGAATTCTACACATGTTTAGCATAGCAATACTATCCTACTCATGCATATAAAAATACACTAAGTAATGCATATAGAAATAATAGGAAGTTTATGAGGTGTGCCACTTGCCTTTGAATTTTGTCGTTGTTCACAAACTCTTTTCAACAACGAACGTTTGCTCTCCGTTCAATCTAAACAATATAAGCAAACAATAATACAACAATCAACAAACAACAATCATCAAACATACATGCACATACATAGTGAACAAATAAGTTTCATAAAAATTCTAAGGAAAACATGTCATGTATGATATGCAAATTATTTCTAAGGACTAGAAATGCATGTCATTCCATGAAAATCTTTTAAGTTAATGCAAGTAAAATATGTTGGTAAAAATGACTAAGGACTAAAGTCAGAAGTTGCACAAAATAACTTTGTTATAAATTATCTTAAATAAGCACTCAAATGGCTTAGCCATGATGTGCACACATACTTGGAGAAAATACTAAGTTTATAAGGTGATCAACAATTACTATCAACTCTTTGTAGATTGGATATTCACTAAAGTGAGAGAGACAGACACCCGGCCACTTAAATTGTGGAACATGTCTCATGTAAGTGGACATGTAAGGTTTGTTTCCATGCCGCTTCATCTCACTGTGCCGCTAGGATCCAACAAACTTTAAGATGATAATATCATGATCAAAAATTGTTTAAGTCAAATGTGAAAGACAAGATTAGGAAAGAGGGAAAAGGTAGAAATAAAGATGTAGTTGGTCTTCCTGAACTTCTTCTCCCTTTTCTTCTAAGTGCTTGACATCTTGGGGATGCTTCCAGAGTTTGTTTCCTTCTAAATCCTTCTGGTTGGTCTTCATGAACTTCTTCTTGATTTTTCTTCTAAGTGCTTCAACTTCTTGGAGATTCTTCTGGAGTCTTGTTTTGGCTAAGTCCTTCATTGGTCTTCTAGCTCCATGTTGAAAATCCTAAGTGTCTAGTGCATAGCACTTTTACCAAAATACTAAGTTTGGAAAATTTCCTAACTTAGAGAAAATAATGAAGAGGAGTTTTCCTATGAGAAGTATACTATATAATAAAATAAGTTATGCATGAAATGCACTTTTTAATCACAAGAAGGTATCAAAATAACTTTTGTGATTTATTAATAATTATGCATGAGGTTATAAATGCAATCTAATTAATTTCTATTTTTACAAAATATAAATAAAGGGATAAATATAAAATTAAAGTTTTATGTGATTAATATTTTTATAACAAAATTTTATAAATAGTGTTAATAGACAGGGGGCATTTAATTACATTTATAGCAATTTGATTTAATCAAAAATAATATTTATATTAATAGTTATGTTGAAAATACTCAAACTATTCAAATTAAATATATAACTATGAATTCATTCAAATATTACTCAAAAATATGTTATAGCAGTGGCATCAATTTATAAATATTCCAAAATTTCTAAAACAATTTTATTTGCAATTTTTGGGATTATAGATTTAAAGTTATGACAAATATACTCAAATCTTCCATTTGAAATTTGAATATTTTAAACTTAGTCAAATTCGAATTTTCGCAGATCTAAAATATTCTACATGTCGAGGGCTTTCCAAAAATATAAAGTTTGTTAAATTTGGATAAGTGGTTGAAAAGTTATGACAGACCTAAGTGGCAGGGACTTTTCTGCAAAACTGCCAATTTTATTTTATTTAAGAAAAATCATTTCCACACTAGCGCTGACGTGGTGCTGACGTGTCGACCATGTGGGCGCTGACTGGACCACTGAGTCAGCGTACCGATTCGGTTTAAAGAAGATCTAATCTTGGCCGTACGATCGAGATCCAACGGCTGAGAACAAAACAGAGCGGCGCGGCCCGCCGGAGTCGTCTCCGGTGACCTAACCGTGGCCGTGCCATTGCCAGTGTCGCGCGTTCTCGGCATTCTACGACCTACGGAGATGAACGGAACATACTAGAGGGTGCAGGGCATCAAGATGGAGGCGATGGCGAGGTGACGACGACTGGAGCATCCTCTGCTTCCCGCAATGGCTCGCCGAGTTGCGCGTGGCGGCGGCAAGCTTCGGGCGAGGACGAACGCGACGAATGGCTTCGAGGAAAATTACTAAACCTTGTCACAACGGTGCGCAACAACTAGACAAAACGAAGGGGAGAAGTGAGATGGTCCGGGGTGGCCAGAGTTCGTCGTACGAACTGCTTTTCGCCGACGGCAGCGGCGGGCTGGCGGGGTTGTGTGTGGGCAGCCTAGGGCCTCTCGGGTGGAAAGGTTTGGGGCAAACACGAGAGGGAATCGAGGAGTATTAGTAGGAGGGAAATACGGGGTAAAAGGAGGAGTAAAACGCCATGAATCAATCAAATTGATTTCTGCCGTTATCGGCGAGGTCGGGGCGTGAATTGGGGGCGGAGCCGTTGCAGCGAAGAAGATGACAGGTGGGACCCACCTGTCATTGACTGCGAGAGAGAGGGAAGGGCATGGGCCGCTGGCGGGCTGCTACTGTCTGCGCGCGCGGGGAAGAGATGCTGGGCTCGGCCCAGCTAGCCCTTTTTTTGTTCTTTTCCTTTTTCTGTTTTCTGGATTTTTAAATAACTTCAAAATTATGAATCCAAATAACCTCAAATTAGTTTCTATAATTTCGTAAAAAATCATCTCTTGGCTTTAGAATATTTGTGGGCATGTTTTGAAAACTTTTTATAATTAATAAATTTGAATTATTCATAAAATGCAATTTTTCTCATTTAGGTCAACTTTGATATTAATAAATTCATTAGGGGTTAAATTAAATTTATGAAATTACCACAATGTTATATGGTTGATATTATGTTATTTAAAACTCATTTTTAGTAACCAATCATTTTTGTTTTGGTATAGTAGTAAAGTAATAGAATATAAATATTTTGAAAGTAATAGAAATTATAATGGATTTAAGTTTTAATTCAATTTTATTTTGTGCACCATTAAGTTTTATATTATGATAAATCATTTGAAAACCTTATAAATACTTTGGAAAAGATTTTTGATTTAATTCATTTCTTATATAGAAAATATATTCATGAAAGTCATTTTATGTTTTGAAAATAAATGAAAATCATTTAAGCTAATGAAATGTTTATTTGGGTTGTTAAGTAATTATAAAATCTATGAGGTTTTAAAGTTATAAACTATAGACTTGTAATATCCAAACTATGTTTTGAACTCAGGTAAATGAATAATAATCTTTTGGAAAATAGACAATGTTTTCAATAGTTTAAAATAAAACTTGTAATTATTATTTTAATTTATTTATAGCTAAGGCTAAGTGGTTGAAATCAATTGCTTATAAGTAAACTGTTTACTTAAAATAAAGTGGTTTGTACTTTATAAAACATTTGTCAAATTACATATTAAGATTTTTGAAATACAATGGATAATGTAATGTTTAATTGGAAATAACTTTTGAACATTTTGTTAAACTAAGATATTTGAATTATTAAACCCTTTTAATATGTTTGAACTCATTTATAATTGGTTTTCTTATGCATTTTAATATTTTATTTTAATCAAAACAAAAGTTTTAAATTTTAGTGATTTTTGAACATTCCAAAATGTTGGTATGTTACAGAGACTCCGACCTGGGTAGATTTCAGCACATAACTATTTGGTTGATGCCATATGGGTTATTTCTTTTATTTTTTGCATCACTTATTAAACATTAGATGTATATATCCTAGTGTTGTTGCCTAACACACAAAACTATGGGAATATAAGATATGCTCTTATAATCTCCCCCTTTTTGGTGTTAGATGACAACACTAGGATTTGCAATGGCACAAAACACATGTTTCTAAAAGAATTGAGGAGCTCCCCCTACATGTGTGCATATAAGTAGTTTGCCTTTGAATACAAATGCTCAACATATAGAGGAGAGACAACTCACAATTATATTTGAGCAAGATATAAGACCTTAGACATAACAAAGTAATGGATCGAGAGGAAAGAGTAATACCTTGTGCACATTTAATAAGATATACATCCAATGCACAAAGATGCATATCACAACAATAGATACTATCTCAACCATTGATAAAAAATTATCCATATGTCTCGTACTAGATGATCCATAGTCTCACGAATATCAAATGGAACATAGTCTCACAAACATTAACAAAAGCAAATAGAGTTCAAGAACATCGAATAGAAATGGGCACAAGCTTTAACGAAATGATAAAAGAGCATGCTTGTGATCCATCCATGCAAATCCCACTGCGAGAATCCGAATAGAACTACTTCTCCTTTGGCATCGAAACGCCAAAAAGGGAAAAGAGCAAGACTAACGCACCTAGAAGGAATCACTCGTAGTCATCTTTGTTGGCGTCGTCGGTACCATCATCATTGTCATCATCATCATCACCACTAGCTTCTTCATTGTCTTTCTCACTCTCTTCTTCATATGTGATAGGGGCCTTGTTGGGGTTGCGAGAAGAGAAAGGCATGGAGGACACATCTTGGAAATCAGCCCATGGAAAGAGATCACAATTCCATTCCTCAAGAAGGATAGTGCGCTCGGATGGCGGAGAGGGAGGAGTACCTTCTAGACGAGGAGGAGTGTGACCACCATTGTTCATTTTGCGCATCTCCTTCACCATTTTGGCTTGGTTGGACAAGATCTTCTTGTTGGTAGTATAGAGTTGGTGATTCTCCTTGTGCACCGCAATGTGTCGCCCCAAAATTGGTACTATGTAGATTTAAGCGCTCCCGCCGAAATCCGCATAATAACGATTTTAGGTCGCCCACCAGACATAATGTGCACGCTGAAACATGCGCATTATGTGGGTGGAATTGTGATAACATTACAATAGTTCTGATACATCCAAACCAACAACAAAGGATATATAATATATACAACAACAACTCGAACGAGTCAAGATACAAATGATACACTACAAAGATACAAATGACAGCGGAAGCAAAAATAGTATCCGACTACGGATAAGATGCAAATTGGACTAAGAGTCCTGAAGATAAGTGATGGCGCCATATCCCAGCCCAGCCCAAGCCGGAGGGATTCCCAAGCTAACGTCAACAGATTTCAAACATGTTGACTGCACATAAAGCACATCCCAAAGAAGGGCCAGGGCACTCCCTGGCAAGCAAAACCAACCTGCCTACTTTCTACAAGATCTCCCAAAATATAGGGTAGGTGGACTTAGCGGCAGCAGCACTAGCAACCTAAAAGAGACACACTACAACTTCTGTCTAATTAGAGAGTGATAAGTGAGCGTATAAGTAACCAACTACAACTAACACCAATCATAACCCATTCTCGGATTAACCCCCTCAACCAAGTATGAGGAAGCAATTCGGGAAAACTCACACATTGAAGAGTTTTAATTACCATTTATTGTGAAAGTAATTCTATGTTACTAGTCATGTAATTAACAATGATTAGGTGTAAGTTGTCTATGATCTTATTAGACAACATCATCACCAAGTCGTCCATAACCGTGGACACGGCTCATCGATAAGATTATACACTGCAGGGGTGCACTACTATAACCATACTCGTATGATCAACCCAGCAAAAAACATTACGGCCTGTCAACCCAACCCTTTCCTTTACCGCAACAAGTCCAAGGAGCCACGGGAGCTATGCTGGTCCCGGCCAAAAGGGTGCGGATTCCCGCAAGACACACCCCTCCTAACCAACAGGCCACACCCGATATGCATGTAACAAGGCACACCGCAAAAGTAAAATACTACACCAGTATCAATGCATATGAGACAAATGGAAATCCCGAACTAGGTGCAGCTCCTGGACAAGTTGAAGTTCCAGTCAAAGTCGAGGGGGGCTCCATAGGGCATCCCACAAATGGTTAGTGCGCTCAAAATTAGATCCGAGGACAAGAACTGAGTTCCTAGGTCGACACTTAGCAGAACAAATCACCTCGCAAGGCCTTCCGCCGGTGCCTTATCATTTAATACCCCAATATAAGACAACATTTTATTAAGGTAGAATAATCTATCATACTAAGCATGTGAAATAAAAGACAGACATACGACTCGCACAACCAACTCTAAGCATGCACTACGACTCGCAAGGCCAACAGATAAAAATGCAACGGTAATAGGATGTGGGGATAAAGCTGTATAGGCCGCATGATAAACATGTGATAGGATCGCGACACAAGAATCGAATATTAGGATAGCAGAGATCAAAAACAAGAATAAAAAACAATGTATAGGTAAACAAGCAAACTCTGCTTGCCTGGAATTCCGCATGGAAGAAGATGTTGTCGTTGCTCACACATCTCAACGTCTTATCCGCGAAGAAGCATCAAACAACGGAAAGTGTAAAAGATGGATCTTACAACTACGGCAAAAGATCCAGCATGATCAAATGAGAATGATGCATGACATGGCAAGATGCAATATGAGATGCACTTAATCCAATTAAGCGGGAATGCAATGCCGACAATTAATATTTAGGTTTAAGTTATTTATCTACACATCAAATTTAATGTTCATTAACATAGCAAGACATGGCATATATGATTTAATCAAATTAAATGGAATAGAGCATTCTATATTAATTACCCCACATATTCCATATTTAATTATTTAGGTGCAACTAACAAATTACACTAAGAAATTAAAATAAAGGATGCAACATGGCATAGGAATGACATATTAGTTCATTGCATTTTTCTGATAATTATACATATAAAGATTATTTAAATTGGAGGTTATAGATTAAAAGTTATTAGCAAAACAAGTTTAGGGTTGTTTCGGTAAATTACAGGGACCTGTTCGTGAGGAAAACAGTGCTGGTGGGGGCCTATGGTGAAAACCAGTGAAGATAGGGGGCTTAGTGCAAGTTTCTAGCTCAGAACCGCTCCTGGTCTTTTCTAACCGATGCCGAGCTAGCCCGAGAGACTTCCATGCGGGCCAGGCGCCACGCTGGTGCGTGAGTGTGCTGTGCTGGCTCCCGCGGTCACTGACCAGCGGGGCCCACATGTCAGTGTGTGAGAAAAATAAGAACAAACATGGCTTTTTATGCATCACGCCCAGGGGATTCGAACCCGTGTCGCGGCGTCCAGTGCGGATCGGCGCTGCTAGCCACTGGGCCGATCGAGTGTTGGTGATATGATAGGTGCACGTTTGATTTTAAGGCAGAAAAACGAGGCAGTGTTTCCTGACGAAACTGAATTCTGAGGGACAGATTCAAACTTGCAGCATACTCACGACGACGACGATCTGCAGCTGCGCAGCAGCGCTGCTGACCCTGCCGTGTCCAGGTGAGAAGCAGGTGCGGTGTGGTGCTGGTGTGGTTGCGTGTGCGCGGGAGGGCACGGATGTGCCCCAGGGCGAGGCAGTGGGCAAGAAAACACCTAGGCCCGAGCTGGAGCGCGTCCATGGAGGACAGTGGAGGAAAAATGTGGACGAAAATGAGAAACCTGACAGTAAATTTGACGGGGGGATAGAGGAATCGGACGCGTAGATCACCGGGAGTCTGTCGGGGGCGTTGTTCCGACACGAGGGCGACCGTAGGCGCCGAATTGCGGCGGCGGACATCCCCGGAGTTGAGGAAGACGAAGACGACCTCATCGCTCTCAGGGAATCCCGACGCGATTCCTTCGGGGAGGAGTTTGGCGACGGTGTTGCGCTGCTCCCAGGTGACCACACGACCTTGTGCGGTGTCGGAGTGATGGTGCAGCGGTGAGGTGGTTCTCCGGTGAAACAGAGAAGAAGGAGGGAAGGAGTAGGCGGCATCGGCGCGAGGAGGGAGAGGAAAGTGTCTAGGATTTAGGGCAGAGGAGCTGGGGTGGTTTTGTAGAGCATGACAAGTTCTCCCGGCCGTCCCATCCCCCTGCTTTTTGACGTGGACATGGTGGATGCTCTGCCGTACGAAGAAGAACAAAAGACATGATCGAACATGTAACTGGGCCTTCGGGGAAGTTGGGCCAGAAATGGGGTTTGGCCCTGTTGTTTTTCCAATCCCAGGAAAAAGAGAAGGAAAAAAAGAGAGACGATAAGAAAGAAAGCAAAGAAAGAAAAAGAAAAGAGAGAAAAGACTTTGCAAATATTTTTATAGAGAAAATATACATTTGCAAATATTTCCAAATTAAAAATTAGAGATTTAGTTTAAAATAGAAGGAGAGAGCTTTACTATTTGAGAGACAAAATAGATTTGCATAGATAACATTTTGAGTTTTATGAAAATATGCAAAGGTGATTAAATGCATGATGATGCAAAAACAAAAACAAAAAACAATTTCTAAATGGGCAAAAACCCGGGGCGTTACAATCGACACCACTAACAAGGGATCGCGTCCCGCGATCCACACCGAGATCACAAGAAGAGAGGGGTAACTACCGAGTCTTCGTGCTCCATGATGAACTTCTCAACACCACTAACAAAGGATTGTTGCTCCACCTAGAAATTCTCGACACCACTTACAAGAAGTTCTAACTCTACCTTCCCGAAGCTCGAACCTAATAGGATAAAAGGCAAGAGAAGATCCACCCACACGTAGGATCCTAAAACCTTGAAAGTTTGGATAAGAGAGAAGACTCAAACCAAGTAAGGTAAGAGGAGAAATAGAATAGAGGTAAGGAATAAAAAGAAACCTATTGAGATCTTTTCAAAATAATTTTAGTCAAATAGTTTGAACACTCTAGAAACAACGACCGTTAGCGAGGTTATCCTACAGGCTTTTGCGGACTCGCTGCTTCGATAACCAATCGTATCGAAACAACAAGGAGATCGAAACCCTGGCTCTGATACCACTTTGTGACGCCCCGAATTCGGTACTATGTAGATTTAATCACTCCCGCCGAAATCTGCATAATAACGATTTTAGGTCGCCCACCAGACATAATGTGCACGCCTAAATATGCGCATTATGTGGGTGGAATTGTGATAACATTACAACAGTTCCGATACATCCACAACAAAAACAAAAGATATATAATATATTCAAGAACGACTCGAACGAGTCAAGATACAAATGATACAATACAAACATACAAATGACAGCGGAAGCAAAAAATAGTATCCGACTACGCATAAGATGCAAATTGGACTAAGAGTCCTGAAGATAAGCGATGACGCCATATCCCTGCCCAGCCCAAGCCGGAGGGATTCCCAAGCTAATGTCTTCAGACTTCAAACTTGTTGACTGCATATAAAGCACAACCCAAAGAAGGGTCAGGGCACTCCCTGGCAAGCAAAACCAACCTGCCTACTTTCTACAAGATCTCCCAAAATATAGGGTAGGTGGACTTAGCGGCAGCAGCACTAGCAACCTAAAAGAGACATGCTACAACTTCTGTCTAATTAGAGAGGGATAAGTGAGCGTATAAGTAACCAACTACAACTAACACCAATCATAACCCATTCTCGGATTAACCCCCTCAACCAAGTATGAGGAAGCAATTCGGGAAAATTCACACATTGAACAGTTTTAGTTACCATTTATTGTGAAAGTAATTCTATGTTACTAGTCATGTAATTAACAATGATTAGGTGTAAGTTGTCTATGATCTTATTAGCCAGCATCATCACCAAGTCGTCCATAACCGTGGACACGGCTCATCGATAAGATTATACCCTGCAAGGTTGCACTACTGTACCCATACTCGTATGATCAACCCAGCCAAAAACATTAGGGCCTCTCAACCCAACCCTTTCCTTCAACGCAACAAGTCCAAGGAGTCAAGAGAGCTATGCTGGCCCCGGCCAAAAGGGTGCGGATTCCCGAAGGACACACCCCTCCGCACCAACAGGCCGCACCCTATATGCATGTAACAAGGGACACCGCCAAAGTAAATACTACACTAGTACCAATGCATATGGGACAAATGGAAAGCCCGGACTAGGTGCAACTCCTGGACAAGTTGAAGTTCCAGTCAAAGTCGAGGGGGGCTCCATAGGGCCTCCCACAAGTGGTTAGTGCGCTCAAAATTGGATCAGAGGACAAGAACTGAGTTCCTGGGTCGACACTTAGCAGAACAAAATACCTCGCAAGGCCTTCTGCCGGTGCCTTATAATTTAATTATAATACCCCAATATAAGACAACATTTTATTAAGGTAGCATAATCTATCATACTAAGCATGTGAAATAAAAGACAGACATACGACTCACACAACCAACTCTAATCATGCACTACGACTCGCAAGGCCAACATATATACATGAAACGGTAATAGGATGTGGGGATAAAGCTGTATAGGCTGCATGCTAAACATGTGATAGGATCGCGACACAAGAATCGAATACTCGGATAGCAGAGATAAACAGCAGGAATGAAAGACAATGAATAGGTAAACAAGCAAACTTTGCTTGCCTGAAATCCCGCATGGAAGAAGATTTTGTCGTTGCTCACACATCTCAATGTCTTATTCGCGAAGAAGCATCAAATACTGGAAAGCATAAAAGATACATCTTACAACTTCTTCAAAAGATCCAGCATGACCATATGAGAATGATGCATGACATGGCAAGATGCAATACGAGATGCACTTAATCCAATTAAGCGGGAATGCAATCCCGACAGTTAATATTTAGGTTCAAGTTAGTTATCTACACATCAAATTAAATGTTCATTAACATGGCAAGACATGACATAGATGATTTAATCAAATTAAATGAAATAGGGCATTATATATTAATTACCCCACATATTCCATATTTAATTATTTAGGTGCAACTTACAAATTCCACTAAGCAATTAAAATAAAGGATGCAACATTGCATAAGAATGACATATTAATGTTCATTGCATTTTTTCTGATAATTATACATATAAAGATTATTTAAATTGGAGTTATAGATTAAAAATTATTAGCAAAACAAGTTTAGGGTTGTTTTTTTAAGTACAGGGGCCTGTTCATGAGGAAAACAGTGCTGGTGGGAATGTGTGGTGAAAACCAGACAAGACAGGGGGCTCGGTGCAAGTTTCCAGCGCAGAACTGTTGCTGGTCTTTTTTAACCGAGGCCGAGCTAGCCCGAGAGACTGCCATGCGGGCCAGGCGCCACAATGGTGCGTGTGTGTGCTGTGCTGGCTCCCGCGGTCACTGACCAGCGGGGCCCGATTGTCAGTGTGTGTGAGAAAAATAAGAGAAAAAGGGGGCTTTTTATGCATCGCGCCCAGGGGATTCGAACCCGCGTCGCGGCGTCCAGTGGGGATCGGCGCTGCTAGCCACTAGGCCGATCGAGTGTTAGTGATATGATAGGTGCGTGTTTGGTTTTAAGGCAGAAAAACGAGGCAGTGTTTCCTGAAGAAACTGAATTCTGAGGGACAACTTTAGACTTGCAGCGGACTGGCGACGACGACGATATGCAGCTACGCAGCAGCGCTGCTAACCCTGTCGTGTCCAGGTGAGAAGCGGGTGCGGTGTGGTGCTGGTGTGGTTGCGTGTGCGCGGGAGGGCATGGATGCGCACCAGGGCGAGGCAAAGGGCAAGAAAACACCTAGGCCCGAGCTGGAGCACGTCCATGGCGGACGGTGGAGGAAAAACGTGGATGAAAACGAGAAACCCGATAGTAAATTCGACAGGGGTATAGAGGAATCGGACGCGTAGCTCACTAGGAGTCTGTCGGGGGCATTGTTCCGGCACGAGGGCGACCGTAGGCGCCGAATTGCTTCGGCGGACATCCCCGGAGTTGAGGAAGACGGAGACGACCTCATCTTTCTCAGGGAATCCCGACGCGATTCCTTCGGGGAGGAGCTTGCCGATGGTGCTGTGCTGCTCCCGGGTGGCCACACGACCCTTCGTCGGTGCCGGAGTGACGGTGCAGCGGTGAGGTGGTTCTCCGGGGGGACATTGAGGTGGAGGAATTAGATAAGCAGGAGGGAAGGAGAAGGCGGCGTCGACGCGAGGACGAGAGGAAAGTGGCTGGGGTTTAGGGCAGAAGAGCTAGGGTGGCTTTGTAGAGCATGGCAAGTTCTCCCGGCCATCCCATCCCCCTGCTTTTTGACGTGGACATGCTGGATGCTCTGCCGTACGAAGAAGAAGAACAAAAGACATGATCGAACATGTAACTGGGCCTTCAGGGAAGTTGGGCCAGAAATGGGTTTTGGCCCTGTTGTTTTTCCAATCCCAGGAAAAAGAGAAGGAAAAAAAGAGAGAGGATAAGAAAGAAAGCAAAGAAATGAAAAGAAAAGAGAGAAAAGACTTTGCAAATATTTTTATGGACAAAATATACATTTGCAAATATTTCCAAATTAAAAATTAGAGCTTTTGTTTAAAATAGAAGGAGAGAGATTTACTATTAGACAGGCAAAATAGATTTGCATAAATATAATTTTTGTCGGCCCAGTGGGAACTGGGGTATGGCGAGAGCCCATTCCCCCTCAGGCCTCGCACACTGGCCAGTCAGATGAAACGGCTAAGGACCAGGCATCACCGCCTGGCGGGACCCTCGAGAGGCAACTCCCCTCGAGGGCCTGAAGTGGAAGCGTTGCCCTCAAGGGATCCCTCGCCTCAGGGGACCCTCCCGAGGCGACAACTCGCCTCGAGGGAGTCTCGCAGGAATCTCCCCACAGGCCTCCCCTCGCCTGAAGGGAAACGTTGCGGCAAAGGAAGTACGGCAAGACGCACATGGCCCCTGCCACGCCCACGTGGTGACGCAAGCACCCCCGTTGCCGTTTTGGTGATAAAGGGGTCAATAAAGCGGCTCCGCCTGCTGCGCAACTGCCAGGACCTTCTACTCTGACGATAAAGCAGGTGGACGGCGCAACCCTCCAACGGAGACCGTCATCGCGGGCTCCACCTCAGAGACTGCCCTCTCTGCGGGCAGTACAGCGCGGTCGGCCGCCTATCGGCCACCGCGCCCACCTTTACCAGCAATGGACCGCGTCCATGGACGAACGGACCGCGGTGGACTCCTACTCCACCATGCCTCTGCCGTGTGGGAGCCACCTTGAAGGCCAAGCCGAAGGAGAGCGCCAGAGGGGCCTATAAAAGGGACAAGACATCCATCGTAGCACGGGTCGGCCCTTTGCGTGCTACAACCCTTGTAAACCCTAGCAACTCTTGTTAGGATAGCCTTGGGCCGGAGGAGGAAGAAGACCATCGCTTCCCTCCCCAGGCAAGAACTGCCTCAAGGGGACCTCCGACAAACTCCACTGTACTGTAACCTCCAACATCTAATACAGACAAGCAGGAGTAGCGGTCTTACCTCCTCACGAGGGACGTGAACCTGGGTAAAGATTGGTGTCTATCTCTGTCGTGAGCGTGTCGTCTTCGGGTCCGGCGAGCAACGTCGTGGAGCCCCTCGAGGGTTCTTGACCTCCGTGTTCAACCCCCTTCACGAACTACCCTTCAGGAAGTGACTACCCCCGATTCTTGGGAGTCATAACCCGACATTTGGCGTGCCAGGTAGGGGTTTTGAGGCGCGTCAACAACCTTCGAGTTCGTCTCCGCGCCATGGTGAACACCCGCGCCGCCCGCGTCAACCGACGCGCGCCTGAAGGAGCGCGCGCGCCGTCGGGCACCGCGAACACCCGCGCATGGCGGGGACGACCCCGTCACGAAGAGCGCGTCCCTTCCGGTCCTCATGCCGAGGCGCCGGAACGCGACTCCGAGCATCAGGAGGACGCGCAGTCGTTGCACCCGATGCAGCACCCGAGCAGCTCGGGCCCAGGGAGGACAGACCCTGCGCCTCACACCGCGCTGCTCATGGCGCAGGAGCTTCTCCGCTACCAGCCCACCGCTGAGGCCCACGAGCAGTGGCTCCAACGTCTCAACCACCTCGTCGGCATCGCCACGACGCGCCCTGCTCCGTCGCAGTCCAACCTGCACCCCTCTCTCGCGGGCACGGTCGCGACAAACGCGCCTCTGCCACCTGCACCGGATGCGGCGCAGAGGGCTGCTTCGCATGCGTCCTCGCCGCACGATTGCTTGATCGTGCAGCGCACCGCGCCCGACGCCCGCGTGGGGATGGAGCTCCAGCGAAACCGCTAGAAAAGGCTCGTGGAGGAGATTGGCCAGGCGGGTCAGCAGAACCGCAACGCGCTGTAGCACGGGGTCGCCACGTACGCCTCAGGATGCATGGCGTTCACCCGTTCTCTGCGTCGCGTGGTCTGGCCCCCAAAGTTCAAGCCTGCTCTCCCTAAGGGCTACGACGGCTCCAGCAACCCTATCGAGTTCCTGCAGCTCTACACCACCTCCATCCAAGCTGCGGGTGGAGATGACAAGGTCATGGCCAATTGGTTCTCCCACGCGCTTCCCGATTCTACGCTGTCGTGGCTCCTGAACCTCCCTGAGGACTCCGTGAACTCCTGGGAGGAACTCTGCAAGCAGTTTGTCTCCAACTTAAAGGGGACATACGAGCGCCCTCACCCACAACGACATGCGCGCTGTTGTGCAGAAGAAGGATGAGACGCTCTGCAAGAACATCCAGCGCTTCAGCCAAGTGCGCAACAAGATCTCGAACATCCCTGACACTCAAGTCATCGCCGCCTTCCGCGAGGGCGTCACAAACAGCAGGATGCTCGAGAAGCTGGGCATCCACGACAAGCTCACCTATGTGGTCAAGCTGTTGGACCTGGCGGACAAGTGCGCCAAGGCTGAAGAGGGACTCCTCTTCGTCAAAATGTCCTCGAGAGGGGACGCTCACGCTGAGGGGTCCAAGAGCCAGAAGAAGAAGGAGGAGCCCAAGCGCAAGGCCACCGCAGTTCTCGCGGCAGAGCCTGACGCGAAGGGCACCCGCAGGGACTCCCCCGAGCCTGGAGAGAGAAGAGATGACCACCGCCCTTTCTGCATCTACCACAACAGGCACGACCACTCTACAGAGTCCTGCTTCGACCTTAAAAGGTTGAGCAAGGAGCGCGCGCAAACAGAGGGCAGTGGTAGCCGTGGCCGAGGCTGTGGCTACCGCGGGAGCGGACGCAAGGGCGGCTATCAGAAACCGTCTGGAAATCAGGCCAACGCCGCAGAAAAGAACGGCAACCTCCCTGACGAGGAAGATGGCGGCTACCAAGCCCCGAGAGGCGCCATTGCCTGCATCCTCGGGGGGGGGGGGGGGGGGCGCAAGCGCCAAAGTCGAAGTCGAACAACCAGTTCATGCAGTTCGCCCGCGAGCTCAACGCCGCCCTCCCAAGCACGGAAACCTCCAGGCCCCTCAAGTGGTCGCAGTACACCATCGCCTTCGACGCTCAGGACCACTCCAAGTCCACCAAGACCGTTGGAACCCTCCCGCTGGTCTACAGCCCCACCATCGACAACGTGACTGTCTCCATGACTCTCATCGATGGCGGAGCAGGCCTAAACGTTATCTCCATAGATACGTTCGAAGCGCTTCAAGTGCCCTGCGAGCGGCTCATGCCCTCGAGGCCCTTCACGGGGGTCACCAGCGGCTCGATCGAGCCTCTAGGCCAGGTCAGGCTTGCCGTCACCTTCGGGAGCAAGGAAAATTACTGCACCGAGCACATCGATTTCGATGTCGCACACATCGGCCTGCCGTACAATGCCATCCTCGGCTACCCCGTGCTCGCGAAGTTCATGGCCGTCACGCACCATGCCTACAACATGGTCAAGACCCCGGCAGCGCTGGCACGATCACAATCCGTGGGCATGTCCTGGACGCTACGCGTGCTGTTGAGACGGCCTACAAGACCGGCGCCATGGCATTCCCCACAGAAGAGGACCTAGAGCCTCTCGAGAGACCCAAGAAGAAGAAGCAGTTGTTCTCCCAGGAGGCAGCTGCTACAAAGAAGATCTCTCTAAGCACCAGCAGCTCGGGGGCTGAAGTCTCGGGGGCTAGCGTCACCATTGGCGCCGTGCTGCCTCCCAAATAGGAAAGCGCGCTCCTCGCCTTCCTCCAGGCAAACTCTGACATGTTCGCGTGGACACCGTCATATATGTCTGGTGTACCGAGGGAGGTGATTGAGCACCACTTGGCCGTGTGCCCAAACGCGCGCCCCGTCAAGGAAAAAGCAAGAAAGCAAGCCCCGGAGAAGCAAGCATTCAACATCAAGGAGGTCGAGAAGCTCAAAGCGGCAAAAGTCGTTCGTGAAGTCGTGCACCCCACGTGGCTCTCCAACAGCGTGGTAGTCCCAAAGCCCGCCGGAGGAGGCCGTCTCTGCATCGACTACACTGATGTAAACAAGGCCTGCCCGAAAGACCCGTATCCCATGCCCAGAATTGAGCAGATTGTGGACTCCACGGCAGGCTGCGACCTCCTCTGTTTCCTCGATGCCTTCTCTGGTTATCACCAGATAAAGATGGCTAAGGAGGACGAGGAGAAGACGGCTTTCCTCACCCCGTGCGGTGTGTATTGCTACGTCTGCATGCCGTTCGGCCTAAAAAATACCGGAGCCACTTTCCAGAGGTTGATGAGGATAGCCCTTGGCGGGCAAATGGGGAGGAACGCCGAGGCATATGTCGATGACATCGTCGTGAAATCACGAGAAGGAAATACTCTCCTCGGAGATCTTGAAGAAACTTTTACCAGCCTGCGCAAGGTGAACATCAAGCTCAACCCCGCCAAGTGCGTCTTTGGAGTACCTTCAGGCAAATTGCTTGGGTTCCTCGTGTCTCATCGAGGCATAGAGGCAAACCCAGACAAAATCAAGGCCATAGAAGACATGCAACCTCCACGCAGGCGCAAGGACATGCAACGCCTAGCAGGCTGCATGGCCAGCTTGGGTCGATTCATCTCCAAGTTCGGTGAAAGAGCCCTGCCGTTCTTCAAGATCATGAAAAGAACGGGCACTTTCAAGTGGACCCCTGAACCTGAAAAAGCATTTGAGGACTTGAAGAAGTATCTGGCCAGCCCACCAGTAATGGTCGCCCCAAGGCCTGGCGAGCACCTGAAGCTGTATTTATCAGCTACTCCGCAAACAACCAGTGCTGTCCTAGTGGTGGAAAGAGAAGAGCCAGTACTCCACAAGAAGAGTGCATACACTCCAAAGAAAAAGCCTCCTGATAAGGAGCTCGACGAAAGGGCAGCCCTCACAAACCCACCGCCAGGCCCAAAGCCCCAAGAGAGGCCTGTCACAAGCCAACCGCTGCAAGTAAATCCTGCCAAGGAGCCTCAGGAAGCAAACCCCCTCGAGGCCCAGGACAAGCCCCTCGAGGCAAACACCCTCGAGGCCAAGGTCAACCACCTCGAGGCAAACCCCCTCGAGGCCAACCCCCTCGAGGCCAACCCCCTCGAAGGCCAAGCTGAGCCACCTCAGGCAAAAGACACCGAGGCTACATGAACTACCATCGTCGAGCATCTAGATTACTTCGTCAGCACAGTACTGCGTGATGCTCGCGAGCGGTATACAATCCAGCAGAAGCTTCTCCTCTCACTCCTCATCGCCTCAAGAAAGCTGCGACACTACTTCTAGGGGCACCCCATCATAGTGGTCACCACTTTTCCCCTGGAGCAAATACTGCGTAACCCAAACGCAACAGATCGTGTCGCAGGATGGAACATAGAGCTACATCCATTCAATTTGCGCTTCGATACCACAAGGGTAATCAAAGGAAGAGCGCTGGCTGACTTCGTCGCCGAATGGACTGACCCAACCCCTGAAGAGCCTTTAGGAGAAGAGCAAGAGCCCTCTGGAGCCGCAATGCCCAGCCACTGGACCATGAAGTTCGACGGAGCTTTCGCTTGTCGCCACGGCGGGGAAGGTGTAGTCCTGATCTCACCCAAAGGCAACAAGTTGTATTACACAGTCCAGCTGTGCTTCGGAATCGACAAGATATCCAACAATATCGCCGAGTATGAAGGCCTGCTTGCCGGCCTACGCGCCGCAATCGCCCTAGGCGTCAAGCATATACTCATCAAGGGCGACTCCCAGTTGCTCGTCAACTTCTCTAACAAAAGCTACAAGACTAAGGACGACCACATGGCCGCATACCTTGAAGAGGTCCGTAGACTTGAGAAGCACTTCAGGGGAATGAAGCTCATGCACATCCCAAGAAAGGAAAACCAAGAGGCTGATGACATCGCCAAGCGCGCATCAAAGAGGCAAGCTCAACCGCCAGGTGTCTTTGAAGAAAGGCTCGTCAAGGCATCCATAAAGCAGCCCCAAGAGGCCCTGCCCGTAAGCACAGACAACGAGCTCCCGCCACCACCTGCAAGCGGGGCTCCAGGCTGCGGACCCCTACAGGGGAGCGTCTGTTGCTCACAGCGGTGCACCAAGAAACATGATGGATCGACGAGATCAAGGACTACCTCCACAAAGGGATCCTTCCCCAGGAAGACGTTGAAGCAGAGAGATTTGCCCGCCAAGCAAAATCGTACCAAATCCTCAAAGGAATTCTCTATCGCAAGCGCCCAAATGACATCACGCTCAAATGCGTCCCTCCTGAAGAAGGCAAACTGCTGATCAAGGACATCCACAGCGGGGAATGCGGCCACCATTCGAGCGCCCGCACCCTCGCAGGCAAAGTCTTCAGGAGCGGCTTCTACTGGCCTCAAGCACTTCAAGATGCAATGGACATCATTCAAGCATGTGAAGCCTGCCAATTCCACGCCAAACAAACCCACCAACCAGCGCTGGGACTACAGACCATTCCGCTCTCGTGGCCGTTTGCGGTATGGGGCTGGACATCCTGGGACATTTCCCAACGGCGCAAGGTGGATATCGCTACCTCTTCGTGGCCATTGACAAGTTCACAAAATGGCCTGAAGTGGAGGCGACGCGCACAATCACAGCAGTCGCGGCGGTGAAATTCATCAGAGGCCTGGTCTGCCGCTTCGGAGTGCCTAACTGCATCATCACCGACAATGGCTCACAATTCACCAGTGGCATCTTCAGAGCCTACTGTGAAAGAATGGGCATCAAGTTCTGCTTCGCCTCAGTCGCCCATCCGCAAAGCAATGGACAAGCTGAGCGCGCAAACGCAGAGGTCCTCAAAGGCCTAAAGACCAGGACCTTCGATATCCTCAAGGGCCACGTCAAGGGCTGGATCAACGAGCTCCCCTCGGTGCTCTGGTCCATCCGTACCACGCCACCCAAGCCCACCGGGGAAACACCGTTCGCACTCATCTATGGAGCTGAAGTAGTCCTCCCCACAGAGATAAAGCATGCATCCCCACGGGTCCTTGCCTTTAACGAGGACCAGCAAGAGGACCTCCACAACGACGACCTGCTGCTCCTTGAAGGGCTACGACGCCGCGCCGCCCTCCGGGCGGCCAAATACCAGCAGGACCTGAGACGCTACCACAGCCGTAACGTGCGCTCGCGCACCCTGGAGGCAGGCGATCTCGTCCTCAGGCGAATCCTCTCCAGGGAAGATCTCCACAAGCTGTCCCCGATGTGGGAAGGCCCCTACAGGGTCACCCACATCTCCAGGCCTGGCGCGGCTCGCCTCGAGACGCAGGACGGCGTCTCCGTCAAGAATCCATGGAACATCATGCACCTACGCAAGTTCTACCCGTGATCATTGTCGCGTCAAGGCATTTAGCGAAAGAGGCAGCCCACAGCTTAACCTCCAAGCACTTTTTGTCCCTGAAGGTTAAAAGCTCAAGGCTTAAACCTCACAGATCTTTGTATCCACAAGGAACAAAATAAAAACGTGATCATTGTCACGCCCGTGATCATTGTTACGTCGAGACTTCTAGCGGAAGAGGCAGCCTACGTCTCAACCTCCAAGCATTTTTGTCTCTAGAGGTTAAAAGCTCACGGCTTAAACCTCCAAAGCATTTTTGTCTCCTAGGGGAACAAACACAAAACGTGATCATTGTCACGCCCGTGATCATTGTCACGTCGAGACTTATAGCGGAAGAGGCAGCCTACGGCTCAACCTCCAAACAATTTTGTCTCTAGAGGTTAAAAGCTCACGGCTCAAACCTCCAAAGCATTTGTTGTCTCCTAAGGGAACAAACGCAAAACGTGATCATTGTTACGCCCGTGATCATTGTCACGTCGAGACTTCTAGCGGAAGAGGCAGCCTACGGCTCAACCTCCAAGCATTTTTGTCTCTAGAGGTTAAAAGCTCACGTCTTAAACCTCCAAAGCATTTTTTGTCTACTAAGGGAACAAACGCAAAACGTGATCATTGTCACGCCCGTGATCATTGTCACGTCGAGAATTCTAGCGGAAGAGGCAGCCTACGGCTCAACCTCCAAGCATTTTTGTCTCTAGAGGTTAAACCTCCAAAGCATTTTTTGTCTCCTAAGGGAACAAATGCAACCGTGATCATTGTCACGCCCGTGATCATTGTCACGTCAAGACTCCTAGCGGAAGAGGCAGCCTACGGCTCAACCTCCAAGCATCTTTGTCTCTAGAGGTTAAAAGCTCACGGCTTAAACCTCCAAGCTCCAAAGGCTTCTCTCGAGGGGAAAACCTCTGAGCTCTCCATTTAACGAGCCACCTCAGGTCGTTGAGAGTCTCTGCCACTAATGGGTATGTTTTAACTTGGCAACCCCAAGCATATGACGCAATTTCGTTCCCAAGTGAACTTAGCGCCTCGGCGCCGCTTTGTAACGTATTTGGTAAGTTTTATGTTCGCATTACTCTGTTGAAGTGTGCGCTTATATCTCTCCACATGCGTATCTCGCGAGCGGGGGCTGAGTATGGTGCCAATGCCTCCAATGACACAAAAGCAGCACTGCAAAATCCAAGAGTCCGAGCTCTGGCTGGAGGGCAAGATCCCACAAACACGCCATCTCTACAGAGGACCTTGGTACTTACTCTCCTCGCAAGGAACACCTGAGGGGACCTATAAGCGCGCACGAGTCCCGTGAACCGTGTTCCAGCGTTTGGGTTCGCCCCTCTAACATCTGCAGGGAACCCCGCCCCCCCCCCCCCGCCCCCACGAGCCTGAAGGGGCATCCGGGAGCGACCCCTCAAGTGGGCAACCTCGCCAGGCGAGAAGCCTCTGCAAGGAGAAAACCTCGAAAAGCTAAGTCTCGCACCCACGTCTTAAGAGCGTTTTCTCCCCCTAGCGCACGTTTGCCCCTCAAGCGACTTCGCTTTCCCTTACGCTTCATGGACTCTCGCACGTCTAAGGGGGGCACTTGAGCATCGCGACTCAGAGCTCTTACCTCTCCTAGGCCTAAACTCCCCCCGGCCTTGCGGAGTCTTTGCTTCTGCATACCGAAGTGGCGGAGTCATGGCACGAAGAGATGGGACCTACCGACGCAGAGAACAAATAGACATGAAGATGAGTCCAAAGAGACCTCACGGGGGGCAAACAAGCTCGAATTAAACAGCAATAAAGAGTATATTACATGCCAAAAGGTCTTAAGAAATCTAAACACACAGTTGTTTCAGATACAAGCGCACGAGGCGCAATAAGAAGAGGATCAGGGAGAAGCAGCGCCGCCTAGGACCTCCTCCGCGACACCCTCCTCAGCCTCGGAAGAGCAGGCCTCCTCCTCGCTGTCCTCAGCCGCAGCTTCCGCGCGCCTGAAGCGGTTGCAGAAGACGTCAACTTGCTCACGGAGGGAGCTGGAGACCCGCTGCGCGTCCTCGCCCTGAGCAGCTTCTCTCACGGAGGAGAAGTCGAAGCCTGGCGTGAGGAGCTTGAGGTTGGTGAAGATGCGATCAACAACCACCCCCAGGAGCTGCCGGCTCTCGTCCTCGATCATTTTGCGAAGCTCGGCGACGGGACCCACGAGCGCCTAGAAGAGCTGGTCGAAGTAGACCAGGTACATGGCAGCGTTGCCACGGCCTCGTACGTCAGTTTGCAGTGCGTCCGCGCCAAGCTGCGCGGCAAGCTCGTTGCCACGAGCTACCAGCGCCTCGAACATACGCTCACGCTGCTTCAAGAGCGCGCAAGCCGCCTGGGCAGAGTCCGAGGCCTCCGCCGCCCGCTCCATCGCCGGGGCCACCTGCTCCTCCACATCCTTGGCCAAGGAGTTGAGGTTGTGGACTGCCTCGGTGCGTGCCTCCTCCGCTCGGCGACGGCCATCCTTGGCGCGCTTGAGGCGAGCCTCCAGCTTGGAGTTGGCCCTCTCGAGCTCGGCGATCCGCCGAGCATCCGCGGCGTGCTTGACCTTGAAGCGGTCCTCCTGCGTCTGGGCCAGGTCGCGGTACTTCTGAGAGGTGGACTTGCGGAATTGCTTCTCGCGCTCCACGAGGGCGTCGTCGGCCTCCTTCTTCTTCTCGGCGAAACTCCGCTCAAAGCGCTCGTAAACTAGCTTCTGTGTAGCGACGTTTTCGTCGTACTTCAAGGTCGCCTTGGCCAAGTCTCCTTCGTGCTCCTCAAGGGCCTCGCGTTGGGCGACCAGGTCCTTCTCCGCCTGAAGGCGCTGCTCCTCACGCTGCTGCAGCTCCTTCTCCTTGAGGACCAGCTGCCGCTCACGCTCGGCAAAGCCGTTGCGGTCGACCTCCAGAGCGACCTGCGCGGCCTGATGGGCGGAGAGCAGCTGGGTCTCCAGCTGGCCCAACTCGCGGTGTTTCTGCGCCAGCGAGCCCTCCATCGCCTCGCGCTTAGCCTTGGCCTGGCGCAGGAGCTCCGCTGCAGCGTCACGTTCCGCTTGGAGGGGCTCGAGGAGCTCCGCGGCGTCGCGGATGGCCCCCTCGCGGACCTCCTTGGCAAAGCGGGTGGCCTCGTCACGCGCGACTTGCAGCGCCGTATCCTCCAGCCGGCGCGCTTCGACCGCCGTGTGGAAGGATGTCCACGACCTCGTCAGCTCCTCCTGCTGCCGAGCAAGCCATATGTCCCCGAGGGCGAGGTGCGCCTCCAAGCCCTCCAAGGATTCCCTCACAAGGCCGAAGGCGACCTCGCGGCGCCCCGCGCTCCAGTCCCAGCCGCGGAGGACCAGCTCCTGGCTCGAGGACGGCCCGACGCCGGCGCCAAGTCTCGCAGGCCCGACATCGGGGAAAGTTCGGGGGCTAGCCTGGGCCTCTCTTGTGCCCGCGCCGGCATCCTCTTCTGGCCCTGCGGCTGCAGGGCGTTCCTTGGTCACAGCTTGACGAGGAGGCGAGGAAGCATCTCCCCCAGCAGGTCCGCCTTTGCCTGCTGCTGCCGCGCGCGCTTCCCTTGCAGGCTGCGCGAGAGCAGAGGCCGCAGACGGCAAGGTAGGCGCGCGCGGAGGCGTCAACACGTGCGGCGGTGTTGGTTCGCGCGGTGGAGTAGCCTCACGCGAAGGCGTAGCTGCGCGAGAAGGAGTAGGAGCGCAAGGCGGCGCGTAAGCTTTTTCCTTCGAGCTTTCCACCACCAGAGGCTCGAGGGGCGGTGCAGGTGCCTCTGGGCGTGCCACCTGAGGCCCTGCTGCCCCTGCCTGGGGCACAACCGTCTCCGCTTGAGGCGCCCCCCTCAAGGGGGCCCGTGGAGGCCGTCTCCACAGGCCTCGCGGCCTCTTCAGCCACGGCCCCGGCCGTGGCGCTCTTCACGTCAGCCGCCTTGCGAAGCCGGCGGCGCTTCGCAGGCACTAGAACACTGACAAGAGTCCAAGAAAAGACCTTCTGTAAAGGGTAAAGTGAAGGAGAAAGCTAAAAGGCAAATGATCCAACATCAGGAAGACTCACCTTGAAGGGGGGGGGGGGCGCCAGCATCGACCCACGCCAAGCCTGGCGAGCGCCATGAGGGGAAGGGCTTGGAAGCAGGCCTTGCAAGGGGCGCTTCAGCTTTCCATTTGGAAGGAACGTCAGACGGCCTCGCCCCCGAGCGGTCTACGGTGGCTTTCGTGCGGGGCCCGCGCCCTCCCGGAGAAGCCTCCGCGTCAGAGGCCTCCTCCTTGTCAGCCTCCTCCTCCACGAGGCGCGAGGGCACCACCACGAAGACATCTTCATCGCCTGACGAGGTATCACAAATCTCGTCAGTAAATGGCCCGGCCCTCGAGGAGGAAACCTCCCCTGCAGCGGCCTCCTCCTCACTTGGGCCAGCTCCCGAGGCCGAGGGAGAATCGGCCCCCTCCGCTCCCCGCGTGGCCGGCGGCACCTCGAAGTCCGCCTGGCCTGTCAGGACGAAGAGAGGCATCCCCTCCAGGAGGTCCAAACGCTCCGTCAGGTTGTATTGGTGAAGGGGCCAGAGCGCCGCGGGGAGCTCATCCACGACAAGCACCGATGGATTAATGAAGAGCGCGGAGAGGATTTTGTCGATGGTGTCCTTGTCGTCGTCCTCGACGTGGAGCCGCATCTGATCGCTCGGCCCCGAGTACATCCACATAGGGACCGAGTGTGCCTGGAGGGGCTCGATGCGGCGCGTCACGAAGTCCGCCACAACCATCTGCCTCGTGAGGCCCTCCTCGCGGAGGAAGCTCAGGCGCCCCATCAAGCTCACGTTCCTGGGGCCGTCGATGATGGCCTTGCCCCAGTGGGAGTTCTTCACCGGGGGATCGTCGGGGACCTCGAGGAAGGCGCATGGACGCTCCACCCCAACAAAAAACCACTTCTGACGGAAGTCATCTACCTTCTTCGTCACTGAAGTGATGGCCTTGCCCTCGCTCCAAGACATGGGGATGTAGACGCTCCCCATGCCGTCGACGATGCGGAACGAGACGCACCCGGAGCGCTCGTTCTTCGCAGTGTTCCGGAGCACGTAGAAGCACCAAAGCAGCCCCACCGTGGGCTCCAGGACCAGGTACGCCTCGCAGAGGTAGGCAAAGACGGCGAGGATGAGGATGGAGTTGGGGTGCAGGTGCAGCAGCTGCACCTGGTAGAATGCCAGCACCGCCTCCAGGAACGGCGAGAAGGGCGGCACCAGTCCTGCAGCAAGACAATGCTGTAAGATCGGGAAGAACCCGCGTGGATGCTTCCCGTGCGCCGCGGGCTTCAGGGCAGTGGCGCCATGCTTGTTCGTCCGGTCCGCCACCAGGTACCGGACCTTGTCGAGCGCTTTCTCGTTGACGTGTACGTCCAGCAGCGCCGCGCCCACAACAGACTCAAGGGCGTCCACCTGGGAGGAAGACCCCGGGGCGGCCTTGCCCTTGCTCTTTAGTGGGCTCATCGTCGGGGGCGCGGAAGGTTGAAGGAGACGGAGAAGAGAGAATCGCAGGAGAGAGCGGAGGCGGAGAGCTCTGGGAAGCGGAAACTTCTGCGAGAAGAATTGGAAACGGTAACGGCTCTCTGTGGCCTCGCTCGGACTTTATGTCACCTTGAGGAGCAGTTACCGGGGCGTGGTGGGACCCCCACGACTCGCACCCAGGATCGTGCGAAGCCGTTATTCGTCCAGGTGCCGCGTGGCTCGGGCCGGCTGGGCACTAAGGGCCCACGACGCTTCGCCTGAGCCCATGGGCTCAACTGTGCCCATCATGGGCCCGGGGGCTACTATCAGCCCAGTGGGAACTGGGGTATGGCGAGAGCCCATTCCCTCTCAGGCCTCGCACACTGGCCAGTCAGACGAAACGACTAAGGACCAGGCATCACCGTCTGGCGGGACACTCCAGAGGCAACTCCCCTCGAGGGCCTGAAGTAGAAGCGTTGCCCTCAAGGAATCCCTCGCCTCAGGGGACCCTCCCCAGGCGACAGCTCGCCTCGAGGGAGTTCCGCAGGAATCTCCCCACATGCCTCCCCGTGCCTGAAGGGAAATGTTGCGGCCAAGGAAGTACGGCAAGACGCACATGGCCCCTGCCACGCCCACGTGGTGACGCAAGCACCCCCGTTGCCGTTTTGGTGATAAAGGGGTCAATAAAGCGGCTCCGCCTGCTGCGCAACTGCCAGGACCTTCTACTCTGACGATAAAGCAGGTGGACGACGCAACCCTCCAACGGAGACCGTCATCGGGGGCTCCACCTCAGAGACTGCCCTCTCTGCGGGCAGTATAGCGCGGTCGGCCGCCTGTCGGCCACCGCGCCCACCTTTACCAACAAGGGACCGCGTCCATGGACGAACGGACCGCGGTGGACTCCTACTCCACCATGCCTCTGCCGTGTGGGAGCCACCTTGAAGGCCAAGCCGAAGGAGAGCGCCAGAGGGGCCTATAAAAGGGACAAGAGATCCATCGTAGTACGGGTCGGCCCTTTGCGTGCTACAACCCTTGTAAACCCTAGCAACTCTTGTTAGGATAGCCTTGGGCCAGAGGAGGAAGAAGACCATCGCTTCCCTCCCCAGGCAAGAACTGCCTCAAGGGGGCCTCCGGCAAACTCCACTGTACTGTAACCTCCAACATCTAATACAGACAAGCAGGAGTAGCGGTCTTACCTCCTCACGAGGGCCGTGAACCTGGGTAAAGACTAGTGTCTATCTCTGTCGTGAGCTTGTCGTCTTCGGGTCCGGCGAGCAACGTCGCGGAGCCCCTCGAGGGTCTTGACCTCCGTGTTCAACCCCCTTCACGAACTACCCTTCAGGAAGTGACTACCCCTGATTCTTGGGAGTCATAACCCGACAATTTTGAGTTTTATGAAAATATGCAAAGGTGATTAAATGCATAATGATGCAAAAACTAAAAAAACAAACAATTTCTAAATGGGCAAAAACCCGGGGCATTACACAATGCCCATGCACATCATAGTCTTTTGCCACCAAGAGACACGCTTCATCTCATTGTTAACACAGTTACTTCCACCGGAAAAATATGAGGATGTAGTGGCATTATTCCTTCTTGCCCTAGGAGCTTCTTCCTCCTCAATCTCTTCATAGGTGCGTTGGGAAGAGCTATGAATGGAAAGTACTTAAAGAGTTCCATACTTGTGTGACGTGAAACGAGAGGGATCAAGTTGGAGCCTTGAGAGAATGAGCTTCATACATAAGGAGCATACATCGGGTTCTTCTGCTCAATGAGGGTGAGGTGCATCTAATTTTTCATGAAGTCCATCACATCAATTTCAAACCCTTGACAACCCGGTCCGGCAAGGTAGGCCCAGTGAGCATGATGCATGAGGTTGACTAGGGCCCCATGATACGCCCAAAACGTATCTACTTTCCCGAACACTTTTTCTATTGTTGTACCTCTAATTTGTGTGTTTTGAATGCAACGAACACGGACTAACGCTGTGTAGTGTACCTGCACTTAAAATATGGCAGATACCTGTGTATAGTGCAAATCCCTGAATCGATTCGTTTGCACACACAATTACGATGTAATATCACAACAAAGTATCAATATATTACAACGCTGATCCAGACTTTTAAAATATTCATTACAAATTTGCATAGCATAAAGCTAGCAGCGAACAGAGTAAACAGCGGAAAATTATTCTTCATGGAGTCCCCAATCATCATCATGTGCCACAGGCGAACATGTTGGTTGAAGACTCGAAACCCTTAGTAATTTTTCACTCATCATCAGAACAGTCTGCAATAAGATATATATTGCAACAACGCGGGTTAGAACCATTAAAATGGAACTGGCAAGTGACACTATGTGACACCCTATAATCGATACTATGTAGATTTAAGCGTTCCCGCCGAAATCCGCATAATAACGATTTTAGGTCGCCCACCAGACATAATGTGCACGCCGAAACATGCGCATCATGTGGGTGGAATTGTGATAACATTACAACAGTTCCGATACATCCACAAATACAACAGAAGATATAATTACAACAACGACTCGAACGAGTCAAGATACAAAAGATACAATACAAAGATTCAAATGGCAGCGGAAGCAGAAATAGTATCCGGCTACGGATAAGATGCAAATTGGACTAAGAGTCCTGAAGATAAGCGATGGCGCCATATCCCTGCCCAGCCAAGCCGGAGGGATTCCCAAGCTAACGTCGTTAGACTTCAAACCTGTTGACTGCACATAAAGCCCAACCCAAAAGAGGGTCAGGGCACTCCCTGGCAAGCAAAACCGACTTGCCTACTTTCTACACCATCTCCCAAAATATGGGGTAGGTGGACTTAGCGGCAGCAGCACTAGCAACCTAAAGAGACTCGCTACAACTTCCGTCTAATCAGAGAGGGATAAGAGAGCGCATAAGATAAACATCTACAACTACCACCAAACATAACCAATTCTCGAATTAACCCCCTCAACCAAGTATGAGGAAGCAATTCGGGAAACTCACACGTTGAACAATTTTAGTTATCATTTATGGTGAAAGTAATTCTATATTACTAGTCAAATTAATTAACATTAATTAGGTGCAAGTTGTCTAGATCTTGTTAGCCAGCATCATCACCAAAGTCGTCCATAACCGTGGACACGGCTCATCGATAAGATTATACCCTGCAGGGGTGCACTACTGTACCCATACTCGCATGATCAACCCAAGCAAGCATCAGGGCTTCCCAACACGACTCGTTCCTTCACTACAGCAAGTCCAAGTGCCACCCATATGAGTTGTTACCCGCGTCAAGAGTCCGGCCGAATCTCAATTGCGGACTCATTAGTTTACGACTACGCCACCATGCGGCTCAAACCACAGTAGGAACTGTCCGCTTCGTGTCGTACCGCACCTATATGACCCCCCGTATCACATACCCCTCTCATCATCATCATCATCATGCGCATGCATATGAGCAAATGGAAAACCCGAACTACTTGCGGCACATGGACAAGCTGTAGATCCGTTTAAAGTCGATGGGGGCTCCATCGGGCCTCCCACAAGTGGTTAGTGCGCTCAATATTGGTTCCGAGGACAAAATCTCAGTTCCTAGGTCGACACTGAGCAGAACAAAGAACATCGCAAGGCCTTCCGCCTGGTGCCTTATCTTTTAATTATAATACCCCGATATAAAACAACATTTTATTATGGTAGAATATTCTATCACTAAGCAGATGAAACATAAGACCAACAGACGACTCGCACAAAAAACTCTAAGCATGCGCTACGACTCGCAAGGCCAACAGATAAACAAACAACATGTGATGGGATGTGGGGATAAAGCTGTATGGGCTGCAGGATAAACATGTGATGGGATCGCGATAAGAATCGAATACTAGGGTAGAAGAGATCAACGGCAGGAATGAAAGACAATGTATAGGTAAACAAGCAAACTTTGCTTGCCTGGAATCCCGCATAGAAGCAGATCTTGTTGTTGCTCACACATCTCAACGTCTTATCCGTGAAGAAGCAACAAACACTGGAAAGCGTAAAGATGCATTTTACAACTACGGCAAAAGATCCAGCATGATCATATGAGAATGATGCATGGCATGGCAAGACGCAATATAAATGCAATTAGTCAAAATTAAGCGGAATGGGATTCCGACAATTAATATTAATGTTAAAGTTATTTATCTACACATCAAATTAAATGTTCATTAACATGGGAAGACATGGCAAAGATGATCTAGTCAAGTTAAATGGAATGGGGTAATACACATAGTGATTTGCCCCACACAGTCCATATTTATTATTTAGGTGATTTGCTATACCCGCAAATCCAAGAGATGCAACAAATGCAATTATGATGCGATATGCACAAGATAGATGCCATTTAATAAAATAGGTATAGGATTAGGGTTTGGGTCCGTACGTCGGATCGGGTGAACTAGGGTTCGGAACTGACGTCTTCGGAACATAGAGGAAGTAGTTGCCGTCGAGGAAGTAGCTGTCGCGGAACCGGGGCATCGTCGTTTGTCGGTGTCGTGGAAGTGGTCGGGTAGTCGTACTCGGTCATCCTCGTTGACGGGCGCGGGCACAGAGGATCACGGCAAACGGACACCGGAAAGAAAGCGTGCACGTGCGGGCACCGCGACACGAACACGGGCGGCCACGGAAATGCGGCACCGGAAGAGGACGCAAACGCGCACGTAGCAACACCTCGAAGGGTGGACAAAACGGACAACAACTGTAACATCAGATGTTTTGCGGGCATTCCACCGAGCACTTTGCGGGCGGCGGACGGAAGGAGGCGGAGGCGCGCGGCGGCGAGCGGCGCGGGCGAAGGCAGCTGCACGGGCGGAGGAGCTTGGGGGCGTAGCGGCACGGTGGCACGGCGGGAGCGGCGGCTACGGCCGGAGTAGGAGGAGCGCGGGCGCGCGGCACGGAGGCGCGAGGGAGCGGCGGACGCGGAGGGCCGGGGGTTGGCGGCGCGCGGCAGCGAGCGCACGCGCGGCCGGAGGGCGCGGCCGGCGGGAGGAGGCGACGGTGGCGCCGGGAGCTCGGGTCGGGGTTGGCTCGGGTCGGCCGGCGGCGCGGCGGCCGGAGCCGTGGGAGGCGCAAGGGCCGGAGTCGGCCGGAGCAGGGGGAGGGCGGGGTGCGGGCGGATGAGGCCGGGGGCGGCCGACTCGGGGCGAGGTCGGCCGGCTGGTGGCGGCGGCCGGGGAAGGCGCGGCGCGGCGCTCGGGGAAACGGCGGCGGCGGCCATGGCGCAGGCGGCGGTGCGCGAGGGCGGCCGAGCGGCGCGGTGGCGGCGGAGGAGCACGGCGTGGCCGGCGGCTAGCGGCGCGGGGGCGAGGGGCCGGGCGGCGCGGTGGCGGGGAGGCGAGCGGGAGGTGGCTCGGGTGGTTGGTGCGGGGCGTCGGGTGCGTGCGGGATGGAGAAGGAGCAGGGAGAGAGAGGAAAGAGAAGAGAGAGAGAAAAGAAAAGAAAGAAAAAGAAAAGAAAAAAAAGGAAGGGGAGAAAAGAAAGAAAAAAAGGGGGAAGGACTTTTGCAAATTTTCAGAAAAAATAGAGGAAGGTGGCTGCAACATTTCAGGGGGTGGGAAAGAAGTTTTCAGAGGGAAACCCTAGGGTTTGGGGTTAGATAGGCTTGGGCTTTTATTTTTCTCCCGTTTAAACTTTTCTGTTTTATATTTTTAAAACAAAAACGAGAAGGAATTTGAATACGAAACCTTTACAAAATATTTTTAGTTTTGCAAAGACAATTTAATAAACTAATTTTTACCATTTTCAAAAGATTTGAAAATAACACATTTTTAATTAATTTGAAAAGCATTTGAATTTAATTGTGGCAATGTAATTAAATGCAACAAATTAAATTAATGCGATGCAATGCGATGCCATGTCGATGCAAAAAAAAAGAAAACTCACAAAACTAAAAGGGGATAAATCCCGGGCATTACAATCGACACCACTAACAAGGGATCGCGTCCCGCGATCCACGCCGAGACCACAAGAAGAGAGGGGTAACTATCGAGTCTTCACGCTCCGGGATGAACTTCTCGACACCACTAACAAGGGATTGCTGCTCCACCTTGAAATTCTCGACACTACTAACAAGAGGAGTGGATCACATCGATGAAGATTCGCGAAGATCGAACCCTAATAGGATTAAAGGCAAGAAATCGTCCACCCACACGTAGGATCCTAAAACTTTGAAAGTTTGGATAAGAGAAGAGACTCCAAATCAAATAAGTTAAGAGGAGAAGTAGAATAGAGGTAACGAATAAAAAGAATCCTATTGAGATATTTCCAAAATAATTTTTAGTCAAATAGTTTTCGACACTCTATAAACAACGACCGTTAGCGAGGTTATCCTACAGACTTTTGTGGACCCGCTGCTTCGATAACCATTCGTATCGAAACAACAAGGAGATCGAAACCATGGCTCTGATACCACTTTGTGACGCCCTATAATCGATACTATGTAGATTTAAGCGTTCCCGCCGAAATCCGCATAATAACGATTTTAGGTCGCCCACCAGACATAATGTGCACGCCGAAACATGCGCATCATGTGGGTGGAATTGTGATAACATTACAACAGTTCCGATACATCCACAAATACAACAGAAGATATAATTACAACAACGACTCGAACGAGTCAAGATACAAATGATACAATACAAAGATTCAAATGACAGCGGAAGCAGAAATAGTATCCGGCTACGGATAAGATGCAAATTGGACTAAGAGTCCTGAAGATAAGCGATGGCGCCATATCCCTGCCCAGCCAAGCCGGAGGGATTCCCAAGCTAACGTCGTCAGACTTCAAACCTGTTGACTGCACATAAGGCACAACCCAAAAGAGGGTCAGGGCACTCCCTGGCAAGCAAAACCGACTTGCCTACTTTCTACACCATCTCCCAAAATATGGGGTAGGTGGACTTAGCGGCAGCAGCACTAGCAACCTAAAGAGACTCGCTACAACTTCCGTCTAATCAGAGAGGGATAAGAGAGCGCATAAGATAAACATCTACAACTACCACCAAACATAACCCATTCTCGAATTAACCCCCTCAACCAAGTATGAGGAAGCAATTCGGCAAACTCACACGTTGAACAATTTTAGTTACCATTTATGGTGAAAGTAATTCTATATTACTAGTCAAATTAATTAACATTAATTAGTTGCAAGTTGTCTAGATCTTGTTAGCCAGCATCATCACCAATGTCGTCCATAACCGTGGACACGGCTCATCGATAAGATTATACCCTGTAGGGGTGCACTACTGTACCCATACTCGCATGATCAACCCAAGCAAGCATCAGGGCTTCTCAACACGACTCGTTCATTCACTACAGCAAGTCCAAGTGCCACTCATATGAGTTGTTACCCGCGTCAGGAGTCCGACCGAATCTCAATTGCGGACTCATTAGTTTGCGACTACGCCACCATGCGGCTCAAACCACAGTAGAAACTGTCCGCTTCGTGTCGTACCGCACCTATATGACCCCCCGTATCACATACCCTCTCATCATCATCATCATCATCATGCGCATGCATATGAGCAAATGGAAAACCCGAACTACTTGCGGCACATGGACAAGCTGTAGATCCGTTTAAATTCGATGGGGGCTCCATAGGGCCTCCCACAAGTGGTTAGTGCGCTCAATATTGGATCCGAGGACAAAATCTCAGTTCCTAGGTCGACACTGAGCAGAACAAAGCACATCACAAGGCCTTCCGCCTGCTGCCTTATCTTTTAATTATAATACCCCGATATAAAACAACATTTTATTAAGGTAGAATATTCTATCACTAAGCAGATGAAACATAAGACCAACAGACGACTCGCACAAACAACTCTAAGCATGCGCTACGACTCGAAGGCCAACAGATAAACAAACAACAAGTGATGGGATGTGGGGATAAAGCTGTATGGGCTGCAGGATAAACATGTGATGGGATCGCGATAAGAATCGAATACTAGGGAAGCAGAGATAACCGGCAGGAATGAATGACAATGTATAGCTAAACAAGCAAACTTTGCTTGCCTGGAATCCCGCATGGAAGCAGATCTTGTCGTTGCTCACACATCTCAACGTCTTAGCCGCGAAGAAGCAACAAACACTGGAAAGCGTAAAGATGCATTTTACAACTACGGCAAAAGATCCAGCATGATCATATGAGAATGATGCATGGCATGGCAAGACGCAATATAGATGCAATTAGTCCAAATTAAGCGGAATGGGATTCCGACAATTAATATTAATGTTAAAGTTATTTATCTACACATCAAATTAAATGTTCATTAACATGGCAAGACATGGCAAAGATGATCTAGTCAAGTTAAATGGAATGGGGTAATACACATAGTGATTTGCCCCACACAGTCCATATTTATTATTTAGGTGATTTGCTATACCCGCAAAACCAAGAGATGCAACAAATGCAATTATGATGCGATATGCACAAGATAGATGCCATTTAATAAAATAGGTATAGGATTAGGGTTTGGGTCCGTACGTCGGATCGGGTGAACTAGGGTTCGGAACCGACGTCTTCGGAACGTAGAGGTAGTAGTTGCCGTCGAGGAAGTAGCCGTCGCGGAACCGGGGCATCGTCGTTTGTCGGTGTCGTGCAAGTGTTCGGGTAGTCGTACTCGGTCATCCTCGTTGACGGGCGCGGGCACAGAGGAGCACGGCAAACGGACACCGGAAAGAAAGCGTGCACGGGCGGGCACCGCGACACGAACATGGGCGGCCACGGAAATGCGGCACCGAAAGAGGACGCGCACGCGCACTTAGCAACACCTCGAAGGGTGGACAAAACGAACAACAACTGTAACATTAGATGTTTTGCGGGCATTCCACCGAGCACCTTGCGGGCGGTAGACGGAAGGAGGCGGAGGCGCGCGGCGGCGAGCGGCGCGGGCAAAGGCAGCTGCACGGGCGGAGCAGATCGGGGGCGTAGCAGCACGGTGGCACGGCGGGAGCGGCGGCTACGGCCGGAGTAGGAGGAGCGCGGGCACGCGACACGGAGGCGCTAGGGGGCGGCGGACGCGGCGGGCCGGGGGTTGGCGGCGCGCGGCAGTGTGCGCACGCGCGGCCGGAGGGCGCGGCCGGCGGGAGGAGGCGACAGTGGCGCATGGAGCTCGGGCCGGGGCTGGCTCGGGCCGGCTGGCGGCGCGGCGGCCGGAGCCGTGGGAGGCGCAAGGGCCGGAGTCGGCCGGAGCAGGGGGAGGCCGGGGGCGGCCGGCTCAGGGCGAGGTCGGCCGGCTGGCGGCGGCGGCCGGGGGAAGGCGCGGCGCGGCGCTCGGGGAAACGGCGGCGACGACCATGGCGCAGGTGGCAGTGCGCGAGGGCGGCCGAATGGCGCGGTGGCGGCGCGCTGGCGCGGTAGCGGCGGAGGAGCACGGCGCGGCCGGCGGCCAGCGGCGCGGGGGCGAGGGGCCGGGCGGCGTGGTGGCGGGGAGGCGAGCGTGAGGCGGCTCAGGTGGTTGGTGCGGGGCGTCGGGTGCGTGCGGGATGGAGAAGGAGCAGGGAGAGAGAGGAAAGAGAAGAGAGAGACAAAAGAAAAGAAAGAAAAAGAAAAGAAAAAAAGGAAGGGGAGAAAAGAAAGATAAAAAGGGGGAAGGACTTTTGCAAATTTTCAGAAAAAATAGAGGAGGGTGGCTGCAACATTTCAGGGGGTGGGAAAGAAGTTTCCAGAGGGAAACCCTAGGGTTTGGGGTTAGATGGGCTTGGGCTTTTATTTTTCTCCCGTTTAAACTTTTCTGTTTTATATTTTTAAAACAAAAACGAGAAGGAATTTGAATACGAAACCTTTACAAAATATTTTTAGTTTTGCAAAGACAATTTAATAAACTAATTTTTACCATTTGCAAAAGATTTGAAAATAACACATTTTTAATTAATTTGAAAAGCATTTGAATTTAATTGTGGCAATGTAATTAAATGCAACAAATTAAATTAATGCGATGCAATGCGATGCCATGTCGATGCAAAAAAAAAGAAAACTCACAAAACTAAACGGGGATAAATCCCGGGGCGTTACACACTATGGTGGACACTTAGAAGAATAACTCTATGACCTATATGCTTATTTGGCTGGTGGAGCTACGGCTATTTTGCAGAAAGCAAGTTTTTCCCTAACTTTTTGAAACAACTTTACCTCGTTGAGACAAATATGGTATGAAAGCCATAGTCTCAATCTACCCTTGTTCACCCATCAAGTTTTAATTTATAAGTTGGAATGGTGGAATCCTCCGTTGACATCCTCGTTCAGCTGCTCAATTGTCCGTTTCCGGGGACACGGCTAAGTACTTAGTTTTATACTCTACAGAGGTTGTGCACGTTCACCATTGTACCCATTCAACCCAAATTACCCTTTACACACCATTTGTGATAAGGAAAGGAGAAGAATGAGACGAAATCTTTCAGAAGCATTTTCCCTCCCACTCTGGCCTGACGCGCTCCACCTACAAACCACTACCTCCACCTGTCAGGCCGGGGCGAGTCCACGCAGCTTAGTTGATCAAGCCAGAGCCCATATTGGCAATGGCTGCACGAGAAGCAATCTTCCCTCGGAGTTCTTCAGATTCCTCTATCCCACAGGTAAATCCCCTGGGGATAACACTCAACTCATACAGCCAAGCAACCAATTCCACCCAGGTGTTTGATTATAACTTAGTAGAAATTTAACATTTCATCAAAAATAGTTTTGCATAGCATCACAATTCTACTAAGTATTTTCATAGGAACCTAGACGCAGGAATAAAGAGGTCTAAACATGGCTTGCATAGCAACACTATCCTACACATGCTTATAGAAAAATAATCTGCTCATGCATAGAAAAATAATAGGTCTTTTATGGGGGGTGTGCCACTTGCCTTGGCAACCGGAAGTGCAGCAGCTACAGTTGCAAAGATTTTCGTTTCCCTCCGAATAGTATAATAAAAGAAATAAAGAGCCACACATAAACACAAGCAATATGTTCATTCAAAGAAAATATATGCTATGCATGAGATGAGATGCAATAATTTATTTCAACGTCAAGAAACAAATATATGCATCTCTTTGAATTTTTGCGATATATGCATGAATAAATTTTTAATTTATTTTCATTTATTTAGACATGAATAATAGGTAATAACAAGGATTTTAGTTTTTCTTAGATAACACTTCATAACCAATTTTTTTTAAAAATGACATTTGGGCAGAGGGCATCTAAACAAGTTGTTAGCAATTTGATTTACTCAAAAATAAATTTTCTAACTAAAGTTATGTCAAAAACACTTAAACTACTCTAAAAAATATTTGAAAATTTTGTATGTGTCAAAAAATAAAACTAATGAAGCCAAAGTGTTCTAATGGTTCTAAGGATTTCAAATATATAAAAATATTTAAATTTGGTTAAACAGATAAAAAGTAATGATGAAAACAGTGTGCAGGGGGTTTTCTGCAAAACTGCCAAATTAAATGATTTAATAAAAATTCAGAAAATAAAATCTGACACGGAGCTGACGCGGCGCTGACGCGACGTACCGGTTCAAATTTTTAAGTGATCTAATCCTAGCCGTGCACGGGAGATCTAACGGTCTAGATCAAAACGACCAGAAACGAGCGGCGCGGCCAGCATGAACCCTAGCCCGAGGCGTGCTCGCGGCGGCGCCATCGCCGGAGTTGCTCGTTTCGCACGTCCTACTGCCTACGAGGACGAACGAGTCATACCCGTGCGTGGAGGAGGTCAAGGCGGAGACGATGGCGAGGTGGTCGACGATGGAGTGCTCTGTCGCGCCGGAATTGCTCGTCCGAGTCGTGCTCGGTGGCGGTCCTCTTCGGGCGTGGATGGAGACGATGTTCTGCTTCCCGAGAAGACGCAAAAACTTGTCAAAATGATGCGCGAGGTCAAAATAGACCAGAAGGGAGGGGAGAGAGGGCTTGAGGGGGACGCGGCTCACCGGAGTTCGTCGAACTTGCCGTCGGTAACGGCGGGGCTCGGGGGGTGCTCGTGGGCGGCCTGGTGGCTCTCGGGAGGTGGTGCTTGGGGCAAAAGAGAGAGGGGATCGAGGGGGTCTTATAGCAAGAATCGGCGACGTAAAAGGGGCAATGAATCCTCCGCAATGAATCGAGATTACTAGGCCGTTTCTCGGCGTCGTCGCGGGCGTGATTTGGGCCGAGTCGTTGCAGCGGGAGGGATGAAAAGTGGGGCCCACCTGCCAGAGAGTGAGCGCGCGCGCGGGCGGGGACGGCGCTACGGTGCTCCCCCGGACGAACGGAGGCGACGGAGGCGTGCGGCTCGTCGCGGCGGTGTCGATGAGCCCGGTGGCGGGGCCTGCTTCTTCCCGGAGCGGTGAGGAGAGGTGGGCGGAGCGGCCTCGGTCTCCGGCGGTGTCCGGCCAGCTCAGCCTGTTTGATTCGGACGCGAAGGAGTGGTTAGGGGGGTTCTAGGGGGTGCGCACGGCGTGGGAAGGGAAGTGGGGGTGGTTCTCGGGCTCGGGCGGTTGCTCACCTCGCCGGAAAAGAGGAATCGGGCGGCGGCGACCGAGAGGCTCCGGCGAGCTTTTCCGACAGCCTGGGGGCGTGCTCGGCTAGGGTTTTTCGGGGGAAATGGAGAGGAGAGGCAGGGGGTTTAAATAGGCCGAAGGGGGAATCAAATCCGCGACAATCTCGCTGGAATTTGGGCAAGGATTGGAGGCGGGATTCTTGGGCGTGATTTTTGCCGGAGGAGGAAGACGATGACGTCATCCATTTTTCTTTTTCTTTTTCTGTTTTTTCCATTTAATTCATATGTTTTGATTTATTTGTCCAAATGATGTCAAACAAATTTCTAAAAATTTGTAAAATTATTTTCTTTGTGTTAAACCAGTTGTGGGCATGCATTGAAAATTTCTGAAAAATAATATTTTGAAATACAAATTTGACACTTAAAATCAAATTTGAAATTATATCTTAATTAATTTTTTTTCTTTTGGCTAAATAAAATTTGTAAAATACCCAAATTCCAATATGTTTGAATTCAAGTCATTTAAACTCATTTCCAATACTAAGTTCATTTTAGGATTTAGTATATTACTAAATAACATATCACAAACTATATGAAAATAATGTATTCATTTTAATTGAAAATAATTTGTGCACCAATATATATTATATTAAGATAATTCATTTGAAAAGTATATAAAATACCTTTGGAAATATTCTAGTTTTACTTCATTGCTAATACTAAATATATTCAGGAAAATCATTTTATGTTGTGAAAATACATGAAAATCATTCAAGCTAATGAAATGATTATTTGGATAATTCATTAATTATATAATCTATGAAGTTTTAAAGTTAGGAATTATAAACCTATAATTTCCAAAACTATAGCTTGAATTTAGTTAAATGAATGAAAACCATTTGACAATTAGATCATGTTTTAAATAGTTTCGAAGAACACTTGGAAATATTATTTTAATTTATGAATAGCTATGGCTAAGTGGTTGAATTCAAATACTTATAAGAAACTTTTTATTATATGAAATTGGTTTGAAAGTTTGTTAAACATTCATCAATTTACATATTAAGGGTTTTGAAATACAATGGCTAATGAAATGTTTAACTTGAACTAACCTTTGAAAATAATGTTTAATTGAGATATTTGAAATATTAAAACCTTTCAATATGTTTGAAGTCTTTTATAGTGGTTTTCTTAGGCATTTTAATAATTTATTTTTAATAAAGTGAAAAGTTTTAAATATTTGTGATTTTTAAATATTCCAAAGTATTGGGATGTTACAGACTACCACCCTTAAACGGAATCTCGTCCCCGAGATTCGGAGAAGCTAGAAAGAAAAGCAACTGCTTGAAATGATTCTGATAACTCGAGAGGTTTGAGAAATGTAATTTCTGACATGGAAAAACTTGAAAGCTGGCAGGGGATGATTTTTCTTATTGAGAGGTTGGGAAGAAAGATGATTTGGGATCTCTGGATTTAAGTAACTGGGTTTGAATTATCTGGGTAGCTACCACCCTTAAAATAAAGGTTTTGTTGATTCTCAAAATATTCTAACTTATATAAGAAGATCATTACAAAATCATGACAAACAACATCTAACAAGCATCAAGCAACCAGGTTCAAACACAAGCAACACATACGTGAAAATTTCAAACTTCTTTTGAGAAATCGAACTAATCGTTTATCGAACGAAAACAAACCAATGTCATGGAATTACAAAAACGATAGTACTGCCGTACCACAATTTGATAGGTCAATACATCAATTCAATATGATAAGCTAAATGAGATAAATGATGGTCCCTTTAACGTGGTTTTTATTTCTCCATTTATTCCTCCTTAATCTCACGCTTGCGCTTCATTGCGTGGTTATTCGCCACACGCGTGACTTTTCCATCAACTGACTCTTCAGAATGCACCTCTTCGGGGTCTTCTTCCTCCTTTACCGCTGCGGTTATTACCACATTTCCAGTGCCTTGGTCACTTTCTTCAGCTACTGGCGGTTGTGGAGGTGCATTAAGTTGCGCCTCAAGGGTGGCGATCTGCTCATCCTTGTTAAGATTCTGCAAATGTAGTTCATGGATGAGTTCCTCCATATGGCCAATAAGGGTTTCAGAAGTCTGGAATTCTTGGGTTTTTGCGTGTATGACGGCTCGGCCATGATCTGCGATGTTATAAGCTTGCTGAACCTTTCTGGTCAGGCGGTTCATGAGAAAATCCAAGTCTTTAAACATCTTGTTAATGATGGGCAGGTCCAAGCGATTTCCCGTGTGAGCCATTGAGTGGCCACGTGCATCCCTCTTCCCAAAGGCACGGAAGAGCGATTCTGGTGCCAACTTGTTGCGATACTTATAGCACAATCGTGCCATCAAGTCCACCATAGCTATGTTCACTCCTTCAATCCATTCAGGGTAGTAGGTGACATAGTCCACGGGCTCGAAGTCTGGCATCATGGGATCTGGGGTCATGATTGTGCGGATTTCCCAACGCGTCACATCAGGTATGTCGGTCTCTTCCTTCCTTCCTCGGAAATAGGGCGGTGGTAGCTTCAATATACTTGTCAACCTAGACAGCTGCCTCCCAAAGATGAAATCCGACAAAACTCCAGCATACGCGGTCTCAGTGTACTTTCCCATCTAAAATTTTGAAGAGGAAAGAGTATTAGAATTAAAATGAAACAGAAAAATTCATATGATAAAATGAAAAGTTTTGTTTTTAGAAAAGTGAATAAAATAGATTTTCAATCCTATGGTCAAATCCTATTTCTATCCAAACCTAGGGTTTCGAACCTACAGGCAACACAGTGCTCTGATACCATCTGTAGTGTACCTGCACTTAAAATATGGCAGATACCTGTGTATAGTGCAAATAACTGAATCGATTCGTTTGCACACACAGTTACAATGTAATATCACAACAAAGTATCAATTTATTACAACGCTGATCCAGACTTAGAAAATATTCATTACAAATTTGCATAGCATAAAGCTAGCAGCGAACAGAGTAAACAACGGAAAATTATTTTTCATGGAGTCCCCAATCATCATCATGTGCCACAGGCGAACATGTTGGTTGAAGACTCGAAACCCTTAGTAAATTTTCACTCATCATCAGAACAGTCTGCAATAAGATATATATTGCAACAACGTGGGTAAGAACCATTAAAATGGAACTGGCAAGTGACACTATGGTGGACACTTAGAAGAATAACTCTATGACCTATATGCTTATTTGGCTGGTGGAGCTCAAGACTATTTTGCAGAAAGCAAGTTTTTCCCTAACTTTTTGAAACAACTTTACCTCGTTGAGACAAATATGGTATGAAAGCCATAGTCTCAATCTACCCTTGTTCACCCATCAAGTTTTAATTTATAAGTTGGAATGGTGGAATCCTCCGTGGACATCCTCGTTCAGCTGCTCAATTGTCCGTTTCCGGGGACACGGCTAAGTACTTAGTTTTATACTCTGCAGAGGTTGTGCACGTTCACCATTGTACCCATTCAACCCAAATTACCCTTTACACACCATTCGTGATAAGGAAAGGAGAAGAATGAGACGAGATCTTTCAGAAGCATTTTCCCTCCCACTCTGGCCTGACGCGCTCCACCTACAAACCACTACCTCCACCTGTAAGGCCGGGGCGAGTCCACGCATCTTAGTTGATCAAGCCAGAGCCCATATTGGCAATGGCTGCACGAGAAGCAATCTTTACTCGGAGTTCTTCAGATTCCTCTGTTCCTGGGTGGTCATCCACAAGTGAATATCCCACAGGTAAATCCCCTGGGGACAACACTCAACTCATACAGCCAAGCAACCAATTCCACCCAGGTGTTTGATTATAACTTAGTAGAAATTTAACATTTCATCAAAAATAGTTTTGCATAGCATCACAATTCTAGTAAGTATTTTCATAGGAACCTAGACGCAGGAATAAAGAGGTCTAAACATGGCTTGCATAGCAACACTATCCTACACATGCTTATAGAAAAATAATCTACTCATGCATAGAAAAATAATAGGTCTTTTATGGGGAGTGTGCCACTTGCCTTGGCAACCGGAAGTGCATCAGCTACAGTTGCAAAGATTTTCGTTTCCCTCCGAATAGTCTAATAAAAGAAATAAAGAGCCACACATAAACACAAGCAATATGTTCATTCAAAGAAAATATATGCTATGCATGAGATGAGATGCAATAATTTATTTCAACGTCAAGAAACAAATATATGCATCTCTTTGAATTTTTCTGATATATGCATGAATAAAATTTTAATTTATTTTCATTTATTTAGACATGAATAATATGTAATAACAAGGATTTTAGTTTTTCATAGATAACACTTCATAACCAATTTTTGTAAAAATGACATTTGCGCAGAGGGCATCTAAACAAGTTGTTAGCAATTTAATTTACTCAAAAATAAATTTTCTAACTAAAGTTATGTCAAAAACACTTAAACTACTCTAAAAAATATTTGAAAATTTTGTTTGTGTCCAAACAGAAAACTAATGAATCCAAAGTGTTCTACTGGTTCTAAGGATTTCAAATATATAAAAATATTTAAATTTGGTTAAACAGATAAAAAGTAATGATGAAAACAGTGTGCAGGGGGTTTTCTGCAAAACTGCCAGATTAAATGATTTAATAAAAATTCAGAAAATAAAATCTGACGCGGCGCTGACGCGGCGTACCGGTTCGAAATTTTAAGTGATCTAATCCTAGTCGTGCACGGGAGATCTAACGGTCTAGATTAAAACAACCAGAAACGAGCGGCGCGGTCGGCAGGAACCCTAGCCCGAGGCGTGCTCGCGGCGGCGCCATCGCCGGAGTTGCTCGTTTCGCACGCCCTACTGCCTACGAGGACGAACGAGTCATACCCATGCGTGGAGGAGGTCGAGGTGGAGACGATGGCGAGGTGGTCGACGATGGAGTGCTCTGTCGCGCCGGAATTTGCTCGTCGGAGTCGTGCTCGGCGGCGGTCCTCTTCGGGCGTGGATGGAGACGATGTTCTGCTGCCCGAGAAGACACAAAAACTTGTCAAAACGATGCGCGAGGTCAAAATAGACCAGAAGGGAGTGGAGAGAGGGCTTGAGGGGGACGCGGCTCACCGGAGTTCGTCGAACTTGCCGTCGGTAACGGCGGGGCTCGGGGGGTGCTCGTGGGCGGCCTGGTGGCTCTCAGGAGGTGGTGCTTGGGGAAAAAGAGAGAGGGGATCGAGGGTATCTTATAGCAAGAATCGGCGATGTAAAAGGGGCAATGAATCCTCCGCAATGAATCGAGATTACCCGGCTGTTTCTCGGCGTCGTCGCAGGCGTGATTTGGGGCGAGTCGTTGCAGCGGGAGGGATGACAGGTGGGGCCCACCTGCCAGAGAGTGAGCGCGCGCGCGCGGGCGGGGACGGCGCTACGGTGCTCCCCCGGACGAACGGAGGCGACGGAGGCGTGCGGCTCGTCGCGGCGGTGTCGATGAGCCCGGTGACGGGGCCTGCTTCTTCCCGGAGCGGTGAGGACAGGTGGGCGGAGCGGCCTCGGTCTCCGGCGGTGTCCGGCGAGCTCGGCCTGTTTGATTCGGACGCGAAGGAGTGGTTAGGGGGGTTCTAGTGGGTGCGCAGAGCGTGGGAAGGGAAGTGGGGGTGGTTCTCGGGCTCGGGCGGTTGCTCACCTCACCGGAAAAGAGGAATCGGGCGGCGGCGACCGAGCGGCTCCGGTGTAACACCTCAATTCTCTTAGCTTTAGTATTGTGGTGTTATTCTAGATTTGCACCTCTTGCAGAAACTTTTGTGTGTAGAAGTTTGAGAAATGATTTAATTTGTTTGCACATCTTATGCTTGTTGAGCTCCACCAGTGTTCCCTGATATTGAAAACACTAAAATCACATCTCACCAAAATCAAAATATCCACTATTAGGATCTTCTTGGTTGATAAAACTTAGCCAAACTAGGAGCTATTATTAAGCAAACCATAAATGGTTTTTGGCATGCATTTGAACCATTGTGATCTAGGTCCTGTATATTTTCTTACCCTGTCCTAAATTTTCTCAAAAGGGCTTGTTTGCACATAAATATCATTAGCTGTTGTGGCCATCAAATTAACATGACCATTTGAGATATTCTTTTCTTTATCACTAAAAGTTTTCTTCTCTTTAAAAGCTAAATGAGATAATTGACTTAGGCATTTGTAAATTCAGCACCCTCTCTTAATTTAGGTAAGTTTGGGGTGTTGAGCCATTTTATTTTTGTGGGTCATGTTTGAATAATTCAAACTTAGGATTTTAAATTCATTTGAGCAATCTACTCAAAGCTTTCACCTTCTATTTCTCTCTCACTCTCTTCCACTCCACCTGCCGAAGAGGAGAACAACACCCTCACCCCTGGTCCCACCTGTCATGGACTAGGGCCAACCTCTTCTCCCTCCTCTCTCTTTTCTTCTCTTTTTCACCCAACCGAAGGCCACCTCACTTCTTCTCACTGGCCAGGGCTGGTCATCCGACCAAACCCCTCTCTGCCCCCACTCCACCGCCCACCTGAGCCAGTAAGAACGAAGGAGACAACCCCCCTCCCTCTCTCCTGCCCGAGCTAACCCTAGATCGGGTGGAGCTCGTTATAACGACCCGAGCCCCTCCCCTGTCCATTTCTTCCCCTCCCTGGCTCCTACCAACCCACTCCTCTCCCCCCTGGAGAAAACCACCAAGCTCTCCCCCTCATTCGCCCTGTAGACGAGGAGATTTCCTTCGGTGGCCGAAGGAAGGAAACTGCCGTAGCACTCGTTCCTCTCAACCATTCCTCGCCATTTTTGGTTCCCTGGCTTCCCCTCTGCTGGATCTAACTCCCCTCCCCTCCCTTGGCTCTGTTGCAGCTCGAGAGCACCTGGTTCGTCCACGACCCGAGGAGGACGCCGTCGTCACCACCTTGGACTCCGACGTTGCATGCAAGTTTTGCGACCACCCTTGAGCTCCCCTTCGACGCCGCGTCCACCTCCAACCACCGTTTCGTCCATACGCGAGCCCTAGGTGAGCCCTCCGTGCTCGGCGTCGTTTTCTCGAGCTCCTGCTCGTGTTTTTCGGTCGGGAGGAAGACGATGGCTGAGGCCATCGATTTTCAGATCGGCGGTTGTTTTTGAACCGCGCCCGATCTATCCTGAACCGTTGGATCCCAGATCCACGGTCGCTTACCGTTTCGCCGGTGCGCGCGCAGCGTTTGGGCCGGCCCAGCTCAGCCCCGCGCGGATCCGCGCTGCTCTACGTCGCCTCTGGGCCGATCTGGCCCAGATCTGGCCCGTTTGGCCTGCCCTTCTTTTATTCTTTTCCTGTTATTTTTCCAGTAAATCTTCAGTCAAGCTTTTAATCTTTTGTGGTAAATCTAGAGTGGCTAAAATGATTGGATTAATTTTGTAGCATGCATGCACGTTTTCGTAACCATGTAGCACTGGATTTGTTCCAAAATGTGTTTCCTGTTGAGTGTTAAAATAAATCTAGTAAAACGTATCTATTGCACCATTTGTTTAATAACTTGTGTTCTGTAAATCCAAATCTTGCAATATTGGATCTGTTGGAAAGCTTATTAAAATGTCTATCCAAATTGGTAAATCTTGCATGCAGGAGATTATTCTAGCAAAAGTTGTGTTTAGTCTAAGAATAACTTCAGTAGGTGTTTGGTGATTTTTAGTTCTTAAATAGAAACACTTTTTGAGGTAAATCCACTTGGAAGTGTTAGATAGGAGGCTGAAGTATCATATACTAAAAATGTAGATTTTTCCAGTAACTAGTTATGACTTAGTGAATTAATCCCTGAAAAACAGGAAGATAATCTCTTAAATTGCATTTCTGAAATTTCAGAGATTATGACATGTCTAGTTTTAATTGTTGGAGCCACCTCTGTCCATAGATAATTGTTGGGGATATTTTTGTGGGATAGCCACAGGTTTTATCTAACTCACCCCACTGGATTGACACCAAAATAGTTCTTATTATTTTCTGCACTTAGATAATGGTCAGAAGTATACTTTATTTTAAAACTGGGATAACTTGAGCTAGGAGTATCCAAAATTGGTGAATAAAATTTCCACTTAAATAGAAAACTCATATCTCACCAGAAAGGTTAATTATGCATTCAGGATATCTATAAAACTGAACCTATCTTCTGTTTAAGTTTGACATCAGTAGCTCTTATCTGATTTTTAATTCTTGCTTGGTGATAGATTTTCATGCACAGCTAATTTTCAGAGCTCCACATGTGTGTCAGCAGTAATGTGGTAGAAGGGTTTAATTTCAGGAGCAGCACCATAAGAGTTATGCTTAAACCATGTAAACAACCCCTAATAACTATTGAATGCATTAGTTGTGTTTTCTGTTTGTGATGCTTGTTGTTTGTTGATATACTTTAGATTGTTATCAACTCGCATTTTAGGACTTACGCTAGTCTCGTTTTTTTTTCATGTTACGGTCGAATCGCAACTCCAGGAAGAGCAGTACGAGGTAGCTGAGCACGACTACGTTGAAGAACAAGACCAGGGACAGTAGTTTGAGCAAGGCAAGCCCACCTCACCACTATAATGAAATCCTATTATTTTATCAGGCATGTTTTGTTTTCAAAATAAAATAATGCATGTTTTACCTCTTTTGTGGTGCCTTGCCACCCGAAAACTATTTTACAAAATATTGTTTGGCCAAAGTTATCTACTAGAATAGCTGTAGGTATTATAAAAAGAGTTTTACTTGATGAGTCATGTCATTGAAGGCTCCATCAAGAAGATTAAGTTTCCTAGTAGTATATTCTATTATCTTACCTCAAAACTATAGGATGGGGACCTATTTGATAAAAATGTTTTATGGAGGAAAACCCGAGCTGCTGGGAGCAATCGGCGAGCAAGTGTTTGATTAAAACCCGAGTTGCTGGGAGCAATCGGAGATGTTTGTGAAAACCCGAGCTACTGGGAGTAGTCGGAGGAGAAGGTGTTTTGAAAAACAAAGTGTGACCCTAGCTGCCGCCCGAACAATTAACCCGTGCAACCACACTACCTGACATGGGTAGGGCTTAGCCGGAAGCTTGTCTGTTTTAGTGTTGGGGCTCTCATACTTTCTATGGGGGCTGGGCCCTCGAAGCCGGGTTGTCGTCCGGAAGAGACAATACACTGTTGAGGACCAACAGCCGGACGATTACGGTGGGTCTCCTGACGTGGCGGTGTGGCGTCCCGAGGAAAGACCAAGAGGTCTAGTGGAGCACACGGTGCCGAGGAGAACAAACCTACCAGGAGACCCCGATACTAGGGTGGTCATAGTGGAAAGGTTTGATCGTGTTATCCGGACCCCCGCATGCTGTCATATGACGGGCCGTGGCAGACACGGCGGAATAACCGATAGGTGTGGGTAAAGTGTGCAACCTCTGCAGAGTGTAAATCTATTCGAATAGCCGCGTCCGCGGTCATGGACGGTTGGAAAGGTCCCACTAGGCATGCTGGCTGTTTTATGGTTTTGAAAGAGTAATGTTTTCGAAGGACACAAGGAGGCAACAAAGTGCTACCTGGGAGGTACGGAATTTGGGTGAGGATGATTGGTCTCGGGGAGTCAGTCAATCCGACCTCAAGTCAGGAAAAGGGTTACCCCTATCCTAGTGTTTGATAAACTTTTACGAAAGAAAGTTTTGAACTTGGATATGTCCTTGCTATATCTAAGAGAAGAGAATTCTATCTCTAAATGTTTTCTTCAACAAAGATATAGAGATGTCGCATTCTAGCGAAGAGAATTCTATCTCTAAATGTTTTTCTTCAACAAAGATATAGAGATGTCGTATTCTCTATGCTTGAAATCATTGTATTAAAAAATAAGCCCTGCAGTTGTATTGAGGAGCCTTCCCAGTTTTCGAAATGTGTTTTCTTGCATTATCATGAAAATTTAAGCCTAGAGGTGGTCTTGCGAGTACGTAATTGTACTCATGTGGCTCTGTCCCTGGATATTCAAATGTCCAGATTATAATGAGGAGGTCTACATCGAGGAGGAGGTGTATGACGACGACTACGCCACTTAGCTGTCACCGGTCAACTACACTTGTGGGGTCAGCGCTCGGAGATGTTAAGAGCCGCCGCTAGCCACGAGCTTCCGCTATCTTAGTTAATTCCGCCCTACGTGGCGAGGTTTGTTGATTGTGGTCGTATGGCCGTCTATGTATTGTAAGACTTTTTATTCGTACGACTTGAATGATGTAACTCTTTGATACCTATGTTTGGTTATGTGATCGCGATGCACTGATCATTGGGATCGTGATCTTTTCCATAACGTGGGCATCTCGGACTTGTTTCGAGGGGTCCCTACAGACTTGGTATCAGAGCCGTCGTTGACCTTAGGAGACTTTAGTTAGGTTGGGCGTCGACGTCACGAAAAAATGTTTTCCTAAATAGTTAGGAGAGAAATACTTAAAAATGTGCAGAATATACTGCTACTCCTCCCTCCCCTCTGTTATTACTCACTGATTAATATTATACCTGCATTAAATCTTATGATTTAACCAGTTTAAAATTTTGTACATCGTTCACTAATTAAACCTCCATTTAAAATTTTGTGTAGATGAGCGGAGAGTTCTCGTCGTCTATTCAGTTGGGAGCTGTGCCCGACACTGGAGTTTCACGTCTGTTCCAGGCAGACCTACTCCAGCTGACCAGGCATTTGAGGCGTCCGCTACCAGAGCTGCTGATTGGGCGCTGTCTACCCATGGTTGGAGATGAGATGTCCTGGACTGTGAGGTGCATCCTTCGAGGACCGTTGGTGCCACCCTTCGCCGAGGAGCTGATTGAGGATGCCCTTGCATCGACTCAGATGGGGGCGTTCGTCACCGTGCTGCAGAGGGCGCTTGCCCGCTTGGTGTGTGCTCACAGTTCCGAGCTGGGCGGCACCTGTTTTGAGTTTTACTCTGGCTTGGACGAGCAGAGTAACCCTGTGCCGCCGCGTCCCCACCCCACTTTCGGGAACCACTTGGCCGAGCTGGGACTCCTCGTCGAGTATACCCAGTCCCAGCTGGTCACTAGTCGTTTCGAGAGTGATCTTCACCGTCTGAATCACTACGGTGCTGAGGTGCGGATCTCGGCAGCTGAGCTGAGGATCGAGGACTTGGAGGCGCAACTCAAAGAGTCTCAGGACAAGCTGAAGACCGTGGAGCTGAAGCTCAAGACCTCGGAGGAGCGCTTAGTGGAGTCCCAGGCAGAGCTCAAGATGGAGCGCAAGGAGCGCCGTTCCACCTTTGCGCGCCTCCAGACTACTCGCTTCTACAGGTTCCAGCTTGACGGGATGGTTGACATGCTCAGGTCGACCGTTGAGGCCCGTGACGAGCGAATCAGCGAGCTGGAGAGCGAGGTGGAGGCTCTGAGCAAGGATAATGACGATCTCCTGCCTGATGATGAGGACCCTACGGAGGATATGGATATGGATCCCGTGAGCGAGCAGGACGACGATGACCTTCGAGGCGAGGGCGGTGAGGACTCGGGGGCTGTAATGTCTGAGGACAAGGACCCCGACGAGCCACCCTTTGACAGTGACGCTGCCGTGGACGTCGAGTAGCTAGTTGCGCAGTATCTTTTGGGTTAGGACCGAACCATCGCGATAAGTGGATGCGATTGTGTGGTCTAGTTAGCATGAGTGTGTGTCGGAATTATTGTAAGACTATGTCAGTCCGTGTGTTGTGGTTGTGAACTATGTGATGATGCTTTTGGAACCTTGCTATGAAATGGAATCATGTCTTCTTAAGAGAAATGTCTTGCTGAAATTTGTATGCTTTTGTGTATGCTTGATGAACCCTTTTTCAAAACCTGTTTTATAATTCCTAAATAGAATAATTAATGTGTGTTTTATTCTGAAATTCAGAATGGCAAGGGATCCACCACCACCCCCACCACCCGAGCCATCTATGGCTCAAGTGCTCCGCCTTCTCATGGAGGATTGCGAGGCAGCTCGCACCGAGAGGAATGCCAACCTTGCCACCCTGCAGCATCTTGCTCAGATTGCCGTCAACCAGAATGGCGGCCAAGGAAATGAAGAACCCCGCTCCAAGCTTCGTGACTTTCAGAACACCAATCCCCCAGTTTTCTCCAAGAGTGAAGTGCCACTGGATGCTGATGACTGGATCCGTAGTATAGAGAACAACCTGAGGGTCGCCCAAGTGGGTGACAACAAGAAGGTGGTCTACGCCACTCACTACCTCTCTGGGTCTGCCTGAGCGTGGTGGGAGGCCATTCGTGCTCTGTTGCCACCGGAGGAAGTTGTGGCTTGGCCAGCGTTCAAGACCAAGTTCTTGAAGCGTTATGTGCCCTCTGGACTCGTCAGTATCATGCGAGAGAAGTTCTTGCAGCTAAAGCAAGGAGGGATGTCGGTGAGTGAGTACTTGGAGAAGTTTACTTCTCTAGCGAGGTATGCGCCCACCGATACCGATACTGAGGACAAGAAGAAAGAGAGGTTCATGAATGGACTTCATGCTGAAATGCAGTGCATTCTGGTGGTGATGCCTTTCACCGACCTGGAATCCTTGGCGGATGCAGCCATTATGATGGAGCACAAGCGCAAGGCTTCGTTTGACAACCGCAAGCGTCGCCAACTGATGCAGCAAGGCAGTAGCAGCAGCAGCCCAACTGGAAGTTATCCCCGTCCGCGCCCTTCACCTCCACCGAGGCCTTCTTATCCGTCACCAAGGCCTCCAACCTTTGCGCCAAGACCCAGCTACTCTCCTCGCCCGCCTGCACCTCGTCCTGGAAGTGGTTCCAACCCCGGCCTCAACTTTAATAGGCTACCTGCTCCGAAGCCCACCGGAGGATGTTTCACTTGTGGACAGCCTGGGCACTTCTCGCGGGATTGTCCCACTAGACAGCCCGCCGGTGGTCGCCCCAATGCGACTAAGATGAACCAAGGGCCACCCCGTCCACCGGGAGGCAAGAACCCGTATCTCAAGAAAGCGGCCCCTGTCACCCGGGGTCATCTGAATCACATCAGTGCAGAAGAAGCTCAGGAGGCACCAGATCTGGTTATGGGTACGTTCCCTGTCAACTCAGTTCCTGCCTCAGTTTTATTTGATTCGGGAGCTTCCCATTTTTTTGTTACGGAGCCATTTGTTAGGAAAAGTGGTATGGTTCCAACTTTGTTGAATCGTCCTATGAGAGTGCAAATTCCGGGGGCCACTACTAAAGCCATTGTATCTTGCAAGGAGACTCCTGTGGAAATACAAGGAGCCCGATTCCATGCGGATTTAGTGGTATTAGGAAAGCAAGGGATAGAAGTGGTTTTAGGAATGGATTGGATGGCAGTTAACCGGGGAAAAATTGATTGCACCAACAAGTCTGTCACCCTAACCACCCCGGAAGGAGATGAGATTACACACTTCTCAACCTACCACTCCACCTCAAGTCATTGCCATAAGAGTGTAGCTGGAGCCATTTTGGAAGAGGTACCGGTAGTATGTGAGTACCCGGATGTTTTTCCCGAAGAGTTACCCGGTATGCCACCGGATCGGGATATTGAGTTCATCATTGAGTTGGTACCCGGTACTGGCCCTATAGCTCAAAAACCTTACCGGATGAACCCCGAGGAGTTGGTGGAACTAAAAAAGCAGTTGGATGACCTGCTTAGAAAAGGGATGATCTGCCCTAGTGCGTCACCCTGGGGGTCACCAATCATTTTCGTGGATAAAAGGGACGGTACCACTCGCTTGTGCATGGATTACCGTAAGCTGAATGATGTGACTATTAAAAACAAGTACCCCCTACCCAAGATTGAAGATCTGTTTGATCAACTCAATGGAGCTCGAGTCTTCTCCAAGATCGATCTCCGCACCGGTTACCATCAGTTGAAAGTCAGAGAATCTGATATCCCTAAGACGGCCTTTGTCACTCGTTACGGATTGTTCGAGTACACATTGATGTCATTCGGCCTGACCAATGCTCCAGTTTATTTCATGAACCTCATGAACAAGGTGTTCATGGATTACTTGGATAAATTTGTGGTTGTCTTTATTGACGACATCCTGATTTATTCCAAGTCAAAAGAGGAGCATGAAGAGCATCTGAGGTTGGTTCTCGGTACCCTACGAGAACACCAGTTGTATGCTAAGTTCAGTAAGTGCCAGTTTTGGTTAAAAGAAGTAGGCTTTTCTTGGCCATGTTATCTCGGCAGGAGGTATATCTGTAGATCCTAACCACATCAAGTCCATCCTTGATTTCCCAACCCCCACCAACCAAACCGAAGTAAGGTCCATTCTTGGATTAGCCGATTATTACCGCAAGTTTGTTGAGGGATTCTCAAGCATCGCAAAGCCCCTTACCCAACTATTGAAGAAGGATCAGAAGTTCGTTTGGACCGACAAATGTGAAGCCAGCTTCCAGGAACTGAAAAAGCGCCTTACTACCGCACCTATCTTAACCATGCCAGATGTGACCAAAGATTTTCTGGTTTATTGCGATGCCTCCAAACTCGGACTTGGCTGTGTCATTATGCAAGAGGGCAAGGTGATTTCATACTCGTCGCGACAACTCCGCAAGCATGAGCAAAATTACCCAACCCATGACCTAGAGCTTGTCGCAGTGGTCCATGCACTCAAGACATGGCGGCACTTTCTGATGGGCAACCGTTGCGAAATTTACACCGATCACAAGAGCCTGAAGTACATCTTCACCCAGAGGGACTTGAACATGAGGCAGCGAAGATGGATAGAACTCATCAAGGATTATGCCTTGGACATCCGTTACCACCCTGGAAAAGCTAACGTTGTAGCTGATGCCCTTAGTCGTCAGCCGTGTTCATTCAACTCCCTGATCAAGGTTCGACGGCCAGAACTCTGGGAAGAGCTGGATAAGATGGGTATAGAGGTGGTCAGCAAGTTTTGCATGCCTTTAGTTTGGTCATAAGGTTCTCTTCAAAATCATTATGGTTTTGATCAATCTTAGGCAGTTGGTCATTGATCAACTTCCACAACTGACTCTGGTTCTCTAATAGTAGTCGCATAGTTGTATGCAATCATTGGTGTTGGTATTGGGGTGAGACATCTGTTTGGTTTAGAAAGCAATGAGTTGAATTATTTGTACTTATGGAGGAATCCTAGTTCAATAAAACAAAACAAGGCAACCAATCTATAACATACTCCATCAACATCTAACAAACATCAAGCAACAAGGTTCACAACAAACAAACAATCTAGGTCTGTCATATAGCCAAGTTGATATGATCAATACGCTAACACGATATCTTCATTCTATTTAGGTGGTGGTCAAATCTACCTCCTTCGTGAGCGCTTCAAGTTCTTGTTCAACTTTCTTGGATATCATAGAAGTGTTGGCCGAACCCTGTTTCTTCAGTGGTCTTCCATGCATGTAGAACTTAATCTTGAATTGAAACTTTTCTATATGAAGCAGTAGAATCGTACTTAGACTATAAGAACATGGTCATCTAGAAAAAAAGATAAGATGTTTTCAGAAGGTTGATAGTAGATGAGAGTATGAGGAAGACAAAATAAAAAGTTTTGTTTTCAGAAAACTGAATAAAATAGATTTTGAATCATATGGTCAAATCCTATTTCTATCCAAACCTAGGGTTTCGAACCTACAGACAACACAGTGCTCTGATACCATCTGTAGCGTACCTGCACTTTAAATAAGGCAGATACCTGTGTATAGTGCAAATCCGTGGATCGATTTGTTTGCACACACAGTTTACGATGTAATATCACAACAAAGTATCAATTTTATTACATCGATGATCCAGACTTACAAAATATTCGATACAAGTTGCATAGCATAACGCTAGCATTGAAAAAGTATACAGCGGAAATACAATAGCAGTGGGTCTCCAACAACTTCATGTTGCCACAGGCGAAAAACATGTTGGTTGTAGACTCGAAACCTTTAAACGAAACCTCACTCGTAATTTGATCAATCTGCAATAAGAAAAATATTGCAACAACGTGGGTCAGATTCCATTAAAAATGGAGTCTGGCAAGTGACACTATGGTGGACACTTACTGGAATAACTCTATAGCCTATATGTATATTTGGCTGGTGGAGTTCAAGGCTATTTTGCATAAAGCCAATTTTTCCTATCTCTTTGGAAATTTTTTTCTTCAAATCAAGACAAGTATGGCATGAAAACCATAAATCTCATCTTCGCTTGTTCACCCATCAAGTTTTATTTCTGAAGTTGGAATGATGGAATCCTCCGTTGACGTCCGTGATCAGCTGCTCAAATTGTCCGTACCGGGGACACGGCTAAGTACTTAGTTTTAGACTCTGCAGAGGATGTGCACGTTCACCATTGTACCCATTCAACCCAAATTATCCTTTACACACCATTTGTGATAAGGAAAGGAGAAGAATGATACGAGATCTTTTAGAAGCATTTTCCCTCCCACCTGCCTTGACCCGTTCCACCTAACACGCCCTACATCTGCTTGTCAAGTCGGAGAGAGTCCACGCAACATAATTGATCAAGCCAGAGCCCATATGGCAATGGATGCACTGGAAGCAATCGTCACTCGGAGTTCTTCAGATTCCTCTGTTCCCGGGGTGGCCATCCACAAGTGCACGTACTCCAGGAACCATAGACATGGACCGGAGTAGCCACTCAACTTCGCCACCATTAACAACCATTCCACCCAGGAGTTTCATTAACTTAGTGGATGTGCACTCTCAGGTAAAAATCACCATACTCACGGCCCTAAGAAGAATAGACATTCATCCTAGGCGACGACAACCATGAGCACAGCCCTGAGTAGTCACTTAACATTTTGTGAAACTTTTCATCAATTGCATAGCATCAATACATCTACTAAGTATTATATAGGAACCTAGACACAGGAGTAAGGGAATTCTACACATGTTTAGCATAGCAATACTATCCTACTCATGCATATAAAAATACACTAAGTAATGCATATAGAAATAATAGGAAGTTTATGAGGTGTGCCACTTGCCTTTGAATGTTGTCGTTGTTCACAAACTCTTTTCAACAACGAACGTTTGCTCTCCGTTCAATCTAAACAGTATAAGCAAACAACAATACAACAATCAACAAACAACAATCATCAAACATACTTGCACATACATAGTGAACAAATAACTTACATAAAACTTCTAAGGAAAACATGTCATGTATGATATGCAAATTATTTCTAAGGACTAGAAAAGCATGTCATTCCATGAAAATCTTTTAAGTTAATGCAAGTAAAATATGTTGGTCAAAATGACTAAGGACTAAAGTCAGAAGTTGGACAAAATAACTTTGTTATAAATTATCTTAAATAAGCACTCAAATGGCTTAGCCATGATGTGCACAAATACTTGGAGAAAATACTAAGTTTATAAGGTGATCAACAATTACTATCAACTCTTTGTAGATTGGATATTCACTAAAGTGAGAGAGACAGACACCCGACCACTTAAATTGTGGAACAGGTCTCATGTACGTGGACATGTAAGGTTTGTTTCCAGGCCGCTTCATCTCACTATGCCGCTAGGATCCAACAAACTTTAAGATGATAATATCATGATCAAAAATTGTTTAAGTCAAATGTGAAAGACAAGATTAGGAAAGAGGGAAAAAGGTAGAAAGAAGATGTAGTTGGTCTTCCTGAACTTCTTCTCCCTTTTCTTCTAAGTGCTTGACATCTTGGGGATGCTTCCATAGTTTGTTTCCTTCTAAATCCTTCGTGAAGTCTTAGAGAAGAAGGAAGAAAAGAATGAGAGAGGGAACAAGACTTAGAAAATATTTCTGGTTGGTCTTCATGAACTTCTTCTTGATTTTTCTTCTAAGTTCTTCAACTTCTTGGAGATTCTTCTGGAGTCTTGTTTTGGCTAAGTCCTTCATTGGTCTTCTAGCTCCATGTTGAAAATCCTAAGTGTCTAGTGCATAGCACTTTTACCAAAATACTAAGTTTGGAAAATTTCCTAACTTAGAGAAAATAATGAAGAGGAGTTTTCCTATGAGAAGTATACTATATAATAAAATAAGTTATGCATGAAATGCACTTTTTAATCACAAGAAGGTATCAAAATAACTTTTGTGATTTATTAATAATTATGCATGAGGTTATAAATGCAATCTAATTAATTTCTATTTTTACAAAATATAAATAATGGGATAAATATAAATTAAAGTTTTATGTGAGTAATATTTTTATAACAAATTTTTTATAAATAGTGTTAATAGACAGGGGGCATTTAATTACATTTATAGCAATTTGATTTAATCAAAAATAATATTTATATTAATAGTTATGTTGAAAATACTCAAACTATTCAAATTAAATATATAACTATGAATTCATTCAAATATTACTCAAAAATATGTTATAGCAGTGGCATCAATTTACAAATATTCCAAAGTTTCTAAAACAATTTTATTTGCAATTTTTGGGATTATAGATTTAAAGTTATGACAAATATACTCAAATCTTCCATCTGAAATTTGAATATTTTAAACTTAGTCAAATTTGAATTTTGGCAGATCTAAAATATTCTACATGTCGAGGGCTTTCCAAAAATATAAAGTTTGTTAAATTTGGATAAGTGGTTGAAAAGTTATGACAGACCTAAGTGGCAGGGACTTTTCTGCAAAACTGCCAATTTTATTTTATTTAAGAAAAATCATTTCCACACTAGCGCTGACGTGGTGCTGACGTGTAGACCATGTGGCCGCTGGCTGGACCGCTGAGTCAGCGTACCGATTCGGTTTAAAGAAGATCTAATCTTGGCCGTACGATCGAGATCCAACGGCTGAGAACAAAACAGAGCGGCGCGGCCCGCCGGAGTCGTCTCCGGTGACCTAACCGTGGCCGTGCCATTGCCGGCGTCGCGCGTTCTCGGCATTCTACGACCTACGGAGATGAACGGAACATACTAGAGGGTGCAGGGCATCAAGATGGAGGCGATGGCGAGGTGACGGCGACTGGAGCATCCTCTGCTTCCCGCAATGGCTCGCCGGAGTTGCGCGTGGCGGCGGCAAGCTTCGGGCAAGGACGAACGCGACGAATGGCTTCGAGGAAAATTACTAAACCTTGTCACAACGGTGCGCAACAACTAGACAAAACGAAGGGGAGAAGTGAGATGGTTCGGGGTGGCCGGAGTTCGTCGTACGAACTGCTTTTCACCGGCGGCAGCGGCGGGCTGGCGGGGTTGTGTGTGGGCATCCTAGGCCTCTCGGGTGGAAAGGTTTGGGGCAAACGCGAGAGGGAATCGAGGGGTATTAGTAGGAGGGAAACACGGGGTAAAAGGAGGAGTAAAACGCCATGAATCAATCAAATTGATTTCTGCCGTTCTCGGCGAGGTCGGGGCGTGAATTGGGGGCGGAGCCGTTGCAGCGAAGAAGATGACAGGTGGGACCCACCTGTCATTGACTGCGAGAGAGAGGTAAGGGCATGGGCCGCTGGCGGGCTGCTGCTGTCTGCGCCCGCGGGGAAGAGATGCTGGGCTCGGCCCAGCTAGCCCTTTTTTGTTCTTTTCCTTTTTCTGTTTTCTGGATTTTTAAATAACTTCAAAATTATGAATCCAAATAACCTCAAATTAGTTTCTATAATTTCGTAAAAAATCATCTCTTGGCTTTAGAATATTTGTGGGCATTTTTTGAAAACTTTTTATAATTAATAAATTTGAATTATTCATAAAATGCAATTTTTCTCATTTAGGTCAACTTTGATATTAATAAATTCATTAGGGGTTAAAATAAATTTATGAAATTACCACAATGTTATATGGTTGATATTAAGTTATTTAAAACTCATTTTTAGTAACCAATCATTTTTGTTTTGGCATAATAGTAAAGTAATAGAATATAAATATTTTGAAAGTAATAGAAATTATAATGGATTTAAGTTTTAATTCAATTTTATTTTGTGCACCATTAAGTTTTATATTATGATAAATCATTTGAAAACCTTATAAATACTTTGGAAAAGATTTTTGATTTAATTCATTTCTTATATAGAAAATATATTCATGAAAGTCATTTGATGTTTTGAAAATAAATGAAAATCATTTAAGCAAATGAAATGTTTATTTGGGTTGTTAAGTAATTATAAAATCTATGAGGTTTTAAAGTTATAAACTATAGACTTGTAATATCCAAAATATGTTTTGAACTCAGGTAAATGAATAATAATCTTTTGGCAAATAGACAATGTTTTCAATAGTTTAAAATAAAACTTGTAATTATTATTTTAATTTATTTATAGCTAAGGCTAAGTGGTTGAAATCAATTGCTTATAAATAAACTGTTTACTTAAAATAAAGTGGTTTGTACTTTATAAAACATTTGTCAAATTACATATTAAGATTTTTGAAATACAATGGATAATGTAATGTTTAATTGGAAATAACTTTTGAACATTTTGTTAAACTGAGATATTTGAATTATTAAACCCTTTTAATAAGTTTGAACTCATTTATAATTGGTTTTCTTATGCATTTTAATATTTTATTTTAATCAAAACAAAAGTTTTAAATTTTAGTGATTTTTGAACATTCCAAAATGTTGGGATGTTACAGAGACTCCGACCTGGGTAGATTTCAGCACATAACTATTTGGTTGATGCCATATGGGTTATTTCTTTTATTTTTTGCATCACTTATTAAACATTAGATGTATATATCCTAGTGTTGTTTCCTAACACACAAAACTATGGGAATATAAGATATGCTCTTTCAATCTCCCCCTTTTTGGTGTTAGATGACAACACTAGGATTTGCAATGGCACAAAACACAAGTTTCTAAAAGAATTGAGGAGCTCCCCCTACATGTGTGCATATAAGTAGTTTGCCTTTGAATACAAATGCTCAACATGTAGAGGAGAGACAACTCATAATTATATTTTAGCAAGATATAAGACCTTAGACATAACAAAGTAATGGATCGAGAGGAAAGAGTAATACCTTGTGCACATTTAATAAGATATACATCCAATGTACAAAGATGCATATCACAACAATAGATACTATCTCAACCCTTGATAAAAAATTATCCATACGTCTCGTACTAGATGATCCATAGTCTCACGAATATCAAATGGAACATAGTCTCACAAACATTAACAAAAGCAAATAGAGTTCAAGAACATCGAATAGAAATGGGCACAAGCTTTAACGAAATGATAAAAGAGCATGCTTGTGATCCATCCATGCAAATCCCACTGCGAGAATCCGAATAGAACTACTTCTCCTTTGGCATCGAAACGCCAAAAAGGGAAAAGAGCAAGACTGACGCACCTAGAAGGAATCACTCGTAGTCATCTTTTTCGGCGTCGTCGGTACCATCATCATTGTCATCATCATCATCACCACGAGCTTCTTCATTGTCTTTCTCACTCTCTTCTTCATATGTGATAGGGGCCTTGTCGGGGTTGCGAGAAGAGAAAGGCATGGAGGACACATCTTGGAAATCAGCCCATGGAAAGAGATCACAATTCCATTCCTCAAGAAGGATAGTGCGCTCGGATGGCGGAGAGGGAGGAGTATCTTCTGGACGAGGAGGAGTGTGACCACCATTGTTCATTTTGCCCATCTCCTTCACCATTTTGGCTTGGTTGGACAAGATCTTCTTGTTGGTAGTATAGAGTTGGTGATTCTCCTTGTGCACCGCAATGTGTCGCCCAAAAATTGGTACTATGTAGATTTAAGCGCTCCCGCCGAAATCCGCATAATAACGATTTTAGGTCGCCCACCAGACATAATGTGCACGCTGAAACATGCGCATTATGTGGGTGGAATTGTGATAACATTACAATAGTTCTGACATCCAAACCAACAACAAAGGATATATAATATATACAACAACGACTCGAACGAGTCAAGATACAAATGATACACTACAAAGATACAAATGATAGCGGAAGCAAAAATAGTATCTGACTACAGATAAGATGCAAATTGGACTAAGAGTCCTGAAGATAAGCGATGGCGCCATATCCCAGCCCAGCCCAAGCCGGAGGGATTCCCAAGATAACGTAAACAGATTTCAAACATGTTGACTGCACATAAAGCACATCCCAAAGAAGGGTCAGGGCACTCCCTGGCAAGCAAAACCAACCTGCCTACTTTCTACAAGATCTCCCAAAATATAGGGTAGGTGGACTTAGCGGCAGCAGCATTAGCAACCTAAAAGAGACACACTACAACTTCTGTCTAATTAGAGAGTGATAAGTGAGCGTATAAGTAACCAACTACAACTAACACCAATCATAACCCATTCTCGGATTAACCCCCTCAACCAAGTATGAGGAAGCAATTCGGGAAAACTCACACATTCAACAGTTTTAGTTACCATTTATTGTGAAAGTAATTCTATGTTACTAGTCATGTAATTAACAATGATTAGGTGTAAGTTGTCTATGATCTTATTAGACATCATCATCACCAAGTCGTCCATAACCGTGGACACGGCTCATCGATAAGATTATACCCTGCAGGGGTGCACTACTATAACCATACTCGCATGATCAGCAAAAACATTACGGCCTCTCAACCCAACCCTTTCCTTTACCGCAACAAGTCCAAGGAGCCACGGGAGCTATGCTGGTCCCAGCCAAAAGGGTGCGGATTCCCGCAAGACACACCCCTCCTAACCAACAGGCCGCACCCGATATGCATGTAACAAGGCACACCGCAAAAGTAAAATACTACACTAGTATCAATGCATATGAGACAAATGGAAATCCCGAACTAGGTGCAGCTCCTGGACAAGTTGAAGTTCCAGTCAAAGTCGAGGGGGGCTCCATAGGGCCTCCCACAAATGGTTAGTGCGCTCAAAATTAGATCAGAGGACAAGAACTGAGTTCCTAGGTCGACACTTAGCAGAACAAAGCACCTCGCAAGGCCTTCCGCCGGTGCCTTATCATTTAATACCCCAATATAAGACAACATTTTATTAAGGTAGAATAATCTATCATACTAAGCATGTGAAATAAAAGACAGACATACGACTCGCACAACCAACTCTAAGCATGCACTACGACTCGCAAGGCCAACAGATAAACATGCAACAGTAATAGGATGTGGGGATAAAGCTGTATAGGCTGCATGATAAACATGTGATAGGATCGCGACACAAGAATCGAATATTAGGATAGCAGAGATCAAAAACAAGAATCAAAGACAATGTATAGGTAAACAAGCAAACTCTGCTTGCCTGGAATTCCGCATGGAAGAAGATGTTGTCGTTGCTCACACATCTCACGTCTTATCCGTGAAGAAGCATCAAACAACGGAAAGTGTAAAAGATGGATCTTACAACTACGGCAAAAGATCCAGCATGATCAAATGAGAATGATGCATGACATGGCAAGATGCAATATGAGATGCACTTAATCCAATTAAGCGGGAATGCAATGCCGACAATTAATATTTAGGTTTAAGTTATTTATCTACACATCAAATTTAATGTTCATTAACATAGCAAGACATGGCATAGATGATTTAATCAAATTAAATGGAATAGGGCATTCTATATTAATTACCCCACATATTCCATATTTAATTATGTAGGTGCAACTAACAAATTACACTAAGAAATTAAAATAAATGATGCAACATGGCATAGGAATGACATATTAGTTCATTGCATTTTTCTGATAATTATACATATAAAGATTATTTAAATTGGAGGTTATAGATTAAAAGTTATTAGCAAAACAAGTTTAGGGTTGTTTCGGTAAATTACATGGACCTGGTCGTGAGGAAAACAGTGCTGGTGGGGGCCTGTGGTGAAAACCAGTGAAGATAGGGGGCTTAGTGCAAGTTTCTAGCTCAGAACCGCTCCTGGTCTTTTCTAACCGAGGCCGAGCTAGCCCGAGAGACTGCCATGCGGGCCAGGCGCCACGCTGGTGCGTGAGTGTGCTGTGCTGGCTCCCACGGTCACTGACCAGCGGGGCCCACATGTCAGTGTGTGATAAAAATAAGAAAAAACAGGGCTTTTTATGCATCACGCCCAGGGGATTCGAACCCGTGTCGCGGCGTCAAGTGCGGATCGGCGCTGCTAGCCACTGGGCCGATCGAGTGTTGGTGATATGATAGGTGCACGTTTGGTTTTAAGGCAGAAAAACGAGGCAGTGTTTCCTGACGAAACTGAATTCTGAGGGACAGATTCAAACTTGCAGCATACTCACAACGACGACGATCTGCATCTACTAAGTATTATATAGGAACCTAGACACAGGAGTAAGGGAATTCTACACATGTTTAGCATAGCAATACTATCCTACTCATGCATATAAAAATACACTAAGTAATGCATATAGAAATAATAGGAAGTTTATGAGGTGTGCCACTTGCCTTTGAATGTTGTCGTTGTTCACAAACTCTTTTCAACAACGAACGTTTGCTCTCCGTTCAATCTAAACAATATAAGCAAACAACAATACAACAATCAACAAACAACAATCATCAAACATACATGCACATACATAGTGAACAAATAAGTTTCATAAAACTTCTAAGGAAAACATGTCATGTATGATATGCAAATTATTTCTAAGGACTAGAAATGCATGTCATTCCATGAAAATCTTTTAAGTTAATGCAAGTAAAATATGTTGGTCAAAATGACTAAGGACTAAAGTCAGAAGTTGGACAAAATAACTTTGTTATAAATTATCTTAAATAAGCACTCAAATGGCTTAGCCATGATGTGCACAAATACTTGGAGAAAATACTAAGTTTATAAGGTGATCAACAATTACTATCAACTCTTTGTAGATTGGATATTCACTAAAGTGAGAGAGACAGACACCCGGCCACTTAAATTGTGGAACAGGTCTCATGTACGTGGACATGTAAGGTTTGTTTCCAGGCCGCTTCATCTCACTATACCGCTAGGATCCAACAAACTTTAAGATGATAATATCATGATCAAAAATTGTTTAAGTCAAATGTGAAAGACAAGATTAGGAAAGAGGGAAAAAGGTAGAAAGAAGATGTAGTTGGTCTTCCTGAACTTCTTCTCCCTTTTCTTCTAAGTGCTTGACATCTTGGGGATGCTTCCATAGTTTGTTTCCTTCTAAATCCTTCGTGAAGTCTTAGAGAAGAAGGAAGAAAAGAATGAGAGAGGGAACAAGACTTAGAAAATATTTCTGGTTGGTCTTCATGAACTTCTTCTTGATTTTTCTTCTAAGTGCTTCAACTTCTTGGAGATTCTTCTGGAGTCTTGTTTTGGCTAAGTCCTTCATTGGTCTTCTAGCTCCATGTTGAAAATCCTAAGTGTCTAGTGCATAGCACTTTTACCGAAATACTAAGTTTGGAAAATTTCCTAACTTAGAGAAAATAATGAAGAGGAGTTTTCCTATGAGAAGTATACTATATAATAAAATAAGTTATGCATGAAATGCACTTTTTAATCACAAGAAGGTATCAAAATAACTTTTGTGATTTATTAATAATTATGCATGAGGTTATAAATGCAATCTAATTAATTTCTATTTTTACAAAATATAAATAAAGGGATAAATATAAAATTAAAGTTTTATGTGATTAATATTTTTATAATTTTTTTTTATAAATAGTGTTAATAGACAGGGGGCATTTAATTACATTTATAGCAATTTGATTTAATCAAAAATAATATTTATATTAATAGTTATGTTGAAAATACTCAAACTATTCAAATTAAATATATAACTATGAATTCATTCAAATATTACTCAAAAATATGTTATAGCAGTGGCATCAATTTACAAATATTCCAAAGTTTCTAAAACAATTTTATTTGCAATTTTTGGGATTATAGATTTAAAGTTATAACAAATATACTCAAATCTTCCTTTTGAAATTTGAATATTTTAAACTTAGTCAAATTTGAATTTTGGCAGATCTAAAATATTCTACATGTCGAGGGCTTTCCAAAAATATAAAGTTTGTTAAATTTGGATAAGTGGTTGAAAAGTTATGACAGACCTAAGTGGCAGGGACTTTTCTGCAAAACTGCCAATTTTACTTTATTTAAGAAAAATCATTTCCACACTAGCGCTGACGTGGTGCTGACGTGTCGACCATGTGGGCGCTGACTGGACCGCTGAGTCAGCGTACCGATTCGGTTTAAAGAAGATCTAATCTTGGCCGTACGATCGAGATCCAACGGCTGAGAACAAAACAAAGCGGCGCGGCCCGCCGGAGTTGTCTCCGGTGACCTAACCGTGGCCGTGCCATTGCCGGCGTCGCGCGTTCTCGGCATTCTACGACCTACGGAGATGAACGGAACATACTAGAGGGTGCAGGGCATCAAGATGGAGGCGATGGCGAGGTGACGGCGACTGGAGCATCCTCTGCTTCCCGCAATGGCTCGCCGGAGTTGCGCGTGGCGGCGGCAAGCTTCGGGCGAGGACGAACGCGACGAATGGCTTCGAGGAAAATTACTAAACCTTGTCACAACGGTGCACAACAACTAGACAAATCGAAAGGGAGAAGTGAGATGGTCCGGGGTGGCCGGAGTTCGTCGTACGAACTGCTTTTCGCCGGCGGCAGCGGCGGGCTGGCGGGGTTGTGTGTGGGCAGCCTAGGGCCTCTCGGGTGGAAAGGTTTGGAGCAAACGCGAGAGGGAATCGAGGGGTATTAGTAGGAGGGAAACACGGGGTAAAAGGAGGAGTAAAACGCCATGAATCAATCAAATTGATTTCTGCCGTTCTCGGCGAGGTCGGGGCGTGAATTGGGGGCGGAGCCGTTGCAGCGAAGAAGATGACAGGTGGGACCCACCTGTCATTGACTGCGAGAGAGAGGGAAGGGCATGGGCCGCTGGCGGGCTGCTGCTGTCTGCGCGCGCGGGGAAGAGATGCTGGGCTCGGCCCAGCTAGCCCTTTTTTTGTTCTTTTCCTTTTTCTGTTTTCTGGATTTTTAAATAACTTCAAAATTATGAATCCAAATAACCTCAAATTAGTTTCTATAATTTCGTAAAAAATCATCTCTTGGCTTTAGAATATTTGTGGGCATGTTTTGAAAACTTTTTATAATTAATAAATTTGAATTATTCATAAAATGCAATTTTTCTCATTTAGTCAACTTTGATATTAATAAATTCGTTAGGGGTTAAATTAAATTTATGAAATTACCACAATGTTATATGGTTGATATTAAGTTATTTAAAACTCATTTTTAGTAACCAATCATTTTTGTTTTGGCATAATAGTAAAGTAATAGAATATAAATATTTTGAAAGTAATAGAAATTATAATGGATTTAAGTTTTAATTCAATTTTATTTTGTGCACAATTAAGTTTTATATTATGATAAATCATTTCAAAACCTTATAAATACTTTGGAAAAGATTTTTGATTTAATTTATTTCTTATATAGAAAATATATTCATGAAAGTCATTTTATGTTTTGAAAATTAATGAAAATCATTTAAGCTAATGAAATGTTTATTTGGGTTGTTAAGTAATTATAAAATCTATGAGGTTTTAAAGTTATAAACTATAGACTTGTAATATCCAAACTATGTTTTGAACTCAGGTAAATGAATAATAATCTTTTGGCAAATAGACAATATTTTCAATAGTTTAAAATAAAACTTGTAATTATTATTTTAATTTATTTATAGCTAAGGCTAAGTGGTTGAAATCAATTTCTTATAAGTAAACTGTTTACTTAAAATAAAGTGGTTTGTACTTTATAATACATTTGTCAAATTACATATTAAGATTTTTGAAATACAATGGATAATGTAATGTTTAATTGGAAATAACTTTTGAACATTTTGTTAAACTGAGATATTTGAATTATTAAACCCTTTTAATATGTTTGAACTCATTTATAATTGGTTTTCTTATGCATTTTAATATTTTATTTTAATCAAAACAAAAGTTTTAAATTTTAGTGATTTTTGAACATTCCAAAATGTTGGGATGTTACAGAGACTCCGACCTGGGTAGATTTCAGCACATAACTATTTGGTTGATGCCATATGGGTTATTTCTTTTATTTTTTGCATCACTTATTAAACATTAGATGTATATAACCTAGTGTTGTTGCCTAACACACAAAACTATGGGAATATAAGATATGCTCTTTCAATCTCCCCCTTTTTGGTGTTAGATGACAACACTAGGATTTGCAATGGCACAAAACACAAGTTTCTAAAAGAATTGAGGAGCTCCCCCTACATGTGTGCATATAAGTAGTTTGCCTTTGAATACAAATACTCAACATGTAGAGGAGAGACAACTCGCAATTATATTTGAGCAAGATATAAGACCTTAGACATAACAAAGCAATGGATTGAAAGGAAAGAGTAATACCTTGTGCACATTTAATAAGATATACATCCAATGCACAAAGATGCATATCACAACAATAGATACTATCTCAACCATTGATAAAAAATTATGCATAAGTCTCGTACTAGATGATCCATAGTCTCACGAATATCAAATGCAACATAGTCTCACAAACATTAACAAAAGCAAATAGAGTTCAAGAACATCGAATAGAAATGGGCACAAGCTTTAACGAAATGATAAAAGAGCATGCTTGTGATCCATCCATGCAAATCCCACTGCGAGAATCCGAATAGAACTACTTCTCCTTTGGCATCGAAACGCCAAAAAGGGAAAAGAGCAAGACTAACGCACCTAGAAGGAATCACTCGTAGTCATCTTTGTCGGCGTCGTCGGTACCATCATCATTGTCATCATCATCATCTCCACTAGCTTCTTCATTGTCTTTCTCACTCTCTTCTTCATATGTGATACGGGCCTTGTCGGGGTTGCGAGAAGAGAAAGGCATGGAGGACACATCTTGGAAATCAGCCCATGGAAAGAGATCACAATTCCATTCCTCAAGAAGGATAGTGCGCTCGGATGGCGGAGAGGGAGGAGTACCTTCTGGACGAGGAGGAGTGTGACCACCATTGTTCATTTTGCGCATCTCCTTCATCATTTTGGCTTGGGTGGACAAGATCTTCTTGTTGGTAGTATAGAGTTGGTGATTCTCCTTGTGCACCGCAATGTGTCGCCCCAAAATTGGTACTATGTAGATTTAAGCGCTCCCGCCGAAATCCGCATAATAACGATTTTAGGTCGCCCACCAGACATAATGTGCACGCTGAAACATGCGCATTATGTGGGTGGAATTGTGATAACATTACAATAGTTCTGATACATCCAAACCAACAACAAAGGATATATAATATATACAACAACGACTCGAACGAGTCAAGATACAAATGATACACTGCAAAGATACAAATGACAGCGGAAGCAAAAATAGTATCCGACTACGGATAAGATGCAAATTGGACTAAGAGTCCTGAAGATAAGCGATGGCGCCATATCCCAGCCCAGCCCAAGCCGGAGGGATTCCCAAGCTAACGTCAACAGATTTCAAACATGTTGACTGCACATAAAGCACATCCCAAAGAAGGGTCAGGGCACTCCCTGGCAAGCAAATCCAACCTGCCTACTTTCTACAAGATCTCCCAAAATATAGGGTAGGTGGACTTAGCGGCAGCAGCATTAGCAACCTAAAAGAGACACACTACAACTTCTGTCTAATTAGAGAGTGATAAGTGAGCGTATAAGTAACCAACTACAACTAACACCAATCATAACCCATTCTCGGATTAACCCCCTCAATCAAGTATGAGGAAGCAATTCGGGAAAACTCACACATTCAACAGTTTTAGTTACCATTTATTGTGAAAGTAATTCTATGTTACTAGTCATGTAATTAACAATGATTAGGTGTAAGTTGTCTATGATCTTATTAGACAGCATCATCACCAAGTCGTCCATAACCGTGGACACGGCTCATCGATAAGATTATACCCTGCAGGGGTGCACTACTATAACCATACTCGTATGATCAACCCAGCAAAAAACATTACGGCCTCTCAACCCAACCCTTTCCTTTACTGCAACAAGTCCAAGGAGCCACGGGAGCTATGCTGGTCCCGGCCAAAAGGGTGCGGATTCCCGCAAGACACACCCCTCCTAACCAACAGGCCGCACCCGATATGCATGTAACAAGGCACACCGCAAAAGTAAAATACTACACTAGTATCAATGCATATGAGACAAATGGAAATCCCGAACTAGGTGCAGCTCCTGGACAAGTTGAAGTTCCAGTCAAAGTCGAGGGGGGCTCCATAGGGCCTCCCACAAATGGTTAGTGCGCTCAAAATTAGATCCGAGGACAAGAACTGAGTTCCTAGGTCGACACTTAGCAGAACAAAGCACCTCGCAAGGCCTTCCGCCGGTGCCTTATCATTTAATACCCCAATATAAGACAACATTTTATTAAGGTAGAATAATCTATCATACTAAACATGTGAAATAAAAGACAGACATACGACTCGCACAACCAACTCTAAGCATGCACTACGACTCGCAAGGCCAACAGATAAACATGCAACAGTAATAGGATGTGGGGATAAAGCTGTATAGGCCGCATGATAAACATGTGATAGGATCGCGACACAAGAATCGAATATTAGGATAGCAGAGATCAAAAACAAGAATCAAAGACAATGTATAGGTAAACAAGCAAACTCTGCTTGCCTGGAATTCCGCATGGAAGAAGATGTTGTCGTTGCTCACACATCTCAACGTCTTATCCGTGAAGAAGCATCAAACAACGGAAAGTATAAAAGATGGATCTTACAACTACGGCAAAAGATACAACATGATCAAATGAGAATGATGCATGACATGGCAAGATGCAATATGAGATGCACTTAATCCAATTAAGCGGGAATGCAATGCCGACAATTAATATTTAGGTTTAAGTTATTTATCTACACATCAAATTTAATGTTCATTAACATAGCAAGACATGGCATTTAATCAAATTAAATGGAATAGGGCATTCTATATTAATTACCCCACATATTCCATATTTAATTATTTAGGCGCAACTAACAAATTACACTAAGAAATTAAAATAAATGATGCAACATGGCATAGGAATGACATATTAGTTCATTGCATTTTTCTGATAATTATACATATAAAGATTATTTAAATTGGAGGTTATAGATTAAAAGTTATTAGCAAAAAAAGTTTAGGGTTGTTTCGGTAAATTACAGGGACCTGTTCGTGAGGAAAACAATGCTGGTGGGGGCCTGTGGTGAAAACCAGTGAAGATAGGGGGCTTAGTGCAAGTTTCTAGCTCAGAACCGCTCCTGGTCTTTTTTAACCGAGGCCGAGTTAGCCCGAGAGACTGCCATGCGGGCCAGGCGCCACGCTGGTGCGTGAGTGTGCTGTGCTGGCTCCCGCGGTCACTGACCAGCGGGGCCCACATGTCAGTGTGTGAGAAAAATAAGAAAAAACAGGGCTTTTTATGCATCACGCCCAGGGGATTCGAACCCGTGTCGCGGCGTCCAGTGCGGATCGGCGCTGCTAGCCACTGGGCCGATCGAGTGTTGGTGATATGAAAGGTGCACGTTTGGTTTTAAGGCAGAAAAACGAGGCAGTGTTTCCTCACGAAACTGAATTCTGAGGGACAGATTCAAACTTGCAGCATACTCACGACGACGACGATCTGCAGCTGCGCAGCAGCGCTGCTGACCCTGCCGTGTCCAGGTGAGAAGCAGGTGCGGTGTGGTGCTGGTGTGGTTGCGTGTGCGCGGGAGGGCACGGATGTGCCCCAGGGCGAGTCAGTGTGCAAGAAAACACCTAGGCCCGAGCTGGAGCGCGTCCATGGAGGACAGTGGAGGAAAAATGTGGACGGAAATGAGAAACCTGACAGTAAATTTGACGGGGGGATAGAGGAATCGGACGCGTAGATCACCGGGAGTCTGTCGGGGGCGTTGTTCCGACACGAGGGCGACCGTAGGCGCCGAATTGCGGCGGCGGACATCCCCGGAGTTGAGGAAGACGAAGACGACCTCATCGCTCTCAGGGAATCCCGACGCGGTTCCTTCTGGGAGGAGTTTGGCGACGGTGTTGCGCTGCTCCCAGGTGACCACACGACCTTGTGCGGTGTCGGAGTGATGGTGCAGCGGTGAGGTGGTTCTCCGGTGGAACATTGTGGTGGAGGAAACAGAGAAGAAGGAGGGAAGGAGTAGGCGGCATCGGCGCGAGGAGGGAGAGAAAAGTGTCTAGGATTTAGGGCAGAGGAGCTGGGGTGGTTTTGTAGAGCATGGCAAGTTCTCCCGGCCGTCCCATCCCCCTGCTTTTTGACGTGGACATGGTGGATGCTCTGCCGTACGAAGAAGAACAAAAGACATGATCGAACATGTAACTGGGCCTTCGGGGAAGTTGGGCCAGAAATGGGTTTTGGCCCTGTTGTTTTTCCAATCCAAGGAAAAAGAGAAGGAAAAAAAGAGAGACGATAAGAAAGAAAGCAAAGAAAGAAAAAGAAAAGAGAGAAAAGACTTTGCAAATATTTCTATAGAGAAAATATACATTTGCAAATATTTCCAAATTAAAAATTAGAGATTTAGTTTAAAATAGAAGGAGAGAGCTTTACTATTTGAGAGACAAAATAGATTTGCATAGATAACATTTTGAGTTTTATGAAAATATGCAAAGTCGATTAAATGCATGATGATGCACAAAAAAAAAAATTTCTAAATGGGCAAAAACCCGGGGCGTTACAATCGACACCACTAACAAGGGATCGCGTCCCGCGATCCAAACCGAGACCACAAGAAGAGAGGGGTAACTACCGAGTCTTCGTGATCCATGATGAACTTCTCAACACCACTAACAAGGGATTGTTGCTCCACCTAGAAATTCTCGACACCACTTATAGGAAGTTCTAACTCTACCTTCCCGAAGCTCGAACCTTATAGGATAAAAGGCAAGAGAACATCCACCCACACGTAGGATCCTAAAACCTTGAAAGTTTGGATAAGAGAGAAGACTCAAACCAAGTAAGGTAAGAGGAGAAATAGAATAGAGGTAAGGAATAAAAAGAAACCTATTGAGATCTTTTCAAAATAATTTTAGTCGAATAGTTTGAACACTCTAGAAACAACGACCGTTAGCGAGGTTATCCTACAGGCTTTTGCGGACTCGCTGCACCGATAACCAATCGTATCGAAACAACAAGGAGATCGAAACCCTGGATCTGATACCACTTTGTGACGCCCCGAAATCGTTACTATGTAGATTTAATCACTCCCGCCGAAATCAGCATAATAACGATTTTAGGTCGCCCACCAGACATAATGTGCACGCCGAAATATGCGCATTATGTGGGTGGAATTGTGATAACATTACAACAGTTCCGATACATCCACAACAAAAACAAAAGATATATAATATATTCAAGAACGACTCGAACGAGTCAAGATACAAATGATACAATACAAACATAAAAATGACAGCGGAAGCAAAAAATAGTATCCGACTACGCATAAGATGCAAATTGGACTAAGAATTCTGAAGATAAGCGATGATGCCATATCCCTGCCCAGCCCAAACCGGAGGGATTCCCAAGCTAATGTCTTCAGACTTCAAAATTGTTGACTACATATAAAGCACAACCCAAAGAAGGGTCAGGGCACTCCCCGGCAAGCAAAACCAACCTGCCTACTTTCTACAAGATCTCCCAAAATATAGGGTAGGTGGACTTAGCGGCAGCAGCACTAGCAACCTAAAAGAGACATGCTACAACTTCTGTCTAATTAGAGAGGGATAAGTGAGCGTATAAGTAACCAACTACAACTAACACCAATCATAACCCATTCTCGGATTAACCCCCTCAACCAAGTATGAGGAAGCAATTCGGGAAAATTCACACATTGAACAGTTTTAGTTACCATTTATTGTGAAAGTAATTCTATGTTACTAGTCATGTAATTAACAATGATTAGGTATAAGTTGTCTATGATCTTATTAGCCAGCATCATCACCAAGTCGTCCATAACCGTGGACACGGCTCATCGATAAGATTATACCCTGCAAGGGTGCACTACTGTACCCATACTCGTATGATCAACCGAGCCAAAAACATTAGGGCCTCTCAACCCAACCCTTTCCTTCAACGCAACAAGTCCAAGGAGTCAAGAGAGCTATGCTGGTCCCGGCCAAAAGGGTGCGGATTCCTGAAGGACACACCCCTCCGCACCAACAGGCCCCACCCTATATGCATGTAACAAGGGACACAGCCAAAGTAAATACTACACTAGTACCAATGCATATGGGACAAATGGAAAGCCCGGACTAGGTGCAACTCCTGGAACAGTTGAAGTTCCAGTCAAAGTCGAGGGGGGCTCCATAGGGCCTCCCACAAGTGGTTAGTGCGCTCAAAATTGGATCAGAGGACAAGAACTGAGTTCCTAGGTCGACACTTAGCAGAACAAAATACCGCGCAAGGCCTTCTGCCGGTGCCTTATCATTTAATTATAATACCCCAATATAAGACAACATTTTATTAATGTAGCATAATCTATCATACTAAGCATGTGAAATAAAAGACATACATACGACTCACACAACCAACTCTAATCATGCACTACGACTCGCAAGGCCAACATATATACATGAAACGGTAATAGGATGTGGGGATAAAGCTGTATAGGCTGCATGCTAAACATGTGATAGGATCATGACACAAGAATCGAATACTCGGATAGCAGAGATAAACGGCAGGAATGAAAGACAATGAATAGGTAAACAAGAAAACTTTGCTTGCCTGAAATCCCGCATGGAAGAAGATTTTGTCGTTGCTCACACATCTCAATGTCTTATCCGTGAAGAAGCATCAAATACTGGAAAGCATAAAAGATACATCTTACAACTACCGCAAAAGATCCAGCATGACCATATGAGAATGATGCATGACATGGCAAGATGCAATACGAGATGCACTTAATCCAATTAAGCGGGAATGCAATCCCGACAATTAATATTTAGGTTCAAGTTAGTTATCTACACATCAAATTAAATGTTCATTAACATGGCAAGACACGACATAGATGATTTAATCAAATTAAATGAAATAGGGCATTATATACTAATTACCCCACATATTCCATATTTAATTATTTAGGTGCAACTTACAAATTCCACTAAGCAATTAAAATAAAGGATGCAACATTGCATAAGAATGACATATTAATGTTCATTGCATTTTTTCTGATAATTATACATATAAAGATTATTTAAATTGGAGTTATAGATTAAAAATTATTAGCAAAACAAGTTTAGGGTTGTTTCTGTAAATTACAGGGGCCTGTTCATGAGGAAAACAGTGCTGGTGGGAATGTGTGGTGAAAACCAGACAAGACAGGGGGCTCGGTGCAAGTTTCCAGCGCAGAACTGTTGCTGGTCTTTTTTAACCGAGGCCGAGCTAGCCCGAGAGACTGCCATGCGGGCCAGGCGCCACAATGGTGTGTGTGTGTGCTGTGCTGGCTCCCGCGGTCACTGACCAGCGGGGCCCGATTGTCAGTGTGTGTGAGAAAAATAAGAGAAAAAGGGGGCTTTTTATGCATCGCGCCCAGGGGATTCGAACCCGCGTCGCGGCGTCCAGTGGGGATCGGCGCTGCTAGCCACTGGGCCGATCGAGTGTTAGTGATATGATAGGTGCGTGTTTGGTTTTAAGGCAGAAAAACGAGGCAGTTTTTCCTGACGAAACTGAATTCTGAGGGACAACTTTAGACTTGCAGCGGACTGGCGACGACGACGATATGGAGGGTCAGAACCCAGAGATAAGAGTTGTTGTAGATAGAGGGATGAGCCTGTCGAATAACAAGAAAGGAAGAAGACTCCCTCTTAAGCAGTACTGCAAAGCAGGGCAAGTCATTCATTACATTATTCGGTAATACTATCGCTACCGTGTAGTGCTACCATCAAAGGTATCACTACTCTATCGCTTGTCAAAAACATCATATAATGACTTCGGTTTTATAGGACTGAAGTCAAGCCAATACGAAAACATTGGTTCTGGCGGACAATAAACAAAGCCGCTGGGATGCCACCGAAGGGGCCGAGGACTCACCCGAACAGAATAGCGATAGCGAGCAATGAAAAACATGTGTTTGAGACATTTTAGGCGTGGGAGGTGAGTCAGGTGTGAAATGCATCTCAGGAAGCGACTTGAGCCCTGTTTCGGAGGAAGGTACAGCCTAACTATGAGGTACATCAGCGGGTGTTACAATCATACGTAGATGAGTTTTGGCTGATGCGCCACAAACAAGCGCAACGGCTTTCGCGCTTCTCTTCTGTCTTGGAAAAGTGAAAGGGTCCCTCTTTTCCGCTACTTCTCGAGTGACCTCAGTGCGATTTATGTACAGTGATATTTCAGAGTATATTCTAGCCATCACGCCATACCTTCCACAAGTGAAAGAAGAAAGCAGGAAGGGGAAATAAATAGTCACACTTGATTGAATTCGATCTGCTTCCTCGAGGGGTCTCCTTAGGCTTTCAACCTAAGGTGGTTGGGGTGCCTGCCGACTTCTATTATGTATGAGGAATGAAGAAACGAGCCCCCCCTGAGAATGACCGTAGTGAAATCCTGCTGCTATGGCAGCAAGGGTTATCCATTTCATAGGCGAGGCATCCTTTCCTAAACTCAATGAACTAATTTCGAATTCTTCCCTGCCTGGGTGTGCCCTTAATGAATTGATCCGTTGGCGGCTATAGCGAGATCTGGGTCGAGATTCAAGGATCCACATCTGGGCTTGAGAATAGCTGGAGTGGATTTTCCAGAACCTGACCTCAGATGTCAGGAGTACGAGGACACCTGCTAACTATTAGTCAAAAAAGAAATAGTTGGGCCCTAGTCGATGTGCTCTTATTTGGAATCTATAGCTTTTTGGCCGGGTAAGAAAAGGAAGTAGTATGTACATTATAGCAGTAGCTCCATAATGGGAAATCAAAGTGGCGCATTTTTTTCTCGAAAAAGCCCTTTTAACTCAGTGGTAGAGTAATGCCATGGTAAGGCATAAGTCATCGGGCGGATGACGAAGGAGCAGGGTGAATAGAAACACAATCTGGTTGAAGAAAAGAATATGTGAAATACACGGAATCGATCCAAAACTACAAGCAAGGGAATCAACTCTTATTTCCGTAAAGGAAAAATAACCCCTTTCCTTTATATATAGTCCGCCAAGTAGCCTTCGCCACCTATTCCTGAATTAAGGGAACGCGAGAAATCTTTCTCTATGTCAATTCAAAACAAAACAAACGGACGACTGAATCTAAAGTCTACTAGAGAGAAGATTGGTTCGAACGTCAACTACTGATTGCTCTATCCAGGTCATTCCATCTAAATACGAGGCCCACTGCTGGCGCTAATTCACTTCTTTCATTGAGCTGTGCTATATCACGATTCCTCCAACAATAAGACCTTAGGCTGACCGATCTAACCTATATGCAACGGCTTTAGAGTCAAACCCGTTTAGTAAAAACGGTTATCCTGCGCCTCTAACATGTAGTTCTTTCTAGCAATCCGTCTTCCGGGCTACTATCTCTTGTAGAGTTTCTCTTTGCTTACCACCTTGAGTGGGACTCTCAGCATGGAGAGAAGCTACGGCGCACATCGGGACAGAGCAGATCCTGTATTTACCCGGTCTGGAAGCAGCTCTGGCGGACGGCCCTAATGTTGTGTTGGCCGGGTTGCGGGCGGATAAAAGCGGACGTGGGGACTCGGGTCGGGGCACAGCGTAACTAAGAGAGCCATTCCATTTAGGGCGAGACAGAATGGGCGGGCACAAGCGGTCTGGTGTCCGAGCCGATTGGTCAGACGACGACTACTGCACATATTATATTAGCCGACTTATGCAGCTACGCAGCAGCGCTGCTAACCCTGTCGTGTCCAGGTGAGAAGCGGGTGCGGTGTGGTGCTGGTGTGGTTGCGTGTGCGCGGGAGGGTATGGATGCGCACCAGGGCGAGGCAAAGGGCAAGAAAACACCTAGGCCCGAGCTGGAGCACGTCCATGGCGGACGGTGGAGGAAAAACGTGGATGAAACGAGAAACCCGACAGTAAATTCGACAGGGGTATAGAGGAATCGGACGCGTAGCTCACTAGGAGTCTGTCGGGGGCATTGTTCCGGCACGAGGGCGACCGTAGGCGCCGAATTGCGGCGGCGGACATCCCCGGAGTTGAGGAAGACGGAGACGACCTCATCGCTCTCAGGGAATCCCGACGCGATTCCTTCGGGGAGGAGCTTGCCGATGGTGCTGTGCTGCTCCCGGGTGGCCACACGACCCTTCGTCGGTGCCGGAGTGACGGTGCAGCGGTGAGGTGGTTCTCCGGGGGGACATTGAGGTGGAGGAAACAGATAAGCAGGAGGGAAGGAGAAGGCGGCGTCGACGCGAGGACGAGAGGAAAGTGGCTGGGGTTTAGGGCAGAAGAGCTAGGGTGGCTTTGTAGAGCATGGCAAGTTCTCCCGGCCATCCCATCCCCCTGCTTTTTGACGTGGACATGGTGGATGCTCTGCCGTACGAAGAAGAAGAACAAAAGACATGATCGAACATGTAACTGGGCCTTCAGGGAAGTTGGGCCAGAAATGGGTTTTGGCCCTGTTGTTTTTCCAATCCCAGCAAAAAGAGAAGGAAAAAAAGAGAGAGGATAAGAAAGAAAGCAAAGAAATAAAAAGAAAAGAGAGAAAAGACTTTGCAAATATTTTTATGGATAAAATATACATTTGCAAATATTTCCAAATTAAAAATTAGAGCTTTTGTTTAAAATACAAGGAGAGAGATTTACTATTAGAGAGACAAAATAGATTTGCATAAATAACATTTTTGTCGGCCCAGTGGGAACTGGGGAATGGCGAGAGCCCATTCCCACTCAGGCCTCGCACACTGGCCAGTCAGATGAAACGGCTAAGGACCAGGCATCACCGCCTGGCGGGACCCTCGAGAGGCAACTCCCCTCGAGGGCCTGAAGTGGAAGCGTTGCCCTCAAGGGATCCCTCGCCTCAGGGGACCCTCCCGAGGCGACAACTCGCCTCGAGGGATTCTCGCAGGAATCTCCCCACAGGCCTCCCCTCGCCTGATGGGAAACGTTGCGGCAAAGGAAGTACGGCAAGACGCACATGGCCCCTGCCACGCCCACGTGGTGACGCAAGCACCCCCGTTGCCGTTTTGGTGATAAAGGGGTCAATAAAGCGGCTCCGCCTGCTGCGCAACTGCCATGACCTTCTACTCTGACGATAAAGCAGGTGGACGGCGCAACCCTCCAACGGAGACCGTCATCGCGGGCTCCACCTCAGAGACTGCCCTCTCTGCGGGCAGTACAGCGCGGTCGGCCGCCTATCGGCCACCGCGCCCACCTTTACCAACAATGGACCGCGTCCATGGACGAACGGACCGCGGTGGACTCCTACTCCACCATGCCTCTGCCGTGTGGGAGCCACCTTGAAGGCCAAGCCGAAGGAGAGCGCCAGAGGGGCCTATAAAAGGGACAAGACATCCATCGTAGCACGGGTCAGCCCTTTGCGTGCTACAACCCTTGTAAACCCTAGCAACTCTTGTTAGGATAGCCTTGGGCCAGAGGAGAAAAGAAGACGATCGCTTCCCTCCCCAGGCAAGAACTGCCTCAAGGGGGCCTCCGGCAAACTCCAATGTACTGTAACCTCCAACATCTAATACAGACAAGCAGGAGTAGCGGTCTTACCTCCTCACGAGGGACGTGAACCTGGGTAAAGACTGGTGTCTATCTCTGTCGTGAGCGTGTCGTCTTCGGGTCCGGCAAGAAACGTCGCGGAGCCCCTCGAGGGTTCTTGACCTCCGTGTTCAACCCCCTTCACGAACTACCCTTCAGGAAGTGACTACCCCCGATTCTTGGGAGTCATAACCCGACGTTTGGCGTGCCAGGTAGGGGGTTTGAGGTGCGTCAACAACCTTCGAGTTCGTCTCCGCGCCATGGTGAACACCCGCGCCGCCCGCGTCAACCGACGCGCGCCTGAAGGAGCGCGCGCGCCGTCGGGCACCGCGAACACCCGCGCATGGCGGGGACGACCCCGTCACGAAGAGCGCGTCCCTTCCGGTCCTCATGCCGAGGCGCCGGAATGCGACTCCGAGCATCAGGAGGACGCGCAGTCGTCGCACCCGATGCAGCACCCGAGCGGCTCGGGCCCAGGGAGGACATACCCTGCGCCTCACACCGCGCTGCTCATGGCGCAGGAGCTTCTCCGCTACCAGCCCACCACTGAGGCCCACGAGCAGTGGCTCCAACGTCTCAACCACCTCGTCGGCATCGCCACGACGCGCCCCGCTCCGTCGCAGTCCAACCTGCACCCCTCTCTCGCGGGCACGGTCGCGACAAACGCGCCTCCGCCACCTGCACCGGATGCGGCGCAGAGGGCTGCTTCGCACGCGTCCTCGCCGCACGATTGCTTGATCGTGCAGCGCACCGCGCCCGACGCCCGCGTGGGGATGGAGCTCCAGCGAAACCGCTAGAACAGGCTCGTGGAGGAGATTGGCCAGGCGGGTCAGCAGAACCGCAACGCGCTGTAGCATGGGGTCGCCACGTACGCCTCAGGCTGCATGGCGTTCACCCGTTCTCTGCGTCGCGTGGTCTGGCCCCCAAAGTTCAAGCCTGCTTCCCTAAGGGCTACGACGGCTCCAGCAACCCTATCGAGTTCCTGCAGCTCTACACCACCTCCATCCAAGCTGCGGGTGGAGATGACAAGGTCATGGCCAATTGGTTCTTCCACGCGCTTCCCGATTCTACGCTGTCGTGGCTCCTGAACCTCCCTGAGGACTCCGTGAACTCCTGGGAGGAACTCTGCAAGCAGTTCGTCTCCAACTTAAAGGGGACATACGAGCGCGCCCTCACCCACAACGACATGCGCGCTGTTGTGCAGAAGAAGGATGAGACGCTCTGCAAGTACATCCAGCGCTTCAGCCAAGTGCGCAACAAGATCTCGAACATCCCTGACACTCAAGTCATCGCCGCCTTCCGCGAGGGCGTCACAAACATCAGGATGCTCGAGAAGTTGGGCATCCACGACAAGCTCACCTATGTGGTCAAGCTGTTCGACCCGGCGGACAAGTGCGCCAAGGCTGAAGAGGGACTCCTCTTCGTCAAAATGTCCTCGAGAGGGGACGATCACGCTGAGGGGTCCACGAGCCAGAAGAAGAAGGAGGAGCCCAAGCGCAAGGCCACCGCAGTTCTCGCGGCAGAGCCTGACGCGAAGGGCACCCGCAGGGACTCCCCCAAGCCTGGAGAGAGAAGAGATGACCACCGCCCTTTCTGCATCTACCACAACATGCACGACCACTCTACAGAGTCCTGCTTCGACCTTAAAAGGTTGAGCAAGGAGCACGAGCAAGCAGAGCGCAGTGGTAGCCGTGGCCGAGGCTGTGGCTACCGCGGGAGCGGACGCAAGGGCGGCTATCAGAAACCGTCTGGAAATCAGGCCAACGCCGCAGAAAAGAACGGCAACCTCCCTGACGAGGAAGATGGCGGCTACCAAGCCCCGAGTGGCGCCATTGCCTGCATCCTCGGGGGGGGGGGGGGGGGGGGGGGGGGGCGCAAGCGCCGAAGTCGAACAACCAGTTCATGCAGTTCGCCCGCGAGCTCAACGCCGCCCTCCCAAGCACGGAAACCTCAAGGCCCCTCAAGTGGTCGCAGTACACCATCGCCTTCGTCGCTCAGGACCACTCCAAGTCCACCAAGACCGTTGGAACCCTCCCGCTGGTCTGCATCCCCACCATCGACAACGTGACTGTCTCCATGACTCTCATCGATGGCGGAGCAGGCCTAAACGTTATCTCCATAGATACGTTCGAAGCGCTTCAAGTGCCCTACGAGCGGCTCATGCCCTCGAGGCCCTTCACGGGGGTCACCAGCGGCTCGATCGAGCCTCTAGGCCAGGTCAGGCTTGCCGTCACCTTCGGGAGCAAGGAAAATTACTGCACCGAACACATGGATTTCGATGTCACACACATCCGCCTGCCGTACAATGCCATCCTCGGCTATCCCGCGCTCGCGAAGTTCATGGCCGTCACGCACCATGCCTACAACATGGTCAAGACCCCGGCAGCGCTGGCACGATCACAATCCGTGGGCATGTCCTGGACGCTACGCGCGTTGTTGAGACGGCCTACAAGACCGCCGCCATGGCATTCCCCGCAGAAGAGGACCTAGAGCCTCTCGAGAGACCCAAGAAGAAGAAGCAGTTGTTCTCCCAGGAGGCAGCTGCTACAAAGAAGATCTCTCTAAGCACCAGCAGCTCGGGGGCTGAAGGCTCGGGGGCTAGCGTCACCATTGGCGCCGCGCTGCCTCCCAAATAGGAAAGCGCGCTCGTCGCCTTCCTCCAGGCAAACTCTGACATGTTCGCGTGGACACCGTCAGATATGTCTGGTGTACCGAGGGAGGTGATTGAGCACCACTTGGCCGTGTGCCCAAACGCATGCCCCGTCAAGGAAAAAGCAAGAAAGCAAGCCCCGGAGAAGCAAGCATTCAACATCAAGGAGGTCGAGAAGCTCAAAGCGGCAAAAGTCGTTCGTGAAGTCGCGCACCCCACGTGGCTCTCCAACAGCGTGGTAGTCCCAAAGCCCGCCGAAGGAGGCCGTCTCTGCATCGACTACACTGATGTAAACAAGGCCTGCCCCAAAGACCCGTATCCCATGCCCAGAATTGAGCAGATTGTGGACTCCACGGCAGGCTGCGACCTCCTCTGTTTCCTCGATGCCTTCTCTGGTTATCACAAGATAAAGATGGCTAAGGAGGACGAGGAGAAGACGGCTTTCCTCACCCCGTGCGGTGTGTATTGCTACGTCTGCATGCCGTTCGGCCTAAAAAATACCGGAGCCACTTTCCAGAGGTTGATGAGGATAGCCCTTGGCGGGCAAATGGGGAGGAACGCCGAGGCATATGTCGATGACATCGTCGTGAAATCACGAGAAGGAAATACTCTCCTCGGAGATCTTGAAGAAACTTTTGCTAGCCTGCGCAAGGTGAACATCAAGCTCAACCCCGCCAAGTGCGTCTTTGGAGTACCTTCAGGCAAATTGCTCGGGTTCCTCGTGTCTCATCGAGGCATAGAGGCAAACCCAGACAAAATCAAGGCCATAGAAGACATGCAACCTCCACGCAGGCTCAAGGACATGCAACGCCTAGCAGGCTGCATGGCCAGCTTGGGTTGATTCATCTCCAAGTTCGGTGAAAGAGCCCTGCCGTTCTTCAAGATCATGAAAAGAACGGGCACTTTCAAGTGGACCCCTGAACCTGAAAAAGCATTTGAGGACTTGAAGAAGTATCTGGCCAGCCCACCAGTAATGGTCGCCCCAAGGCCTGGCGAGCACCTGAAGCTGTACTTATCAGCTACTCCGCAAACAACCAGTGCTGTCCTTGTGGTGGAAAGAGAAGAGCCAATACTCCACAAGAAGAGTGCAGACACTCCAAAGAAAAAGCCTCCTGATAAGGAGCTCGACGAAAGGGCAGCCCTCACAAACCCACCGCCAGGCCCAAAGCCCCAAGAGAGGCCCGCCACAAGCCAACCGCTGCAAGTAAATCCTGCCAACGAGCCTCAGGAAGCAAACCCCCTCGAGGCCCAGGACAAGCCCCTCGAGGCAAACCCCCTCGAGGCCAAGGTCAACCACCTCGAGGCAAACCCCCTCGAGGCCAACCCCCTCGAGGCCAACCCCCTCGAAGGCCAAGCTGAGCCACCTCAGGCAAAAGACGCCGAGGCTACAGGAACTACCATCGTCGAGCATCCAGTTTACTTCGTCAGCACAGTACTGCGTGATGCTCGCGAGCGGTATACAATCCAGCAGAAGCTTCTCCTCGCACTCCTCATCGCCTCAAGAAAGCTGCGACACTACTTCCAGGGGCACCCCATCACAGTGGTCACCACTTTTCCCCTGGAGCAAATACTGCGTAACCCAAACGCAACAGATCGTGTCCCAGGATGGAACATAGAGCTACAGCCATTCAATTTGCGCTTCGATACCACAAGGGTAATCAAAGGAAGAGCGCTGGCTGACTTCGTCGCCGAATGGACTGACCCAACCCATGAAGAGCCTTTGGGAGAAGAGCAAGAGCCCTCTGGAGCCGCAATGCCCAGCCACTGGACCATGAAGTTCGACGGAGCTTTCGCTTGTCGCCACGGCGGGGAAGGCGTAGTCCTGATCTCACCCAAAGGCGACAAGTTGTATTACGCAGTCCAGCTGTGCTTCGGAATCGACAAGATATCCAACAATATCGCCGAGTATGAAGGCCTGCTTGCCGGCCTACGCGCCGCAATCGCCCTAGGCGACAAGCATATACTCATCAAGGGCGACTCCCAGTTGCTCGTCAACTTCTCTAACAAAAGCTACAAGACTAAGGACGACCACATGGCCGCATACCTTGAAGAGGTCCGTAGACTTGAGAAGCACTTCAAGGGAATGGAGCTCATGCACATCCCAAGAAAGGAACACCATGAGGCTGATGACATCGCCAAGCGCGCATCAAAGAGGCAAGCTCAACCGCCAGGTGTCTTTGAAGAAAGGCTCGTCAAGGCATCCATAAAGCAGCCCCAAGAGGCCCTGCCGTAAGCACAGACAACGAGCTCCCGCCACCACCTGCAAGCGGGGCTCCAGGCTGCGGGCCCCCTACAGGGGAGCGTCTGTTGCTCACAGCGGTGCACCAAGAAACATGATGGATCGACGAGATCAAGGACTACCTCCACAAAGGGATCCTTCCCGAGGAAGACGTTGAAGCGGAGAGAATTGCCCGCCAAGCAAAATCGTAGCAAATCCTCAAAGGAATTCTCTATCGCAAGCGCCCAAATGACATCGCGCTCAAATGCGTCCCTCCTGAAGAAGGCAAACTGCCGATCAAGGACATCCACAGCGGGGAATGCGGCCACCATTCGAGCGCCCGCACCCTCGCAGGCAAAGTCTTCAGGAGCGGCTTCTACTGGCCTCAAGCAATTCAAGATGCAATGGACATCATTAAAGCATGTGAAGCCTGCCAATTCCACGCCAAGCAAACCCACCAACCAGCGCTGGGACTACAGACCATTCCGCTCTCGTGGCCGTTTGCGGTCTGGGGCTGGCCATCCTGGGACATTTCCCAACGGCGCAAGGTGGATATCGCTACCTCTTCGTGGCCATTGACAAGTTCACAAAATGGCCTGAAGTGGAGGCGACGCGCACAATCACAGCAGGCGCGGCGGTGAAATTCATCAGAGGCCTGGTCTGCCGCTTCGGAGTGCCTATCCGCATCATCACCGACAATGGCTCACAATTCACCAGTGGCATCTTCAGAGCCTACTATGAAAGAATGGGCATCAAGTTCTGCTTCGCCTCAGTCGCCCATCCGCAAAGCAATGGACAAGCTGAGCGCGCAAACGCAGAGGTCCTCAAAGGCCTAAAGACCAGGACCTTCGATATCCTCAAGGGCCACGTCAAGGGCTGGATGAACGAGCTCCCCTCGGTGCTCTGGTCCATCCGTACCACGCCACCCATGCCCAGCGGGGAAACACCGTTCGCACTCATCTATGGAGCCGAAGCAGTCCTCCCCACAGAGATAAAGCATGGATCCCCACGGGTCCTTGCCTTTAACGAGGACCAGCAAGAGGACCTCCACAACGACGACCTGCTGCTCCTTGAAGGGCTACGACGCCGCGCCGCCCTCCGGGCGGCCAAATACCAGCAGGACCTGAGACGCTACCACAGCCGCAACGTGCGCTCGCGCACCCTGGAGGTAGGCGATCTCGTCCTCAGGCGAATCCTCTCCAGGGAAGGTCTCCACAAGCTGTCCCCGATGTGGGAAGGCCCCTACAGGGTCACCCACATCTCCAGGCCTAGCGCGGCTCGCCTCGAGACGCAGGACGGCGTCCCCGTCAAGAATCCATGGAACATCATGCACCTACGCAAGTTCTACCCGTGATCATTGTCGCGTCAAGGAATTTAGCGAAAGAGGCAGCCCACAACTTAACCTCCAAGCACTTTTTGTCCCTGAAGGTTAAAAGCTCAAGGCTTAAACCTCACAGATCTTTGTATCCACAAGGAACAAATTAAAAACGTGATCATTGTCACGCCCGTGATCATTGTCACGTCGAGACTTCTAGCGGAAGAGGCAGCCTACGTCTCAACCTCCAAGCATTTTTGTCTCTAGAGGTTAAAAGCTCACGGCTTAAACCTCCAAAGCATTTTTGTCTCCTAAGGGAACAAACACAAAACATGATCATTGTCACGCCCGTGATCATTGTCACGTCGAGACTTATAGCAGAAGAGGCAGCCTACGGCTCAACCTCCAAACAATTTTGTCTCTAGAGGTTAAAAGCTCACGGCTCAAACCTCCAAAGCATTTTTTTGTCTCCTAAGGGAACGAACGCAAAACGTGATCATTGTCACGCCCGTGATCATTGTCACGTCGAGACTTCTAGCAGAAGAGGCAGCCTACGGCTCAACCTCCAAGCATTTTTGTCTCTAGAGGTTAAAAGCTCACGTCTTAAACCTCCAAAGCATTTTTTGTCTACTAAGGGAACAAACGCAAAACGTGATCATTGTCACGTCGAGAATTCTAGCGGAAGAGGCAGCCTACGGCTCAACCTCCAAGCATTTTTGTCTCTAGAGGTTAACCCTCCAAAGCATTTTTTGTGTCCTAAGGGAACAAATGCAACCGTGATCATTGTCACGCCCGTGATCACTGTCACGTCAATACTCCTAGCGGAAGAGGCAGCCTACGGCTCAACCTCCAAGCATCTTTGTCTCTAGAGGTTAAAAGCTCACGGCTTAAACCTCCAAGCTCCAAAGGCTTCTCTCGAGGGGAAACCCTCCGAGCTCTCCATTTAACGAGCCACCTCAGGCCGTTGAGAGTCTCTGCCACTAATGGGTAAGTTTTAACTTGGCAACCCCAAGCATATGACGCAATTTCGTTCCCAAGTGAACTTAGCGCCTCGGCGCCGCTTTGTAAAGTATTTGGTAAGTTTTATTTTCGCATATCTCTGTTGAAGTGTGCGCTTATATCTCTCCACATGCGTATCTCGCGAGCGGGGGCTGAGTATGGTGCCAATGCCTCCAATGACACAACATCAGCACTGCAAAATCCAAGAGTCCGAGCTCTGGCTGGAGGGCAAGATCCCACAAACACGCCATATCTACAGAGGACCTTGGTACTTACTCTCCTCGCAAGGAACACCTGAGGGGACCTATAAGCGCGCACGAGTCCCGTGAACCGTGTTCCAGCGTTTGGGTTCGCCCCTCTAACATCTGCAGGGAACCCCCCCCCCCCCCGCCCCGCCGCCACGAGCCTGAAGCGGCATCCGGGAGCGACCCCTCAAGTGGGCAACCTCGCCAGGCGAGAAGCCTCTGCAAGGCGAAAACCTCGAGAAGCTAAGTCTCGCACCCACGTCTTAAGAGCGTTTTCTCCCCCTAGCGCACATTTGCCCCTCAAGCGACTTCGCTTTCCCTTACGCTTCATGGACTCTCGCACGTCTAAGGGGGGCACTTGAGCATCGCGACTCAGGGCTCTTACCTCTCCTAGGCCTAAACTCCCCCCGGCCTTGCGGAGTCATTGCTTCTGCATACCGAAGTGGCGGAGTCATGGCACGAAGAGATGGGACCTACCAACGCAGAGAACAAATAGACATGAAGATGAGTCCAAAGAGACCTCACGGGGGGCAAACAAGCTCGAATTAAACAGCAATAAAGAGTATATTACAGGACAAAAGGTCTTAAGAAATCTAAACACACAGTTGTTTCAGATACAAGCGCACGCAGGCGCAATAAGAAGAGGATCAGGGAGAAGCAGCGCCGCCTAGGACCTCCTCCGCGACACCCTCCTCAGCCTCGGCAGAGCAGGCCTCCTCCTCGCTGTCCTCAGCCGCAGCTTCCGCGCGCCTGAAGCGGTTGCAGAAGACGTCAACTTGCTCACGGAGGGAGCTGGAGACCCGCTGCGCGTCCTCGCCCTGAGCAGCTTCTCTCACGGAGGAGAAGTCGAAGCCTGGCGTGAGGAGCTTGAGGTTGGTGAAGATGCGATCAACAACCACCCCCAGGAGCTGCCGGCTCTCGTCCTCGATCATTTCGCGAAGCTCGGCGACGGGACCCACGAGCGCCTCGAAGAGCTGGTCGAAGTAGACCAGGTACATGGCAGCGTTGCCACGGCCTCGGATGTCAGTTTGCAGTGCGTCCGCGCCAAGATGCGCGGCAAGCTCGTTGCCACGAGCTACCAGCGCCTCGAACATACGCTCACGCTGCTTAGAGAGCGCACGAGCCGCCTGGGCAGAGTCCGAGGCCTCCGCCGCCTCCGCCGCCCGCTCCATCGCCGGGGCCACCTGCTCCTCCATATCCTTGGCCAAGGAGTTGAGGTTGTGGACTGCCTCGGTGCGAGCCTCCTCCGCTCGGCGATGGCCATCCTTGGCGCGCTTGAGGCGAGCCTCCAGCTTGGAGTTGGCCCTCTCGAGCTCGGCGATCCGCCGAGCTTCTGCGGCGTGCTTGACCTTGAAGCGGTCCTCCTGCCTCTGGGCTAGGTCGCGGTACTTCTGAGAGGTGGACTTGCGGAATTGCTTCTCGCGCTCCACGAGGGCGTCGTCGGCCTCCTTCTTCTTCTTGGCGAAACTCCGCTCAAAGCGCTCATAAGCTAGTTTCTGTGTAGCGACGTTTTCGTCGTACTTCAAGGTCGCCTTGGCCAAGTCTCCTTCGCGCTCCTCAAGGGCCTCGCGTTGGGCGACCAGGTCCTTCTCCGCCTGAAGGCACTGCTCCTCACGCTGCTGCAGCTCCTTGTCCTTGAGGACCAGCTGCCGCTCACGCTCGGCAAAGCCGTTGCGGTCGACCTCCAGAGCGACCTGCGTGGCCTGATGGGCGGAGAGCAGCTGGGTCTCCAGCTGGCTCAACTCGCGGCGTTTCTGCGCCAGCGAGCCCTCCATCGCCTCGCGCTTCGCCTTGGCCTGGCGCAGGAGCTCCGCTGCGGCGTCACGTTCCGCTTGGAGGGGCTCGAGGAGCTCTGCGGCGTCGCGGATGGCCCCTCGCGGACCTCCTTGGCAAAGCGGGTGGCCTCCTCACGCGCGGCTTGCAGCGCCGTATCCTCCAGCCGGCGCGCTTCGACCGCCGCGTGGAAGGATGTCCACGACCTCGTCAGCTCCTCCTGCTGCCGAGCAACCCATATGTCCCCGAGGGCGAGGTGCGCCTCCAAGCCCTCCAAGGATTCCCTCACAAGGCCGAAGGCGACCTCGCGGCGCCCCGCGCTCCAGTCACAGCCACGGAGGACCAGCTCCTGGCTCGAGGACGGCCCGACGCCGGCGCCAAGTCTCGTAGGCCCGGCATCGGGGAAAGTTCGGGGGCTACCCTGGGCCTCGCTTGTGTCCGCGCCGGCATCCTCTTCTGGCCCTGCGGCTGCAGGGCGTTCCTCGGTCACAGCTTGACGAGGAGGCGAGGAAGCATCTCCCCCAGCAGGTCCGCCTTTGCCTGCTGCTGCCTCTCGCGCTTCCCTTGCAGGCTGCGCGAGAGCTGAGGCCGCAGGCGGCAAGGTAGGTGCGCGCGGAGGCGTCAACACGCGCGGCGGTGTTGGTTCGCGCGGTGGAGTAGCCTCACGCGAAGGCGTAGCCGCGCGAGGAGGAGTAGGAGCGCAAGGCGGCGCGGAAGCTTTTTCCTCCGAGCTTTCCACCACCAGAGGCTCGAGGGGCGGTGTAGGTGCCTCTGGGCGTGCCACCTGAGGCCCTGCTGCCCCTGCTTGGGGCACAGCCGTCTCCGCTTGAGGCGCCCCCCTTAAGGGGGCCCGTGGAGGCCGTCTCCACAGGCCTCGCGGCCTCTTCAGCCACGGCCCCGGCCGTGGCGCTCTTCACGTCAGCCGCCTTGCGAAGCCGGCGGCGCTTCGCAGGCACTAGAACACTGACAAGAGTCCAAGAAAAGACCTTCAGTAAAGGGTAAAGTGAAGGATAAAGCTAAAAGGCAAATGATCCAACATCAGGAGGCAGGCCTTGCAAGGGGCGCTTCAGCTTTCCTTTTGGAAGGAATGTCAGAAGGCCTCGCCCCCGAGCGGTCTACGGTGGGTTTCGTGCGGGGCCCGCGCCGTCCCGGAGAAGCCTCCGCGTCAGAGGCCTCCTCCTCGTCAGCCTCCTCCTCCACGAGGCGCGAGGGCACCACCACGAAGACGTCTTCATCGCCTGACGAGGTATCACAAATCTCGTCAGTAAATGGCCCGGCCCTCGAGGAGGAAACCTCCCCTGTAGCGGCCTCCTCCTCACTTGGGCCAGCTCCCGAGGCCGAGGGAGAATCGGCCCCCTCCGCTCCCCACGTGGCCGGCGGCGAAACCTCGAAGTCCGCCTGGCCTGTCGGTACGAACAGAGGCATCCCCTCCAGGAGGTCCAAACGCTTCGTCAGGTTGTATTGGTGAAGGGGCCGGAGCGCTGCGGGGAGCTCATCCACGACAAGCACCGATGGATTAACGAAGAGCGCGGAGAGGATGTTGTCGATGGTGTCCTTGTCGTCGTCCTCGACGTGGAGCCGCATCTTATCGCTCGGCTCCGAGTACATCCACATAGGGACCGAGTGTGCCTGGAGGAGCGCGATGCGGCGCGTCACGAAGTCCGCCAACCCCATCTGCCTCGTGAGGCCCTCCTCGTGGAGGAAGCTCAGGCGCCCCATCAAGCTCACGTTCCTGGGGCCGTCGAAGGTGGCCTTGCCCCAGTGGGAGTTCTTCACCGGGGGCTCGTCGGGGACCTCGAGGAAGGCGCAGGGACGCTCCACCCCAACAAAAAACCACTTCTGACGGAAGTCATCTACCTTCTTCGTCACTGAAGTGATGGCCTTGCCCTCGCTCCAAGACATGGGGATGTAGACGCTCCCCATGCCGTCGACGATGCGGAACGAGACGCACCCGGAGCGCTCGTTCTTCGCAGTGTTCCGGAGCGCGTAGAAGCACCAAAGCAGCCCCACCGTGGGCTCCAGGCCCAGGTACGCCTCGCAGAGGTAGGCAAAGACGGCGAGGATGAGGACGGAGTTGGGGTGCAGGTGCAGTAGCTGCACCTGGTAGAATGCAGCACCGCCTCCAGGAACGGCGAGAAGGGCGGCACCAGTCCTGCAGCAAGACAATGCTGGAAGATCGGGAAGAACCCGCGCGGATGCTTCCCGTGCGCCGCGGGCTTCAGGGAAGTGGCGCCATGCTCGTGCGTCCGGTCCGCTACCAGGTACCGGACCTTGTCGAGCGCTTTCTCGTTGACGCGCACGCCCAGCAGCGCTGCGCCCACAACAGACTCAAGGGCGTCCGCCTGGGAGGAAGACCCCGGGGCGGCCTTGCCCTTGCTCTTGAGTGGGCTCATCGTCGGGGGCGCGGAAGGTTGAAGGAGACGGAGAAGAGAGAATCGCAGGAGAGAGCGGAGGCGGAGAGCTCTGGGAAGCGGAAACTTCTGTGAGATGAATTGGAAACGGTAACGTCTCTCTGTGGCCTCGCTCGGGCTTTATGTCACCTTGAGGAGCAGTTACCGGGGCGTGGTGGGACCCCCCACGACTCGCACCCCGGATCATGCGAAGCCGTTATTCGTCCAGGTGCCGCGTGGCTCGGGCCGGTTGGGCACTAAGGGCCCACGACGCTTCGCCTGAGCCCATGGGCTCAACCGTGCCCATCATGGGCCCGGGGGCTACTATCGGCCCAGTGGAAACTGGGGTATGGCGAGAGCCCATTCCCCCTCAGGCCTCGCACACTGGCCAGTCAGACGAAACGACTAAGGACCAGGCATCACCGCCTGGCGGGACACTCTAGAGGCAACTCCCCTCGAGGGCCTGAAGTAGAAGCGTTGCCCTCAAGGAATCCCTCGCCTCAGGGGACCCTCCCGAGGCGACAGCTCGCCTCGAGGGAGTTCTGCAGGAATCTCCCCACAGGCCTCCCCGTGCCTGAAGGGAAATGTTGCGGCCAAGGAAGTACGGCAAGACGCACATGGCCCCTGCCACGCCCACGTGGTGACGCAAGCACCCCCGTTGCCGTTTTGGTGATAAAGGGGTCAATAAAGCGGCTCCGCCTGCTGCGCAACTGCCAGGACCTTCTACTCTCATGATAAAGCAGGTGGACGACGCAACCCTCCAACGGAGACCGTCATCGCGGGCTCCACCTCAGAGACTGCCCTCTCTGCGAGCAGTACAGCGCGGTCGGCCGCCTGTCGGCCACCGCGCCCACCTTTACCAACAATGGACCGCGTCCATGGACGAACGGACCGCGGTGGACTCCTACTCTACCATGCCTCTGCCGTGTGGGAGCCACCTTGAAGGCCAAGCCGAAGGAGAGCGCCAGAGGGGCCTATAAAAGGGACAAGAGATCCATCGTAGCACGGGTCGGCCCTTTGCGTGCTACAACCCTTGTAAACCCTGGCAACTCTTGTTAGGATAGCCTTGGGCCAGAGGAGGAAGAAGACCATCGCTTCCCTCCCCAGGCAAGAACTGCCTCAAGGGGGCCTCCGGCAAACTCCACTGTATTGTAACCTCCAACATCTAATACAGACAAGCAGGAGTAGCGGTCTTACCTCCTCACGAGGGCCGTGAACCTGGGTAAAGACTAGTGTTTATCTCTGTCGTGAGCGTGTCGTCTTCGGGTCCGGCGAGCAACGTCGCGGAGCCCCTCGAGGGTCTTGACCTCCGTGTTCAACCCCCTTCACAAACTACCCTTCAGGAAGTGACTACCCCCGATTCTTGGGAGTCATAACCCGACAATTTTGAGTTTTATGAAAATATGCAAAGGTGATTAAATGCATAATGATGCAAAAAACTAAAAAAACAAACAATTTCTAAATGGGCAAGAACCCGTGGCATTACACAATGCCCATGCACATCATAGTCTTTTGCCACCAAGAGACACGCTTCATCTCATTGTTAACACAGTTACTTCCACCGGAAAAATATGAGGATGTAGTGGCATTCTTCCTTCTTGCCCTAGGAGCTTCTTCCTCCTCAATCTCTTCATAGGTGCGTTGGGAAGAGCTATGAATGGAAAGTACTTAAAGAGTTCCATACTTGTGTGACGTGAAACGAGAGGGATCAAGTTGGAGCCTTGAGAGAATGAGATTCATAACATAAGGAGCATACATCGGGTTCTTCTTCTCAATGAGGGTGAGGTGCATCTAATTTTTCATGAAGTCCATCACATCAATTTCAAACCCTTGACAACCCGGTCCGGCAAGGTAGGCCCAGTGAGCATGATGCATGAGGTTGACTAGGGCCCCATGATACGCCCAAAACGTATCTACTTTCCCGAACACTTTTGCTATTGTTGTACCTCTAATTTGTGTGTTTTGAATGCAACTAACACGGACTAACACTGTGTAGTGTACCTGCACTTAAAATATGGCAGATACCTGTGTATAGTGCAAATCCCTGGATCGATTCGTTTGCACACACAGTTACGATGTAATATCACAACAAAGTATCAATATATTACAACGCTGATCTAGACTTAGAAAATATTCATTACAAATTTGCATAGCATAAAGCTAGCAACGAACAGAGTAAACAGAGGAAAATTATTCTTCATGGAGTCCCCAATCATCATCATGTGCCATAGGCGAACATGTTGGTTGAAGACTCGAAACCCTTAGTAATTTTTCACTCATCATCAGAACAGTCTGCAATAAGATATATATTGCAACAATGCGGGTCAGAACCATTAAAATGGAACTGGCAAGTGACACTATGTGACACCCTATAATCGATACTATGTAGATTTAAGCGTTCCCTCCGAAATCCGCATAATAACGATTTTAGGTCGCCCACCAGACATAATGTGCACGCCGAAACATGCACATCATGTGGGTGGAATTGTGATAACATTACAACAGTTCCGATACATCCACAAATACAACAGAAGATATAATTACAACAACGACTCGAACGAGTCAAGATACAAATGATACAATACAAAGATTCAAATGGCAGCGGAAGCAGAAATAGTATCCGGCTACGGATAAGATGCAAATTGGACTAAGAGTCCTGAAGATAAGCGATGGCGCCATATCCCTGCCCAGCCAAGCCGGAGGGATTCCCAAGCTAACGTCGTTAGACTTCAAACCTGTTGACTGCACATAAAGCACAGCCCAAAAGAGGGTCAGGGCACTCCCTGGCAAGCAAAACCGACTTGCCTACTTTCTACACCATCTCCCAAAATATGGGGTTGGTGGACTTAGCGGCAGCACCACTAGCAACCTAAAGAGACTCGCTACAACTTCCGTCTAATCGGAGAGGGATAAGAGAGCGCATAAGATAAACATCTACAACTACCACCAAACATAACCCATTCTCGAATTAACCCCCTCAACCAAGTATGAGGAAGCAATTCGGGAAACTCACACGTTGAACAATTTTAGTTATCATTTATGGTGAAAGTAATTCTATATTACTAGTCAAATTAATTAACATTAATTAGGTGCAAGTTGTCTAGATCTTGTTAGCCAGCATCATCACCAAAGTCGTCCATAACCGTGGATACGGCTCATCGATAAGATTATACCCTGCAGGGGTGCACTACTGTACCCATACTCGCATGATCAACCCAAGCAAGCATCAGGGCTTCTCAACACGACTCGTTCCTTCACTACAGCAAGTCCAAGTGCCACCCATATGAGTTGTTACCCGCGTCAGGAGTCCGGCCGAATCTCAATTGCGGACTCATTAGTTTACGACTACGCCACCATGCGGCTCAAACCACAGTAGGAACTGTCCGCTTCGTGTCGTACCGCACCTATATGACCCCCCGTATCAAATACCCCTCTCATCATCATCATCATGCGCATGCATATGAGCAAATGGAAAACCCAAACTACTTGCGGCACATGGACAAGCTGTAGATCCGTTCAAAGTCGAGGGGGGCTCCATAGGGCCTCCCACAAGTGGTTAGTGCACTCGAAATTGGATCCGAGGACAAAATCTCAGTTCCTAGGTCGACACTGAGCAGAACAAAGCACCTCGCAAGGCCTTCCGCCTGGTGCCTTATCTTTTAATTATAATACCCCGATATAAAACAACATTTTATTAAGGTAGAATATTCTATCACTAAGCAGATGAAACATAAGACCAACAGACGACTCACACAAACAACTCTTAGCATGCGCTACGACTCGCAAGGCCAACAGATAAACAAACAACATGTGATGGGATGTGGGGATAAAGCTATATGGGCTGCAGGATAAACATGTGATGGGATCGCGATAAGAATCGAATACTAGGGTAGCAGAGATCAACGGCAGGAATGAAAGACAATGTATAGGTAAACAAGCAAACTTTGCTTGCCTGGAATCCCGCATGGAAGATGATCTTGTCGTTGCTCACACATCTCAACGTCTTATCCGCGAAGAAGCAATAAACACTGGAAAGCGTAAAGATGCATTTTACAACTACGGCAAAAGATCCAGCATGATCATATGAGAATGATGCATGGCATGGCAAGACGCAATATAAATGCAATTAGTCAAAATTAAGCGGAATGGGATTCCGACAATTAATATTAATGTTAAAGTTATTTATCTACACATCAAATTAAATGTTCATTAACATGGCAAGACATGGCAAAGATGATCTAGTCAAGTTAAATGGAATGGGGTAATACACATAGTGATTTGCCCCACACAGTCCATATTTATTATTTAGGTGATTTGCTATACCCGCAAATCCAAGAGATGCAACAAATGCAATTATGATGCGATATGCACAAGATAGATGCCATTTAATAAAATAGGTATAGGATTAGGGTTTGGGTCCATACGTCGGATCGGGTGAACTAGGGTTCGGAACCGACGTCTTCGAAACATAGAGGAAGTAGTTGCCGTCGAGGAAGTAGCTGTCGCGGAACCGGGGCATCGTCGTTTGTCGGTGTCGTTGAAGTGGTCGGGTAGTCGTACTCGGTCATCCTCGTTGACGGGCGCGGGCATAGAGGAGCACGGAAAACGGACACCGGAAAGAAAGCGTGCACGGGCGGGCACCGCGACACGAACACGGGCGGCCACGGAAATGCCGCACCGGAAGAGGACGCACACGCGCACGTAGCAACACCTCGAAGGGTGGACAAAACGGACAACAACTGTAACATCAGATGTTATGCGGGCATTCCACCGAGCACCTTGCGGGCGGCGGACGGAAGGAGGCGGAGGCGCGCGGCGGCGAGCGGCGCGAGCGAAGGCAGCTGCACGGGCGGAGGAGATCGGGGGCGTAGCGGCACGGTGGCACGGCGGGAGCGGCGGCTACGGCCGGAGTAGGAGGAGCGCGGGCGCGCGGCACGGAGGCGCGAGGGAGCGGCGGACGCGGAGGGCCGGGGGTTGGCGGCGCGCGGCAGCGAGCGCACGCGCGGCCGGAGGGCGCGGCCGGCGGGAGGAGGCGACGGTGGCGCAGGGAGCTCGGGTCGGGGCTGGCTCAGGCCGGCTAGTGGCGCGGCGGCCGGAGCCGTGGGAGGCGCAAGGGCCGGAGTCGGCCGGAGCAGGGGGAGGGCGGGGTGCGGGCGGATGAGGCCGGGGGCGGCCGGCTGGCGGCGGCGGCCAGGGAAGGCGCGGCGCGGCGCTCGGGGAAACGGCGGCGGCGGTGTGCGAGGGCGGCCGAGCGGCGCGGTGGCGGCGCGCTGGCGCGGGGGCGGCGGAGGAGAACGGCGCGGCCGGCGGCCAGCGGCGCGGGGGCGAGGGGCCGGGCGGCGCGGTGGCGGGGAGGCGAGCGGGAGGTGGCTCGGGTGGTTGGTGCGGGGCGTCGGGTGCGTGCGGGATGGAGAAGGAGCAGGGAGAGAGAGGAAAGAGAAGAGAGAGAGAAAAGAAAAGAAAGAAAAAGAAAAGAAAAAAAAGGAAGGGGAGAAAAGAAAGAAAAAAAGGGGGAAGGACTTTTGCAAATTTTCAGAAAAATAGAGGAGGGTGGCTGCAACATTTCAGGGGGTGGGAAAGAAGTTTTTAGAGGGAAACCCTTGGGTTTGGGGTTAGATGGGCTTGGACTTTTTTTTTTCTCCCGTTTAACTTTTCTGTTTTATATTTTTAAAACAAAAACGAGAAGGAATTTGAATACGAAACCTTTACAAAATATTTTTAGTTTTGCAAAGACAATTTAATAAACTAATTTTTACCATTTGCAAAAGATTTGAAAATAACACATTTTTAATTAATTTGAAAATCATTTGAATTTAATTGTGGCAATGTAATTAAATGCAACAAATTAAATTAATGCGATGCAATGCGATGCCATGTCGATGCAAAAAAAAAGAAAACTCACAAAACTAATAGGGGATAAATCCCGGGGCATTACAATCGACACCACTAACAAGGGATCGCGTCCCGCGATCCACGCCGAGACCATAAGAAGAGAGGGGAAACTATCGAGTCTTCACGCTTCGGGATGAACTTCTCGACACCACTAACAAGGGATTGCTGCTCCACCTTGAAATTCTCGACACCACTCACAAGAGGAGTGGATCACGTCGATGAAGATTCGCGAAGATCGAACCCTAATAGGATAAAAGGAAAGAAATCGTCCACCCACACATAGGATCCTAAAACTTTGAAAGTTTGGATAAGAGAAGAGACTCCAAATCAAATAAGGTAAGAGGAGAAGTAGAATAGAGGTAACGAATAAAAAGAATCCTATTGAGATATTTCCAAAATAATTTTTAGTCAAATAGTTTTCGACACTCTATAAACAACGACCGTTAGCGAGGTTATCCTACAGACTTTTGTGGACCCGCTGCTTCGATAACCATTCGTATCGAAACAAAAAGGAGATCGAAAACATGGCTCTGATACCACTTTGTGACGCCCTATAATCGATACTATGTAGATTTAAGCGTTCCCGCCAAAATCCGCATAATAACGATTTTAGGTCGCCCACCAGACATAATGTGCACGCCGAAACATGCGCATCATGTGGGTGGAATTGTGATAACATTACAACAGTTCCGATACATCCACAAATACAACAGAAGATATAATTACAACAACGACTCGAACGAGTCAAGATACAAATGATACAATACAAAGATTCAAATGACAGCGGAAGCAGAAATAGTATCCGGCTACGGATAAGATGCAAATTGGACTAAGAGTCCTGAAGATAAGCGATGGTGCCATATCCCTGCCCAGCCAAGCCGGAGGGATTCCCAAGCTAACGTCGTCAGACTTCAAACCTGTTGACTGCACATAAAGCAGAACCCAAAAGAGAGCCAGGGCACTCCCTGGCAAGCAAAACCGACTTGCCTACTTTCTACACCATCTCCCAAAATATGGGGTAGGTGGACTTAGCGGCAGCAGCACTAGCAACCTAAAGAGACTCGCTACAACTTCCGTCTAATCAGAGAGGGATAAGAAAGCGCATTAGATAAACATCTACAACTACCACCAAACATAACCCATTCTCGAATTAACCCCCTCAACCAAGTATGAGGAAGCAATTCGGGAAACTCACACGTTGAACAATTTTAGTTACCATTTATGGTGAAAGTAATTCTATATTACTAGTCAAATTAATTAACATTAATTAGGTGCAAGTTGTCTAGATCTTGTTAGCCAGCATCATCACCAATGTCGTCCATAACCGTGGACAGGGCTCATCGATAAGATTATACCCTGCAGGGGTGCACTACTGTACCCATACTCGCATGATCAACCCAAGCAAGCATCAGGGCTTCTCAACACGACTCGTTCCTTCACTACAGCAAGTCCAAGTGCCACCCATATGAGTTGTTACCCGCGTCAGGAGTCCGGCCGAATCTCAATTGCGGACTCATTAGTTTGCGACTACGCCACCATGCGGCTCAAACCACAGTAGGAACTGTCCGCTCTGTGTCGTACCGCACCTATATGACCCCCCGTATCACATACCCTCTCATCATCATCATCATCATCATCATCATGCGCATGCATATGAGCAAATGGAAAACCCGAACTACTTGCGGCACATGGACAAGCTGTAGATCCGTTTAAACTCGATGGGGGCTCCATAGGGCCTCCCACAAGTGGTTAGTGCGCTCAATATTGGATCCGAGGACAAAATCTCAGTTCCTAGGTCAACACTGAGCAGAACAAAGCACATCGCAAGGCCTTCCGCCTGGTGCCTTATCTTTTAAATATAATACCCCGATATAAAACAACATTTTATTAAGGTAGAATATTCTATCACTAAGCAGATGAAACATAAGACCAACAGACGAGTCGCACAAACAACTCTAAGCATGCGCTGCGACTCGCAAGGCCAGCAGATAAACAAACAACAGGTGATGGGATGTGGGGATAAAGCTGTATGGGCTGCAGGATAAACATGTGATGGGATCGCGATAGGAATCGAATACTAGGGAAGCAGAGATCAACGACAGGAATGAACGACAATGTATAGCTAAACAAGCAAACTTTGCTTGCCTGGAATCCCGCATGGAAGCAGATCTTGTCGTTGCTCACACATCTCAACGTCTTAGCCGCGAAGAAGCAACAAACACTGGAAAGCGTAAAGATGCATTTTACAACTACGGCAAAAGATCCAGCATGATCATATGAGAATGATGCATGGCATGGCAAGACGCAATATAAATGCAATTAGTCCAAATTAAGCGGAATGGGATTCCGACAATTAATATTAATGTTAAAGTTATTTATCTACACATCAAATTAAATGTTCATTAACATGGCAAGACATGGCAAAGATGATCTAGTCAAGTTAAATGGAATGGGGTAATACACATAGTGATTTGCCCCACACAGTCCATATTTATTATTTAGGTGATTTGCTATACCCGCAAATCCAAGAGATGCAACAAATGCAATTATGATGCGATATGCACAAGATAGATGACATTTAATAAAATAGGTATAGGATTAGGGTTTGGGTCCGTACGTCGGATCGGGTGAACTAGGGTTCGGAACCGACGTCTTCGGAACGTAGAGGAAGTAGTTGCCGTCGAGGAAGTAGCCGTCGCGGAACCGGGGCATCGTCGTTTGTCGGTGTCGTGCAAGTGTTCGGGTAGTCGTACTCAGTCATCCTCGTTGACGCGCGCGGGCACAGAGGAGCACCGCAAACGGACACCGGAAAGAAAGCGTGCACGGGCGGGCACCGCGACACGAACACGGGCGGCCACGGAAATGCGGCACCGGAAGAGGACGCACACGGGCACGTAGCAACACCTCCAAGGGTGGACAAAACGGACAACAACTGTAACATCAGATGTTTTGCGGGCATTCCACCGAGCACCTTGCGGGCGGTAGACGGAAGGAGGCGGAGGCGCGTGGCGCCGAGCGGCGCGGGCGAAGGCAGCTGCACGGGCGGAGCAGATCGGGGGCGTAGCGGCACGGTGGCACGGCGGGAGCGGCGGCTACGGCCGGAGTAGGAGGAGCGCGGGCGCGAGGCACGGAGGCGCTAGGGGGCGGCGGACGCGGTGCGCACGCGCGGCCGGCGGGAGGAGGCGACGGTGGCGCATGGAGCTCGGGTCGGGGCTGGCTCGGGCCGGCCGGCGGCGCGGCGGCCGGAGCCGTGGGAGGCGCAAGGGCCGGAGTCGGCCGGAGCAGGGGGAGGCCGGGGTGCGGGTGGATGAGGACGGGGGCGGCCGGCTCGGGGCAAGGTCGGCCGGCTGGCGGCGGCGGCCGGGGGAAGGCGCGACGCGGCGCTCGGGGAAACGGCGGCGGCGGCCATGGCGCAGGCGGCAGTGCGCGAGGGCGGCCGAATGGCGCGGTGGCGGCGCGCTGGCGCGGTAGCGGCGGAGGAGCACGGCACGGCCGGCGGCCAGCGGCGCGGGGGCGAGGGGCCGGGCGGCGTGGTGGCGGGGAGGCGAGCGGGAGGCGGCTCGGGTGGTTGGTGCGGGGCGTCGGGTGCGTGCGGGATGGAGAAGGAGCAGAGAGAGAGAGGAAAGAGAAGAGAGAGAGAAAATAAAAGAAACAAAAAGAAAAGAAAAAAAAGGAAGGGGAGAAAAGAAAGATAAAAAGGGGGAAGGACTTTTGCAAATTTTCAGAAAAAATAGAGGAGGGTGGCTGCAACATTTCAGGGGGTGGGAAAGAAGTTTCCAGAGGGAAACCCTAGGGTTTGGGGTTAGATGGGCTTGGGATTTTATTTTTCTCCCGTTTAAACTTTTCTGTTATATATTTTTAAAACAAAAACGAGAAGGAATTTGAATACGTAACCTTTACAAAATATTTTTAGTTTTGCAAAGACAATTTAATAAACTAATTTTTACCATTTGCAAAAGATTTGAAAATAACACATTTTTAATTAATTTGAAAAGCATTTGAATTTAATTGTGGCAATGTAATTAAATGAAACAAATTAAATTAATGCGATGCAATGCGATGCCATGTCGATGCAAAAAAAAGAAAACTCACAAAACTAAAAGGGGATAAATCCCGGGGCGTTACACACTATGGTGGACACTTAGAAGAATAACTCTATGACCTATATGCTTATTTGGCTGGTGGAGCTCAAGGCTATTTTGCAGAAAGCAAGTTTTTCCCTATCTTTTTGAAACAACTTTACCTCGTTGAGACAAATATGGTATGAAAGCCACAGTCTCAATCTACCCTTGATCACCCATCAAGTTTTAATTTATAAGTTGGAATGGTGGAATCCTCCATTGATATCCTCGTTCAGCTGCTCAATTGTCCGTTTCCGGGGACACGGCTAAGTACTTAGTTTTATACTCTGCAGAGGTTGTGCACGTTCACCATTGTACCCATTCAACCCAAATTACCCTTTACACACCATTTGTGATAAGGAAAGGAGAAGAATGAGACGAGATCTTTCAGAAGCATTTTCCCTCCCACTCTGGCCTGACGCGCTCCACCTACAAACCACTAACTCCACCTGTCAGGCCGGGGCGAGTCCACGCAGCTTAGTTGATCAAGCCAGAGCCCATATTGGCAATGGCTGCACGAGAAGCAATCTTCCCTCGGAGTTCTTCAGATTCCTCTGTTCCTGGGTGGCCATCCACAAGTGAATATCCCACACGTAAATCCCCTGGGGACAACACTCAACTCATACAGCCAAGCAACCAATTCCACCCAGGTGTTTGATTATAACTTAGTAGAAATTTAACATTTCATCAAAAATAGTTTTGCATAGCATCACAATTCTACTAAGTATTTTCATAGGAACCTAGATGCAGGAATAAAGAGGTCTAAACATGGCTTGCATAGCAACACTATCCTATACATGCTTATAGAAAAATAATCTACTCATGCATAGAAAAATAATAGGTCTTTTATGGGGGGTGTGCCACTTGCCTTGGCAACCGGAAGTGCAGCAACTACAGTTGCAAAGATTTTCGTTTCCCTCCGAATAGTCTAATAAAAGAAATAAAGAGCCACACATAAACACAAGCAATATGTTCATTCAAAGAAAATATATGCTATGCATGAGATGAGATGCAATAATTTATTTCAACGTCAAGAAACAAATATATGCATCTCTTTGAATTTTTGTGATATATGCATGAATAAATTTTTAATTTATTTTCATTTATTTAGACATGAATAATAGGTAATAACAAGGATTTTAGTTTTTCTAAGATAACACTTCATAACCAATTTTTTTAAAAATGACATTTGGGCAGAGGGCATCTAAACAAGTTGTTAGCAATTTGATTTACTCAAAAATAAATTTTCTAACTAAAGTTATGTCACAAACACTTAAACTACTCTAAAAAATATTTGAAAATTTTGTATGTGTCAAAACAGAAAACTAATGAAGCCAAAGTGTTCTACTGGTTCTAAGGATTTCAAATATATAAAAATATTTAAATTTGGTTAAACAGATAAAAGGTAATGATGAAAATAGTGTGCAGGGGGTTTTCTGCAAAACTGCCAAATTAAATGATTTAATAAAAATTCAGAAAATAAAATCTGACACGGCGCTGACGCGGCGTACCGGTTCGAAATTTTAAGTGATCTAATCCTAGCCGTGCACGGGAGATCTAACGGTCTAGATCAAAACGACCAGAAACGAGCGGCGCGGCCGGCAGGAACCCTAGCCCGAGGCGTGCTCGCGGCGGCGCCATCGCCGGAGTTGCTCGTTTCGCACGCCCTACTGCCTACGAGGACGAACGAGTCATACCCGTGCGTGGAGGAGGTCAAGGCGGAGACGATGGCGAGGTGGTCGACGATGGAGTGCTCTGTCGCGCCGGAATTGCTCGTCGGAGTCGTGCTCGGTGGCGGTCCTCTTCGGGCGTGGATGGAGACGATGTTCTGCTTCCCGAGAAGACGCAAAAACTTGTCAAAATGATGCGCGAGGTCAAAATAGACCAGAAGGGAGTGGAGAGAGGGCTTGAGGGGGACGCGGCTCACCGGAGTTCGTCGAACTTGCCGTCGGTAACGGCGGGGCTCGGGGGGTGCTCGTGGGCGGCCTGGTGGCTCTCGGGAGGTGGTGCTTGGGGAAAAAGAGAGAGGGGATCGAGGGGATCTTATAGCAAGAATCGGCGACGTAAAAGGGGCAATGAATCCTCTGCAATGCATTGTGTTAAACCAGTTGTGGGCATGCATTGAACATTTCTGAAAAATAATATTTTGAAATACAAATTTGACACTTAAAATCAAATTTGAAATTATATCTTAATTAATTTTTTTTCTTTTGGCTAAATAAAATTTGTAAAATACCCACATTCCAATATGTTTGAATTCAAGTCATTTAAACTCATTTCCAATACTAAGTTCATTTTAGGCTTTAGTATATTACTAAATAACATATCACAAACTATATGAAAATAATGTATTCATTTTAATTGAAAATAATTTGTGCACCAATATATATTATATTAAGATAATTCATTTGAAAAGTATATAAAATACCTTTGGAAATATTCTAGTTTTACTTCATTGCTAATACTGAATATATTCAGGAAAATCATTTTATGTTGTGAAAATACATGAAAATCTTTTAAGCTAATCAAATGATTATTTGGATAATTCATTAATTATATAATCTATGAAGTTTTAAAGTTAGGAATTATAAACTTATAATTTCCAAAACTATAGCTTGAATTTAGTTAAATGAATGAAAACCATTTGACAATTAGATCATGTTTTAAATAGTTTCGAAGAACACTTGCAAATAATATTTTAATTTATGAATAGCTATGGCTAAGTGGTTGAATTCAAATACTTATAAGAAACTTTTTATTATATGAAATTGGTTTGAAAGTTTGTTAAACATTTATCAATTTACATATTAAGGGTTTTGAAATACAATGGCTAATGAAATGTTTAACTTGAACTAACCTTTGAAAATAATGTTTATTTGAGATATTTGAAATATTAAGACCTTTCAATATGTTTGAAGTCTTTTATAGTGGTTTTCTTAGGCATTTTAATAATTTATTTTTAATAAAGAGAAAAGTTTTAAATTTTTGTGATTTTTAAACATTCCAAAGTATTGGGATGTTACAGACTACCACCCTTAAAAGGAATCTCGTCCCCGAGATTCGGAGAAGCTAGAAAGAAAAGCAACTGCTTGAAATGATTCTGATAACTCGAGAGGTTTGAGAAATGTAATTTCTGACATGGAAAAACTTGAAAGCTGGCAGGGGATGATTTTTCTTATTGAGAGGTTGGGAAGAAAGATGATTTGGGATCTCTGGATTTAAGTAACTGGGTTTGAATTATCTGGGTAGCTACCACCCTTAAAATAAAGGTTTTGTTGATTCTCAAAATATTCTAACTTATGTAAGAAGATCATTACAAAATCATGACAAACAACATCTAACAAGCATCAAGCAACCAGGTTCAAACACAAGCAACACATACGTGAAAATTTCAAACTTCTTTTGAGAAATCGAACTAATCGTTTATCGAACGAAAACAAACCAATGTCATGGAATTACAAAAACGATAGTACTGCCGTACCACAATTTGATAGGTCAATACATCAATTCAATATGATAAGCTAAATGAGATAAATGATGGTCCCTTTATCGTGCTTTTTATTTCTCCATTTATTCCTCCTTAATCTCACGCTTGCGCTTCATTGCGTGGTTATTCGCCACAGGCGTGACTTTTCCCTCAACTGACTCTTCAGAATGCACCTCTTCGGGGTCTTCTTCCTCCTTTACCGCTGCGGTTATTACCACATTTCAGTGCCTTGGTCACTTTCTTCAGCTACTGGCGGTTGTGGAGGTGCATTAAGTTGCACCTCAAGGGTGGCGATCTGCTCATCCTTGTTAAGATTCTGCAAATGTAGTTCATGGATGAGTTCCTCCATATGGCCAATAAGGGTTTCAGAAGTCTAGAGTTCTTGGGTTTTTGCGTGTATGACGGCTCGGGCATGATCTGCGATGTTATAAGCTTGCTGAACCTTTCTGGTCAGGCGGTTCATGAGAAAATCCAAGTCTTCAAACATCTTGTTAATGATGGGCAGGTCCAAGCGATTTCCCGTGTGAGCCATTGAGTGGCCATGCGCATCCCTCTTCCCAAAGGCACGGAAGGGCGATTCTGGTGCCAGCTTGTTGCGATACTTATAGCACAATCGTGCCATCAAGTCCACCATAGCTATGTTCACTCCTTCAATCCATTCAGGGTAGTAGGTGACATAGTCCACGGGCTCGAAGTCTGGCATCATGGGATCTGGGGTCATGATTGTGCGGATTTCCCAACGCGTCACATCAGGTATGTCGGTCTCTTCCTTCCTTCCTCGGAAATAGGGCGGCGGTAGCTTCAATATACTGAGGTGCGGATCTTCACCGTCTGAATCACTACGGTGCTGAGGTACGGATCTCGGCAGTTGAGCTGAGGATCGAGGACTTGGAGGCGCAACTCAAGGAGTCTCAGGACAAGCTGAAGACCGTGGAGCTGAAGCTCAAGACCTCGGAGGAGGGCTTAGTGGAGTCCCAGGCAGAGCTCAAGATGGAGCGCAACGAGCGCCGTTCCACCTTTGCGCGCCTCCAGACTACTCGCTTCTACAGGTTCCAGCTTGACGGGATGGTTGACATGCTCAGGTCGACCGTTGAGGCCCGTGACGAGCGAATCAGCGAGCTGGAGAGCGAGGTGGAGGCTCTGAGCAAGGATAATGACGATCTCCTGCCTGATGATGAGGACCCGACGGAGGATATGGATATGGAGCCCGTGAGCGAGCAGGACGACGATGACCTTCGAGGCGAGGGCGGTGAGGACTCGGGGGCTGTGATGTCTGAGGACGAGGACCCCGACGAGCCACCCTTTGACAGTGACGCTGCCGTGGACGTCGAGTAGCTAGTTGCGCAGTATCTTTTGGGTTAGGACCGAACCATCGCGATAAGTGGATGCGATTGTGTGGTCTAGTTAGCATGAGTGTGTGTCGGAATTATTGTAAGACTATATCAGTCCATGTGTTGTGGTTGTGAACTATGTGATGATGCTTTTGGAAGCTTGCTATGAAATGGAATCATGTCTTCTTAAGAGAAATGTCTTGCCGAAATTTGTATGCTTTTGTGTATGCTTGATGAACCCTTTTTCAAAACCTGTTTTAAAATTCCTAAATAGAATAATTAATGTGTGTTTTATTCTGAAATTCAGAATGGCAAGGGATCCACCACCACCCCCACCACCCGAGCCATCTATGGCTCAAGTGCTCCGCCTTCTCATGGAGGATCGCAAGGCAGCTCGCACCGAGAGGAATGCCAACCTTGCCACCCTGCAGCATCTTGCTCAGATTGCCGTCAACCAGAATGGCGGCCAAGGAAATGAAGAACCCCGCTCCAAGCTTCGTGACTTTCAGAACACCAATCCCCCAGTTTTCTCCAAGAGTGAAGTGCCACTGGATGCTGATGACTGGATCCGTAATATAGAGAACAACCTGAGGGTCGCCCAAGTGGGTGACAACAAGAAGGTGGTCTACGCCACTCACTACCTCTCTGGGTCTGCCCGAGCGTGGTGGGAGGCCATTCGTGCTCTGTTGCCACCGGAGGAAGTTGTGGCTAGGCCATCGTTCAAGACCAAGTTCTTGAAGCGTTATGTGCCCTCTGGACTCGTCAGTATCATGCGAGAGAAGTTCTTGCAGCTCAAGCAAGGCGGGTTGTCGGTGAGTGAGTACTTGGAGAAGTTTACCTCTCTCGCGAGGTATGCGCCCACCGATACCGATACTGAGGACAAGAAGAAAGAGAGGTTCATGAATGGACTTCATGCTGAAATGCAGTGCATTCTGGTGGTGATGCCTTTCACCGACCTGGAATCCTTGGCGGATGCAGCCATTATGATGGAGCACAAGCGCAAGGCTTTGTTTGACAACCGCAAGCGTCGCCAACTGATGCAGCAAGGCAGTAGCAGCAGCAACCCAACTGGAAGTTATCCCCGTCCGCGCCCTTCACCTCCACCGAGGCCTTCTTATCCGTCACCAAGGCCTCCAACCTTTGCGCCAAGACCCAACTACTCTCCTCGCCCGCCTGCACCTCGTCCTGGAAGTGGTTCCAACCCCGGCCTCAACTTTAACAGGCCACCTGCTCCGAAGCCCACCGGAGGATGTTTCACTTGTGGACAGCCTGGGCACTTCTCGCGGGATTGTCCCACTAGACAGCCCGCCGGTGGTCGCCCCAATGCGACTAAGATGAACCAAGGGCCACCCCGTCCACCGGGAGGCAAGAACCCGTATCCCAAGAAAGCGGCCCCTGTCACCGGGGTCATCTGAATCACATCAGTGCAGAAGAAGCTCAGGAGGCACCAGATCTGGTTATGGGTACGTTCCCTGTCAACTCAGTTCCTGCCTCAGTTTTATTTGATTCGGGAGCTTCCCATTTTTTCGTTACGGAGCCATTTGTTAGGAAAAGTGGTATGGTTCCAACTTTGTTGAATCGTCCTATGAGAGTGCAAATTCCGGGGGCAACTACTAAAGCCATTGTATCTTGCAAGGAGACTCCTGTGGAAATTCAAGGAGCCCGATTCCATGCGGATTTAGTGGTATTAGGAAAGCAAGGGATAGAAGTGGTTTTAGGAATGGATTGGATGGCAGTTAACCGGGGAAAAATTGATTGCACCAACAAGTCTGTCACCCTAACCACCCCGGAAGGAGAGGAGATTACACACTTCTCAACCTACCACTCCACCTCAAGTCATTGCCATAAGAGTGTAGCTGGAGCCATTTTGGAAGAGGTACCGGTAGTATGTGAGTACCCGGATGTTTTTCCCGAAGAGTTACCCGGTATGCCACCGGATCGGGATATTGAGTTCATCATTGAGTTGGTACCCGGTACTGGCCCTATAGCTCAAAAACCTTACCGGATGAACCCCGAGGAGTTGGTGGAACTAAAGAAGCAGTTGGATGACCTGCTTAGAAAAGGGATGATCCGCCCTAGTGCGTCACCCTGGGGGTCACCAATCATTTTTGTGGATAAAAGGGACGGTACCACTCACTTGTGCGTGGATTACCGTAATCTGAATGATGTGACTATTAAAAACAAGTACCCCCTACCCAAGATTGAAGATCTGTTTGATCAACTCAATGGAGCTCGAGTCTTCTCCAAGATCGATCTCCGCACCGGTTACCATCAGTTGAAAGTCAGAGAATCTGATATCCCTAAGACGGCCTTTGTCACTCGTTACGGATTGTTCGAGTACACATTGATGTCATTCGGCCTGACCAATGCTCCAGCCTATTTCATGAACCTCATGAACAAGGTGTTCATGGATTACTTGGATAAATTTGTGGTTGTCTTTATTGACGACATCCTGATTTATTCCAAGTCAGAAGAGGAGCATGAAGAGCATCTGAGGTTGGTTCTCGGTACCCTACGAGAACACCAGTTGTATGCTAAGTTCAGTAAGTGCCAGTTTTGGTTAAAAGAAGTAGGCTTTCTTGGCCATGTTATCTCAACAGGAGGTATATCTGTAGATCCTAACCACATCAAGTCCATCCTTGATTTCCCAACCCCCACCAACCAAACCGAAGTAAGGTCCATTCTTGGATTAGCCGATTATTACCGCAAGTTTGTTGAGGGATTCTCAAGCATCGCAAAGCCCCTTACCCAACTATTGAAGAAGGATCAGAAGTTCGTTTGGACCGACAAATGTGAAGCCAGCTTCCAGGAACTGAAAAAGCGCCTTACTACAGCACCTATCTTAACCATGCCAGATGTGACCAAAGATTTTCTGGTTTATTGCGATGCCTCCAAACTCGGACTTGGCTGTGTCCTTATGCAAGAGGGCAAGGTGATTTCATACTCGTCGCGACAACTCCGCAAGCATGAGAAAAATTACCCAACCCATGACCTAGAGCTTGCCGCAGTGGTCCATGCACTCAAGACATGGCGGCACTTTCTGATGGGCAACCGTTGCGGAATTTACACCGATCACAAGAGCCTGAAGTACATCTTCACCCAAAGGGACTTGAACATGAGGCAGGGAAGATGGATAGAACTCATCAAGGATTATGACTTGGACATCCATTACCACCCTGGAAAAGCTAACGTTGTAGCTGATGCCCTTAGTCGTCAGCCGTGTTCATTCAACTCCCTGATCAAGGTTCGACGGCCAGAACTCTGGGAAGAGCTGGATAAGATGGGTATAGAGGTGGTCAGCTATGGGGCAGTCGATCAACTCCTGTTGCAACCCACCTTATGGGAGCAGATCAAGCAAGCACAGAAGGATCTCGAGAGCATTGAGGGCATCAAAAGAAGATTGGACAAAGAGGAAGTCCCTGGGTTCACCATCGACTCTGACGATATTCTTTGGTATAAGGGACGCATCTGCGTACCGTCAGACCCTGTTTTGAAGCAGCTAATTATGAGGGAGGCTCACGAGACTTTGTATTCTATCCACCCCGGTGGAACCAAGATGTACCAGGATTTGAAGCAGAATTTCTGGTGGCACGACATGAAGCACGAGATTGCACTGTTCGTCCAGAATTGCGATATCTGCCAAAGGGTCAAAGCAGAGCATCAGCGACCCGCGGGATTACTTCAACCTCTCAAGTTGCCCGAGTGGAAATGGGATGAGATCGGCATGGATTTTATCACTGGATTGCCCCGGTCCAATCGTGGGCATGATGCCATTAGGGTTACTGTGGATAGACTCACCAAGGTTGCACATTTTCTCCCGGTAAGCACTCGTCATCGAGCTGATCAACTTGCGGACCTTTACATATCACGTATCGTCAGCCTTCATGGAGTACCTAAGACTACCGTGTCTGATCGAGGAACTCAATTCACCTCTCGTTTTTGGACTAAGCTTCAAGAGGAACTCGGAACGAAGCTCTTTTTCAGTATTGCGTACCACCCTCAGACAGGAGGACAAACGGAAAGAGTCAATCAGATCCTTGAAGATATGCTTAGGTCTTGTGTGTTAGCTTATGGAGCCAAATGGGAAAATTGCTTGCCGTTTCCCGAATTTTCGTACAACAACAGCTATCAAGCCGGTCTGAAGATGGGACCCTTTGAGGCTTTGTACGGGCGCAGATGTCGTACACCCTTGAACTGGTCGCAAACCGGAGACAGCCAAATATATGGAGTTGACACCTTGAGAGAAGCCGAAGAGCAAGTTCAACTCATTCGCGACCGTCTTAAGGCCGCCCAATCCAGGCAGAAAAGTTACGCAGATTCCAGGAGGCGTGAACTCAACTTCAAGGAAGGAGATATGGTTTACTTGCGCGTTACACCACTCAAGGGAATGCAACGTTTCCATGTCAAGGGGAAATTAGCGCCAAGATATATTGGCCCTTTTAAGGTGGTCAGTCGTAGAGGAGAAGTATCTTATCAGCTAGCCCTGCCACCCCATCTGACGGAATTCCATGATGTATTTCATGTATCTCTACTCCGGAAGTGTCTAGAAGTTCCTGGTGATACTCATTCATAGCAGGAGCTAGATCATCGCACCATTGATCTCAATCATGATCTCACTTATCGAGAACGACCACTTCGTGTTCTCGCTGAAGACGTCCGTCTGAACCGGAGACGAAAGATCCGGTTCCTGAAGGTCCAATGGAGCAACCATTCGGAGGAAGAAGCCACCTGGGAGCGTGAAGAGTATTTGGAGCATGGATTTCCTGGTTTTCTCTCTTCTTCAAATCTGGAATCTCGGGGACGAGATTCTCCTAAGGGGGGAAGGTCTGTAACACCCCAATTCTCTTAGCTTTAGTATTGTGGTGTTATTCTAGATTTGCACCTCTTGCAGAAACTTTTGTGTGTAGAAGTTTGAGAAATGATTTAATTTGTTTGCACATCTTATGCTTGTTGAGCTCCACCAGTGTTCCCTGATATTGAAAACACTAAAATCACATCTCACCAAAATCAAAATATCCACTATTAGGATCTTCTTGGTTGATAAAACTTTGCCAAACTAGGAGCTATATTAAGCAAACCATAAATGGTTTTTGGCATGCATTTGAAGCATTGTGATCTAGGTCCTGTATATTTTCTTACCCTGTCCTAAATTTTCTCAAAAGGGCTTGTTTGCACATAAATATGATTAGCTGTTGTGACCATCAAATTAACATGACCATTTGAGATATTCTTTTCTTTATCACTAAAAGTTTTCTTCTCTTTAAAAGCTAAATTTGATAATTGACTTAGGCATTTTTAAATTCAGCACCCTCTCTTAATTTAGGTAAGTTTGGGGTGTTGACCCATTTTATTTTTGTGGGTCATGTTTGAATAATTCAAACTTAGGATTTTAAATTCATTTGAGCAATCTACTCAAAGCTTTCACCTTCTATTTCTCTCTCACTCTCTTCCACTCCACCTGCTGAAGAGGAGAACAGCACCCTCACCCCTGGTCCCACCTGTCATGGACTAGGGCCAACCTCTTCTCCCTCCTCTCTCTTTTCTTCTCTTTTTCACCGAACCGAAGGCCACCTCCCTTCTTCTCGCTGGCCAGGGCTGGTCATCCGACCAAACCCCTCTCTGCCCCCTCTCCACCGCCCACCTTAGCCAGTAAGAACGAAGGAGACAACCCCCCTCCCTCTCTCCTGCCCGAGCTAACCCTAGATCGGGTGGAGCTCGTTATACCCACCTGAGCCCCTCCCCTGTCCATTTCTTCCCCTCCCTGGCTCCTACCAACCCACTCCTCTCCCCCCCCTGGCGAAAAGCACCAAGCTCTCCCCCTCATTCGCCCTGTAGACGAGGAGATTTCCTTCGGTGGCCGAAGGAAGGAAACTGCCGTAGCACTCGTTCCTCTCAACCATTCCTCGCCATTTTTGGTTCCCTGGCTTCCCCTCTGCTGGATCTAACTCCCCTCCCCTCCCTTGGCTCTATTGCAGCTTGAGAGCACCTGGTTCGTCCACGACCCGAGGAGGACACCGTCGTCACCACCTTGGACTCCGACGTTGCATGCAAGTTTTGCGACCACCCCTGAGCTCCCCTTCGACGCCGCGTCCACCTCCAACCACCGTTTTGTCCATACGCGAGCCCTAGGTGAGCCCTCCGTGCTCGGCGTCGTTTTCTCGAGCTCCTGCTCGTGTTTTTCGGTCGGGAGGAAGACGATGGCCTGAGGCCATCGATTTTCAGATCAACGGTTGTTTTTGAACCGCGCCCGATCTATCCTGGACCATTGGATCCCAGATCCACGGTCGCTTACCGTTTCGCCGGCGCGCGCGCAGCGTTTGGGCCGGACCAGCTCAGCCCCGCGCGGATCCACGCTGCTCTACGTCGGCTCTGGGCCGATCTGGCCTAGATCTGGCCCGTTCGGCCTGCCCTTCTTTTATTCTTTTCCTGTTATTTTTTCAGTAAATCTTCAGTAAATCTTTTAATCTTTTGTGGTAAATCTAGAGTGGCTAAAATGATGGGATTAATTTTGTAGCATGCATGCACGTTTTCTTAACCACGTAGCATTGGATTTGTTCCAAAATGTGTTCCTGTTTTGTGGTAAAATAGATTTAGTAAAAAGTACCTATTGCACCATTTGTTTAATAACTTGTGTTCTGTTGGAAAGCTTATAAAAATGTCTATCCAAATTGGTAAATCTTGCATGCAGGAGATTACTCTAGCAAAAGTTGTGTTTAGTCTAAGAATAACTTCAGTAGGTGTTTGGTGATTTTTAACTCTTCGATAAAAACACTTTTTGAGGTAAATCCAATTGGAGGTGTTATATATGTGTTGGATGTACCATATACTACAAATGTAGATTTTTCCAGTAATTGATATTTCTTAGTGAATAAATCCCTAAACAACAGGGAAATAATCTCTTAAAATGCATTTCTGAAATTTCAGAGATTATGACATGTCTAGTTTTAATTGGTGGAGCCACCTCTGACCACAGATAAATGTTGAGGATAATTTTGTGGGATAGCCACAGGTTTTATCTAACTCACCCCACTGGATTGACACAAAAATAATTCTTATTATTTTCTGCACTTAGATAATGGTCAGAAGTATACTTTATTTTAAAACTGGAATAACTTGAGCTAGGAGTATCCAAAAGTGTTGAATAAATCTCCACTTAAAGAGAAAACTCATATCTCACCAGAAAGGTTAATTATGCAGTCATGAGATCTATAAAACTGAACCTATCTTCTGTTTAAGTTTGACATCAGTAGCTCTTATCTGATTTTTAATTCTTGTTTGGTGATAGATTTTCATGCACAACTAATTTTCAGAGCTCCACATGTGTGTCAGCAGTAATGTGGTAGAAGGGTTTAATTTTAGGAGCAGCACCTTAAGAGTTATGCTTAAACCATGTAAACAGCCCATAATAACTATTGAATGCATTAGTTGTGTTTTCTGTTTGTGATGCTTGTTGTTTGTTGATATACTTTAGATTGTTATCAACTCGCATATTAGGACTTACGCTAGTCTCGTTTGTTTTTCATGTTACGGTAGAATCGCAACCCGAGGAAGAGAAGTACGAGGTAGCTGAGCACGACTACGCTGAAGAACAAGACCAGGGACAGTACTTTGAGCAAGGCAAGCCCACCTCACCACTATAATGAAATCCTATTATTTTATCAGGCATGTTTTGTTTTCAAAATAAAATAATGCATGTTTTACCTCTTTTGTGGCGCCTTGCCACCCGAAAACTATTTTACAAAATATTGTTTGGCCAAAGTTATCTACTAGAATAGCTGTAGGTGTTATAAAAAGAGTTTTACTTGATGAGTCTTGTCATTGAAGGCTCCATCAAGAATATTAAGTTTCCTAGTAGTATATTCTGTTATCTTACCTCAAAACTATAGGATGGGGACCTATTTGATAAAAATGTTTTGTGGAGGAAAACCAGAGATGCTGAGAGCAGTCGGCGAGCAAGTGTTTTATTAAAACCCGACTTGCTGGGAGCAATCGGAGATGTTTGCGAAAACCCGAGCTGCTGGGAGTAGTCAGAGGAGAAGGTGTTTTGAAAAACAAAGTGTGACCCTAGCTGCCGCCCGAACAATTAACCCGTGCAACCACACTACCTGACATGGGTAGGGCTTAGCCGGAAGCTTGTCTGTTTTAGTGTTGGGGCTCTCATACTTTCTATGGGGGCTGGGCCCTCGAAGCCGGGTTGTCGTCCGGAAGAGACAATACACTGTTGAGGACCAACAGCCGGACGATTACGGTGGGTCTCTTGACGTGGCGGTGTGGCGTCCCGAGGAAAGACCAAGAGGTCTAGTGGAGCACACGGTGCCGAGGAGAACAAACCTACCGGGAGACCCCGATACTAGGGTGGTCATAGGGGGAAGTTTTGATCGTGTTATCCGGACCCCCGCATGCTGTCGTATGACGTGCCGTGGCAGACACGGCGGAATAACCGATAGGTGTGGGTAAAGTGTGCAACCTCTGCAGAGTGTAAATCTATTCGAATATCCGCGTCCGTGGTCATGGACGGTTGGAAAGGTCCCACTAGGCATGCTGGCTGTTTTATGGTTTTGAAAGAGTAATGTTTTCGAAGGACACAAGGAGGCAACAAAGTGGTACCTGGGAGGTACGGAATTTGGGTGAGGATGATTGGTCTCGGGGAGTCAGTCAATCCGACCTCAAGTCAGGAAAAAGGGTTACCCCTATCCTAGTGTTTGATAAACTTTTACAAAAGAAAGTTTTGAACTTGGATATGTCCTTGCTATATCTAAGAGAAGAGAATTCTATCTCTAAATGTTTTCTTCAACAAAGATATAGAGATGTCGCATTCTAGCGAAGAGAATTCTATCTCTAAATTTTTTTCTTCAACAAAGATATAGAGATGTCGTATTCTCTATGCTTGAAATCATTGTATTCAAAAATAAGCCCTGCAGTTGTATTGAGGAGCCTTCCCAGTTTTTGAAATGTGTTTTCTTGCATTATCATGAAAATTTAAGCCTAGAGGTGGTCTTGCGAGTACGTAATTGTACTCATGTGGCTCTGTCCCTGGATATTCAAATGTCCAGATTATAATGAGGAGGTCTACATCGAGGAGGAGGTGTATGACGACGACTACGCCACTTAGCTGTCACCGGTCAACTGCACTTGTGGGGTCAGCGCTCGGAGATGTTAAGAGCCGCCGCTAGCCACGAGCTTCCGCTATCTTAGTTAATTCCGCCCTGCGTGGCGAGGTTTGTTGATTGTGGTCGTATGGCCGTCTATGTATTGTAAGACTTTTTATTCGTACGACTTGAATGATGCAACTCTTTGATACCTATGTTTGGTTATGTGATCGCGATGCACTGATCATTGGGATCGTGATCTTTTACATAACGTGGGCATCTCGGACTTGTTTCGAGGGGTCCCTACATCCGGCGAGCTTTTCCGACAGCCTGGGGGTGTGCTCGGCTAGGGTTTTTCGGGGGAAATGGAGAGGAGAGGCAGGGGGTTTAAATAGGCCGAAGGGGGAATCAAATCCGCGACAATCTCGCTCGAATTTGGGCAAGGATCGGAGGCGGGATTCTTGGGCGTGATTTTTGCCGGAGGAGGAAGACGATGACGTCAGCGATGACGTCATCCATTTTTCTTTTTCTTTTTCTGATTTTTCCATTTAATTCATATCTTTTGATTTATTTGTCCAAATGATGTCAAACAAATTTCTAAAAATTTGTAAAATTATTATCTTTGTGTTAAATCAGTTGTGGGCATGTTTTGAACATTTTTCAAAAATGTTCATTTTTTGAAATACAAATTTGACACTTATAGTCAAATTTGAAATTATATCTTAATTATTATTTTTCTTTAGGCTAAATAAAATTTGTAAAATACCCACATTCCAATATGTTTTAATTTAAGTTATTTAAACTCATTTCCAATACTAAGTTCATTTTAGGCTTTAGTATATTACTAAATAACATATCACAAACTATATGAAAATAATGTATTCATTTTAATTGAAAATAATTTGTGCACCAATATATATTATATTAAGATAATTCATTTGAAAAGTATATAAAATACCTTTGGAATTATTCTAGTTTTACTTCATTGCTCATACTGAATATATTCAGGAAAATCATTTTATGTTGTGAAAATACATGAAAATCATTTAAGCTAATGAAATGATTATTTGGATAATTCATTAATTATATAATCTATGGACAGAGGTGGCTCCACCAATTAAAACTAGACATGTCATAAACTCTGAAATTTCAGAAATGCATTTTAAGAGATTATTTCCCTGTTGTTCAGGAATTTATTCACTAAGAAATATCAAGTTACTGGAAAAATCTACATTTGTAGTATATGGTACCTCCAACAAATATCTAAGACCTCCAATTGGATTTTCCTCAAAAAGTGTTTTTATTGAAGAGTTAAAAATCCCCAAACACCTACTGATGTTATTCTTAGACTAGGAATAACTTTTGCTATATCATTCTCCTGCATGCAAGATTTACCAATCTAGATAGGCATTTTTACATGCTTTCCAACAGATCCAAGATTGCATGATTTGGATTTATAACACACAAGTTATTAAACAAATGGTGAAATAGGTACTTTTTACTGGATCTATTTTAACACTCAACAGGAAACACATTTTGGACCAAATCCAATGCCACATGGTTAAAAAAACGTGCATGCATGTTATAAAATTTATCCCATCATTTTAACCACTCTAGATTTACCACAAATGATTTAAAGCTAAACTCTAGATTTACTGGAAAATTAACAGGAAAAAGAATAAAAGGGAAACAGGCCGAACGGGCCAGATCTGGGCCAGATCGGCCCAGAGGCCACGCAGAGCAGCGCGGATTCGCGCGGGGACGGAGCTGCGCCGGCCCAAACGCGCGCGGCGGTGCGCGCACGGGGAGGTTCAAACCTGGCCGTAGATCTCGTGATCGATGGCTCACGGTCGTCGTCCTCCTCGCGACGCAGCGCGGACGAACCAGACGAGGGGGAGGGAAATGGTGGCGATGGAGCTCACCAGAGACCGCGCTGGGCCAGGGGAAGGGTGGAGATCGACGGAGGGGACGATGGCGAGCTCGACGGTGCCCTCAACTCTCGCATGCAACGTCGGAATCCAAGGCGACGGCGGCGGCGAGCTTCTCGGGTCGAGTACGAGCGCGGCGGCTACGGACACCTAGAAGAGAAAAGGAGGGCAGGGGGATTTAGATCTCGGCGAGACGCGCTCGAGGGGCCAAAAATGGCAGAGAAAGGTGAAGAGTATCGACGGTGAATGCCGTGGGAAGAGCTCGGTCTCCGACGGCGATTTCCTCTTCCAGAGCTCGAGAGAGGGCGTGGCTTTGGGTGAGGGTGGTAGGGGTGAGCAGAGGAGGTGAGGGAGAGCCTCGGGTAGGGTTTTAAGGGGAGGGGCAGAGCTGGGGGCAGCTCCAAAACCAAGGGTTGGTTTTCGGGCTCCGTCGGGCAGGAGCGGTTTGGGGAAGGGGAGGGGAGTTCTGGTTGGTCCTCTAGGGTGGTGGAGAGGGGCAGAGAGGATGTTGGTCGGGAGGGGGCTGCCTGGCCAGTGAGAAGAGAGGAGAGGGGCTCGGATTGGGTGGGAAAGAAAAGAAAAGAGAGAAGAGAGAGGAGAGGTTGACCCTAGTCCATGACATGTGTGACCAGGAGGGGGGGGTGTTGTTCTCCTCTTCCAGCAGGTGGGGTAGAAATGAGAGAGAGAGAAAAGAAGTTTGGAGTAAAATCCTCAAACATATCAAACCCTAAGTTTGAATAATTCAAACCTTAATCACAAAAGAAAAGAAATAATAAATCAATTACCCATGCTCACCATATTTAGTGAAACTACTGAATTTTCTAAATGCCCAAAGCAAACATCTTTTTTAGCTCCCAAAGAAAAAAGAACTTTTGGTGAGAAGGAAAAAGAATCACTCAAATGGTCATGTTATTTTGATGACTACAAAAGCTAGTGAGATTCATATGCAAACAAGCTCTTGTGTGATAATTTAGAACAGGGTATGGAAGTATATGTGACCTAGATGGAAATGTTTCAAAAGCATGCCAAAAACAATTTAGGGTTTGCTTAATAATAGCTCCTGGTTTGGCTAAGTTTTAACAACCATGAAGATCATAATAGTGGATATTTTTTTTTGGGGCTATGTGACTTTAGTGATTTCAATGTCAGGGAACACTAGTGGAGCACACACAGTATAATATGTGCAAACAAAATAAATCCTTACTCAAATTTCTACACACAAAAGTTTCAGCAAGAGGTGAAAAATCTAGAGTAACACCACAATGCTAAAGCTAAGAGAATTGGGGTGTTACACCAGGGGGGTAGTCATGTTGGTCTCCTTTTCCAGCAGGTGGAGTAGAAATGAGAGAGAGAGAGAAAAGAAGTTTTGAGTAAAATCCTCCAACATATTCAAACCCTAAGTTTGAATAATTCAAACATTACCCACAAAAGAAAAAAATAAATCAATTACCCATGCTCACCATATTTAGTGAAACTACTGAATTTTCTAAATGCCCAAGTCAAACATCTTATTTAGCTCCCAAAGAAAAGAGAACTTTTGGTGAGAAGGAAAAGAATCACTCAAATGGTCATGTTATTTTGATGACTACAAAAGCTAGTGAGATTCATATGCAAACAAGCTCTTGTGTGATAATTTAGAACAGGGTATGGAATTATATGTGACCTAGATGGAAATGTTTCAAATGCATGCCAAAAACCATTTAGGGTTTGCTTAATAATAGCTCCTTGTTTGGCTAAGTTTTAACAACCATGAAGATCATAATAGTGGATATTTTATTTTGGTGCTATGTGACTTTAGTGTTTTCAATGTCAGTGAACACTAGTGGAGCAACCACAACATAAGATGTGCAAACAAATTAAATCCTTACTCAATTTTCTACACACAAAAGTTTCAGCAAGAGGTGAAAAATCCAGAATAACACCACAATGCTAAAGCTAAGAGAATTGGGGTGTTACAGACCTTCCCCCCTTAGGAGAATCTCATCCCCGAGATTCCAGATTTGAAGAAGAGAGAAAACCAGGGAATTCATGCTCCAAATACTCTTCACGCTCCCAGGTGGCTTCTTCCTCCGAATGGTTGCTCCATTGGACCTTCAGGAACCTGATCTTCCGTCTCCGTGTCTGACGGACGTCTTCAGCGAGAACACGAAGTGGTCGTTCTCGATAAGTGAGATCATGATTGAGGTCAATGGTGTGATGATCTACCTCCTGATATGAGTGAGTATCACCAGGAACTTGCAGACACTTCCGGAGTAGAGATACATGAAATACATCATGGAATCCTGACAGATGGGGTGGCAGGTCGAGCTGATATGATACTTCTCCTCTTCGACCACTTACTCTAAAGAGACCTATATATCTCGGAGCGAACTTTCACTTCACATGGAAACGTTGCATTCCCTTGAGTGGAGTAACACGTAGGTATACCATATCACCAGCCTTGAAACTAAGCTCCCGCCTTCTAGAATCGGCATAACTCTTCTGCCGAGATTGGGCGGCCTTAAGACGGTCGCGTATGAGTTGAACTTGCTCTTCGGCTTCCCTCAGAGTGTCAACTCCAAAAATCTTGCTGTCTCCGGTTTGCGACCAGTTCAAGGGTGTACGGCACCTGCGCCCGTACAAAGCCTCGAATGGTGCCATCTTCAGACTGGCTTGATAGCTGTTGTTGTACGAAAATTCGACAAACGGCAGGCAATCTTCCCATTTGGCTCCATAAGCTAACACACACGATCTAAGCATGTCCTCTAAGACCTGGTTGATTCTTTCTGTTTGCCCTCCTGACTGAGGGTGATAAGAAGTACTGAAAAAGAGTTTGGTTCCGAGCTCCTCCTGAAGCTTAGTCCAAAATCGAGAGGTGAATTGGGTTCCTCGATCTGATACAATAGTCTTAGGTATTCCATGAAGGCTGACGATACGGGACATGTATAGCTCTGCGAGCTGATCCGATCGATGGGTGGTCCGCACTGGCAAAAAGTGTGCTACCTTGGTGAGTCCGTCCATAATAACCCAAATAGCGTCATGCCTACGATTTGATCGGGGTAATCCAGTGATGAAGTCCATGCCGACCTCATCCCATTTCCACTCGGGCAACTTGAGAGGTTGAAGTAATCCAGCGGGTCGCTGATGCTCTGCTTTGACCCTTTGGCAGATATCGCAATTCTGGACGAAGAGTGGAATCTCGCGCTTCATGCCATGCCACCAGAAATTCTGCTTCAAATCCTGGTACATCTTGGTTCCACCGGGGTGGATAGAATACAAAGTCTCGTGAGCCTCCTTCATAATTAACTGCTTCAAAACAGGATCTGACGGTACGCATGTAACATCCCAATTTTGCTAAAATTTAAAACTTTGCATTCATACATCATTCATCATATAGGCTTAACTTTTAATCACATAAATACTAAATAAAAATTCAATTATGAGTTTAAATAATGTTTAATCCTATTAAGTGTTTCTTTAAACTTACTTAATAAATATAATTTTCCAAATTATATAATTGGTACGTTTATTATTAAAAATTGCTAATTTAAATAACCTTTCGAAAATATATTTTTATGAATTTTTCTGAAAGATTTTGAATAGGTTTAAAAATCATTTAGGAAATCAGATTTGGAAAACAGTTTTTATTAATTTTATTTTAAAAAAATATGTTACCGGGCCGGCCTAGACGCTATCCACCGCGCGCGCGTTAGATAACAGCCATCGGCCCGCTCCAGCGCGCGCCTCGCTCCTCTCTCGCTGACAGGTGGGACCCACCTGTCAGCCGTCTTCCACCTCCGTCCGGAGATCGCGCCGGAGACGAAGTCCACGACCGAGCCGTTTCCGAGCCGATTTCCGCCGTGATTAGCTCTCGCGCTCCCTCCTACTTATACTCCTCGAGGCCGCCTCCGAACCCCCCCCCCCAAAGCCCTACCTCCCCGCCGTCGGGCTGCTCGGAATCGAGATCGCCGCCGCCGCCATTGTCGCCGGACTTTTGCACGAGTGCAGTAAGCACCGAGCTCCTCGAGCGCCACCGAGGCTCCCCCTAGCCTCCCCATTCCTTTGCGCACCCGTTGAGCCCCCTCGCTCGTTCTATTTCGCAGCCGAACGCTGAAACCGTCTTCGACCCGAGGCCGTCGACGCCGTCCTCGACTCCGACGAGGAAAGGAGAGGTTTTCCGACGCCGCCGCCGCGCCATCGACCTCGCCATCTCCTCTGCATCATTTTGGTAAGACCCACTCTTCCTGGGGCTGTGTTTTCACGCTGGAAACGTCGAGGCCGACGCGCCGCCGCCGCCGGCGAGCCTTCCGGCGACCCGCGCGCCGCTCGGTTCGGCCGAGCGTCCCAAGGCGTTGGATCTAGATCCAACGGATCTAGATCAAAACGATCCCGCGCGTCCGATCTCATTTAAATAGGACGGCTCTCGTCCACGATCCGCGCGAACCGTTTTCGTCCAATAGGATCACGCCACGTAGCCTTTTATTTTTCCTTTTCGCAGGAATTTTTATAAATAAAACAGAAAATATGCAAAACTTAGAAAATTCTTACCTTATGTTCTGTAAGTCCAAATTCAATGAATTTTATATCCATGGATAGCCCTGCTAGAGTAGTTTAATTCTACATCATTTGTTTTTGCTTTTGATAAATAATAATTCATAAGATCATCCGAGGAGTAATTCGGCTATTAAATCCATAACTTAAATAATAAAAATGTTTTACAAATAAACTCAATTGTTTTAGGTTTAGGTTAACAACCTCTGCCCAGGAATATTAATATATGTCTTATTTGAAAACTTTATTAGAACAATAAAAGTTGTAATGGTATAATCTAAGTTTTGGTTATATTGTTTTCAATTATTAAATTGTTAAGTGAATTGAGAAATTCCTAGAATTTGCATCTCATGCATTTAATACCAGAGAATATAAATTATGGATAAGTGTGTCTAATTCTACACATGGCATATCATGCATGCATACATCTTTTATTTGGTGTTGTGAGATTTTGTGTGGATATTTATTTGTATGTATTGCTTGTGCTAGATTGTGAAGGAGAGGAAGGACCTGCTTGTGATTGCTATTCTTGTTGTGCCTGCCCCTCCTGCTGCCAAGGCAAGTGACTTCATAAAACACCTACTATTTTATTCTATTGCATATCTAGTGTTTTCAAACAGAATTTGCAAAAGTAGTATGCATGATAGGTTTTGGGAGATTGTAGTATGCTATGCAAACCTTTTAGGTTCCCCTTAGAAATTCTAGATTAGACCCCTATTATAATTTAGTGGAAGCACCTGCTGCAAAAATGATTGTTTTATGGTTGATGTGATAAATGAAAATTTCCACTAAGTTAATTTAACGCCTGGGTGGATTGGGTCGATCGAGGAGGTTTAAAGTTGAGTGGCTTCTCAGGGCCAAGTTTCATGGTTGTCTTCGCCCAGGATAGTTTCTACTTACTTGGGGCCATGATATGCGGTGTTATCCTGAGTTGCTCACTTGTTGTAGGCCACCCAGGGCTATGAGATTTAAGTCTACACTGAGTCTAGTTGCTTATCGTGCAACCATTGGTCAATATGGGCTCTGTCTTGATGGAGTAAGTTGTTGTGGACCTGGGTCAAGAGATTGATGGTGGTAGAGTTGATAGGATGGTGGTAATCTCTTAGTATGATCATGGGAAAGCAACTTCTGAAAAGTCTCGTCTTGATCTTCTCCTTTTCCTTCTCACTAAAGGAGTGTAGAGGATAGTTTGGGTGGATTGAGTCTAATGGTGAAAGTGCACACCCTCTCGAGAGTTAAAACATAAGATCTTAGCCGTGTCCCCGGCATCGGACAATTTGAGTAACTACACAAGGTTGTGTTCTGAAAATCTCCTCATCCCAAATTTCTTAATAAAACTTTGTTGGGTGAACATGGGTAGGAGACATGGACTTGTCTCGAGATTGTCTCTGATGGAGAAGATATTGATTTAAGAATTCTTTTTTATCAAAAGTAGTAGAAAATTTGCTTTGCGCAATAGCCTTGAGCTCCACCAGCCAAAATAAGCATATAGTTATAGCTTAATAGAACATTAGGAATTAAAGTCACTTGCCACCACAATTCAATTGTGCTGACCCTTTATAGCTGGGCTGCAACTAAACCTTGCAGAATGTCCGAATGAGGACTAAGGGGGTCGTCTTCGAGCTACAACCAACATGATTTGCCAGTGGCTTCATGGAGAAGATGTAGCTCCATGCTATCTTTAGTATTGCGTTTGAACTCTGAAATAAAGTGTGAACTATTTATTCAGCTAGCATTTCCGCTATGCTAAGTTGTAAGGATATTTGTTTTTGGATCATTCGTCTCGTTCTGTAATAAATTATGACATTGTACTGTGATATTACATCTTATTGGAGAATGCGAGACTTATGTGATCCATGTCTTTGCACTATTCATATGTGTCATTGCTTTCGTAAGCAAGGGCACTACAGATGGTATCAGAGCACGAATGTTGCCTGTAGGCTCGAAACCCCTAGGATTGGATACAAACCCTAAAATAAATATTTATAATTAATAAAATTCAAAATACCAGACTTCTTTTCTTATAATATGTTCCTCACCTTCTACATTCTTATTTTTGTTTCATCTCCTTAATTCTTATCCCTTCAAAATTCTTGTAGATGAAGAACTTCACTCGAGAGTTATCCCCGCAGAAAGGAGACCAGTACTACTTCAGTGACCAGCTCCTCAGTATTTTCAAAACCCTGAGGTTGACGCCGCCAGTCTTCAGGGGCAAAGAAATTATGTCAGAAGATTACCCTGAAGGACGCTGGAAGATCGAGGCAGAAGTTCTCCCTCGTCTTGATCCCCCTGGATCGCAGCTGATCCGTTTCCGATCTAGATACCCCAACTGGAAGAATGGAGTGGAGATGGCGGTGCTGGAGACCTTGTCTCGCATCATTGAGCAGTTCTATGACGAGATCAAGCCCAACTCCATCTTTCGACACTTTGCCAGGAGGGATAGCATTGGACAACCCGTTCAACCCTCACTTAGGGGTATGAACGAGAAGAATCATGGAGACCTTGGAGCTCATTGCCATAACTTGGAATTACTTCTGGGACAAGAGATCTTCTACAGGGCAGATTTAAGGCGCGTCCACCGTCACGTTAAGGAAAGCTTAGAAGAAGAGAAGGATATTCTTCGTGTAGAAATTCAGCTGCTAACTAAGGAGAACAAGGAGCTGGAAAACAAGATTTACCTGCAAGATGATAGGATTGCGCAGAAGGATGCCCACATTTTGGCATTGCAGGCTCAGTGTTGTGTGAACAACTAAGCCAAATGGAACTTCAGGCAGAGAAGAATCACCCCCCTGACGCCCTAGAGCCCCTAGTGATAACCTATCCCGATGAGGACACTCCCAAGGAAGCCACAGGTGTCAAGAAGCGCAAGTGTGAGAACACCCGCAAATACATAAGGAGTTTCAAAAATTGATTAGAGAGACCACCAGTTATCCTTACCTTACGCTTTTTTCTCCTTATCTCATCGAAGTTGTATTGACCCACCAATTTGTGGTGAGGCAGTACCTTGAAAACCATGTCCTAGCTTGATATTCAAGTCTCTAAAATATCGAATTTATAAAATACTTCGGGTGTGTCTAGTTGATTGTTGTTTGATATGTTTCTGTGAAGTGTGTTGATGTGCATGGGTAGATTTTTCCTTTGTAGTCTCTTTCTATCTCTACTTACCTATGCTCACACCATACAGATGCCTCCACGTCGTGATCCTGACAACAACAATGCCAACGAAATGATGCAACAAATGATGGCAGCCCAGACACAGTTGATGACCATGATGGCTCAGTTCATGGCAAACCAAAACAATCCACCACCCCCACCACCGCCGCCACCACCACCCCCACCCCAAGTTGACCGCCTTGCTAGGTTCTTGAGGCTCAGACCCAACAAATTCTCCACAACTACTGAACCAATCGTAGCCGATGATTGGCTACGCTCTGTGAACAAGGATCTAGTTACTTGCGAGTGTACGGAATTGGAGAAAATAAGGTTCACTTCCCATCTACTGGAGGGGCCAGCGGCACAGTGGTGGCAAACATATCAGATCACTCACCCACTTGAAGGACTTACCTGGGAAATCTTTAAAGAAGGTTTCCGTAATGCTCACATCTCAACTGGGATCATGAATCTGAAAAGGGATGAGTTTCGCACCCTGAGACAGGGAAATCAGGCACTGAGGGAGTACATGAAGGACTTCAATTCCCTCTCACGCTATGCCCCAGAGGATGTAGACACCGATGCAAAGAGGAAGTATAAGTTTCTGAATGGATTCAATGGTGAGCTGAAAATACCATTGTCTGTGGCCTATGCTCCCAATTATCAGGATCTTCTTGATCAGGCCATTACCCTGGACAGCAACATGAAGAAGGAGGAGAATAGAAAAAGGAAGGTCAGCGCCAATAAGTACAACACTAATCTGATGCAGAAGAAACCATACGTTCCAGAGAACAGTGGGAGTCACCAGAGTCACAAGAGTGGAAGTGGCCACAATCATAATGGCCATATCCATAAAGTAGGAAATTCCGGATACAGAGGAAATGGGCAGGGTGGTAGTGGACACAACCACCCGTTCAATGGGAACAATAGTGGAAAAGAGCAACACCGCCACAACAATGAACCTAAACGAGATATTAGTCAAGTGACTTGTTACAAGTGTGGGAACAAGGGACATTACTCCACAGACTGTCTAGAGAAGAAGAAGGGGCCGGAAGCTTCAAAGCCTAATCCTTTCCAGAAGGCACAGGTGAATCATCTTGATGCGGAAGAAGTGCAGAATGAACCAGATGCAGTGATTGGTACGTTCCTACTACATACCTTTCCAGCATTAGTTTTGTTCGATACTGGAGCATCCCACTCATTCATCTCAAGAGCTTTTGTTGATAAAAACAATCTGACTACTACAATTCTGCTAAATCCGGTTAGGGTGAGTTCCCCAGGGGGGGAAATGCTTGCACAAACCGATTGTCAAAACTTGAGGTTAGAAATTGGTAAACACTCCTTTCCGGTAAACCTGATAATATTAGAGACCCAGGGTCTGGATGTTATACTCGGTATGGATTGGTTGGCCAAGTTTGAAGGAGTATTGGATTGTGCGAATAGATCCATTACACTCACCACTCCCGAGAAGAAGAAGATTAGGTACAAATCCAAATTTGAATTTAAGAAAGTTAAGCTAAATTCTCTTAAGGGGGTTAGCCTGGGAGACGTTCGTGTGGTAAGAGATTACCCTGATGTTTTCCCCGAAGAACTACCGGGAATGCCACCCGATAGAGATGTGGAATTCCTTATAGATTTGGTTCCCGGAACGGGACCCATAGCTAAGAGACCATACCCAATGGCTGTAGCTGAACTGAAGGAACTCAAGAAGCAGTTAGAGGAGCAACTGTAGAAAGGTTTCATCCGTCCAAGTTCTTCACCTTGTGGAGCACCCATTCTGTTTGTAGAGAAAAAGGATAGTACTCAAAAGCTAGTCACGGATTATCGAGCAATCAACAAGGTGACGATCAAGAACAAGTACCCGCTACCAAAAATTAATGAGCTCTTCGACCAGCTAGAGGGTGCTTCGGTATTCTCTAAGATCGATTTGCGATCAGGATACTTTCAAATGAAAGTAAGAGAACTAGATATACCAAAGACTGCCTTCACTACCAGATATGGATTATATGAGTACACCGTAATGCCGTTTGGTTTAACCAATGCACCGGCATACTTCATGAACATGATGAACAAAGTGTTTATGGACTTTCTGGATAAGGTTGTTGTGGTGTTCATTGATGACATCCTGATTTACTCCAAAAGTCAGGAGGAACATGAAGAACACTTACACATGATACTACAGAGACTTAGAGAACATAAGTTGTATGCCAAATTTAGCAAGTGTGAATTCTGGCTAGAAGAAGTTGGTTTTCTAGGACACGTTGTGTCGAGAAATGGAATAGCAGTAGACCCAGAAAAAGTGTCAGCAGTGACAAAATGGGAAGTACCCAAAAATGTGGCGGACATTCGTAGTTTCCTTGGACTGGCAGGTTATTATAGAAGATTTATTGAGAACTTCTCCAAACTTGCCAAACGATTGACTTCACTACTGAAGAAGGAAGTCAAATTCATGTGGACTGAAGAATGTGAAATAAGTTTCCAGGAACTAAAGAAACGGCTGGTGTCAGCACCTGTTTTATGTTTGCCAGATATAGAGAAGGAATTCCAAGTATATTGTGATGCCGCGCACCATGGACTAGGAAGTGTCCTAATGCAAGAAGGGAAAGTGGTTTCATATGCTTCTAGACAGCTTAAGAAACATGAGGTCAACTATCCCACCCACGATCTGGAGTTAGCATCAGTAGTGCATGCTCTAAAGACGTGGAGACCCTATCTATTGGGAAAGCGTTGTGAGGTATTCACAGATCACAAGAGCCTGAAATATATTTTCACGCGGAAGGAATTGAATATGAGGCAAAGAAGATGGCTGGAACTTATTAAGGACTATCATATGAGTTTGCAATATCACCCAGGAAAAGCTAATGTGGTGGCAGACGCTTTGAGCCGTAAGGTCCATGTAAATGGACTGACAGCGGGAGAATTGCCCGAGGATTTAAGTAGAGCATTTAAGGACCTTAGATTAGAGGTAGTACCCGAAGGATTCCTCGCAACACTGGACGTACAACCTTTGTTGATGGATAAGATTCGGGAAGGCCAGAAGGGAGACAAAGTAATGGATGAAATCAAGGTCAACCTGAGCGAAGGGAAGGCCAAGGGTTTTCGGAAGGATGAACAAGGCACCTTGTGGTTTGAGAAACGCATCTGCGTGCCGCAAGATGAGGATCTTAGAAAATTGATTCTGCAAGAAGCACATAACTCGCCTTATTCCATACACCCGGGAAACACCAAGATGTACATGGATGTAAAGGAAAGATTTTTGTGGAATAACCTGAAGAGAGACATCGCGGAATATATAGCTAAGTGCGATGTATGTAGTCGAGTAAAGGCGGAACATCAGAAGCCAGCGGGATTGTTGCAACCTTTACCTATACCGGATTGGAAATGGGAACAGATAGGTATGGATTTCATTACTGGGTTACCGCGTACCAGATCGGGATCTGATTCGATCTGGGTAATAGTGGATCGTTCGACAAAGGTGGCCCATTTTGTGCCAGTAAAGACTACCTACTCAAGTGCTAAGTTGGCAGAGATTTACATAAGGAGAATAGTATGCTTGCATGGTATTCCCCAGAGGATTGTGTCTGACAGAGGTGCCCAGTTTACCTCGCATTTCTGGAAACAACTACATGAATCGTTGGGTACGAGATTAGAGTTCAGTACAGCATTTCATCCCCAAACGGATGGACAGACGGAAAGAGTAAACTAAATTCTAGAAGATATGCTGAGGGCATATGCCTTGGACTACAAGTCTAGTTGGGATGATAATTTGCCGTACGCAGAATTTTCCTATAACAACAGCTACCAAGCAAGCATAGAGATGTCGCCGTTTGAGGCACTTTATGGTAGGAAATGCACCACACCACTACTTTGGAGCGGTGTGGGAGAGCGAAGTTTATTTGGACCTGATATAATCCAGGAAGCTGAAGAGAAGGTTCGAATAATCAAGGACAGATTGAAGATCGCGCAGTCCAGACAGAAAAGCTATGCAGATTCCAAAAGGAGAGAAATCACATATGAGTTAGGTGACAGGGCTTATTTAAGAGTGTCACCAATGCGTGGTGTGAAGAGGTTCGGGATCAAGGGTAAACTTGCACCTCGATTCATTGGCCCCTTTAAGATTCTTTCCCGCAAGGGAGAAGTAGCATATGAGCTAGAATTGCCGGAAGTTCCGTCAGCAGTTCACAATGTCTTCCACGTGAGCCAATTGAAGAAGTGTCACCCAGAGATGACATAAACCCCACTACGGGATACAGTGCCATTAGAAGAAGTTCAGTTGGAAAGTGACCTGACGTATGAAGAGAAGCCAATCAAAATCTTGGAGATGGCAGAAAGGATCACATGAACCAAGACTATCAAATTTTGTAAGGTCCAGTGGAACCATCATACCGAAGAAGAAGCAACTTGGGAACGGGAAGATGATCTTCGGGAAGAACACCCACATCTTTTTGAAGGCCAAACCGAATCTCGAGGATGAGATTCATCTTAAGGGGGTTAGGTTTGTAACATCCCAATTTTGCTAAAATTTAGAACTTTGCATTCATACATCATTCATCATATAGGCTTAACTTTTAATCACATAAATACTAAATAAAAATTCAATTATGAGTTTAAATAATGTTTAATCCCATTAAGTGTTTCTTTAAACTTACTTAATAAATATAATTTTCCAAATTATATAATGGGAAAGTTTATTATTAAAAATTGCTAATTTAAATAACCTTTCCAAAATATAATTTTATGAATTTTTCTGAAAGATTTTGAATAGGTTTAAAAATCATTTGGGAAATAAGATTTGGAAAACAGTTTTTATTAATTTTATTTAAAAAAATATGTTAACGGGCCGGCCCAGACGCTATCCACCGCGCGCGCGTTAGATAACAGCCCATCGGCCCGCTCCAGCGCGCGCCTCGCTCCTCTCTCGCTGACAGGTGGGCCCCACCTGTCAGCCGTCTTCCACCTCCGTCCGGAGATCGCGCCGGAGACGAAGACCACGACCGAGCCGTTTCCGAGCCGATTTCCGTCGTGATTAGCTCCCGCGCTCCCTCCTAGTTATACTCCTCGAGGCCGCCTCCGAACCCCCCCCCCCCCCCAAAAACCCTACCTCCCCGCCGCCGGGCTGCTCGGAATCGAGATCGCCGCCGCCGCCATTGCCGCCGGACTTTTGCACGAGTGCGGTAAGCACCGAGCTCCTCGAGCGCCACCGAGGCTCCCCCAAGCTTCCCCATTCCCTTGCGCACCCGTTGTGCCCCCTCGCTCGTTCTATTTCGCAGCCGAACGCCGAAACCATCTTCGACACGAGGCCGTCGCCGCCGTCCTCGACTCCGACGAGGAAAGGAGAGGTTTTCCGACGCCGCCGCCGCGCCATCGACCTCGCCATCTCCTCTGCATCATTTTGGTAAGACCCACTCTTACTGGGGCTGTGTTTTCACGCTGGAAACGTTGAGGCCGACGCGCCGCCGCCGCGGGCGCCGCCGCCGCGGGCGCCGCCGCCGGCGAGCCTTCCGGCGACCCGCGCGCCGCTCGGTTCGGCCGAGCGTCCTAAGCCGTTGGATCTAGATCCAACGGATCTAGATCAAAACGATCCCGCGCTTCCGATCTCGTTTAAATCGGACGGCTCTCGTCCACGATCCGCGCGAACCGTTTTCGTCCAATAGGATCGCGCCACGTAGCCTTTTATTTTTCCTTTTCGCAGGAATTTTTATAAATAAAACAGAAAATATGCAAAACTTAGAAAATTCATAACTTATGTTCTCTAAGTCCAAATTCAATGAATTTTATATCCACGGATAGCCCTGCTAGAGTAGTTTAATTCTACATCATTTGTTCTTGCATTTGATAAATAATAATTCATAAGATCATCCGAGGAGTAATTCGGCTATTAAATCCATAACTTAAATAATAAAAATGTTTTACAAATAAACTCAATTGTTTTAGGTTTAGGTTAACAACCTCTGCCCAGGAATATTAATATATTTCTTATTTGAAAACATTCTTAGAACAATAAAAGTTGTAATGGTATAATCTAAGTTTTGGTTATATTGTTTTCAATTATTAAATTGTTAAGTGAATTGAGAAATTCCTAAAATTTGCATCTCATGCATTTAATACCAGAGAATATAAATTATGGATAAGTGTGTCTAATTCTACACACAGCATATCATGCATGCATACATCTTTTATTTGGTGTTGTGAGATTTTGTGTGGATATTTATCTGTATGTATTGCTTGTGCTAGATTGTGAAGGAGAGGAAGGACCTGCTTGTGATTGCTATTCTTGTTGTGCCTGCCCCTCCTGCTGCCAAGGCAAGTGACTTCATAAAACACCTACTATTTTATTCTATTGCATATCTAGTGTTTTCAAACATAATTTGCAAAAGTAGTATGCACGATAGGTTTTGGGAGATTGTAGTATGCTATGCAAACCTTTTAGGTTCCCCTTAGAAATTCCAGATTAGACCCTTATTATAATTTAGTGGAAGCACCTGCTGCAAAAATGATTGTTTTATTGTTGATGTGATAAATGAAAATTTCCACTAAGTTAATTTAACGCCTGGGTGGATTGGGTCGATCGAGGAGGTTTCAAGTTGAGTGGCTTCTCAAGGCCAAGTTTCATGGTTGTCTTCGCCCAGGATAGTTTCTACTTACTTGGGGTCATGATATGCGGTGTTAACCTGAGTTGCTCACTTGTGGTAGGCCACCCAGGGCTATGAGATTTAAGTCTACACTGAGTCTAGTTGCTTATCGTGCAACCATTGGTCAATATGGGCTCTGTCTTGATGGAGTAAGTTGTTGTGGACCTGGGTCAAGATATTGATGGTGGTAGAGTGGATAGGATGGTGGTAATCTCTTAGTATGATCATGGGAAAGCAACTTCTGAAAAGTCTCGTCTTGATCTTCTCCTTTTCCTTCTCACTAAAGGAGTGTAGAGGATAGTTTGGGTGGATTGAGTATAATGGTGAAAGTGCACACCCTCTCGAGAGTTAAAACCTAAGATCTTAGCCGTGTCCCCGGCATCGGACAATTTTAGTAACTACACAAGGTTGTGTTCTGAAAATCTCCTCATCCCAAATTTCTTAATAAAAATTTGTTGGGTGAACATGGGTAGGAGACATGGACTTGTCTCGAGATTGTCTCTGATGGAGAAGATATTGATTTAAGAAAATTGTTTATCAAAAGTAGGAGAAAATTTTCTTTGCGCAATAGCCTTGAGCTCCACCAGCCAAAATAAGCATATAGTTATAGCTTAATAGAACATTAGGAATTAAAGTCACTTGCCACCACAATTCAATTGTGCTGACCCTTTATAGCTGGGCTGCAACTAAACCTTGCAGAATATCCGAATGAGGAGTAAGGGGGTCGTCTTCGAGCTACAACCAACATGATTTGCCAGTGGCTTCATGGAGAAGATGTAGCTCCATGCTATCTTTAGTATTGCGTTTGAACTCTGAAATAAAGTGTGAACTATTTATTCAGCTAGCATTTCTGCTATGCTAAGTTGTAAGGATATTAGTTTTTGGATCATTCGTCTCATTCTGTAATAAATTATGACATTGTACTGTGATATTACATCTTATTGGAGAATGCGAGACTTATGTGATCCAAGTCTTTGCACTATTCATATGTGCCATTGCTTTCGTAAGCAAGGGCACTACAACGCAGATGCGTCCCTTGTACCAAAGAATACCGTCAGAGTCGATGGTGAACCCAGGGACTTCCTCTTTGTCCAATCTTCTTTTGATGCCCTCAATGCTTTCGTGACCCTTCTGTGCTTGCTTGATCTGCTCCCATAAGGTGGGTTGCAGCAGGAGTTGATCAACTGCCCCATAGCTAACCACCTCTATACCCATCTTATCCATCTCTTCCCAGAGTTCTGGCCGTCGAACTTTGATCAAGGAGTTGAATGAACACGGCTGACGACTAAGGGCATCAGCTACAACGTTAGCTTTTCCAGGGTGGTAATGGATGTCCAAGTCATAATCCTTGATGATCTATCCATCTTCGATGCCTCATGTTCAGGTCCCTCTGGGTGAAGATGTACTTCAGGCTCTTGTGATCGGTGTAAATTTCGCAACGGTTGCCCATCAGAAAGTGCCGCCATGTCTTGAGTGCATGGACCACAGCAGCAAGATCTAGGTCATGGGTTGGGTAATTCTGCTCATGCTTGCGGAGTTGTCGCGATGAGTAGGAAATTACCTTGCCCTCTTGCATAAGGACACAGCCAAGTCCAAGTTTGGAGGCATCGCAATATACCACAAAATCCTTGGTTACATCTGGCATGGTTAAGATAGGTGCGGTAGTAAGGCGCTTTTTCAGTTCCTGGAAGATGGCTTCACATTTGTCGGTCCAAATGAACTTCTGATCCTTCTTCAATAGTTGGGTAAGAGGCTTTGCAATGCTTGACAATCCCTCAACAAACTTACGGTAATAACCGGCTAATCCAAGAATGGACCTTACCTCGGTTTGGTTGGTGGGGGTTGGGAATTCAAGAATGGAATTGATGTGGGTAGGGTCTACAGACATCCCTCCGGCTGAAATAACGTGGCCGAGAAAGCCTACTTCTTTCAACCAAAACTGGCACTTACTGAACTTAGCATACAACTGGTGTTCTCGTTAGGTACCGAGAACCAACCTCAGATGCTCTTTATGCTCCTCTTCTGACTTGGAATAGATCCAGATGTAGTAAATAAAGACAACCACAAATTTATCCAAATAATCCATGAACACCTTGTTCATGAGATTCATGAAATAGGCTGGAGCATTGGTCAGGCCGAATAACATTACTGTGTACTCGAACGACCTGTAACGAGTGACAAAGGCCGTCTTAGGGATATCAGATTCTCTGACTTTCAACTGATGGTAACCGGTGCGGAGATCGATCTTGGAGAAGACTCGAGCTCCATTGAGCTGATCAAACAGATCTTCAATCTTGGGTAGGGGGTATTTGTTTTTAATGGTCACATCATTAAGCTTACGGTAATCCACACACAAACGGGTGGTACCGTCTCTCTTATCCACGAAGATGATTGGTGACCCCCAGGGTGACGCACTAGGGCGTATCATACCCTTCCTGAGTAGGTCATCCAACTGTTTCTTTAGTTCTTCCAATTCTTCAGGATTCATCCGGTACGGTTTCTGAGCGATAGGGCCAGTACCGGGTACCAACTCAATGATGAACTCAATATCCCGATCCGGTGGCATACCGGGTAACTCTTCGGGAAAAACATCCGGATACTCACATACTACCGGTACCTCTTCCAAAATGGCTCCAGCTACGCTTTTATGACAATGACTTGAGGTGGAGTGGTAGGTTGAGAAGTGGGTAATCTCTTCTCCTTCCGGGGTGGTTAGTGTGACTGACTTGTTGGTGCAATCGATTTTTCCCCGGTTAACTGCCATCCAATCCATTCCTAAAACCACTTCTATCCCTTGCTTTCCTAATACCACTAAATCCGCATGGAATCGGGCTCCTTGAATTTCCACAGGAGTCTCCTTGCAAGATACAATGGCTTTAGTAGTGGCCTCCGGAATTTGCAATCTCATAGGACGACTCAACAAAGTTGGAACCATACCACTCTTCCTAACAAATGGCTCCGTAACGAAAGAATGGGAAGCTCCCGAATCAACCAAAACTGATGCAGGAACTGAGTTGCCAGGGAACGTACCCATAACCAGATCTGGTGCCTCCTGGGCTTCTTCTGCACTGATGTGATTCAGATGACCTCGGGTGACAGGGGCCGCTTTCTTGGGATACGGGTTCTTGCCTCCAGGTGGACGGGGTGGCCCTTGGTTCATCTTTGTCGCATTGGGGCGACCACCGGCGGGCTGTCTAGTGGGGCAATCCCGCGAGAAATGTCCAGGCTGTCCACAAGTGAAACATCCTCATGTAGGCTTCGGAGCAGGCGGCCTGTTAAAGTTGAGGCCGGGGTTGGAACCACTTCCAGGACGAGGTGCAGGCGGGCGAGGAGAGTAGCTGGGTCTTGGTGCAAAGGTTGGAGGCCTTGGTGATGGATAAGAAGGTCTCGGTGGAGGTGAAGGGCGCGGACGGGGATAACTTCCAGTTGGGCTGCTGCTGCTGCTGCCTTGCTGCATTAGTTGGCGACGCTTGCGGTTGTCGAACGAAGCCTTGCGTTTGTGCTCCATCATAATGGCTGCATCCGCCAAGGATTCCAGGTCGGTGAAAGGCATCACCACCAGAATGCACTGCATCTCATCATGAAGTCCATTCATGAACCTCTCTTTCTTCTTGTCCTCAGTATCGGTATCTGTGGGCGCATACCTCGCTAGAGAAGTAAACTTCTCCAAGTACTCACTCACCGACATCCCGCCTTGCTTGAGCTGCAAGAACTTCTCTCGCATGATACTGACGAGTCCAGAGGGCACATAACGCTTCAAGAACTTGGCCTTGAACGCTGGCCAAGCCACAACTTCCTCCGGTGTCAACAGAGCATGAATGGCCTCCCACCACGCTCGGGCAGAACCAGAGAGGTAGTGAGTGGCGTAGACCACCTCCTCGTTGTCACCCACTTGGGAGACCTCAAGTTGTTCTCTATAGTACGGATCCAGTCATCGGCATCCAGTGGCACTTCACCCTTGGAGAAAACTGGAGGATTAGTGTTCTGAAAGTCACGAAGCTTTGAGCGGGGTTCTTCATTCCCTTGGCCGCCATTCTGATTGACGGCAATCTGAGCAAGATGCTGCAGGGTGGCAAGGTTGGCGTTCCTCTCGGTGCGAGCTGCCTCGCGATCCTCCATGAGAATACGGAGCACTTGAGCCATAGATGGCTCGGGTGGTGGGGGTGGTGGTGGATCCCTTGCCATTCTGAATTTCAAAAATAAACACACATTATTATTCTACTTAGAATTTTATAAACACGTTTTGAAAAAGGGTTCATCAAGCATACCCAAAAACATACAAATTTCAGCAAGACATTACTCCTAAGAAGACATGATTCCATCCCATAGCAAGGTTCCAAAAGCATCATCACAAAGTTCACAACCACAAAACACGGACTGACATAGTCTTACAACAATTCCGACACACACTCATGCTAACTAGACCACACAATCGCATCCACTTATCGCGATGGTTCGGTCCTAACCCAAAAGATACTGCGCAACGAACTAATCCACCTCCACGGCAGCGTCACTGTCAAAGGGTGGCTCGTCGGGGTCCTCGTCCTCAGACATCACAGCTCCCGAGTCGTCACCGTCCTCGCCTCGAAGGTCGTCGTCGTCCTGCTCCCTCACGGGCTCCATATCCATATCCTCTGTAGGGTCCTCATCCTCAGGCAGAAGATCGTCATTCTCCTTGGTCAGAGCCTCCACCTTACTCTCCAGCTCGCTGATCCGCTCGTCACGGGCATCAACAGTCGACCTGAGCATGTCAACCATCCCGTCAAGCTGGAACCTGTAGAAGCGAGTAGTCTGGAGGCGCGCAAAGGTGGAACGGTGCTCCTTGCGCTCTATCTTGAGCTCTGCCTGGGACTCCACTAAACGCTCCTCCGAGGTCTTGAGCTTCAGCTCCATGGTCTTCAGCTGGTCCTGAGATGCCTCGAGTTGCGTGTCCAAGTCCTCTATCCTCAGCTCAGCTGCCGAGATCCGCACCTCAGCTCCGTCATGATTAAGACGGTGAAGGTCACTCTCGTACCGACTAATGACCAGCTGGGACTGGGTGTACTCGACAAGGAGTCCCAGCTCGGCCAAGTGGTTCCCGAAAGTGGGGTGGGGACGCGGCGGCACAGGGTTACTCTGCTCGTCCAAGCCAGAGTAAAACTCAAAGCGGGTGCCGCCCAACTCGGAACTGTGAGCACACACCAAGCGGGCGAGAGCTCTCTGCAGCACGGTGACGAACGCTCCCATCTGAGTCGATGCAAGGGCATCCTCAACCAGCTCCTCGGCGAAGGGTGGCACCAACGGTCCTCGAAGGATGCATCTCACAGTCCAGGACATCTCATCTCCCACCATGGCAGACAACGTCCAATCAGCAGCTCTGGTAGCGGACGCCTCAGGTGTTGGATCAACTGGAGTAGGTCTGCCTGGAACAGACGTGAAACTCCGGTATCTGGCACCGCTCCCAACTGAATCGATGACGAGAACTGTCCGCTCATCTACACAAAATTTTAGATGGAGGTTTAATTAGTGAACGATGTACCAAATTTTAAACAGGTAAAATCATAAGATTTAATGCAGGTATAAAATTAATCAGTGAATTCTAACAGAGGGGAGGGAGGAGTAGCAGTATATTCTGCATATTTTAAGTATTTTTCTCCTAGCTATTTAGGAAAAACATTTTTGCGTGACGTCGACGCCCAACCTAACTAAAGTCTCCTAAGGTCAACGATGGCTCTGATACCCACGTTATGTAAGAGATCACGATCCCAATGATCAGTGCATCGCAATCACATAACCAACATAGGTATCAAATAGTTTCATCATTCAAGTCGTACGAATAAAAGTCTTACAACACATAGACGGTCATACGACCAAAGTCAACAAACCTCGTCACGAAGGACGAAATTAACTAAGATAGCGGAAGCTCGTGGCTAGCGACGGCTCTTAACATCTCCGAGCGCAGATTCCCACAGGTGCAGTTGACCGGTGACAGCTAGGTGGCGAAGTCGTCGTCATTCACCTCCTCCTCGACGTAGCCTCCTCATTGTAATCTGGACATTTGAATATCCAGGGATAGAGCCACATGAGTACATTTACGTACTCGCAAGACCACCTCTAGGCTTAAATTCTCATGATAATGCAAGAAAAACACATTTCGAGGACTGGGAAAGTTCCTGAATACAACTACAAGTCTTACTTTGGAAAACAATGATTTCAAACATAGAGAATACGACATCTCTATATCTTTGTTGAAGAAAACATTTAGAGATAGAATTCTCTTCGCTGAAATGTGACATCTCTATATCTTTGTTGTAGAAAACATTTAAAGATAGAATTCTCTTCTCTTAGATATAGCAAGGACATATCCAAGTTCAAAACTTTCGTTTATAAAAGTTTATCAAACACGAGGATAGGGGTAACCCTTTTTCCTGACTTGAGATCGGACTGGATGTCTCCCCGAGATCAACTATCTTCACCCAAATTCCGTACCTCCCAGGTACCACCTTGTTGCCTCCTTATTTTCCTTCGAGAAACACTTTCCTTTATAAAACTAAAATGCCCATACGCCTAGATAAGTGTCCTTTCCAACCGTCCATGACCGCGGACGCAGCTATTCGAATAGATTTACACTCTGCAGAGGTTGCACACTTTACCCACACCTATCGGTTATTCCGCCGTGTCTGCCACGGCCCGTCATACGACAGCATGCGGGGATCCGGATAACACGATCAAAACTTTCCACTATGACCACCCTAGTATCGGGGCCTCCCGGTAGGTTTGTTCTCCTCGGCACCGTGTGCTCCACTAGACCTCTTGGTCTTTCCTCGGGACGCCACACCGCCACGTCAGGAGACCTGCCGTAATCGTCCGGCTGTTGGTCCTCAACAGTGTATTGTCTCTTCCGGACGACAACCCGGCTTCGAGGGCCCAGCCGTCATAGAAAGTATGCGAGCCCCAACACTAAAACAGACAAGCTTCCGGCTAAGCCCTACCCATGTCAGGTAGTGTGGTTGCACGGGATAATTGTTCGAGCGGCTGCTAGGGCAGTACTTTGTTTTTCAAAAAAAACTTCCAATCCTCCGACTACTCCCAGCAGCTCGGGTTTTCGCAAACATCCCCGATTGCTCCCAGGAACTCGAGTTTTAATAAAACACTTGCTCGCCGATTGCTCCCAGCAACTCGGGTTTTCCTCCTCGAAACATTTTTATCAAATAGGTCCCCATCATATAGTTTTGAGGTAAGATAACAGAATATACTATTTGAAAACTTAATCTTCTTTATAGAGCCTTCAATGACAAGACTCATCAAGAAAAACTCTTTTTATAATACCTACAGCTAATCTAGTAGAGAACTTTGGTCAAACAATATTTTGAAAAAAATAGTTTTCGAGTGGCAAGGTGCCACAAAGGAAGTAAAACATGCATTATTTTATTTTTGAAAACAAAACATGCTTGATAAAATACTTGGAATCATTATAGTGGGGAGGTGGGCTTGCCTTGCTCAAGGTACTGTCCCTGGTCTTGCTCTTCAGCGTAGTCGTGCTCAGCTATCTCGTACTGCTCTTCCTCGGGTTGCGATTCTACCATAACATGAAAAACAGACGAGACTAGCGTAAGTCCTACAATGCGAGTTGATAACAATCTAAAGTATATCAACAAACAACAAGCATCTCCAACAGAAAACACAACTAATGCATTCAATAGTTATTGGGGGTTGTTTACATGGTTTAAGCATAACTCTTAAGGTAGTGCTCCTAAAATCAAACCCTTCTACCACATTACTCCTAACAATCATGTGGAACTCTGAAAATAAGTTGTGCAAGAAAACCTATCACCAAACAAGAATTAAAAATCAGATAAGAGCTACTGATGTCAAACTTAAGCAGGATATAGGTTCAGTTTTATAGATCTCCTGAATGCATAATTAGCCTTTCTGGTGAGAAAGGAGTTTTATCTTTAAGTGGAGATTTTATTCATGATATTTGGATACTCCTAGCTTAAGTTATCCCAGTTTTAAAATAAAGTATACTTCTGACATTATCTATGTGCAGAAAATAATAAGAATTATTTTGGTGTCAAACCAGTGGGGTGAGTTAGATAAAACCTGTGGCTATCCCACAAAATTATCCTCAACATTTATCTGTGGACAGTGGTGGCTCCACCAATTAAAACTAGACATGTCATAATCTCTGAAATTTCAGAAATGCATTTTAAGAGATTATTTCCCTGTTGTTCAGGGATTTATTCACTAAGAAATATCAAGTTACTGGAAAAATCTACATTTGTTGTATATGGTACCTCCAACACATATCTAACACCTCCAATTGGATTTACCTCAAAATGTGTTTTTATTGAAGAGTTAAAAATCCCCAAACACCTACTGATGTTATTCTTAGACTATAAATAACTTTTGCTAGATTATTCTCCTGCATGCAAGATTTACCAATCTAGATAGGCATTTTACAAGCTTTCCAACAGGTCCAAGATTGCATGATTTGGATTTATAACACACAAGTTATTAAACAAATGGTGAAATAGGTACTTTTTACTAAATCTATTTTACCACAAAACAGAAAACACATTTTGGAACAAGTCTAACGCCACATGGTTAAGAAAACGTGCATGCATGTTACACAATTTATCCCATCATTTTAGCCACTCTAGATTTACCACAAATGATTTAAAGCTAAACTCTAGATTTATTGGAAAAATTAACAGGAAAAGGAATAAAAGAGAAACAGGCCGAACGGGCCAGATCTGGGCCAGATCGGCCCAGAGGCCACGCAGAGCAGCGCGGATTCGCGCGGGGGCTGAGCTGGGCCGGTCCAAACGCGCGCGGCTACGCGTGCACGGGGAGGTTCAAACCTTGCCGTAGATCTCGTGATCTACGGCTCACGGTCGTCGTCCTCCTCGCGACTCAGCGCGGACGAACCAGACGAGTGGGAGGGAAATGGTGGCGATGGCGCTCACCAGAGACCGCGCGGGTCCAGGGGAAGGGTGGAGATCGACGGAGGGGACGATGGCGAGCTCGACGGTGTCCTCAACTCTCGCATGCAACGTCGGAATCCATGGCGACGGCGGCGGCGAGCTTCTCGGGTCGAGGACGAGCGCGGCGGCTACGGACACCTAGAAGAGAAAAGGAGGGCAGGGGGAGTTAGATCTCGACGAGGCGCGCTCGAGGGGCCAAAAATGGCAGAGAAAGGTGGAGAGGAACGACGATGAGCACGGCGGGAAGAAATTGGTCTCCGGCGAGGTTTTTCACCTCCAGAGCTCGAGAGAAGGCGTGGCTTTGGGTGAGGGTGGTAGGGGTGAGCAGAGGAGGTGAGGGAGAGCCTCGGGCAGGGTTTTAAGAGGAGAGGGCGAGGCTGAGCACGGCTCCAAAACCAGGGGCTGGTTTCGGGCTCCCTCGGGCAGGAGCGGTTTGGGGAAGGGGAGGGGAGTTCTGGTTGGTCCTCTAGGGCGGTGGAGACGGGCAGAGAGGATGCTGGTCGGGAGGAGACTGCCTGACCAGTGAGAAGAGAGGGGAGTGTGCTTCGGTTGGGTGGAGAGAAAAAGAGAAAGGATGAAAGAGGAGGAGAGGTGACCCGAGCCCATGACAGGTGGGCCAGGGGGGGTAATCATGCTGCTCTCCTTTTCCAGCAGGTGGAGTAGAAATGAGAGAGAGAGAAAAGAAGTTTTGAGTAAAATCCTCAAACATATTCAAACCCTAAGTTTGAATAATTCAAACATTAACCACAAAAGAAAAAAATAAATCAATTACCCATGCTCACCATATTTAGTGAAACTACTGAATTTTCTAAATGCCCAAATCAAACATCTTATTTAGCTCCCAAAGAAAAGAGAACTTTTGGTGAGAAGGAAAAGAATCACTCAAATGGTCATGTTATTTTGATGACTACAAAAGCTAGTGAGATTCATATGCAAACAAGCTCTTGTGTGATAATTTAGAACAGGGTATGGAATTATATGTGACCTAGATGGAAATGTTTCAAATGCATGCCAAAAACCATTTAGGGTTTGCTTAATAATAGCTCCTTGTTTGGCTAAGTTTTAACAACCATGAAGATCATAATAGTGGATATTTTATTTTGGTGCTATGTGACTTTAGTGTTTTCAATGTCAGGGAACACTAGTGGAGCACCCACAACATAAGATGTGCAAACAAATTAAATCCTTACTCAATTTTATACATACAGAAGTTTCAACAAGAGGTGAAAAATCCAGAATAACACCACAATGCTAAAGCTAAGAGGAATTGGGGTGTTACATTTTTACCTGAGAGTGCACATCCACTAAGTTAATGAAACTCCTGGGTGGATTGGTTGTTAATGGTGGCGAAGTTGAGTGGCTACTCCGGTCCATGTCTATGGTTTCTGGAGTACGTGCACTTGTGGATGGCCACCCAGAGAACAGAGGAATATGAAGAACTCCGAGTGACGATTGCTTCCAGTGCAGCCATTTCCATATGGGCTCTGGCTTGATCAATTATGTTGCGTGGACTCTCTCCGGCTTGACAAGCAGATGTAAGGGGATGTTAGGTGGAACGGGTCAAGCCAGAGTGGGAGGGAAAATGCTTCTGAAAGATCTCGTCTTGTTCTTCTCCTTTCCTTATCACAAATGGTGTGTAAAGGATAAATTGGGTTGAATGGGTACAATGGTGAACGAGCACAACCTCTGCAGAGGGTAAAACTAAGTACTTAGCCGTGTCCCCGATACGGACAATTTGAGCAGCTGATCACGGATGTCAAACGGAGGATTCCACCTTTCCAACTTCAGAAATAAAACTTGATGGGTGAACAAGGGAAGATGAGATTTATGGTTTTTGATGCCTGTAACATCATAGGATTTTTCAGATTCTGAAAAATCAAAAAAAAATTAGAAACTATATGTATGTCGATTTGAAAACAAAATTCTTGCATGCATTAATCATTTTGTTGCATTATTTATATTTGAAATTTCGATGGTTGAAATATTATTTCCACTAGAAAATCTATTTGAGAAAATATATAAAAAAACAAAATAGCGATTATGATATTTATCTTATTTTTACTCTAATGTTTTGATTGTAATTATTAGAAATAATTATTTTCATATGTTCACAATTGTGGTACCAAATTTTATTTAGCCATAAATAAATTGATTAAATTTCTATTTTCAAATTTGACAAAAGTGATAAATTTTCATTAAATCAAATATTCAAAATTAATATTTTTAAAAATTGGTCAAAACATGTCCACAAATATTTTAAAATAAAGATATGATTTTTAAAAAAATTTAGAAATTAAATTCACTTAATTCGGAGTTCTAAAACAAAAGATATGAAAGAAATAAGAAAAAAATGAATTGGGCCCAGCCGGCCGTCCCAAACTGGGCCGAACCGAACCTGACCCGTATCCAACTCAAACTCTCTGAAAATTCGTTTTTCCAACCACCTTTCATTCAAACACGTATATCTCGAGAAATATAACTCCAAATCCGGATCCGCTTGATCCTACGCGTTCACAACTCCGAGCCCTATCTATTCCACCATCCCTCCGCCTATATAAACCTCTGTAGCCGCCGGCATCTCTTTTACTCTTTTCGTTCCACCGAAACCCTAATCAGCGAAATAGTATTTCGTTCGTTTGACGAACAAAACCATCTCCAATCGCGACGGGGCCTTAATCATTGTGGTAGATCTCGTCGATACCTTTCCATCCCAATAAGCCTCAACTCTTTTAAGCGTGGAGGAAGAATTTCGAATCGTCATCCATCAGATCTACAACTTTGCGCCAAATCATTATTTCTCAGATCTCGACGGGGCCTTAATCATTATTTCTCAGATCTCTTCGCGCTCGTTGCGCCAAATCGAAATTCCTCCCGTGAAAAGGTAGATCTACTCTATATCTACAACTTTCATGTTGACAACTTTTTATTTTAACGTATGTAATTGTCTGTATAATACAGATCGTGTTTAATGTTATTCGAGTAACCAAACCATCTCAAAAGTTTGGGACGACAATACGAAAGTTGTTCCCCTGATCAAGACCTTTCTTTTGCCCCAAGCCTCACCTTGTAGTGCCCATGCTTACGAAAGCAATGGCACATATGAATAATGCAAAGACTTGGATCACATAAGTCTCACATTCTCTAATAAGATGTAATATCACAGTACAATGTCATAATTTATTACAGAACGAGACGAATGATCCAAAAACAAATATGCTTACAACTTAGCATAGCGGAAATGCTAGCTGAATAAATAGTTCACACTTTATTTCAGAGTTCAAACGCAATACTAAAGGTATCATGGAGCTACATCTTCTCCATGAAGCCACTGGCAAATCATGTTGGTTGTAGCTCGAAGACGACCCCCGTACTCCTCATTCGGACATTCTGCAAGGTTTAGTTGCAGCCCAGCTATAAAGGGTCACCACAATTGAATTGTGGTGGCAAGTGACTTTAATTCCTAATGTTCTATTATACTATAACTATATGCTTATTTTGGCTGGTGGAGCTCAAGGCTATTGCGCAAAGCAAATTTTGTCCTACTTTTGATAAACAATTTTCTAAAATCAATATCTTCTCCTTCAGAGACAAATCTCGAGACAAGTCTATGTCTCCTTCTCATGTTCATCCAACAAAGTTTTATTAAGAAATTTGAGATGAGGAGATTTTCAGAACACAGCCTTGTGTAGTTACTCAAATTGTCCGATGCCGGGGACACGGCTAAGATCTTAGGTTTTAACTCTCGAGAGTGTGTGCACTTTCACCATTAGACTTAATCAACCCAAACTATCCTCTACACTCCTTTAGTGAGAAGGAAAAGGAGAAGATCAAGACGAGACTTTTCAGAAGTTGCTTTCCCATGATCATACTAAGAGATTACCACCATCCTATCAACTCTACCATCATCAATCTCTTGACCCAGGTCCACATCAACTTACTCCATCAAGACAGAGCCCATATTGACCAATGGTTGCACGATAAGCAACTAGACTCAGTGTAAACTTAAATCTCATAGCCCTGGGTGGCCTACCACAAGTGAGCAACTCAGGTTAACACCGCATATCATGGCCCCAAGTAAGTAGAAACTACCCTGGGCGAAGACAACCATGACACTTGGCCCTGAGAAGCCACTCAACTTGAAACCTCCTCGATCGACCCAATCCACCCAGGCGTTAAATTAATTTAGTGGAAATTTTCATTTATCACATCAACCATAAAACAATCATTTTTGCAGCAGTTGCTTCCACTAAATTACAATAGGGGTCTAATCTGGAATTTCTAAGGGGAAACCTAAAAGGTTTGCATAGCATACTACAATCTCCCAAAAACCTATCATGCATACTACTTTTGCAAATACTGTTTGAAAACACTAGATATGCAATAGAATAAAATAGTAGGTGTTTTATAAGTCACTTGCCTTGGCAGCAGGAGGGGCAGGCACAACAAGAATAGCAATCACAAGTAGGTCCTTCCTCTCCTTCACAATCTAGCACAAGCAATACATACAAATAAATATCCACACAAAATCTCACACACCAAATAAAAGATATATGCATGCATGATATGCCATGTGTAGAATTAGACACACTTATCCATGATTTATATTCTCTGGTATTAAATGCATGAGATGCAATTTCTAGAAATTTCTCAATTCACTTAACAATTTAATAATTGAAAACAATATAACCAAAACTTAGATTATAACATTACAAATTTTATTGTTCTAAGAAAGTTTTCAAATAATACATATATTAATATTCCTGGGCAGAGGTTGTTAACCAAAACCTAAAATAATTGAGTTTATTTGTAAAACATTTTTATTATTTAAGTTATGGATTTAATAGCCGAATTACTCCTCGGATGATCTTATGAATTATTATTTATCAAAAGCAAAAACAAATGATGTAGAATTAAACTACTCTAGCAGGGCTATCCGTGGATATAAAGTTCATTGAATTTGGACTTACAGAACATAAGTTATGAATTTTCTAAATTTTGCATATTTTTTGTTTTATTTATAAAATTCCTGCGAAAAAGAAAATAAGGGGGGCTACGTGGCGCGATCCTATCAGACGAAAACGGTTCGCGCGGATCATGGACGAGAGCCGTCCGATTTAAATGAGATCGGACGCACGGGATCGTTTTGATCTAGATCCGTTGGATCTAGATCCAACGGCGTGGGACGCCCGGCCGAACCAAGCGGCGCGCGGGTCGCCGGAAGGCTCGCCGGCGGTGGCGCCCGCGGCGGCGGCGCGTCGGCCTCGACGTTTCCCGCATGAAAACGCAGCCCCAGGACGAACGGGTCTTACCAAAATGACGCGGAGGAGGAGGCGAGGTCGATTGCGCGGCGGCGGCGTCGAAACTCTTCCCCTTTCCTCGTCGGAGATGGTGGCCGGCGGCGGAGCACTTCGGTCGCGGTCGATTTCGGCGTTCGGCTGCACAATAGAACAAGCGAGGGGCTCAACGGAGGCGCAAGAGGATGGGGAAGCGAGGGGGAGGCTCGGTGGCGCTCGAGGAGCTCGGTGCTTACCGCACTCGCGAAAAAGTCCGGCGGCAATGGTGGCGACGGCGAGCTCGATTCCGAGAAGCCCGACGGCGGAGAGGTAGGGTTTTGGGGGGGGGGGGTTCGGAGGCGGCCTCGAGGGGTATAAATAGGAGGGGGCAGGGGCGCTAGACGTGGCGGGAAACAGCCGGAAACGGCTCGGACTCGGTCTCCATCTCCGGCGTGATCTCTAGACGAAGGTGGAAGACGGCTGACAGGTGGGGCCCACCTGTCAGCGAGAGGGGAGCGACGCGCGCGCTGGAGCGGGCCGATGGACTGTTATCGATCGCGCGCGCGGTGGATAGCGTCTGGGCCGGCCCGGAAACAATTTTTTTCAAATCTGATTTACTAAATGATTTTTAAACCTATTCAAAACATTTCAGAAAAATACATAAAAATATATTTTGGAAAGGTTATTTAAATTAGCAATTTTTAATAATAAACTTACCCATTATATAATTTGGAAAAATTATATTTATTAAGTAAGTTTAAATAAACACTTAATGGGATTAAACATTATTTAAACTCATAATTGAATTTTTATTTAGTATTTATGTGATTAAAAGTTAATCCTATATGATGAATGATGTATGAATGCAAAGTTTTAAATTTTAGCAAAATTGGGATGTTACACACCTCTTTTGGCTCAGCGAGCTGAGAGATATTCGCGTTTGAAGTTTAGGACCAGAAATGTATTTTGAGATTTATGACCAATCTATTCATCCACTTATGTTATAATTGTGATAATTAGAAAGAGCACGTAATTCTCTATAACTTTCGTTAAGAGTGTTTTTCCATCCGAGCAACTTTATTTTTGGGTCAAATTCATAGTCAAATCCCAGTCAGCCTGCCACGTCAGCGAGTCAATTGCCACGCCAGCGGTCAAAGTCAACAGTCAACCGAACACCGGCAGTTTTACAGAAAAACCCTAAAATTTAAATCTATCACTACTTTTTATTGGTTTGGTCAAATTTTACAAATAAAATATTTTTGGAAAGCTTATGACACGTAGAAACTTTTGATATCATTACTTTTATGTTTTGTCAAATTAAAATTTGTTGAAATTCAAAAGTGGCATTAATGGTAATTTGAACATAACTTCAAATTTGGAATTTAAAATTTATCAAACTCTTTTGCTATAAATTTGAATGTCTAAGTATTGGCAGTAGTATTTTTCTACTAATTTTTGTAGAATAATTTTCTATGATTTTATAATTAATATTGATTAAATACTTTTAAGTGTTGTTTTAATGATTAAAATTGATTAAAAATTTATTAAAAATTATTTTCATCATCCATTCGAATTATAAAGTACTTAGTCATATTATAACCACTTTGGTATTAAAATGTACTTAGAAATATTTTGCCTCTTTAAACAAAATAAATTCTTCGTTAGAAAATATTTGATAACTATTTTTCGACAACACTCTTCTTTAGAAAAATTTCAACATTTTAAAGATGCTAAATCTTTTCCTTAGAAAATTTTAGCATCTAGAAAACTTAGTTGTTTGATTTTGTTAAGTGTTGTCCTTAGAAATAAATTTCATTGCATGCATGACATATCTATTGTATAGTTATACTCCTTATAGGAAAACTCCTTCCTTATTTTCCCTAAGTTAGAATTATTTTCAACCTAGTGTTTTGGTAAAGTGCTATGCAGTTAGACACTTAGGATTTCCAAGATGGAGCTAGAAGGCCATTGAAGGACTTAGCCAAAACAAGACTTCAAAAGTATCTCCAAGAAGTAGAAGCACTTAGAAGAAAAATCAAGAGGAAGTTCATGAAGACCAACCAGAAATATTTTCGAAGTCTTGCTTCCTCTCTCTTTCATTTCTCCTTTCTTCTCTTAGACCTCTTGAAGACTAAGTTAAATCCAAGACCAGCCTAGGTGATACAAACATCATCAAGTCTGAAGATTATTCAAGTCTACCAAGAATTCAATCAAGACATCACCAAGGGGAATATTACAAGTCTGGAGATGAAGCCTGGAAGACCAACTACATCATTCTTACTATCTTTTCCCTCTTTCCTAATCTTATCTTTCACTTTAGACATAAACAATTTTTGATCATGTTATTACCATCTTGAAGTTTGGTTGATCCTAGCGGCATAGTGAGATGAAGCGGCCTGGAAACTAACCTTACATGTTCACGTACATGAGACTTGTTCCACAATTTAAGTGGCTGGCCGGGTGTCTGTCTCTCTCACTATAGTGAATATCCAATTTACCAAGAGTTGTTCATAATTGTTGATCACCTTGAAGAATAGAGTTAGTATTTTCTCTAAGTAGTTAAGCACATCATGACTAAGTCACTGAGTGCTTATTCAAGATAATTTATAACAAAGTATTTTGTCCAACCTATGACTTTAGTCCTTAGTCATTTTGACCAAACTAATTGCCTTGCATTAACTTAAAAGAATTTGCATATCATGCATGACATGTTTTCCTTAGAAGTTATGAAACTTTTTTGTTCATTATGTATGCTTGTATGTGTTGTGTTGTTTTGTTTTATGATTGTTTTATTGTTGTTTTTTTATATTGTTTAGACTGAACGAAGAGTTCCGAGTATTGTTGAAAAGAGTTTGTGAACAACGACAACATTCAAAGGCAAGTGGCACACCTCATAAACTTCCTATTATTTTCTATATGCATTACTTAGTGTATTTCTATATGCATGTGTAGGATAGTATTGCTATGCTAAACCTGTGTAGAATTCCCTTACTCCTGTGTCTAGGTTCCTATATCATACTTAGCAGAAATATTGATGCTATGCAATTGATGAAAAGTTTTACAAAATATTAAGTGACAACTGAGGGTTATGCCCATCGTTGTCGTCGCCTAGGATGAAAGTATATTCTACTTAGGGCCGTGAGCATGGTGATTTTTACCTGAGAGTGCACATCCACTAAGTTAATGAAACTCCTGGGTGGATTGGTTGTTAAGGGTAGCGAAGTTGAGTGGCTACTCCGGTCCATGTCTATGGTTCCTGGAGTACGTGCACTTGTGGATGGCCACCCAGGGAACAGAGGAATCTGAAGAACTCCGAGTGACGATTGCTTCCAGTGCAGCCATTGCCATATGGGCTCTGGCTTGATCAATTATGTTGTGTGGACTCTCTCCGGCTTGACAAGCAGATGTAGGGGGATGTTAGGTGGAACGGGTCAAGCCAGAGTGGGAGGGAAAATGCTTCTGAAAGATCTCGTCTCATTCTTCTCCTTTCCTATTCACAAATGGTGTGTAAAGGATACTTTGGGTTGAATGGGTACAATGGTGAACGTGCACAACCTCTGCAGAGTGTAAAACTAAGTACTTAGCCGTGTCCCCGGTACGGACAATTTGAGCAGCTGATCACAGACGTCAACGGAGGATTCCACCATTCCAACTTCAGAAATAAAACTTGATGGGTGAACAAGGGAAGATGAGATTTATGGTTTTCATGCCATACTTGTCTTAATTTGAAGAGAGTGTTTTCCAAAGAGATAGGAAAAATTGGCTTTATGCAAAATAGCCTTGAACTCCACCAGCCAAATATGCATATAGGCTATAGAGTTATTCCATTAAGTGTCCACCATAGTGTCACTTGCAAGACTCCATTTTTAGTGGAATCTGACCCACGTTGTTGCAATATTTTTCTTATTGCAGATTGTTCAGATGACGAGTAAGGTTTCGTTTATAGGTTTCGAGTCTACAACCAACATGTTTTCGCCTGTGGCAACATGAAGTTGTTGGAGACCCACTACTATTTTATTTCCGTTGTGTACTTTTTCAATGCTAGCTTTATGCTATGCAACTTGTATCGAATGTTTTGTAAGTCTGGATCATCGATGTAATAAAATTGATACTTTGTTGTGATATTACATCGTAAACTTTGTGTGCAAACGAATCGATCCAGAGATTTACACTATACACAGGTATCTGCCTTATTTAAAGTGCAGGTGCGCTACAGATGGTATCAGAGCACTGTGTTGCATGTAGGTTCGAAACCCCTAGGTTTGGATAGAAATAGGATTTGGCCATAGGATTGAAAATCTATTTCATTCAGTTTCTGAAAATAAGAACTTTTCAAACATCATTCTTGTAACTATCTTAACTATTTCATTTCTAAGCTTCTTCTCTAGTTTTCTTTAGATTACCGCCCTCATTGAATCACTCAAGAAAGGACCAGTGATGAACATGACCTTGGAGTGTGAGACTTAGTTTCCAAGAGCACTTAAGGATAACATGAAGAGCTTAGGTTTTGAAGGAGAAGCAGGATACAAAGGTTTTCCTTTCATGGATGAAGGTTAAGAGTATTGGTGGGTGCAAGTCCATCTATACATGAGCAAAGAAGCTGACCATAAGACTGAGGGTGACTGCATGTTCACGAACCCCATACTTCACACATCATTCTTTGATTCAGCAAGAAATGCAGCATGGAGAGCCATCGAGTATCTTGCAGAAAGACTTCACAACACCCAGAAGTATCTTGAAGAACTCAAGGAAGTTGAGGAAGAACTCGAGGCACTCAAGAAAAGGATAGATTAGACCACCTACCCATTAGAATAACGAGATCCGATGATGTATTGACCTATCAAATTGTGGTATGGCAGTACTATCATTTTTGTAATTCCACGACACTGGTGTGTTTGCGTTCGATAAACGATTAGTTCGATTTTTCAAAAGAAGTTTCAAATTTTCACGTATGTGTTGCTTGTGTTGAACCTGGTTGCTTGATGCTTGTTAGATGTTGTTTGTAATGATTTTGTATTGATCTTCTTATATAAGTTAGAATATTTTGAAAATCAACAAAACCTTTATTTGATGGGTGGTAGCCACCCAGTTAAATTAAACCCCGTTCCTTAAATCCAGAGATCCCAAACTTAATTTCTTACTAGCCTTCCAATCAGAAAAATCATCCCCTACTAGTTTCCAGCTTCCATGTCAGAAAAATTCATTTCTTGAAATCTCTCGAGTTATCAGAATCATTCAAGAATTTGCTTTTCTTTCTAGCTTCTCTCGAGTTATCAGAAACATTGTCTATTTGCCAAAAGATTATGATTCATTTACCTGAGTTCAATATATAATTTGGAAATTATAAGCCTATAGTTTATAATTTTAATAACTTCATATATTCAATAATTTATGGATTATCCAAATAAACATTTCATTAGATTCAATGATTTTCATTTATTTTGAAAACATAAAATGATTTCAGGAATATATTATTCTATATAAGAAAAGAATTAAATCTAAAATATTTTCCAAAGTTGAAATGGAGTTTTTCAAATTAATAAGCATAATATAAAACATAATGGTGTACAAAACATTTAGAATTAAAAATGGAATTCATTATATTTCCCATTTCCTTCAAAATTAGTTATATTTAGTTCTTTAATATTATGCCAAAATAAAGATGAATGATTTCAGCAAAACAAGTTTAAATAACTTAAATTCAAACATAATTGAATGTGGGTATTTTAAAAAAATTAATTAGCCAAAATAAAATTTAATTAAGATATAATTTCAAATTTGACTTTAAGTGTCAAATTTGTATTTAATCAATATTTCAAAATATTATTTTTCAAAAATGTTCAAAACATGCCCACAACTGGTTTAACACAAAGATAATAATTTTATAAATTTTTAGAAATTTGTTTGACATCATTTGGACAAATAAATCAAAAGATATAAATTAAATGGAAAAATCAGAAAAAGAAAAAGAAAAATGGATGACGTCATCGCTGACGTCATCGTCTTCCTCCTCCGGCAAAAATCATGCCCGAGAATCCCGCCCCCGATTCTTACCAAAATCCGGCGAGATGATCGCGCAATCGGTTTCCCTCGCCTGCCCTATAAAACACCCAGCCTTTGCCGCGTATTTCCTCTCTCCTCCCTCTTCGTTTCACGCCCCCAGGCCGTCGCACGAGCTCGCCGGAGTTCGTCTCCTCCGCCGCCGTATTTCTTCCGTTCCCGGCGAAGTTAGCCACCCCCGAGCCCGAGACCGACCCCCTCTTCCTCCCATCGCGGAACCACACCTCCCTAACCTCTCCCAGTCTCTCCTACGCAGCTAATTCGATCGGAGGGAGCTCACCGGCACCCGAGCACCTTCGGCCACACCTCACGGAGCTCTGGAACGCCCGAGACGACCTCCTCACCTCCATCTACTCCGCCGCAACGCGCCGCACTCGGGGGAATCTTCCGCGCGTCCGGGGAGCCGCCGGGGCGTTGTCCTCGTCCTCGATCGAGCCGCGCCACCGTCTTCATCGTCTCCGGCGACCTCTGCACCGGCGAGGTAAGAACCTCGCGTTCTGGTTCGTTCGATCGTAAATCGACGGCTAGGATTAGATCCCTGCACGAATCGGTACGAGTAGATCTCGATCGTCAGATCTGGATCCAACGATCCAGATCCAGTCACTTATCCACGTCAGCTTCAGCGTGTCAGCCCAGTCAGCGCCTAGTCAGCAGCCACGTCGGAAATTGTTTTATTCGATTTAAATCTAATTGCCAGTTTTGCAGAAAAACCCCTTATTCAAACTATCATATCTTTTTCTCTGTTTATCCAAATTCAAATATTTTTATATATTTGGAAAGCTCTTGACAAGTCCGAGATGCCCACGTTATGTAAGAGATCACGATCCCAATGATCAGTGCATCGCAATCACATAACCAACATAGGTATCAAAGAGTTACATCATTCAAGTCGTACGAATAAAAGTCTTACGACACATAGACGGTCATACGACCAAAGTCAACAAACCTCGTCACGCAGGACGGAATTAACTAAGATAGCGGAAACTCGTGGCTAGCGACGGCTCTTAACATCTCCGAGCGCAGATTCCCACAAGTGCAGTTGACCGGCGACAGCTAAGTGGCGAAGTCGTCGTCGTACACCTCCTCCTCGATGAAGGCCTCCTCATTGCAATCTGGACATTTGAATATCCAGGGACAGAGCCACATGAGTACAATTACGTACTCGCAAGACCACCTCTAGGCTTAAATTCTCATGATAGTGCAAGAAAACACTTTGGGAAAACTGGGATAGCTACTATAAATACGACTATAGGGCTCAGTTTTCGAATACCATGATTTTAGACATAGAGAATACGACATCTCTATATCTTTGTTGAAGAAAACATTTAGAGATAGAATTCACTTCTCTTAGATATAGCAAGGACATATCCAAGTTCAAAACTTTCGTTTTATAAAAGTTTATCAAACACTAGGATAGGGGTAACCCTTTCTCCTGTCTTGAGATCGGACTGGATGTCTCCCCGAGATCAACCATCTTCACCCAAATTCCGTACCTCCCAGGTACCACCTTGTTTCCTCCTTAATTTCCTTCGAGAAACACTTCCCTTTTTGTTAAAAAAACTAGAATGCCCATACGCCTAGATCAGTGGCCTTTCCAACCGTCCATGACCGCGGACGCAGCTATTCGAATAGATTTACACTCTGCAGAGGTTGCACACCTTACCCACACCTATCGGTTTTTCCGCCGTGTCTGCCACGGCCCATCATACGACAGTATGCGGGGGTCTGGATAACACGATCTAAACTTTCCACTATGACCACCCTAGTATCGGGGCCTCCCGGTAGGTTTGTTCTCCTCGGCACCGTGTGCTCCACTAGACCTCTTGGTCTTTCCTCGGGACGCCACACCGCCACGTCAGGAGACCTGCCGTAATCGTCCGGCTGTTGGTCCTCAACAGTGTATTGTCTCTTTCGGACGACAACCCGGCTTCGAGGGCCCAGCCCTCGTAGAAAGTATGAGAGCCCCAACACTAAAACAGACAAGCTTCCGGCTAAGCCCTACCCATATCAGGTAGTGTGGTTGCACGGGTTAATTGTTCGAGCGGCTGCTAGGGCAGTACTTTGTTTTTCAAAAACAACTTCCAATCCTCCGACTACTCCCAGCAGCTCGGGTTTTCGCAAACATCCCCGCTTGCTCCCAGCAACTCGGTTTTTAATAAAACACTTGCTCGCCGATTGCTCCCAGCAACTCGGGTTTTCTTCCTCGAAACATTTTTATCAAATGGGTCCCCATCCTATAGTTTTGAGGTAAGGTAACAGAATATACTATTTGAAAACTTAATCTTCTTTATAGAGCCTTCAATGACAAGGCTCATCAAGTAAAACTCTTCTTGTAATACCTACAGCTATCCTAGTAGGTAACTTTGGTCAAACAATATTTGGTAAAAATCGTTTTCGGGTGGCAAGGCGCCACAAAAGAAGTAAAACATGCATTATTTTATTTTGAAAACAAAACATGCTTGATAAAATAATAAGATTTCATTATAGTGGTGAGGTGGGCTTGCCTTGCTCAAGGTACTGTCCCTGGTCTTGCTCTTCGGCGAAGTCGTGCTCAGCTACCTCGTACTGCTCTTCCTCGGGTTGTGATTCTACCGTAACATGAAAAACAGACGAGACTAGCGTAAGTCCTAAAATGCGAGTTGATAACAATCTAAAGTATAACAACAAACAACAAGCATCACAAACAGAAAACACGACTAATGCATCCAATATTTATTAGGGGCTGTTTACATGGTTTAAGCATAATTCTTAAGATACTGCTCCTAAAATTAAAACCTTCTACCACATCATTGCTAACACACATGTGGAGCTCTGAAAATTAGCTGTGCATGAAAATCTATCACCAAACAAGAATTAAAAATCAGATAAGAGCTACTGATGTCAAACTTAAACAGAAGATAGGTTCAGTTTTATAAATCTCCTGAATGCATAATTAGCCTTTATGGTGAGATAGGAGTTTTCTCTTTAAGTGGAGATTTTATTCATCAAATTTGGATACTCCCTAGCTTAAGTTATCCCAGTTTTAAAATAAAGTATACTTCTGATCATTGTTTATGTGCAGAAAATAATAAGGACTATTTTGGTGTCAAACCAGTGGGGTGAGTTAGATAAAACTTAATCTCAAAAAAAAAAAAGTTAGATAAAACTTGTGGCTATCCCACAAAAATATTCCCAACATTTATCTATGGACAGAGGTGGCTCCACCAATTAAAACTAGACATGTCATAATCTCTGAAATTTCAGAAATGCATTTTAAGAGATTATTTCCCTGTTGTTCAGGGATTTATTCCCTAAGAAATATCAAGTTACTGGAAAAATCCACATTTGTAGTATGTGATACCTCCAACACATATCTAACACTTCCAATTGGATTTGCCTCAAAAAGTGTTTTTATTGAATAGTTAAAAATCACCAAACACATACTGATGTTATTCTTAGAGTAAATATAACTTTTGCTAGAGTAATCTCCTGCATGCAAGATTTACCAATCTAGATAGGCATTAATACAAGCTTTCCAACAGGTCCAAGATTGCATGATTTGGATTTACAGAACCCAAGTTATTAAACAAATGGTGTAATAGATACTTTTTACTAGATCTATTTTAACACTCAACAGGAAACAAATTTTGGAACAAGTCCAATGCCACATGGTTAAGAAAACGTGCATGCATGTCACAAAATTTATCTCATCATTTTAGCCACTCTAGATTTACCACAAACGATTTAAAGCTAAACTCTAGATTTTCTGGAAAAATAACAGGAAAAGAATAAAGGAAAAGCAGGCCGAACGGGCCAGATCTGGGCCAGATCGGCCCAGCGGCCACGCAGAGCAGCGCGAAATCGCGCGGGGACGGAGCTGGGCCGGCCCAAAAGCGCGCGGCTGCGCGCGCACGGGGAGATTCAAACCTGGCCGTAGATCTTGTGATCGACGGCTCACGGTTGTCGTCCTCCTCGCGACGCAGCATGGACGAACCAGACGAGGGGGAGAGAAACGGTGGCGATGGCGCTCACCAGAGACCGCGCTGGGCCAGGGGATGGGTGGAGGTCGACGGAGGGGACGATGGCGAGCTCGACGGTGCCCTCCACTCTCGCATGCAACGTCGGAATCCATGGCGACGGCGGCGGCGAGCTTCTCGGGTCGAGGACGAGCGCGGCGGCTACGGACACCTAGAAGAGAAAAGGAGGGCAGGGGGAGTTAGATCTCGACGAGACGCGCTCGAGGGGCCAAAAATGGTAGAGAAAGGTGAAGAGGATCGACGGTGAATGCCGTGGGAGGAGCTCGGTCTCAGACGGCGATTTCCTCTTCCAGAGCTCGAGAGAGGGCGTGGCTTTGGGTGAGGGTGGTATGGTTGAGCAGAGGAGGTGAGGGAGAGCCTCGGGTAGGGTTTTAAGAGGAGGGGCAGAGCTGGGGACAGCTCCAAAACCAGGGGCGGGTTTCTCGGGTTCCTCGGGCAGGGGCGGTTTGGGGAAGGGAAGGGGAGTTCTGGTTGGTCCTCTGGGGCGGTGGAGAGGGGCAGAGAGGATGTTGGTCGGGAGGGGGCTGCCTGGCCAGTGAGAAAAGAGAGAAAAGAAAAGAAAAGAGAGAAGGGAAGGGGAGTTCTGGTTGGTCCTCTGGGGCGGTGGAGAGGGGCAGAGAGGATGTTGGTCGGGAGGGGGCTGCCTGGCCAGTGAGAAGAGAGGAGAGGGGCTCGGATTGGGTGGGAAAGAAAAGAAAAGAGAGAAGAGAGAGGAGAGATGGACCCTAGTCCATGACATGTGGGACCAGGAGGGGGGTGTTGTTCTCCTCTTCCAGCAGGTGGGGTAGAAATGAGAGAGAGAGTGAGAAAAGAAGTTTGGAGTAAAATCCTCAAACATATTCAAAACCTAAGTTTGAATAATTAAAACTTTAATCTCAAAAGAAAAGAAATAATAAATCAATTACCCAAGCTCACCATATTTAGTGAAACTACTGAATTTTCTAAATGCCCAAATCAAACATCTTATTTAGCTCCCAAAGAAAAAAGAACTTTTGGTGAGAAGGAAAAGAATCACTCAAATGGTCATGTTATTTTGATGACTACAGAAGCTAGTGAGATTCATATGCAAACAAGCTCTTGTGTGATAATTTAGAACATGGTATGGAAGTATATGTGACCTAGATGGAAATGTTTCAAAGGCATGCCAAAAACTATTTAGGGTTTGATTAATAATAGCTCCTGGTTTGGCTAAGTTTTAACAACCATGAATATCATAATAGTGGATATTTTATTTTGGTGCTATGTCACTTTAGTGTTTTCAATGTCAGGGAACACTAGTGGAGCACACACAGCATAAGATGTGCAAACAAAATAAATCCTTACTCAAATTTCTACACACAAAAGTTTCAGCAAGAGGTGAAAATTTGAGAATAACACCACAATGCTAAAGCTAAGAGAATTGGGGTGTTACAGTTATTTTAGATCGGCCAAAATTCAAATTTGACTTAGTATAAAATATTCAAATTTCAAATGGTGAATTTGAGTATATTGTTAATAACTTTAAATCTATAAATCCAAAAATTGCAAATAAAATTGTTTTAGAAACTTTGGAATATTAGTAATATTATGCCTCTATTATAAAATATTTTTGGGTATTATTTGATGATTTAATAGTTGTTTGTTTAATTTGAATAGTTTGAGTATTTTCAACATAACTATTAATAGAAATATTATCTTTGATTAAATCAAATTGCTATAAATTTAATTACATGCTCCATGTCTATTAACACTATTTATAAAATTTTATTATAAATATTTAATCATAGAAAACTTTAATCTTATAATTATTCCTTTTATTATATTTTCCAAAAATAGAAATTAATTAAATTGCATTTATAGCCAAATGCATACTTTATAAATATCACAAATTTTGTATGATATTTCTTAGGATTTAAAAAGTGCATTGCATGCATAACTTATTTTCACATATAGATATATTTCCCATAGGAAAACTCCTCTTCATTATTTTCTCTAAGTTAGAAGTACTTTCAACTTAGCATTTTGGTAAAGTGCTACACTTAGACACTTAGTAATTTTCAAGATGGAGCTAGAAGTCCATTGAAGGACTTAGACAAAACAAGACTTCAGAAGAATCTTCAAGGAGTAGAAGCACTTAGAAGAAAAGCAAGAATAAGTTCAAGAAGACCAACCCCCTTTATTCTCTAAGTCTTTCTTGCTCTCTCTCTTTTCTTCCTTCTTATCTGGGACTTCATAAAGACTAAGTTAATTTCAAGACCAGCCTCGGTGATATGAGAATCATCAAGTCTGAAGATTTATCAAGTCTACAAAAATTCATTCAAGACATCACCAAGGGGAAAGCTACAAGTCTGGAGATGAAGCCTGGAAGATCAACTACATCTTTCCTTCTATCTCTTCCCTCTTTCCTAATCTTGTCTTTTAGACTTAAACAAATTTTGATCATGATGTTATCATCTTTGAAGTTTGTTGGATCCTAACGACATAGTGAGATGAAGCGGCCTGGAGACAAACCTTACATGTCCACGTACATGAGACCTGTTCCACAATTTAAGTGGCTGGCCGGGTGTCTGTCTCTCTCATTATAGTGAATATCCAATTTACAAAGAGTTGATAATAAGTGTTGATCCCCTCGAAGAATAGAGCTAGTATTTTCTCTAAGTATTTTGCACATCAAGACTAAGCCATTAGAGTGCTTATTCAAGATGATATAAAACAAAATATTTTATTCAACTTATGACCTTAGCCCTTAGTCCTTTTGGACCAACCTATTTGCCTTAGAAAAATTTTCCGGCGACCTCTGCACCGCCGCGCCGCCGTCTTCATCGTCTCCGGCGACCTCTGCACCGGCGAGGTAAGAACCTCGCGTTCTGGTTAGTTCGATCGTAAATCGACGGCTAGGATTAGATCCCTGCACGAATTGGTACGAGTAGATCTCGATCGTCAGATCTGGATCCAACGATCCAGATCCAGTCACTTATCCACGTCAGCGACAGCGTGTCAGCCCAGTCAGCGCCTAGTCAGCAGCCACGTCGGAAATTGTTTTATTCGATTTAAATCTAATTGGCAGTTTTGTAGAAAAGCCCCTTATTCAAACTATCATATCTTTTTCTCTGTTTATCCAAATTCAAATATTTTTATATATTTGGAAAGCTCTTGACATGTAGATTATATTAGATTGGACAAAATTCAAATTTGACTTATTATAAAATATTCAAATTTCAAATGGTGAATTTGAGTATATTGGTAATAACTTTAAATCTATAAATCCAAAAATTGCAAATAAAATTGTTTTAGAAACTTTGGAATATTAGTAATATTATGCCTCTGTTATAAAATATTTTTTAGTATTATTTGATGATTTAATAGTTGTTTGTTTAATTTGAATAGTTTGAGTATTTTCAACATAACTATTAATAGAAATATTATCTTTGATTAAATCAAATTGCTATAAATTTAATTACATGCTTCCTGTCTATTATCACTATTTATAAAATTTTATTATAAATATTTAATCATAGAAAACTTTAATCTTATAATTATTCCTTTTATTATATTTTCCAAAAATAGAAATTAATTAAATTGCATTTATAGCCAAATGCATACTTTATAAATATCACAAATTTTGTATGATATTTCTTTGGATTTAAAAAGTGCATTGCATGCATAACTTATTTTCACATATAGATATATTTCCCATAGGAAAACTCCTCTTCATTATTTTCTCTAAGTTAGAAGTATTTTCAACTTAGCATTTTGGTAAAGTGCTACACTTAGACACTTAGTAATTTTCAAGATGGAGCTAGAAGTCCATTGAAGGACTTAGCCAAAACCAGACTTCAGAAGTATCTTCAAGGAGTAGAAGCACTTAGAAGAAAAGCAAGAAGAAGTCCATAGGCAGTAGTATTTTTCTACTAATTTTTGTAGAATAATTTTCTATGATTTATAATTAATATTGATTAAATACTTTTAAGTGTTGTTTTAATGATTAAAATTGATTAAAAATTTATTAAAATTTATTTTCATCATCTATTCGAATTATAAAGTACTTAGTCATATTATAACCACTTTGGTATTAAAATGTACTTAGAAATATTTTGCCTCTTTAAACAAAATAAATTATTCGTTAGAAAATATTTGATAACTATTTTTCGACAACACTCTTCTTTAGAAAAATTTCAACATCTTAAAGATGCTAAATCTTTTCCTTAGAAAATTTTAGCATCTAGAAAACTTAGTTGTTTTATTTTGTTAAGTGTTGTCCTTAGAAATAAATTGCATTGCATGCATGACATATCTATTGTATAGTTATACTCCTTATAGGAAAACTCCATCCTTATTTTCCATAAGTTAGGATTATTTTCAACCTAGTGGTTTGGTAAAGTTCTATGCACTTAGACACTTAGGATTTCCAAGATGGAGCTAGAAGGCCATTGAAGGACTTAGCCAAAACAAGACTTCAAAAGTATCTACAAGAAGTAGAAGCACTTAGAAGAAAAATCAAGCGGAAGTTCATGAAGACCAACCAGAAATATTTTCTAAGTCTTGCTTCCTCTCTCTTTCATTTATCCTTTCTTCTCTTAGACCTCTTGAAGACTAAGTTAAATCCAAGACCAGCCTAGGTGATACAAATATCATCAAGTCTGAAGATTATTCAAGTCTACCAAGAATTCAATCAAGACATCACCAAGGAGAATATTACAAGTCTGGAGATGAAGCCTGGAAGACCAACTACATCATTCTTACTATCTTTTCCCTCTTTCCTAATCTTATCTTTCACTTTAGACATAAACAATTTTTGATCATGTTATTACCATCTTGAAGTTTGTTGGATCCTAGCGGCATAGTGAGATGAAGCGGCCTGGAAACTAACCTTACATGTCCACGTACATGAGACTTGTTCCACAATTTAAGTGGCTGGCCGGGTGTCTGTCTATCTCACTATAGTGAATATCCAATTTACCAAGAGTTGTTCATAATTGTTGATCACCTTGAAGAATAGAGTTAGTATTTTCTCTAAGTAGTTAAGCACATCATGACTAAGTCATTGAGTGCTTATTCAAGATGATTTTTAACAAAGTATTTTGTCCAACCTATGACTTTAGTCCTTAGTCATTTTGACCAAACTAATTGCCTTGCATTAACTTAAAAGAATTTCATGGCATGACATGCATCTCTAGTCCTTAGAAATAATTTGCATATCATGCATGACATGTTTTCCTTAGAAGTTAGGAAACTTTTTTGTTCATTATGTATGCTTGTATGTGTTGTGTTGTTTTGTTTTATGATTCTTGTATTGTTGTTTGTTTATATTGTTTAGACTGAACGGAGAGTTCCGAGTATTGTTTGTCGGGGGGCTGCCCCCCGGGTAGGGGCAGATCCCGGTAAATTATAATGGATAACAACAGTGCTTGACCTTTGGCAACAGCAAAGGGCACCCCTTGGTGTGCCGAAAGGGCAGCTGGTCCCTTGGACGCAGGGAAAGGCCAAGGGGCCCCGTGGCAGCCGTAAGGGTCATGCCTTGCGGCTATAAATAGACATCCCCGACCCTCGCATTTGTAGTACGGGCAAGAGCGGATGGTTCCTCTAAGAACTAGCTTCTCGAAGATGTCTTTGCTGGTAGACTAAGACATCTTCGGGAGGCTAGGCCTAGAGTTGCTCATCCTGAGATAAGTTCGGACATCTTCGGAAAGGATCCCGGACCTGGGACACCGAGAAGGTTCCCGGGTGATGGTGTACTCGGCTTTACCGGATAGGTATCCCGGGCAAGCACTAACCGGAATGTACGTGTTGATCTTGATCTTATGCAGAAGAGGCTCCCAGTGGCAAGAGAGGAGGTAGCCGGCGAGAGAGCTCCCGGTAGGCCGGCAACGGTCTGGAGCACGCTTTCCCGTCTATAGCGGGGGGAAGTACCATTCCGTCTGACACGGAAATATGGTCACCTCCCGCCTGACACGGAGGCATGGTCACCTCCCGCCTGACACGGGAGCGCGTCAGCCGGTACGATCGTGGTACGACAAGACCTGACATGCCTAGCCCGGCAATCCGGAAAAGGCTATCCGGGATGGGCAAAGACATGTCTTGTCTCTGACAAGGGGACAATGATGATGCAGGACGGCGCCTGCCGTCCTTAGCGAGATGATGATGCAGGGGCTACACCGGATAGTCCGGCGACTAGGTCGCACTAGCCGGTGACGACATCCCGGCTAGACCTGTCCGGTGGGGCCGAGGCATTTTAGGGTTTCCGGCCCTCCCGGCCGGAACTCTATAAAAGGCGCCATAACTGCTCCTGAGAAGGAGAGACCAACCTGAGAGCCAAAAACTATAGTTGCATTTACTCTTAGAGCAGTTACTCCTCTTCACCTTGAGTTCATCTAGTTCCTAGTACTTCTACCTTGGATAGGTCTTGTGGCAAGTTGTAGTTCTTGTACCATCAATATATAGAGAAGAAAGGCAGGAGTAGGGGTGTTACCTCCTCACGAGGGCCCTGAACCTGGGTATATCGTGGGTGTGCTTGGTGCCTTCGTGCATTTGTTTGTATTTGTTAGATCTTCCCCGTTGCGCTTCGTTCCTGTTTCGTGTTCTTGGGAGATCTCGGTTTTACCGGGATCCTCCCCGTGTGAGTTCTTCAACTCGCTATCCCTCCCCGGATCCACCAACGTCCATCGGCCCCACAAATTAGCCATCCTATGGCATCTGCCGTGACACCACCACGACAGTTGGCGCCCACCGTGGGGCTGACAGAGGCGTTGGCTGGTGTACACATCCGGACGGGCTCCCCGGTACGTTTCGACGTTCGGGTTCTCTCTGGCCTAGTCGTAAGACTTGGGGAGATGGACTTCGTCGCCGACAACGCAGGTTGCTTCCGGAACAAACCGTTCCCGGGGAATGGATGTCTTATCGACTTCGGTGGTTTCACCACCTATGTGGCCACCGAGGTTGCCGGTAGCTACCCGGACCTAGTCCTGGAGGCTGAGGATCCTCCCATTCTCTGCGCAGCTCGGGGTCTACGCGCTGACCGCTCCCCGAGTTCCGTCGCAGTGATGATGGTCGGGACCACCGAGGAGGAATACCAGGATGCTGATGGCGATACCGACGGCGTCCCTCGTTTGGCCAAACCCCCGCAGGAAAGACCTGCGGCCCGAGATGGTGATCCGCAGTCATCCCAGCCGCGACGCCGTCCGGATCCCCTCTCGGGTTTGGTAGCCAAATTAGCTGTACCCGTGGTTACCGGAGCGGATACCCAGGCCACTTCGGCTGAGTTGGAGGAGCAGCGGAAGTTGCTTCTGGCTGAGGCGAAGGAAATCGCCGAGCTCCGTCGCGAGCTCAGCGTTAGCCTCCGGGAGTACAAAGCTGCTCACGGATTCACTAAGATAGACTCCCGGGAAAAGCGCATTGCAGATCTGCGTAAGAAGGGGAGAATGGTGAATGAGGAGCTGGCTGGTGGAGCCACCACTAGCAACACCGGAAGCCGGATTTCTGCGGGGAAGCCCGTGTACAGTTCACCGGCAAAAACTCTTAGGGCCGCCGAAGCCGCCATGGCAGAGTTGGTGGGGTTATCCGGTGAAGCCCTGCGCAAGCAACAGGAAAGGGTCAACGAGCTGGTGGTTGAGGCCAACCGGCAGAACCAGGCCTTCAAGAAGAAGAACCCCGGAGCAGGGTCACAGGTGCATTCAGCCAGACCCAATAGCCGGATGTCAGATGGGGAGGCCTCTTCCCCACATCCGAGCAGAAGCAAGAGCAAGAGCAAGAGCAGGAGCCGGAGTAGAGGTTCCGGGAGGAACAAGCAACTACAGACCTATGACCCGGCATTTTCCGGTATCCAGCAGGCGGGGCAAGCCGGACAGCATAACCCGGGACAGGCGGGAAGTACCTGTGGAGATGGTAACCTGGGTGTGAGAAACAATAACCCGGTTGGCCGTGGTAATCCACCCCGGAATCCTCCCCATGTACAGGGAAACCCGCAGAGGGACATCATCTCCGCCCCCCGTCAAGCCGAGATCCCCGTGCAAGATAGGCTCAACGATGGCAACTCGGGGATGCAGCAGCTCGAGTATCAGCCCGATGAGAACCCCTTGGGATCTCGGATAGGAACAAGACAGCTGAACCCGGCAGATGCAAGGTTCCGGCTGGACCGGATTCACCAGTCCGAGATGGTGGAAGAGCAAGGACCTCCGGGACCTGCTTGCTTTGGACCTCGGATCATGCGGGAACCTCCAGTTCGAAACTTTCAGCTCAACAGGGGTGCCAAGACCTATGACGGCAGCAAGAAGCCGGAGGACTGGCTGACCGACTATGTAACTGCAGTAAGCATAGCCGGTGGAAACAGACGATGGGCGGTACGTTATATACCGCAAATGTTGGAAGGACCTGCCCGGATCTGGTTGAACAACCTGAGGTCGGGTAGCATAGAATGCTGGTTAGATTTTGAGGAAGCATTCATCAGCAACTTCACCAGCACGTACAAAAGACCGAACAGACCTCAGCAGCTCGCCATCTGTAGGCAAAGGAGCAACGAGACGGACCGGGAGTACCTTACCCGGTGGAGCAATATTCGCAACTCTTGCGAAGGAGTGGTAGAAGCACAAGCCATTTCCTGGTTTGCGCAGGGATGCCGGCATGGCTCTATGCTGTGGCAGAAGCTGCAAAGAAAGATGCCGACAACTTTGGCGGAAACCATGCGCATCGCCGATACCTATACGCTTGGAGATCCCATGCAACCCCTGGTGGATGTCGGAGACTCCAACAGGAGGAATGCGGGACCTTAGCGTTCCGGACCGAGCAGGAGCCATGATCGCCAAGAGTTCGGTCACAAGAGGAATCAGCCCGAGTACCACCATGCAGCGCAGCATGTCGCAGCAGTAACCCGGGAGCAGGAGGTAGCCCCCCGGGAGCAGGAGGATGCCGGCAACAGCCAGCGTCAAAAGACAAGTGGCCCAGCTTGGGGTCAAAGTCAGGAGGTGCAGAAGACCTGGGTGGAGCAGAAGAAGCCCCTGACGTATGAGGAGATGTTGAATAAGCCATGCTGCTATCACACTCTGGAGGCCAACAAGCCCGCAAACCATTCTACTCGGCAGTGCAGCTGGTATGAGCGCACGTTGCAGGAGGGCAGCTCGGGAGGTATTCGGCCAAGTGCTCCGGCATCTCGGCCCAATATTCCGAGACCCCCTCCTCCGACATCGGGGGCCAACAATGTCCGACTTCCCCCTCCTCCGAGAGGACCCCCACCTCGCCTAGTGAATATGGTGCACACCCGGAACGACAACGGCAACCAAGGCGGACAGCAACAGGGTAACTACCGGGAGGCGCACCAGAGCTATGTGGTCTTCGTGACTGAGCCGACGGACCGGAAGAGTGTGCGGCAGCGTGCTCTGGAGGTGAACGCTGTGATCCCGGCAGTGCCCAAATTCTTGCACTGGTCCGAGATGGAGATCACCTGGAGCCGGAAGGATCACCCCCAGGTTATGCCCAAGCCGGGAGCATATGCTTTGGTGGTGGACCCGACCTTTATCGGACCCAACCTCAACGTCCGCTTCAGCCGGGTTCTGATTGACAATGGCAGTGCCATTAACATCATGTACAAGGACACGATGCTAAAGCTGGGAGTATCCATGAACACCCTGCTGCCCACGGAGACAACCTTCCATGGCATTGTGCCCGGGGTCTCTTGCTCACCCATGGGAAAAATCTGGGTTGAGGTGCTATTCGGAACTCGGGAGAACTGTCGAACCAAGAGCTTGGAGTTCGAGGTCGTGGACCTCGAGAGCCCGTATCATGCACTGATCGGCAGACCGGCCCTCGCCAAGTTCATGATCTCAACACACATGGGCTACCTCAAGATGAAGATGCCGGGACCTAACGGCATAATCACCATCTCGGGAGACCACAAGCGCTCCATGGAGTGTGCTTCGGCGGGGTCGTGCTTAGCTGAGTCCCTGGTGATAGCAGAAGAGAAGAAGAGGATCCAGCAGGTGGTAGCGATGGCTAAGACCTCACAACTCGGAATGCCCGGGATGCTAAACCCGGAACAGGGTGCATCATTTCAGCCCCCCAAGGAGACCAAGAAGGTGTCCGTAGACCCCAGCAACCCGGAGCGCCAAGTTATCATTGGCAGCAACCTGGACAGCAAATAGGAAGACGAGCTCGTCGACTTCCTCCGTGAGAATCGGGATGCCTTTGCGTGGTCGAGTGATGATCTGCAAGGCGTCCCGAGGGAGTTGGCTGAGCACTCTCTGTTTGTTCGACCGGATGCGAAGCCGGTGAAGCAACCAACTAGGCGCCTCTCCGATGAAAGAAGAGCTGCGGTCATGGAGCACCTGGCTATACTGCTGGCTGCCGGATTCATCATGGAGGTGCTACACCCGGATTGGATTTCGAATCCGGTCCTGGTGGAAAAGAAGAAAGAGGATCCCCTCCTGTTTAAGGTGTGGCGCATGTGCATCGACTTCACCAACCTCAACAAGGCATGCCCGAAAGACCCCTTTCCGCTGCCCCGGATAGATCAAGTGATAGACTCCACTGCCGGGAGTGAGCTTTTAACTTTTCTAGATGCTTATTCTGGTTTCCACCAGATACCTTTGAATCCGGATGATCAATTAAAAACCGCTTTTATTACCCCTTACGGGGCTTATTGCTATCGTGTTATGACTTTCGGATTGATAAATGCTGGTGCTACCTACCAAAGGTGCATGCAGAAATGCTTGCATGACCAAATAGGCCGGAATGCCGAGGTCTATGTCGATGACATAGTCATAAAAACAAAAGAAAAGGCCTCACTAATAGATGATCTGAGGGAAACATTCAAGAACCTAAGAAGATTCCGGATGAGGTTGAACCTGGATAAGTGCACATTTGGTGTTCCGGCAGGAAAGCTACTCGGTTTCCTCATCTCAAGCCGGGGAATCGAGGTCAACCCGGGTAAAATTCGTGCTATAGAGAGCTTGAAGTTGCCTGTACGTCTCAAGGATGTGCAGAAGTTTACCGGGTGTCTGGCGTCCCTAAGTCGGTTTGTGAGCCGACTTGTGGAGAAGGCCTTACCTCTGTACCAACTGATGAAGAAGAGCAAAACATTTATTTGGACCCCGCAGGCGGATGTGGCGTTCAATGATTTGAAGAGAATGCTCTCAACAGCACCGGTATTGGCATCCCCATTGCCCAAGGAACCTATGCTGTTGTATATTGCAGCAACCAACCGGGTAGTCAGTGTCGCAATGGTGGTAGAAAGGGAAGAAGGGGGCAAGCTGATACAGAGACCGGTGTATTACCTCAGTGAGGTGATCTCGGAATCCAAGCAGAACTACCCGCACTATCAGAAGATGGCATATGGGGTGTACATGGCAGTGACCAAGCTCAAGCACTATTTTCAGGAACACCCGATCACAGTGGTGTGCGAAGCTCCTCTCGCCGAGATCATCGGTTGCAAGGATGCTAGCGGCCGGGTAGCCAAATGGGCCATCCAGTTGTCTCCGTACGCTCCGGCATACGAGAGACGAGATGCCATCAAGTCGCAGGCGCTGCCGGACTTTTTGGTAGACTGGGCCGAGATGCAATATGAACCTCCGATACCGGATTACAATTTCTGGAGGATGCATTTCGATGGCTCAAAAGCTAAGATCGGACTGGGTGCCGGAGTGGTTCTCACCTCCCCGAAGCAAGATGTACTGAAGTATGTGCTGCAGATCCATTTTCGGGCATCCAATAATGTCGTGGAGTATGAGGCTTTGGTTCACGGATTAAATGTCGCCAAGGAAATCGGTATCCGCCGGATAGAGTGTTTCGGTGACTCCGACCTCGTGGTGCAACAGGTGTCGGGGAATTGGGATGCCCTTGATGCAAACATGGCCTTGTACAGGTTTCATGTACAGAAAATTTCCGGATTTTTTGAAGGATGCGAGTTCAAGCACATACCCAGACGAGAAAACGAAGCAGCAGATGTCTTGTCCAAACTAGGGTCATCCCGGGATGCCATCCCACCCGGAATAGCCCTGGAACATTTGAGAAAGCCGTCTATAGAACCATCACCCGAATCGGATTCTATCTTCATCCCCAAGGAACCTGGTTCAGAGGCAGTACCCATGGAAGTAGATGTCGGGAGCATAACATCGAACCCGGGGACTGCCTCCCGGTGCTCAGAGAGGCAAAGACAGATGATGATAGAGGTGATGTCGGCAGAACCAATGGACATAGACGCTCCAGCGTTCCCGGTGAGACCTGTCCCGGATTGGGCACAGCCCATTATGGTGTACATCTTGGAAGGAACCCTCCCGGAGAATGAAGTGGAAGCCCGTCAGATAATGCGAAGATCAAAGGCATACACTGTCATTAACCAAGAGCTGTACAAGAGGAGTGTCACCGAGGTGCTCCAGAGATGCGTGGAACCGGCAGAAGGGCAAGAGATGCTCCTGGAAATACACCAGGGAGAGTGTTGACACCATGCATCATCCCGGGCCCTAGTGGCAAAAGTGTTCCGGCATGGGTTCTACTGGCCCACTGCGTTGCAGCAAGCAGAAGATATTGTCCAGAAGTGTGGGGGATGCCAGAGATTCGCTCACCGGATACACATGCCGGCGTCAGCACTGAAAACAATCCCCATCACTTGGCCGTTCGCAGTATGGTGTTTGGACATGGTCGGGCAATTCAAGCCGGCAAGGGGCAATATGACACACATACTGGTAATGGTGGACAAATTTACCAAATGGATAGAGGTCAAGCCAATCCGGAAGTGCGATGGACACACCGCTGTGCAATTCCTGAAAGACATCATCTTGAGATACGGATACCCACACAGCATTATCACAGATAATGGAACAAACTTTGCTGTGGGGGAATTCGCTCGATTTTGTGCTGAGAAGGGATTCCGGCTAGATGTAGCATCAGTCGCACATCCGGAAGCAAATGGGCAAGTCGAAAGGGCTAACGCCTTAGTCTTGGCTGGTATCAAAGCTCGCTTGATCGAACCATTGTTGAGAACTCCGGGATGCTGGATAGAGGAGTTGCCGGCGGTGTTATGGGGTCTCCGGACTACACCGAATAGATCTACCGGATACACCCCATTCTTCATGGTATACGGAGCTGAGGCAGTACTCCCAACCGACATACAGTATGATTCTCCGAGAGTAACAATGTTCACCGAAACTGAGGCAAAGGAGGCCCGAGAAGATGATGTTGATTTACTCGAAGAGGCCAGAGAATTGGCACTATCTCGATCTGCAATTTACCAGCAAAATCTTCGCCGATATCATAGCCGGAAAGTACACCCGAGGGTGTTCCGGGAGGGAGATCTGGTGCTGAGGCTCATCCAACGCACGGCCGGAATGCATAAGTTGTCACCTCCATGGGAGGGACCTTTTGTGATAAGCAGGGCATTGCACAATGATTCTTATTACCTTGTAGACGCACAGGAGGCTAGGAAAGGTGTAATGGACAAGTCCGGTGAGGAAACCAAGCGTCCATGGAATGTAGCTCTACTTCGCCCCTTCTACACGTAAAGGGCTCAGTGTATGTTATATCTCAAATCTCAGATATCAATGAAAGAAAGGCACCCCGGGAGGAACCCGGGGACTGCCTGGTTACGTGCTTATTTTACTATTTTTGTCAAGTTTATTTACTGTTTTTATGCCGGCATCCCGGGAAGGAACCCGGGGACTGCCGGATAGCTGTCTTGTATTTTATGATGTGCATGCCGGGAAAGTTCCGAATCCGATTCTCAAAGTCAAAGTAATGTATGTCATGTGAAATCATCTTGTGACTCGACTGACGAACGCCGAAATGGTAGTCAAGAGCAAAGAGAGGTAAGGTGGGAAACACGAAAATGGTCTCGGGGACTTGGAACAGGAACTTATCCGGCATGCTTATTTTTACTTAATTGTTTTTTATGTCGGGAATTCGGTTAGTAGGAACTCGAATTGTTTTAAGTAATGTATGCCGTATGTGGAGTTTTGTGACTCGACTGTCGAACGCCGAAATGGTAGACAAGAGCAGAAATTACCTAAGTACGGTAAACATGAAAGGCAATTCGGGAACTAAAAGCTGAGTACATTGGCATAATTTGTTCGAATAAATAGTTCGCGGTGAAGCAGAAATAATTTAAGTGTACGATACATATTGCATCCGGCATCCCGGGGATTTAACGAATTTGCTACTAAGTGTTTTTAAGCGGTGGGGGAAGTAGGCTTCTCGACGGCAACTTCCGGAGCGACGACCTCGGGAGCGACGACCTCGGGAGCAGGAGTAGCTTCACCTTCAGCATCGGCAACACCACTCGGGACGTCGGGATGCACCTCGGTCTCGGTGGCCTCGGGTACCGGCGAAGATGTTGCATCCCGGGAAACCACCTTCTCGGACGCTGCACCAGAAGCAGCGTCATCTCCCTCCAGGATTTCTTCTTCCCCATCGCCGGAAGCGGCATCATCTTCTTCGGAATCCGCATAGTCTGATTCAGACTCGGAGGAAACAAGGCTGGTGGTGAAGGCACGGATATTGGACCACTTGGCGATGCGGTGCGCCACCTCTTGCCGCTGCTGGACCTTATCCGGATCGTTCACCCATGGCGACACCGTCCGCAGGCGCTGAATCACCGCCAGATCAAGACCTTCGTACCAGCTAAGTACTTGGGTCAGGACCTAGTCGGCACCAGCCCGCGCGCCGGAACGCTTCCACGCGTGCAAGCGACTCCCGGCACCCAGAAGTGCGTGCGAGAGCTCCGGGATCGAGAGCTTCCCGCGGACGCTCGGCCACAAGGCGCCGTGGACATGGATCGCCGCGCTGAGGAGCTCTGTCCCGATAGCCCGGAGAGGTACTATCCGGGCCTTCAGGGCAGTGAGGTGATCCTCAATGTCCCAGGCGTCCGAGATGGGACCCTTCCCGGCACGCTTCTCTCGAGCGGCGACAACAGCCTTGGCGGCGGCTTCGCGGGAGTGCTCGAACTCTCCTTTAAAAAGAAGAGCTGTCAAAACGACTAAGTCACAAGAAGAGGGACAGCAAATAAAGGAAGTAACAGGAGAGGAGGGTTGTCGGATTACTTACTGTTGAGATCCCGGTTCAGCACGGTGAGCTCGGTGAGCCAAGCATCAGATCGCGACCGGAGAAGGTCCAGCTCGGTCTTGGTGTTGTCCGCGCGCGCCACCGCTTGGTCCAGGGTCTCTTTCTGCTTCTTGCTCGCCTCGATGAAGCCCTTCTTCATCTCCGACATGGTAGCCTGGGCCTTGGCGAGCTCGCCGTTGAGGCGCGCAATCTCGGCTTGCGCGGTACCAAGGGCAGCCTTCTGGTCCACTGAGATCTGGCGCGCGGCATCCCGCTCCTCCCGGAAGCGCTCCTCGGACTTCTTCGACTGACCGAGTTCAGCGAGAACCCGGTTGAAGATGTCGCGGCGTTTTTGGCCGCATTCCTGATAGCAAGACAAAGGAGGCAAAGTTAGTATGGAGAAGATGTAATGAACCCGATTGGGAGGATCTCGGGGACTCAGTGTACGAGTCCCGGATTTTTCTCTAAGATTGGAGCCTAGTGATCTGCTATTCGGTGGAATCTAGAGCACTAAGCACCAATCTCGGGGACTAGTGGTGATGGAGCAATTTTTTAAGCAACCTATCCGGTTGGGAGGATCTCGGGGACTCGGTGTACGAGTCCTGGATTTTTCTCTAAGATTGGAACCTAGTGATCTGCTATTCGGTGGAATCTAGAGCACTAGGCACCAATCTCGGGGACTAGTGGTGGTGGAAAGAACAAGTGTGTTTTGGATAAAAGAAGAAAAATTTACCTCGCTTATTCGGGTGACGTCCAGCGCGGCCACCTGGAGAGCATGCAGGGCTTGAGCGCTGCGGCTCGGACCTGCAGCGTGCAAGTCCCCTGCAGTCTCAGAAGCATCGGCGGCAAGCCAGGCCTTGTTGAAATCATCAACAACCCGGATGCCGGAGCTGCCGGCAGCGCGGGTGGCAGCGAGGTCCCGAGATCCTGAAGATGCAAAGGAGCTGACCGTTGCTCGCAACATCCGCAAAGCGGCAGTAGGGATCTCGGCAGGAGGTGGTGGTAACGGTGAGAACTTACCCGGGCGCGGCACCAACTCCTGGGAAGAAGATGTCGGAGCAGCTGCGGGCGGAGCAGAAGATGTTTTCTGCCCAGAAGTCTTGCCGCGAGACTTGGGAATTTGTTCTGCAGGCCCGGAGGAGGCGGTAGGCCGTTTCTCCGGGATGGCCTTGGGCGCGGCTGGCCGAGAGGTCCCACTCGCCGCAGGCTGCCGGCGAGGGCTAGCGATCTCTGCCTCCAGTCCTGGAACCCGGCGCGGGCTATCCGGAAGAACAATCTCTCCCGGGGTGGTCGTGGCCTGCAGCGCGATCTCGTCGATCACCGGAGGTGCATCCGAGGTCGCGACGCTTGCCGGTGCGACACCGGAGGCGGTGGATTCATTTCCTCGAGCGGAAGGGCGAAGAGGTGAAGGAGAGGCCCGAACCGGACTAGGAGTCCGAGTTCCCGGAGGAGGAGGAACAGCAGGTGTCGGGAGCTCGAGCGCGTCACTGAAAGGAAATGTCTTAGTAAAAGTTGTGGAGAAAGCAAAGTCAAGTAATATGAGGCAAGGAAGACGTACCCGGAGTCCACAAGGGGAGGACCCCTCTGCCGGCGTCGAGGAGGCTTCTCGGTCGTCTTCTTGCTCGGTTTACCCTTCTTGGGGGGGTTGCCGGAGGCTTCAGCCCCATCGGTGTCGGAAGCCGCGCGCTTCCGGCTCTCGGCACGTCTGGTCCCGGCTGACGGTTTCGGAACCACGGCTGGGGCCCAATTCAGAGGGAGAGCGTCAATAACGTCAAGGATCTCGCAGTCAATCTCATCGTCATCCGAGGAAATGGAAACTGTCTCTGGGGTTGAAGGATTACCCGGGGCCTTAACGAAAGGGATGGCGAGATGGTCCTCGCCGTCGAGATCCTCTCTCGGCATCACGTCCGGTTTCGGGAAATCCGGGGCGTAGTTCCCGTTGACGTGGACGGCGTCCTCCTCGTGCTGACGCTCGAACAACTGCGCAAACAAGTTAGGTCGTGTCGGTGTCCAAGTGAGCGCATGTACGAAGGCGTAGGCGTGAAAGACTGATATAAGCACCTGGTCAACCGGTCGTTTCCGGGATCCCCCTATGACCCCCCATTCATAATCCTCCGTCATCTCCGTCCGAGCAATAGCTCGGGCACGACGGACGATCGCCGCGTGGCTTAGCCTATGGATACTGGTCCGGGTGGGGTCATAGTTCCCGGACATGTGGCACATCTTGTGCACTCGGTGTTGGAGGGGGCAGACCCGGCGAACAATAAAGCAGCGCAAGAGGTCGTCCCCGGTCATATCCTGGGCGAGCACCTGCAGGACATCGTGCATGTATCCGATCTCCTCGCTGTCGGGAAGATGCTTCCAGCGACCGAATTCGCGCGGAGGACCCATGACGAATTCCGGCAGATTAATGAAGTCCGGGGTCGAGGATCCCGGGCCATCTCCCAAGGACTCCCGGTTCTTCACATAGAAGAAGCTGCGCTGCCATTTCCGGCAAGACTCTAATCCCTTGACGATGGGGAATCCGGAGTCCGCGCGAGGGATGACGGTGGCCGCTCCGCAGTCGACCAGGTCTTTTACCTTCTGATCCGGGTTAGGGATGGCTTGTCGGCGGAGGATAAAATACTTGGCCCAGAGATCCACAAAGGGCCATATGCCAAGGTACGCCTCCGCGTAAGTGATGAAGACAGAAAGCATCATGATGGCGTTGGCGGGAAGGTGGTGAGGTTGCACGCTGTACGTGTCGAGGAAGTCGCGGAAGAAGGGGCTAGCCGGAAGCCCAAACCCGCGCTCAAAATGCGATAGGAATACCACATATTCCCCGGGTTGGGGTTCCGGCGCAACCTCCTCTCCCGGTAGACGGCTCTCGACTTCCGGAGGGATCCGGTGAGTCCGATACAGCCAATCAAGATCCGACTTCTTTGTCTCGGATCCATCCCAACACCCCCGGGCACGTTCTTCACCCATCTCGGAGAAGTACGCGGGAGTATTCGGGCTATTCTGCAGATGCAGCGGCGGTTAGTCGGAGTTAGTCTATCCGAAATGAGGATGTCGGGGCATAAACTGCTGAAAACTACCGGGTTCATGGGAAGCAAGATCTACCGTGGGTCAAATAATCAAAACTAAACGGAGGGAAAAAGACTCGCGCTAGACTGAAACGAGGCACAAATGCGAGTGACGAGAAGGCGTCCTAATGCCACGGTGATTCTTCGCCGTGCGCTTCGGGCGCGCCGCTCGAATGTGGTCACCGGCGGCGGCGCAGCCGTGCCCGTGCTAGGGCACGGCCGGAGTCCGGCACTTATTCTTCCGAAGAAATGCATCGGAGTGGAGAGGAAAAACTCACCGGCGAAGGAGGTCGACTGCGTGCGAGAAGGACGACGGGGCGCGAGCTCCGGCGAGACGGCGTACGGGCAACGAGCGCGGCGGCGGCAGTGAGCTCGAGACGGTGGAGAAGATGAAGTGCGAAGGAGAAGAAGTGAGGGAGACCGTTCCGGTCCCCTATTTATGGGGGGGATTCCGGAGCGGTTCCCGTTTTTCCCGCCCACGATCTCCACGATCGTGGGTGGGATCTATTTTGTGCCGCGGGCCACGTGGCGTTACTCGGAGCGCTCGATCCGGCCACACCGAGGGCCACAAAGCCCCAACGGTTCGTTTCCGGATCAGATGCGGCTCCATGGCGCGAGAACCCAAGCGACACCGTGCGTGCGCAGAAGCACTCGAGTGCGCCTCTGCGCAGACGGGACGTCGGGTGGGCCCAGAATCACTATCTCGGATTCATCGGGAAATCAACGGTCGAGATTTGTTGAGATGGTGCTACTCGGTCGCAGGCTTCGCCTCCCGAGTGAGACCATCTCGGTGAGAGGATCTCGGAAAGAACTAATCTAGGCATGGAATAAAAGATTGATATCATGTCTTCTCGGAAGAAGGTTTGTTATTAAAGCTGATCCCGCACATCATCCGGGGTCGCTGTGCCGCACCAGCTTCGGGGACTAGTGTCGGGGGGCTGCCCCCCGGGTAGGGTCAGATCCCGGTAAATTATAATGGATAACAACAGTGCTTGACCTTTGGCAACAGCAAAGGGCACCCCTTGGTGTGCCGAAAGGGCAGCTGGTCCCTTGGACGCAGGGAAAGGCCAAGGGGCCCCGTGGCAGCCGTAAGGGTCATGCCTTGCGGCTATAAATAGACATCCCCAACCCTCGCATTTGTAGTACGGGCAAGAGCGGATGGTTCCTCTAAGAACTAGCTTCTCGAAGATGTCTTTGCTGGTAGACTAAGACATCTTCGGGAGGCTAGGCCTAGAGTTGCTCATCCTGAGATAAGTTCGGACATCTTCGGAAAGGATCCCGGACCTGGGACACCGAGAAGGTTCCCGGGTGATGGTGTACTCGGCTTTACCGGATAGGTATCCCGGGTAAGCACTAACCGGAATGTACGTGTTGATCTTGATCTTATGCAGAAGAGGCTCCCAGTGGCAAGAGAGGAGGTAGCCGGCGAGAGAGCTCCCGGTAGGCCGGCAACGGTCTGGAGCACGCTTTCCCGTCTATAGCGGGGGGAAGTACCATTCCGCCTGACACGGAAGCATGGTCACCTCCCGCCTGACACGGAGGCATGGTCACCTCCCGCCTGACACGGGAGCGCGTCAGCCGGTACGATCGTGGTACGACAAGACCTGACATGCCTAGCCCGGCAATCCGGAAAAGGCTATCCGGGATGGGCAAAGACATGTCTTGTCTCTGACAAGGGGACAATGATGATGCAGGACGGCGCCTGCCGTCCTTAGCGAGATGATGACGCAGGGGCTACACCGGATAGTCCGGCGACTAGGTCGCACTAGCCGGTGACGACATCCCGGCTAGACCTGTCCGGTGGGGCCGAGGCATTTTAGGGTTTCCGGCCCTCCCGGCCGGAACTCTATAAAAGGCGCCATAACTGCTCCTGAGAAGGAGAGACCAACCTGAGAGCCAAAAACTATAGTTGCATTTACTCTTAGAGCAGTTACTCCTCTTCACCTTGAGTTCATCTAGTTCCTAGTACTTCTACCTTGGATAGATCTTGTGGCAAGTTGTAGTTCTTGTACCATCAATATATAGAGAAGAAAGGCAGGAGTAGGGGTGTTACCTCCTCACGAGGGCCCTGAACCTGGGTATATCGTGGGTGTGCTTGGTGCCTTCGTGCATTTGTTTGTATTTGTTAGATCTTCCCCGTTGCGCTTCGTTCCTGTTTCGTGTTCTTGGGAGATCTCGGTTTTACCGGGATCCTCCCCGTGTGAGTTCTTCAACTCGCTATCCCTCCCCGGATCCACCAACGTCCATCGGCCCCACAAATTAGCCATCCTATGGCATCTGCCGTGACACCACCACGACATTGTTGAAAAGAGTTTGTGAACAACGACAACATTCAAAGGCAAGTGGCACACCTCATAAACTTCCTATTATTTTCTATATGCATTACTTAGTGTATTTCTATATGCATGTGTAGGATAGTATTTCTATGCTAAACCTGTGTAGAATTCCCTTACTCCTGTGTCTAGGTTCCTATATCATACTTAGCAGAAATATTGATGCTATGCAATTGATGAAAAGTTTTACAAAATATTAAGTGACAACTCAGGGCTATGCTCATGGTTGTCGTCGCCTAGGATGAATGTCTATTCTACTTAGGGCCGTGAGCATGGTGATTTTTACCTGAGAGTGCGCATCCACTAAGTTAATGAAACTCCTGGGTGGATTGGTTGTTAATGGTGGCGAAGTTGAGTGGCTACTCCGGTCCATGTCTATGGTTCCTGGAGTACGTGCACTTGTGGATGGCCACCCAGGGAACAGAGGAATCTGAAGAACTCCGAGTGACGATTGCTTCCAGTGCAGCCATTGCCATATGGGCTCTGGCTTGATCAATTATGTTGCGTGGACTCTCTCCAGCTTGACAAGCAGATGTAGGGGGATGTTAGGTGGAACGGGTCTAGCCAGAGTGGGAGGGAAAATGCTTCTGAAAGATCTCGTCTCATTCTTCTCCTTTCCTATTCACAAATGGTGTGTAAAGGATAGTTTGGGTTGAATGGGTACAATGGTGAACGTGCACAACCTCTGCAGAGTGTAAAACTAAGTACTTAGTCGTGTCCGCGGTACAGACAATTTGAGCAGCTGATCACGGACGTCAACGGAGGATTCCATCATTCCAACTTCAGAAATAAAAATTGATGGGTGAACAAGGGAAGATGAGATTTATGGTTTTCATGCCATACTTGTCTTGATTTGAAGAAAGTGTTTTCCAAAGAGATAGGAAAAATTGGCTTTATGCAAAATAGCCTTGAACTCCACCAGCCAAATATGCATATAGGCTATAGAGTTATTCCATTAAGTGTCCACCATAGTGTCACTTGCCAGACTCCATTTTTAATGGAATCTGACCCACTCTGTTGCAAAATTCTATTTGTTACAGGTTATTCAAATGACGAGTGAGGTTTCGTTAAGGGATTTCGAGTCTGCAACCAACATGTTTTCGCCTGTGGCAACATGAAGTTGCTGGAGACCCACTGCTATTGTATTTCCGCTGTTTACACTTTCGAAGCTAGCTTTATGCTATGCAACTTGTATTGAATATTTTGTAAGTCTGGATCATCGATGTAATAAAATTGATACTTTGTTGTGATATTACATCGTAAACTGCGTGTGCAAACGAATCGATCCAGGGATTTGCACTATACATAGGTATCTGCCTTATTAAAAGTGCAGGTACGCTAAAATGCCATACTTGTCTTAATTTGAAGAAAGTATTTTCCAAAGAGATAGGAAAAATTGGCTTTATGCAAAATAGCCTTGAACTCCACCAGCCAAATATGCATATAGGCTATAGAGTTATTCCGTGAAGTGTCCACCATAGTGTCATTTGCCAGACTCCATTTTTAATGGAATCTGACCCACGTTGTTGCAATATTTTTCTTATTGCAGATTGTTCAGATGACGAGTAAGGTTTCGTTTATAGGTTTCGAGTCTACAACCAACATGTTTTCGCCTGTGGCAACATGAAGTTGTTGGAGACCCACTGCTTTTTTATTTCCGCTGTGTACTTTTTCAATGCTAGCTTTATGCTATGCAACTTGTATCGAATGTTTTGTAAGTATGGATCATCGATGTAATAAAATTGATACTTTGTTGTGATATTTAATCGTAAACTTTGTGTGCAAACGAATCGATCCAGGGATTTGCACTATACACAGGTATCTGCCTTATTTAAAGTGCAGGTACGCTACAGATGGTACCAGAGCACTGTGTTGCCTGTAGGTTCGAAACCCTAGGTTTGGATAGAAATAGGATTTGGCCATAGGATTGAAAATCTATTTCATTCAGTTTCTGAAAATAAGAACTTTTCAAACATCATTCTTGTAACTATCTTAACTATTTCATTTCTAAGCTTCTTCTCTAGTTTTCTTTAGATGACCGCCCTCATTGAATCACTCAAGAAAGGACCAGTGATGAACATGACCTTGGAGTGTGAGACTTAGTTTCCAAGAGCACTTAAGGATAACATGAAGAGCTTAGGTTTTGAAGGAGAAGCAGGATACAAAGGTTTTCCTTTCATGGATGAAGGTTAAGAGTATTGGTGGGTGCAAGTCCATCTATACATGAGCAAAGAAGCTGACCATAAGACTGAGGGTGACTGCATGTTCACGAACCCCATACTTCACACATCATTCTTTGATTCAGCAAGAAATGCAGCATGGAGAGCCATCGAGTATCTTGCAGAAAGACTTTATTTTAGACTTCACAACACCCAGAAGTATCTTGAAGAACTCAAGGAAGTTGAGGAAGAACTCGAGGCACTCAAGAAAAGGATAGATTAGACCACCTACCCATTAGAATAACGAGATCCGATGATGTATTGACCTATCAAATTGTGGTATGGCAGTACTATCATTTTTGTAATTCCACGACATTGGTGTGTTTGCGTTCGATAAACGATTAGTTCGATTTTTCAAAAGAAGTTTGAAATTTTCACGTATGTGTTGCTTGTGTTGAACCTGGTTGCTTGATGCTTGTTAGATGTTGTTTGTAATGATTTTGTATTGATCTTCTTATATAAGTTAGAATATTTTGAAAATCAACAAAACCTTTATTTGATGGGTGGTAGCCACCCAGTTAACTTAAACCCCGTTCCTTAAATCCAGAGATCCCAAACTATATTTCTTACTAGCCTTCCAATCAGAAAAATCATCCCCTACTAGTTTCCAGCTTCCATGTCAGAAAAATTCATTTCTTCAAATCTCTCGAGTTATCAGAATCATTCAAGAATTTGCTTTTCTTTCTAGCTTCTCCGAATCTCGGGGACGAGATTCCTTATAAGGGTCGTAGTCTGTAACATCCCAACATTTTATAATGTTCAAAAATCACTAAAATTTAAAACTTTTGTTTTGATTAAAATAAAATATTAAAATGCATAAGAAAACTAACTATAAAAGACTTCAACCAATTTGAAAAAGTCTATTATTTCAAAATTCCCAATGTGTCATTATTTTCAAAAGTTATTTCCAATTAAACATTACATTATCCATTGTATTTCAAAAACCTTAATATGTGATTTGACAAATGTTTTATAAAGCACAAACCATTTCATTTTAAGTAAATATATTACTTATAAGTAATTGATGTCAACCACTTAGCCTAAGCTATAAATAAATTAAAATAATAATTACAAGTGTTATTTTAAACTATTGAAAACATTGTCTATTTGCCAAAAGATTATGATTCATTTACCTGAGTTCAATATATAATTTGGAAATTATAAGCCTATAGTTTATAATTTTAATAACTTCATATATTCAATAATTTATGGATTATCCAAATAAACATTTCATTAGATTCAATGATTTTCATTTATTTTCAAAACATAAAATGATTTCTGGAATATATTATTCTATATAAGAAAAGAATTAAATCTAAAATATTTTCCAAAGTTGATATGGAGTTTTTCAAATTAATAAGCATAATATAAAACATAATGGTGTACAAAACATTTAGAATTAAAAATGGAATTCATTATATTTCCCATTTCCTTCAAAATTAGTTATATTTATTTCTTTAATATTATGCCAAAATAAAGATGAATGATTTCAGCAAAACAAGTTTAAATAACTTAAATTCAAACATAATTGAATGTGGGTATTTTACAAATTTTATTTAGCCAAAATAAAATTTAATTAAGATATAATTTCAAATTTGACTTTAAGTGTCAAATTTGTATTTAATCAATATTTCAAAATATTAATTTTCAAAAATGTTCAAAACATGCCCACGACTGGTTTAACACAAAGATAATAATTTTACAAATTTTTAGAAATTTGTTTGACGTCATTTGGACAAATAAATCAAAAGATATGAATTAAATGGAAAAATCAGAAAAAGAAAAAGAAAAATGGATGACGTCATCGCTGACGTCATCGTCTTCCTCCTCCGGCAAAAATCACGCCCGAGAATCCCGGCCCCGATTCTTTCCAAAATCCGGCGAGATGATCGCGCAATCGGTTTCCCTCGCCTGCCCTATAAAACCCCCAGCCTCTGCCGCGTATTTCCCCTCTCCTCCCTCTTCGTTTCACGCCCCCAGGCCGTCGCACGAGCTCGCCGGAGTTCGTCTCCTCCGCCGCCGTATTTCTTCCGTTCCCGGCGAAGTAAGTGTGAGGACCCCTCTGACTAACCATCAGAGATGCCCACGTTATGTAAACAGATCACGATCCCAATGATCAGTGCATCGCGATCACATAACCAACATGGTATACAAAGTTACATCATACAACTCGAATAGTATAAGACTTACATAAATAATGGTCTCATGACCAAGTCTGCAAACATCGTCGCACTTGACGAATATTTACTAAGGTTGAGCGGAAGGTTCGGCTAGCATCGACCCTCGTCACGTCCTGACGCATTCCCACAGAGCAGTTGAGCGGGACACTCAGTTGGCGTAGTCGTCGGCGTACTCCTCCTTCTTGTCGCACATCTCTTAATTTCAACCTGGACGTTTGAATATCCAGGGACACAGCCATATGAGTACATTTACATACTCGTAAGACCACCTCTAAGGCTTAAGTTTTCATGATAATGCAAGAAAACACTTTTCGAAAACTGGGATGGCTGCTATATACGACTATAGGGCTTAGTTTTCGAATACCATGATTTTAGACATAGAGAATACGACATCTTTATATCTTTGTTGAAGAAAACATTTAGAGATAGAATTCTCTTCGCTGAAATGCGACATCTCTATATCTTTGTTGAAGAAAACATTTAGAGATAGAATTCCCTTCTCTTATATATAGCAAGGACATATCCATGTTCAAAACTTTCGTTTATAAAAGTTTATCAAACACTAGGATAGGGGTAACCCTTTTTCCTGACTTGAGATCGGACTGGATGTCTCCCCGATATCAACCATCTTCACCCAAATTCCGTACCTCCTAGGTACCAACTTATGTCTGCTTGAATCTCCCGGAGAAACCTTTCCTTTCTTCTTTTCAAGACCCAAAATGCCCATACGCCTAGATCAGTGGCCTTTCCAACCGTCCATGACCGCGGACGCGGCTATTCGAATAGATTTACACTCTGCAGAGGTTGCACACTTTACCCACACCTATCGGTTATTCCGTCGTGTCTGCCACGACCCATCATACGACAGTATGTGGGGGTCCGGATAACATGATCAAAACTTTCCACTATGACCACCCTAGTATCGGGGCCTCCCGGTAGGTTTGTTCACCTCGGCACCGTGTGCTCCACTAGACCTCTTGGTCTTTCCTCGGGACACCACACCGCCACGTCTGGAGACCTGCCGTAATCGTCCGGCTGTTGGTCCTCAACAGTGTATTGTCTTTTCCGGACGACAACCCGGCTTCGAGGGCCCTGCCCTCATAGAAAGTATGAGAGCCCCAACACTAAAACAGACAAGCTTCCGGCTAAGCCCTACCCATGTCAGGTAGTGTGGTTGCACGGGTTAATTGTTCGAGCGGCTGTGTAACATCCCAACATTTTATAATGTTCAAAATCACTAAAATTTAAAAACTTTTCTTTTATTAAAATAAAATATTAAATACCTAAGGAAACCAACTATGAAAGACTCCAAACTTATTTGAAAGATTTAATATTTCAAATGTCACTGTTTAAACAGGTTATTATCCACTGCATATCAAAAACCTTAAAATGTAAATTGACAAATATTTTACCAATCACAATCCATTTTATTTTAAGTAAATAGTTCACTTATAAGAAATTGAGTCCAACCACTTAGCCAAATAAGCATTTCTTTTGCTTAAATAAATTTCATTTATTACCAAGGCATGAAATGATTAATATATTCTATAAAATGAAATGAATTAAATCTAAAATGCTTTCCAAAGTTGATATGAAGTTTTTCAAATGTTTAAGCATAATATAAAACATAATGGTGTACAAAACATTTAGAATTAAAAGAAAATAGAATTCATTATATTTCCCATTCTAGTTATGTTTTGTTCTTTAATACCATGCCAAAATAAGAAAGAATGATTTCAGAAAAACAAGTTTAAATAACTTAAATTCAAACAAAATTGAATATGGGTTTTTCATATAAATTATTTAGCCAAAATTAAAATTTATTAAACCCTAGTTTTAAATTAAACATAAAGTGTCAAATTTTACATTTAATCAATATTTCGAAATTATTATTTTTGAAAAGTGTTCAAAACACTCCCACAATTGGTTTAACAGAAAGATAATAGTTTTACAAATTTTTAGAAATTTGTTTGACCTCATTTGGACAAATAAATCAAAAGATATGAATTAAAAGAAAAATCAGAAAAACAGAAAAATTGCTGACGTCATGCTGACGTCAGCCCGTCTTCAACCTTGCCCCAAATCGCGCCCGAGACCACCGGAGTTTCCTTCTCCAAATTCGCACGATTAAGGCACGGATTTAACGCGCGGTCGTGGCTATTTAAACCCCCTGACCCTCCTCTCTGTTTTGCCCCAAATCCTAGCCCCTAAGACGCCCCCATGCTGCCGTACGAGCTCGCCGGATTGCTCCGCCTCCGCCGCCGTTTTCTTCGATCCCCGGCGTGGTGAGACCCCGCCCGAGCCCGAGAACCTCCCCATCCTCTTCCTCGTGCCCGAGCGCAACTCCTAATCCTCTCCTTCGATTTTTGTACGCAGCGGTTCGAGCACATCGTGCACGACCGGACCTCACCGGAGTCGTCGTGGCTTTCCGAGCAGCTCTCCCTCCCCAGGACGAACGCGACCACGCCACCGTCTCCATCGAGTTCCCCACCTCGCCCCGCGCGTCGTCGTCGTTTTTCCGAGCCGGAGGGATCGCCGGAGCGACAAATCGATCCACGCCCGAGGCCGCGCCGCCGTCCCCTTCGTCTCTGGTGACCGGAGCGCCGCCATCTTCTGGTCAAGCTCGGTGAGCCGTCCGATCCCCTTCCAACGCACCAGATTAGATTTTTTTTTTCCGAAGCGGTACGATCTAATCTGGACCGCCAGATCCAGATCTGACGGCCAGATTCAATCACTTAACCCAGTCAGCAGCCACGTCAGCGCTGACGTGGAAAATGAATTTCTCGATTTAATTAATTGGCAGTTTTGCAGAAAAGACCCTATAACTTAGATTTGTTATAACTTTTTATTCACACATCCAAATTCAAATATTTTTATATATTTGGAAAGCTCTTGACATGTAGATTATTTTAGATCGGCCAAAATTCAAATTTGACCTAGTATAAAATATTCAAATTTCAAATGGTGAATTCAGTATATTTGTAATAACTTTAATCTATAAATCCAAAAATTGCAAATAAAATTGTTTTAGAAACTTTAGAATATTTGTAAATTAATGCCACTGCTATAAAATAATTTTGAGTAAATTTTGAATGAATTCATAGTTATATATTTAGTTTGAATGGTTTGAGTATTTTCAATATAACTATTAATAAAAATATTATTTTGATTTGAGTAAATTGCTATAAATTTAATTAAAATACCCCTGTCTATTAACACTATTTATAAAATGATAATTTAAAATTTTAATGATAGAAAACTTTAATATTATAACTATTCCTTTTATTATATTTTCCAAAAATGGAAATTAATTAGATTGCATTTATAGCCAAATGCACACCTTATAAATATCATAAAAATTAGTATTATGTTTCTTGTGGTTTAAAATTGCATTTCATGCATAGCTTATTTTATTTTGTAGTTATATTTTCTATAAGAAAACTCCTCCCCCATTTTCCCTAAGTTAGGATTATTTCCAAACTTAGCATTTGTTGAAATGCTACACTTAGACACTTAGTAATTTTCAACATGGAGCTGGAAGACCAATGAAGGACTTAGCCAAACGAGACTCCAGAAGAATCTCCAAGGAGTGGAAGCACTCAGAAGAAAGATCAAGAAGAAGTTCATGAAGACCAACCAGAAATATTTTCTAAGTCCTTCTCCCTCTTCTTCTTTCTCCCTCCTTCTTCTGTTAGACTTCATGATGACTAAGTAAATCCAAGACCAGCCTCGAGGATACAAGAACCACCAAGACTGGAGATGAAGCCTGGAGGACAACTACATCTCTCTTTCTATCTTTTCCCCTCCCTTCTAATCTTGTTTTTCACATTTGACTTAAACAAATTTTGATCATGATGTTATCATCTTGAAGTAGTTGGATCCTAGCGGCATAGTGGGATGAAGCGGCCTGGAAACAAACCTTATGTCGGGGGGCTGCCCCCCGGGTAGGGGCAGATCCCGGTATAATTCAGCAAGGTGTCAACAGTACCCGACCTTTGGCGAGAGCAAGGGACACCTCCTACTGTACTGAAAGGGCAGGTTGACCCTTGAGCGCTGGTGGAGGACAAAGTGCCTCCTGGCAGGCGCGAGGGTCAGGTCTCGCGGCTATAAATAGACACCCCCGGCCCTCACAATCGCAGCACAAGCGTGAGCGGGTGGTTCCTCTAAGAACTAGCTTCTCGAAGATGTCTTTGCTGGTAGGCTAAGACATCTTCGGCAGGTTAGGCCTAGAGATACTCATCCTGAGACGAGCTCGGACGCTTCCGGAAAGGATCCCGGATCTAGGACTCCGGGGAGACTCCCGGATGAAGGTGTACTCGGTTTAACCGGATAGGTAGTCCGAGTAAGTATTGACCGGAATATATGTCTCGGTATTGATCTTATGCAGAAGAGGCTCACAGTGGCAAGCGAGGAGGTAGCCGGCGTGAGGGCTTCCGTTAGGCCGTCAACGGTCTAGAGCAGGCTTTCCCGTCTGTCGCGGGGGGAAGTACCATTCCGCCTGACACGGAGGCATGGTCACCTCCCGCCTGACACGGAAGCATGGTCACCTCCCGCCTGACACGGGAGCGCGTCACCTGGTACGATCGTGGTACGACAAGACCTGACATACCTAGCCCGGCAATCCGGAAAAGGCTATTCGGGATGGGCAAAGACATGTCTTGTCTCTGACAAGGGGACAATGATGATGCAGGACGGCGCCTGCCGTCCTTAACGAGATGATGACGAAGGGGCTACACTGGATAGCCCGGCGACTAGGTCGCACTAGCCGGTGACGGCATGCCGGCTAGGTCTGTCTGGTGGGGCCAAGACGATTTAGGGTTTCCGGCCCTCCTGGCCGGAACTCTATAAAAGGCGCCATAACTACTCCTGTGGAGGAGAGACCAACTTGAGAGCCAAAACTATAGTCACATTTACTCTTAGAGCAGTTACTCCTTCTCACCTTGAGTTCATCTAGTTCTTTGTACTCCTCCCTTTGAGAGATCTTGTACCAAGTTGTAGTTCTTACACCACCAATATATAGAGAGGAAAGGCAGGAGTAGGGGTGTTACCTCCTCACGAGGGCCCTGAACCTGGGTATATCGCGTGTGTGCTATGTGCCTTCGTGCATTTGTTCGTGTTTGTTAGATCTTCCCCTTTGCTCTTTGATCTTATTCCTTGTTCTTGGGAGATCTCGGTTTTACCGGGATCCTCCCCGTGTGAGCTCTTCAGCTCGCTATCCCTCCCCGGATCCACCAACGTCCATCGGCCCCACAAATTAGCCATCTTATGGCATCTACCGTGACACCACCACGACAGTTGGCGCCCACCGTGGGCCACACAGAGGCGTTGGCTGGTGTACACATCCGGACGGGCTCCCCAGTTCACTTCGACGTTCGGGTTCTCTCTGGCCTAGTCGTAAGGCTAGGGGAGATGGATTTCGTCTGCGACAACGCAGGCTGCTTCCGGAACAGACCGTTCCCGGTGAACGGATGTCTCATTGACTTTGGTGGTTTCACCACCTACGTTGCCACAGAGGTTGTCTGTAGCTACCCGGACGTGGTCTTGGAAGCTGAGGACCCTCCCATGCTGTGCGCTGCTCGGGGTTTGCGTGCCGGTCACCCCCCGAGTTCTGTCGCAGTGATGATGGTCGGGGCAACCGAGGAGGAGTATCAAGACGCTGACGGCGATACCGACGGCCACCCCCGTTTGGCCAAACCCCCGCAAGAAAGGCCTACGGCCCGAGATGGTGATCCACAGCCGTCCCACCCGCGGCGCCGCTCGGATCCCCTCTCGGGGCTGGTTGCCAAGTTGACTGTACCGGTAACTGCCGGAGCGGATACCCAGGCCACTTCGGCTTAGTTAGAGGAGCAGCGGAAGTTGCTACTCGCTAAAGCACAGGAGATCGCCGAGATCCGCCGCGAGCTCAGCGCCAGCCTCCGGGAGTACAATGCAGCTCACGGATTCCCTAAGATAGACTCCCAGGAGAAGCGCATTGCGGATCTGCGCAAGAAAGGAAGGATGGTGAATGAGGAGCTGGCTGGTGGAGCAACCACCAGTAACACCGGAAGCCCGATTTCAGCGGGGAAGCCGGTGTATAGCTCACCGGCGAAAAATCTTAGGGCCGCCGAGGCCGCCATGGCCGAGTTGGTGGGATTGTCCGGTGAGGCTCTACGCAAGCAGCAGGAGCGGGTAAACGAGTTGGTGATTGAGGCCAACCGTCAGAATCAGGCCTTTAAGAAGAGGAACCCCGGGGCAGAATCCCAGGTGCACTCAGCCAGACCCAATAGCCAGAAGTCAGACGGAGAGGCCTCTTCCCCGCATCCGAGCAGAAGCAAGAGCAAGAGCAAGAGCCGGAGCCGGAGTCGAGGTTCCGGGAAGAACAAGCAGCTACAGACCTATGATCCGGCCTTTGCCGGTATCCAGCAAGCCGGACAGGCCGAACAGCGTAACTCGGGACAGGCGGGAAGTACCCGTGGGGATGGTAACCTGGGTGTAGGAAACAATAACCCGGTCGGCCGTGGTAATCCACCCCGGAATCCTCCTCACGTTCAGGGAAACCCGCAGAGGGAGGTCGCCTCCGTTCTACAGCAGGCCGTGATCCCCGTGCAAGACAGGCTCAATGATGGCAACTCGAGGCTGCAGCAGCTCGGGTATCAGCCGGACGAGAACCCTTTGGGATCTCGGATAGGGACCAGGCAGTTGAACCCGGCAGACGCCAGATTCCGGCTCGACCGGATTCATCAATCCGAGTTGGTGGAAGAGCAAGGACCTCCGGGACCTGCCTGCTTTGGACCTCGGATCATGCAGGAACCTCCTGTCCGGAACTTTCAGCTCAACCGAGGTGCCAAGACCTATGACGGTAGCAAGAAGCCGGAGGACTGGCTAACCGACTATGTAACTGCAGTAAGCATAGCCGGTGGAAACAGACGATGGGCGGTACGCTATGTACCGCAAATGTTGGAAGGACCAGCTCGGATCTGGTTGAACAATCTGAGAACTGGCAGTATAGACTGTTGGTTAGACTTTGAAGAGGCATTCATCAGCAACTTCACCAGCACGTACAAAAGGCCCAACAGGCCTCAGCAGCTCGCCATCTGTAGGCAGAGGAGCAATGAGACAGACCGCGAGTACCTTACCCGGTGGAGAAATATTCGCAACTCTTGCGAAGGGGTGGTGGAGGCACAGGCCATCTCCTGGTTTGCGCAAGGATGCAAGCATGGCTCTATGCTGTGGCAGAAATTGAAGAGAAAAATGCCCACAACCTTGGCAGAAACCATGCGCATCGCCGATACCTACACGCTTGGAGATCCCATGCAACCCCTGGTGGATGTCGGAGACTCCAACAGGAGGAATGCGGGACCTCAGCGTTCAGGACCGAGCAGGAGCCATGATCGCCGGGAGTTCGGCCACAAGAGGAATCAGCCCGAGTACCAGCATGCCGCACAGCATGTCGCAGCAGTGACCCGGGAGCAGGAGGATGCCGGCAACAGCCAGCGTCAAAAGACAAGTGGCCCGGCTTGGGGTCAGAGTCAGGAGGTGCAAAAGACCTGGGTGGAGCAAAAGAAGCCCCTGACGTATGAAGAGATGTTGAACAAGCCTTGCTGCTACCATACTCTGGAGGCCAACAAGCCCGCAAACCACTCTACACGGCAGTGCAGCTGGTATCAGCGCACGTTGCAGGAAGGCAGCTCGGGAGCTATTCGGCAGAGTGCTCCGGCATCTCGGCCCAATATCCCGAGACCCCCTCCTCCGACATCAGGGGCCAATGCAGTTCGACTTCCCCCTCCTCCGAGAGGACCCCCACCTCGCCCAGTGAATGTGGTGCATACCCGGAACGACAACGGTAACCAAGCCGGACACCAGCAGAGCAACTACCGGGAGGCTCATCAAAGCTATGTGGTCTTCGTAACCGAGCCCACTGACCGAAAGAGTGTGCGGCAAGGTGCCCTGGAGGTGAATGCTGTGATCCCGGCGGTGCCCAAATTCTTGCACTGGTCCGAGATGGAGATCACGTGGAGCCGGAAGGATCACCCCCGTGTGATGCCTAAGCCGGGAGCGTATGCCTTGGTGGTGGACCCAACGTTTGTCGGACCCAACCTCAACGTCCGCTTCAGCCGGGTTCTGATTGACAATGGCAGTGCCATTAACATCATGTACAAGGACACGATGCTGAAGCTGGGTGTATCCATGAACACCCTGCTGCCTACCGAGACAACCTTCCACGGCATTGTGCCCGGAGTCTCCTGCTCGCCCATGGGAAAGATTTGGGTGGAGGTGCTATTCGGAACTCGGGAGAACTGTCGAACCGAGAGCTTGGAGTTCGAGGTCGTGGACCTCGAGAGCCCGTATCACGCCCTGATCGGCAGACCAGCCCTCGCCAAGTTCATGATCTCGACTCACGTGGGCTACCTCAAGATGAAGATGTCGGGACCTAACGGCGTAATCACCATCTCAGGATACCACAAGCGCTCCATGGAATGTGCCTCGGCGGGGTCGTGCTTAGCTGAGTCCCTGGTGATCGCGGAAGAGAAGAAGAGGATCCAGCAGGTGGTGGCGATGGCCAACACCTCCCAACTCGGAATGCCCGGGATGGTGAACCCGGAGCAGGGGGCATCATTTCAGCCCCCCAAGGAGACCAAGAAGGTGTGTGTGGACCCCAGCAACCCGGAGCGCCAAGTTATCATTGGCAGCAACCTGGACAGCAAATAGGAAGGCGATCTCGTCGACTTCCTCCGTGAGAATCGGGATGCCTTTGCGTGGTCGAGTGACGATCTGCAAGGCGTCCCGAGGGAGTTGGCTGAGCACTCTCTATTTGTTAGACCGGATGCGAAGCCGGTGAAGCAGCCGACTAGGCGCCTCTCGGATGAAAGAAGAGCGCGGTCATGGAGCATCTGGCCATACTGCTGGCCGCTGGATTCATAATGGAGGTGCTGCACCCGGATTGGATATCGAATCCGGTCGTGGTGGAGAAGAAGAAAGATGATCCCCTCCTGCTTAAGTTGTGGCGCATGTGCATCGACTTCACCAACCTCAACAAGGCATGCCCGAAAGACCCCTTTCCGCTGCCCCGAATAGATCAAGTAATAGATTCCACTGCCGGAAGTGAGCTTTTAACTTTTCTAGATGCTTATTCTGGTTTTCACCAGATACCTTTGAACCCGGATGATCAATTGAAAACTGCTTTCATTACCCCTTATGGGGCTTATTGCTATCGTGTTATGACTTTCGGTTTGAGAAATGCTGGTGCCACATACCAGAGATGCATGCAGAAATGTTTGCATGATCAAATAGGCCAAAATGCCGAGGTCTATGTCGATGACATAGTCATAAAAACAAAAGAAAAAGCCTCACTAATAGATGATCTGCGGGAAACATTTAAGAACCTAAGAAGATTCCGGATGAGGTTGAACCCGGATAAGTGCACATTTGGTGTTCCGGCAGGAAAGTTACTCGGTTTCCTCATCTCAAGTCGGGGAATCGAGGTCAACCCGGGCAAAATTCGTGCTATCGAGAGCATGAAGTTGCCTGTGCGCCTCAAGGATGTGCAGAAGTTTACCGGGTGTCTTGCATCCCTAAGTCGGTTTGTGAGCCGACTTGGGGAGAAGGCCTTGCCTCTGTACCAGCTGATGAAGAAGAGCAAGACATTTGTTTGGACCCCGCAGGCTGACACGGCGTTCAACGATTTGAAGAGAATGCTCTCAACAGCACCTGTGTTGGCATCCCCATTACCCAAGGAACCTATGCTGCTGTACATTGCCGCAACCAACCGAGTAGTCAGTGTGGCAATGGTGGTAGAGAGGGAAGAAGGGGGCAAGATAATACAGAGGCCGGTGTATTACCTCATTGAGGTGATCTCGGAGTCCAAGCAGAACTACCCGCACTACCAGAAAATGGCATATGGGGTGTACATGGCAGTGACCAAGCTCAAGCACTACTTTCAGGAACAACCGATCACAGTGGTATGCGAAGCTCCTCTCGCCGAGATAATCGGTTGCAAGGATGCTAGCGGCCGGGTAGCCAAATGGGCCATCCAGTTGTCTCTGTACGCTCCGGCATACGAGAGACGAGATGCCATCAAGTCGCAGGCACTGCCGGACTTTTTGGTAGACTGGGCCGAGATGCAGTATGAACCTCCCTTGCCGGATTACAGTTTCTGGAGGATGCATTTCGATGGCTCAAAGGCTAAGATCGTATTGGGCGCCGGAGTGGTCCTCACTTCCCCAAAACAAGATGTACTGAAGTATGTGCTGCAGATCCATTTTCGGGCATCCAACAATTTCACAGAATATGAGGCCTTGGTTCATGGACTGAACGTCGCCAAGGAGATCGGTATCCGCCGGATAGAGTGCTTTGGTGACTCGGACCTCGTAGTACAACAGGTGTCGGGGAATTGGGATGCCCTTGATGCAAACATGGCCTTATACAGGTCTCATGTGCAGAAAATTTACGGATTTTTTGAAGGATGCGAGTTCAAGCACATACCCAGAGGAGAAAACGAGGCAGCGGATGTCTTGTCCAAGCTAGGATCATCCCGGGATGCAATCCCACCCGGGATAGCTCTGGAGCATTTGAGGAAGCCATCTATTCAACCCTCACCCGAATCGGATTCTATCTTCATCCCCAAGGAGCCTGGTTCAGATGCAGTACCCATGGAAGTAGATGTCGGGAGCATAACATCGAACCCGGGGACTGCATCCCAGTGCTCAGAGAGGCAGAGAAAGATGATGATAGAGGTGATGTCGGTAGAGCCAATGGACATAGACGCTCCCATATTCCCGGTTAGACCTGTCCCGGGATGGGCACAAGCCCATTATGGCTTTTATCTTGGAAGGAACTCTCCCGGAAAATGAAGTGGAAGCCCGACAAGTACTGCGAAGATCAAAAGCATACACTGTCATCAATCAAGAGCTATACAAGAGAAGTGTCACTGAGGTACTCCAGAGGTGTGTGGAACCGGCAGAAGGACAAGAGATGCCGGTGGAAATACATCAGGGGGAATGTGGACATCATGCATCATCCCGGGCCCTGGTGGCAAAAGTGTTTCAGCATGGGTTCTACTGGCCCACTGCGCTCCAGCAAGCAGAGGATATTGTCCGGAAGTGTGGAGGATGCCAGAGATTTGCTCACCGGATACACATGCCGGCGTCAGCACTGAAAACAATCCCCATCACTTGGCCATTTGCAGTATGGTGTTTGGATATGGTTGGGCAGTTCAAACCGGCAAGAGGCAATATGACACACATACTTGTCATGGTGGACAAGTTCACTAAGTGGATACAGGTCAAACCAATCCGGAAGTGGGATGGACACACCGCTGTGCAATTCCTGAAAGACATCATCTTGAGATACGGATACCCACACAGCATTATCACGGATAATGGAACCAACTTTGCTGTGGGGGAATTCGCTCGATTTTGTGCTGAGAAGGGAATCCGGCTGAATGTAGCATCAGTCGCACACCCGGAAGCAAATGGGCAAGTCGAAAGAGAAAACGCCTTGGTCTTGGCCGGCATCAAAGCTCGTTTGATCGAACCACTATTGAGGCCCGGGAAGATGATGTCGATTTACTCAAAGAGGCAAGAGAGTTGGCACTATCTCGGTCTGCAATTTATCAACAGAATCTCCGTCGCTATCATAGCCGGAAAGTACACCCGAGGGTGTTCCGAGAAGGGGATTTGGTGCTGAGGCTCATCCAACGCACGGCTGGAATGCATAAGTTGTCACCTCTATGGGAGGGACCTTTCGTGATAAGCAGGGCATTGCACAATGATTCTTATTACCTTGTAGATGCACAGGATGCTAGGAAAGATGTAATGGACAAATCCGGTGAGGAAACCAAGCGTCCATGGAATGTAGCTCTACTCCGGCCCTTTTACACATAAAGGGCTCAGTGTATGTGTATCTCAATTTTCAGTATTTATGGAAGTAAGGCACCCCGGGAGGAACCCGGGGACTGCCCAATTCGGTGCTCTTTTTTCTTTCGGTTCGTCAAGTTTATTTATTATTTTGTACCGGCATCCCGGGAAGGAACCCGGGGACTGCCGGATAGCTATTTTTTATATTTTGTGCATGCCGGGAAAGTTCCGAGTCCGATTCTCAAAGTCAGAGTAATGTATGTCATGTGAAATCATCTTGTGACTCGACTGACGAACACCGAAATGGTAGTCAAGAGCAAAGAGAGAGAAGGTGGGAAACACGAAAATGGTCTCGGGGACTTGGAGCAGGAACTTATCCGGCATGCTTGTTTTTTAATAACTTTGTTGTTGTTTATGTCGGGAATTCGGTTAGCCGGAACTCGGGTTGTTCTAAGTAATGTATGCCGTATGTGGAGTTTTGTGACTCGACTGTCGAACGCCGAAATGGTAGACAAGAGCAGAAATTACCTAAGTACGGTAAACATGAAAGGCAAGTCGGGAACTCAAAACAGAATACATTGGCATAAATTGTTCAAATAGGTAGTTCACTGCGGAATGAAAATAGTATAAGTATATATTACATATGGCACCCGGCATCCCGGGGATTTGACGAATTTACTCTTAAGTTTTTCAAGCGATAGGGGAAGTCGGCTTCTCGACAGAGACCTCGGGAGCAGCAGACTCGGGAGCAGCAGACTCAGGAGCAGCAGGCTTAGGAGCAGCAGCAACAGAAGCAGCAGGAGCAGCAGCGGGAGCGACTTCAGCGGGAGTTCCGGCAGCGCTACTCGGGGCGTCGGGACGCAACTCGGTCTCGGTGGCCTCCGGTCTCGGCGAAGTCGTTGCGTCCCGGGGAACCTCGCTCTCGGGCGCAGCACCGGAAGCAGCATCATCCTCTTCCGGGACCTCCTCTTCCGCGTCGCCGGTCGCGCCGGTATCTTCGTCGTCCTCACCCTCTGAGTCAGAGTCAGAAAGAACACTGGCGGTGAAGGCGCGGATGCTTGCCCACGTAGCGATGCGGTGCTCCACCTCCTGTCGCTGCTGGATCTTGGCCGGGTCACTAACCCACGCCGAGGTCGTCCGCAGCCGCTGGATCGCCCCCATATCGAGACCTTCGTACCAGCTGAGTACTTGGGTCAAGACCTGGTCGGCGCCAGCCCGCGCCCCGGAACGCTTCCAGGCGTGGATGCGCCTCCCGGCACCCCGAAGTGCGCTCGAGAGCTCAGGAATCGAGAGCGTCCCGCGGATGCTTGGCCACAGTGCGCCGTGGAAGTGGACCGCAGCGCTGAGAAGTTCAGTCCCGATAGACCGAAGAGGTACTATCCGGGCCTTCAGGACGGTGAGGTGATCCTCGATGTCCCAGGCATCCGAAATGGGACCCTTCCCGGCGCGCTTCTCTCGGGCGGTAGCAACGGCTTTGGCGGCAGCCTCCCGGGAGTGCTCGAATTCCCCTTTAAAAAGAAGAACTGTCAAACAGCTAAGTCATAAGAAAGGCAACATCGAAGAAAGGCAGCAGCAAGAGAAGAGGGATGTCGGTCCACTTACTGTTCAGATCCCGGTTCAATACAGTGAGCTCGGAGAGCCAGGTATCGGACCGTGAACGGAGGAGAGCAAGCTCGGTCTCGGCTGTATGTGCGCGCTCCTCGGACTGGTCCAAGGTTTCTTTCTGCTTCTTGGTCATCTCGATGAAGCGCGTCTTCATCTCGGCCGTAGCAGCCTTGACCTTTCCGAGCTCGCCGTTGAGCCGCGCGATCTCGGATTGCGCGGTGGCGAGAGCGGTCTTCTGGTCCACCGAGACCTTGCGCGCCGCGTCTCGCTCCTCCCGGAGGCGCTCCTCGGATTTCTTGGACTGCCTGAGGTCAGCAAGAACCCGGTTGAAGATGTTGCGGCGTTTCTGGCTGCACTCCTGAAATCAAGGCAAAGAAGGAGGAATCAGTCTGGAAAACAAAGCAAATTTTGAAGCAACCTACCCGGTCGGGAGGATCTCGGGGACTCGGTGTCCGAGTCCTGGATTTTTCTCTAAGATTGGAACCTAGTGATCTGCTATTCGGTGGAATCTAGAGCACTAAGCACCAATCTCGGGGACTAGTGGTAGTGGAAGGAACAGGTATTTTTTGGTAAAAGGGAACAAGCTTACCTCGGTCACCCGAGTGACATCCAACGCGGCCACTGGAGAGCATGCAGGGCTTGGGCGTTGCGGCTTGGTCCTGCAGCGTGCAAGTCTCCCGCGGTCTCGGAGGCATCGGCGGCAAGCCAGGCATGGTTGTATTCGTCAACAACCTGTATGCCAGAGCCGCCATGCGCGCGGGAAGCAGCAACGTCCCGGGATCCTGAAGGTACAAACGAACTGACGGTTGCTCGCAACATCCACAAGGCAGCAGTAGGGATCTCGGCGGGAGGCGGTGGTAACGAGGAAAACATACCCGTGCGCGGCACCAAGTCACGGGCCGACGATGTCGGGGAAGCTGCAGGCGGGGCAGAGGGTATTTTCTGACCGGCAACCTTGGCGCGAGACTTCACGGGAGGCTGATCAGCTGGCCGGGAGGGGCTGTGGGCTGCTTCTCCGAGACGGTCTTGGTCGCGGCTGGCCGAGAGGGGCAGCTTGCCGCAGGTTGCCGGCGAGGGCTAAGGATCTCTGCCTCAAGCCCGGGCACCCGGCGCGGACTCTCCGGAAGAAGAACTTCTCCCGAGGTGGTCGTGGCCTGCACCGGGATCTCCTCGATCACCGGATGTGCATCCGGGGTCGCAACGGTAGCCGGTGCGGCACCGGAGGCGGCAGGTTCACTTCCTCGGGTAGAAGGGCGAGGAGGTGAAGGAGAAGCCCGAGCCGGGCTGGGAGTCCGAGTCCCGGGAGGAGGAGGAACGGCAGGTGACGGAAGCTCGAGCGCATCCCTGAAAGGAAATGTCTTAGTAATGGTTGTGGAGAAAACAAAGTCAGACAACATAAAGCAAGGAAAACGTACCCGGAATCCACAAGGGGAGGACCCCTTTGCCGGCGCCGAGCAGGCTTCTCGGTCGTTTGCTTACTCGGCTTGCTCCGCTTAGGGGGGTTGCCGGCGTTATCGGCCCCCTCGGTGTCGGAAGCCGCGCGCTTCCGGCTCTCGGCACGTTTGGTCCCGGTTGTCGGTTTCGGAACCACTGCTGAGGCCCAATTCAGAGGGAGAGCGTCAATAACATCGAGAATCTGGCAGTCAATCTCATCCTCATCATCCGAAGAAATGAAAACTGTCTCTGGGGTTGAAGGATTACCCGGGGCAGCAGCCTTGACGAAGGGGATGGCGAGATGGTCCTCGCCGTCGGGATCCTCTCTCGGCATCACGTCCGGTCTCGGGAAGTTCGGCGCGAAATTCCCGTTGGCGTGGACAACGTCTTCTTCAATTTGACGCTCAAACAACTGCGCAAACAGATTAGGCCGTGTCGGTGTCCAGGTGAACGCATGTACGAAGGCGAATGCACGAAAGACAGATATGAGCACCTGGTCGCATGGTTTTTTCCGGGATCCCCCAATGACCCCCCAAGAGTAGTCCTCCGTCATCTCCGTCCGGGCAATAGCTCGAACGCGACGGACGACCCCTGCGTGATCTAGCCCAAAGATACTGGTCCTATTGGGGTCATAGTTCCCAGCCATGTGGCACATCTTGTGCACTCGGTTTCGAAGGGGGCAGACCCGGCGAACGATGAAGCAACGCAGGAGATCGTCACCAGTCATCTTCTCGTTTAGCACGTTCAGAACGTCGTGCATGCAATTAACCTCGTCGTTATCCGGAAGCTTCTTCCAGAGACGGAATTCGCGCGGAGGGCCAATAACGAACTCCGGCATATTGATGAAGTCCGGATTTGAGGATCCCGGACCATCTCCAGAGTGCTCCCGGTTCTTCACATAGAAGAAGTTGTGCTGCCACTTCCGGCAGCACTCTAGTCCCTTGACTATAGGGAATCCGGAGTCCGCGCGAGGGATGATGGTGGCCGCCCCGCAATCGACTAAGTCTTTTATCTTCCTATCCGGATTGGGGATGGCTTGGCGGCGGAGAATGAAATACTTGGCCCAGAGATCCAAAAATGGCCAGATGCCGAGGTATGCCTCCGCGTATGTGGTGAAGACCGAGAGCACCATAATGGCGTTGGCGGGAAGATGGTGAGGTTGGAGGTCGTAGAGGTCGAGGAAGTCGCGGAAGAAGGGGCTAGCCGGAAGCCCAAACCCACGCTCGAAGTGCGCGAGGAATACCACGTATTCCCCGGGTTGGGGTTCCGGTGCAACCTCTCCCTCCGGGAGACGGCTCTCGACTTCCGGAGGAATCCGGTGAGTCCGATAGAGCCAGTCCAGGTCTGACTGCTTGGTCTCGGACCCATCCCAGCATCCCCGGGTACGTTCTTCGCCCATGTCGGAGAAGTACGCAGGGGTATCCGAGCTACTCTGCAGGCGCAGCGGCGGTTAGTCGGAGTTAGTCTACCGGAAACTAGGATGCCGGAGCACAAACTGCTAAACACTACCGAGTTGGTGGGAAACAAGATCTACCGTGGGTCAAATAATCAAAACAAAAGGGAGGAAGCAGTGCGAGTGCGAGTGAACGATCTACGCCCTACCACGGTGATACATCACCGCCGTGGGCCTCGTGCGCGCCGCTCGAGTTGTGCTCACCGGCGGTGGCTCAACCGCGCTCGTGCTACGGCACGGCCGGAGTCGGACGGTTGCACTACCGAAGAAAAACATCAGAGCGGAGAAGAGGAACTAACCAGAGAAGAGAAGGTCGGCGAGGGCGACGGTGTCCGGGCTCCGGCGAACGGAGAGGGCGACGGTGTCCGAGCTCCGGCGAACGGCGGCAAATGCAGCGGCTGCGGGGCGCTCGAGACAACGGTGGAAGAAAAGCGAGGAAGAAGAAGAAGGGGAGGAGACCGTTCCGGTCCCCTATTTATGGGGGGGATTCCGGAGCGGTTTCCGATTTTCATCTCCACGATCGTGGGTGGGATCTGTTTTGTGCCGCGAGCCACGTGGCGCTATCCGGAGCGCCCGATCCGGCCACACCGAGGGCCACACGGCCCCAACGGTTGGATTCCGGATCGGTTGCGGCTCCCCGGGCGCGGGAACCCAAGCGACGGCGTGCTCGCGCAGAAGCACTCAAGTGCGTCTCTCCTTAGACGGGACGTCGGGTGGGCCCTGGCTCACTGTCTCGAATTCATCGGGAGGCCAACGGTCAGGATTCACTGAGATGGTGCTATCCGGTCGCAGGCTTCGCCTCCCGGTTAACACAGTCTCGGAGGGAAGACCTCGGTAAGAAGATCTCGGGAAGAATCGATCTCGACATGGAATAAAAGGATGGTGTCATGTGTTCGCGGAAGATAGTTGTTGTTTAAAGCTGATCCCGCACATCATCCGAGGTCGCTGTGCAGCACCAGCTTCGGGGACTAGTGTCGAGGGGCTGCCCCCCGGGTAGGGGCAGATCCCGGTATAATTCAGCAAGGTGTCAACAGTACCCGACCTTTGGCGAGAGCAAGGGACACCTCCTGCTGTACTGAAAGGGCAGGTTGACCCTTGAGCGCTGGTGGAGGACAAAGTGCCTCCTGGCAGGCGCGAGGGTCAGGGGTCGCGGCTATAAATAGACACCCCCGGCCCTCACAATCGCAGCACAAGCGTGAGCGGGTGGTTCCTCTAAGAACTAGCTTCTCGAAGATGTCTTTGCTGGTAGGCTAAGACATCTTCGGGAGGCTAGGCCTAGAGATACTCATCCTGAGACGAGCTCGGACGCTTCCGGAAAGGATCCCGGATCTAGGACTCCGGGGAGACTCCCGGATGAAGGTGTACTCGGTTTTACCGGATAGGTAGTCCGAGTAAGTATTGACCGGAATATATGTCTCGGTATTGATCTTATGCAGAAGAGGCTCACAGTGGCAAGCGAGGAGGTAGCCGACGTGAGGGCTTCCGGTAGGCCGTCAACGGTCTAGAGCAGGCTTTCCCGTCTGTCGCGGGGGGAAGTACCATTCCGCCTGACACGGAGGCATGGTCACCTCCCGCCTGACACGGAAGCATGGTCACCTCCCGCCTGACACGGGAGCGCGTCACCCGGTACGATCGTGGTACGACAAGACCTGACATGCCTAGCCCGGCAATCCGGAAAAGGCTATTCGGGATGGGCAAAGACATGTCTTGTCTCTGACAAGGGGACAATGATGATGCAGGACGGCGCCTGCCGTCCTTAACGAGATGATGACGAAGGGGCTACACTGGATAGCCCGGCGACTAGGTCGCACTAGCCGGTGACGGCATGCCGGCTAGGTCTGTCCGGTGGGGCCAAGCCGATTTAGGGTTTCCGGCCCTCCTGGCCGGAACTCTATAAAAGGCGCCATAACTGCTCCTGTGGAGGAGAGACCAACTTGAGAGCCAAAACTATAGTCACATTTACTCTTAGAGCAGTTACTCCGTCTCACCTTGAGTTCATCTAGTTCTTTGTACTCCTCCCTTTGAGATATCTTGTACCAAGTTGTAGTTCTTACACCACCAATATATAGAGAGGAAAGGCAGGAGTAGGGGTGTTACGTCCTCACGAGGGCCCTGAACCTGGGTATATCGCGTGTGTGCTATGTGCCTTCGTGCATTTGTTCGTGTTTGTTAGATCTTCCCCTTTGCTCTTTGATCTTATTCCTTGTTCTTGGGAGATCTCGGTTTTACCGGGATCCTCCCCGTGTGAGCTCTTCAGCTCGCTATCCCTCCCCGGATCCACCAACGTCCATCGGCCCCACAAATTAGCCATCTTATGGCATCTGCCGTGACACCACCACGACACCTTACATGTCCTCGTACATGAGACCTGTTCCACAATTTAAGTGGCTGGCCGGGTGTCTGTCTCTCTCACTTTAGTGAATATCCAATTTACAAAGAGTTGATAATAATTGTTGATCACCTCGAAGAATAGAACTAGTAATTTTCTCTAAGCATTTTTCACATCATGCATAAACATATTTCCTTAGAAAGTTTTATAAAACTTATTTATTCATCTAGTATGTGTTTTGTGTGTATTGTGGAGTTGTGCTTGCTGTTGATTGTGGTATTGTTGCTTGTCCATACTGTTAGATTGAACGGAGAGTCCCGAGTATCGTTGAAAAGAGTTGTGAACAACGACAACATTCAAAGGCAAGTGGCACACCTCATAAACTTCCTATTATTTTCTATATGCATTACATAGTATTTTTATATGCATGAGTAGGATAGTATTGCTATGCTAAACCTGTGTAGAATTCCCTTACTCTTGTGTCTAGGTTCCTATATCATACTTAGTAGATGTATTGATGCTATGCAATTGATGAAAAGTTTTACAAAATGTTAAGTGACTACTCAGGGCTGTGCTCATGGTTGTCGTCGCCTAGGATGAATGTCTATTCTACTTAGGTCCGTGAGCATGGTGATTTTTACCTGAGAGTGCACATCCACTAAGTTAATGAAACTCCTAGGTGGATTGGTTGTATGGCGGCGAAGTTGAGTGGCTGCTCAGGTCCATGTCTATGGTTCCTGGAGTACGTGCACTTGTGGATGGCCACCCAGGGAACAGAGGAATCTGAAAAACTCCGAGTGACGATTGCTTCCCGTGCAGCCTTTTGACAATGGGCTCTGTCTAGAATAATTAAGTTGTGGGGGTGCAACCTGTCAGCTTGACAAGCAGATGTAGAGATGATAGGTGGAACGGGTCTTGCTAGTATGGTTGCATTCTTCTTCTGAAAGTTCTTGTCTCAGTTCTCTCCTTTCAATAATACACTCCGCGTGTATAGGATTTCTCGGAGAAATTGAGTCTAAAGGTGAAAGTGCACAACCTCTGCAGAGTGTAAAACTAAGTACTTAGCCGTGTCCCCGGTACGGACAATTTGAGCAGCTGATCACGGACGTCAACGGAGGATTCCACCATTCCAACTTCAGAAATAAAACTTGATGGGTAAACAAGGGAAGATGAGATTTATGGTTTTCATACCATACTTGTCTTGATTTGAAGAAGGTGTTTCCCAAAAGATAGGAAAAATTGGCTTTATGCAAAATATCCTTGAACTCCACCAGCCAAATATGCATATAGACTTTAGAGTTATTCCATTAAGTGTCCACCATAGTGTCACTTGCCAGACTCCATTTTTATGGAATCTGACCCAAGTTGTTGCAATATTTTTCTTATTGCAGATTGTTCAGTTGACGAGTAAGGTTTCGTTGATAGGTTTCGAGTCTACAACCAACATGTTTTCGCCTGTGGCAGCATGAAAGTGATAGAGACTCCCTGGTGTGCTATTGTTTTTCCGCTGTGTACTTTTCAAATGCTAGCTTTAGGCTATGCAACTTGTATCAAATATTTTGTAATTCTGGATCATCGATGTAATAAAATTGACGCTTTGTTGTGATATTTCATCGTAAACTGTGTGTGCAAATGATTTGATCCAGGGATTTGCACTATACACAGGTATCTGCCTTATTTGAAGCGCAGGTACGCTACAGATGGTATCAGAGCACTGTGTTGCCTGTAGGTTCGAAACCCCTAGGATTGGACTGAGACCCCAAAGGTTAAATAGTTAACTAAACTAGGTTTCCAAAACATGAGTAAATTTTGAAATTTCCTTTAATATTGTTTTACATTATTTATCTTATCTTGCATCTTTCCCTTTTCTTTTAAATTCTAATACTCTTACCTGTTCAAAATTTTAGATGGGAGAGTACACTGAGACTGCGTATGCTGGAGTTTTGTTGGGTTTCATCTTCGGGAGGCAGCTGTCTAGGTTGACAAGTGTATTGAAGCTACCACCACCCTATTTCCGAGGAAGGAAGGAGGAGACCGACATACCCCATGTAACACGTTGGGAAATCCGTAACCATCATGACCCCGGATCCTACGATGCCAGACTTCGAGCCCGTGGACTATGTCACCTACTACCCAGAGTGGATTGAGGGAGTGAACATAGCTATGGTGGACTTAATGGCTCGTTTGTGTTACAAGTATCGCAACAAGCTAGCACCAGGATCGCCCTTCCGTGCCTTTGGGAAGAGGGATGCACATGGTCTCTCGATGGCTCACACGGGAAATCGCCTGGACCTGCCCATCGTTAACAAGACGTTTGAAGACTTGGATTTTCTCATCAACTGTCTGACCAGGAGGGTCCCACAGGCTTATGACGTCGCGTATCATGCACAAGCCGTCATACACGCAAAAACCCAAGAACTCCAGGCTTCTGAAAATCTTATTGGTCATTTGGAGGAACTCATTCATGACCTACATTTGGAGAACCTTGGCAAGGATGAGCAAATTGCCATGCTTGAGGCGCAACTCATTCCACCTCCACCACCGCCAGTAGCTGAAGAAGGAGGTGACCAGGGCACTGGAGATGTGACTGTGCCTGCAGCTACGAAGGAGGAAGGACCAGAGGAAGAAGACCCCGAAGAGGTGTTGTTTGAAGAGTCAACTGAGAGAGAAGTCACGCCTGTGGCAAATAACCACGCAATAAAACTCAAGCGTAATATTTAGAAGGAATAAGTGTAGCAACACAAACCACGTTAGAGGGACCACCATTTATCTCATTTAGCTTATCGTATCAATTTGATTTATTGACCTATCAAATTGTGGTATGGCAGTACTCTTGTTTTTGTAATTCCATGACATTGATGTGTTTTCGTTCGATGAATGATTAGTTCGAGTTCTCAAAATAAGTGTGGAATTTATGTGGTTGCTTGTGTTTTAATCATGTTGATAGATTTGTTAGGAATTGGTTGCCTTGTTCTCAAATTATTAAATTCTCCATAGTACTTATAAATTAACTCATTCATTCTCTAAAAATCAGCAGATGTCTCACTTAAATGTCACCAATAATAAATTTTACCCCACTACACGAATACTGTTAAGGGACCCGAGTCAGAAGGTGATCAATGACCACTCGCTTAAGAATGATCAAAATCATAGGGATGTTGAAGAGGACCCTATGACCAAACTAAAGGCATGCAAAACTTGTGGAGAAATAGGACATACGTCCGAAGATTGCTCTGATGAGTGGCCCCATGGTCACATTAGACGTCCAAGTAATGGACGCCGTTCCAAAAGGATTATTTGCTTCCTGTGTGAACGAACGACCCATGTTCCAATCCAATGTCCATATTATCCCTTGGTGCAACAAGCTAACCAGCAAGCCAAGGAAGGAATGCAACAGTCTCTCATGAAGATCCTGGAGGAACAAAGACAAAAGAGTGGATCCAAGAGGAATCTTAGCCACTTAACATGCTACAGGTGCAAGGACAAGGGACATTATGCCAGTGGCTGCCCAGAGTGGAAGAGGATTAAATCTCTTCAAGGAGCGAGTGGAAAACGCGAGTGCTCAAAATTCTCGTAGCTACCACCTGACATTGTATTTCGAATACTTGTACGCTCTACAACGGAGAAATAAAAGGGATTAAACAAAGTTTCTAGACTGACCACAAAATTTTCTTTTAAGGGTGGTAGCCACCTAGATAATTCAAACCCAGTCGCTTAAACCCAGAGATCTCAAACTATCTATCCTTCTATCCTCCTAATCAGAAAAATCATTCGCTGCCAAGTTTTCAAGTTTCCATGTCAGGAATTTCATTTCTCAAACATCTCGAGCTATCAGAATCATTTCGAGCATTTGCTTTGTCTTTCTAGCTTCTTCGAATCTCGAGGACGAGATTCCTTTTAAGGGTGGTAGTCTGTAACATCCCAAAATTTTATAATGTTCAAAAATCACTAAAATTTAAAAACTTTTCTTTTATTAAAATAAAATATTAAATTCCTAAGGAAACCAACTATGAAAGACTCCAAACTTATTTGAAAGATTTAATATTTCAAATGTCACAGTTTAAACAGGTTATTATCCACTGCATATCAAAAACCTTAAAATGTAAATTGACAAATATTTTACCAATCACAATCCATTTTACTTTAAGTAAATAGTTCACTTATAAGAAATTGAGTCCAACCACTTAGCCAAATAAGCATTTCTTTTGCTTAAATAAATTTCATTTATTTCCAAGGCATGAAATGATTAATATATTCTATAAAATGAATTAAATCTAAAATGCTTTCCAAAGTTGATATGGAGTTTTTCAAATGTTTAAGCATAATATAAAACATAATGGTGTACAAAACATTTAGAATTAAAAGAAAATAGAATTCATTATATTTCCCATTCTAGTTATGTTTTGTTCTTTAATACCATGCCAAAATAAGAAAGAATGATTTCAGCAAAACAAGTATAAATAACTTAAATTCAAACAAAATTGAATATGGGTTTTTCATATAAATTATTTAGCCAAAATTAAAATTTATTAAACCCTAGTTTTAAATTAAACATAAAGTGTCAAATTTTACATTTAATCAATATTTCGAAATTATTATTTTTGAAAAGTGTTCAAAACACTCCCACAATTGGTTTAACAGAAAGATAATAGTTTTACAAATTTTTAGAAATTTGTTTGACCTCATTTGGACAAATAAATCAAAAGATATGAATTAAAAGAAAAATCAGAAAAACAGAAAAAGAAAAATTGCTGACGTCAGCCCGTCTTCAACCTTGCCCCAAATCGCGCCCGAGATCACCGGAGTTTCCTTCTCCAAATTCGCACGATTAAGGCACGGATTTAACGCGCGGTCGTGGCTATTTAAACCCCCTGACCCTCCTCTCTGTTTTGCCCCAAACCCTAGCCCCTAAGACGCCCCCAGGCTGCCGTACGAGCTCGCCGGAGTGCTCCGCCTCCGCTGCCGTTTTCTTCGATCCCCGGCGTGGTGAGACCCCGCCCGAGCCCGAGAACCTCCCCATCCTCTTCCTCGTGCCCGAGCGCAACTCCTAATCCTCTCCTTCGATTTTGGTACGCAGCGGTTCGAGCACATCGTGCACGACCGGACCTCACCGGAGTCGCCGTGGCTTTCCGAGCAGCTCTCCCTCCCCAAGACGAACGCGACCACGCCACCGTCTCCATCGAGTTCCCCACCTCGCCCCGCGCGTCGTCGTTTTTCCGAGCCGGAGGGATCGCCGGAGCGACAAATCGATCCACGCCCGAGGCCGCGCCGCCGTCCCCTTCGTCTCCGGTGACCGGAGCGCCGCCATCTTCTGGTCAAGCTTGGTGAGCCGTCCGATCCCCTTCCAACGCACCAGATTATATTTTTTTTTCCGAAGCGGTACGATCTAATCTGGACCGCCAGATCCAGATCTGACGGCCAGATTCAATCACTTAACCCAGTCAGCAGCCACGTCAGCTCCGCGTCAGCAGCCCAGTCAGGGCTGACGTGGAAAATGAATTTCTCGATTTAATTAATTGGCAGTTTTGCAGAAAAGACCCTGTGACTTAGATTTTTTATAACTTTTTATTCACACATCCAAATTCAAATATTTTTATATATTTGGAAAGATCTTGACATGTATATTATTTAGATCGACCAAAATTCAAATTTGACCTAGTATAAAATATTCAAATTTCAAATGGTGAATTGAGTATATTTGTAATAACTTTAATCTATAAATCCAAAAATTGCAAATAAAATTGTTTTAGAAACTTTAGAATATTTGTAAATTAATGCCACTGCTATAAAATAATTTTGAGTAAATTTTGAATGAATTCATAGTTATATATTTAATTTGAATGGTTTGAGTATTTTCAATATAACTATTAATAAAAATATTATTTTGATTTGAGTAAATTGCTATAAATTTAATTAAAATACCCCTGTCTATTAACACTATTTATAAAATGATAATTTAAAATTTTAATCATAGAAAACTTTAATATTATAACTATTCCTTTTATTATATTTTCCAAAAATGGAAATTAATTAGATTGCATTTATAGCCAAATGCACACCTTATAAATATCATAAAAATTAGTATTATGTTTCTTGTGGTTTAAAATTGCATTTCATGCATAGCATATTTTATTTTGTAGTTATATTTTCTATGAGAAAACTCCTCCCCCATTTTCCCTAAGTTAGGATTATTTCCAAACTTAGCATTTGTTGAAATGCTACACTTAGACACTTAGTAATTTTCAACATGGAGCTGCAAGACCAATGAAGGACTTAGCCAAACGAGACTCCAGAAGAATCTCCAAGGAGTGGAAGCACTCAGAAGAAAGATGAAGAAGAAGTTCATGAAGACCAACCAGAAATATTTTCTAAGTCCTTCTCCCTCTTCTTCTTTCTCCCTCCTTCTTCTGTTATACTTCATGATGACTAAGTAAATCCAAAACCAGCCTCGAGGATACAAGAACCACCAAGACTGGAGATGAAGCCTGGAGGACAACTACATCTCTCTTTCTATCTTTTACCCTCCCTTCTAATCTTGTCTTTCACATTTGACTTAAACAAATTTTGATCATGATGTTATCATCTTGAAGTAGTTGGATCCTAGCGGCATAGTGGGATGAAGCAGCCTGGAAACAAACCTTACATGTCCTCGTACATGAGACCTGTTCCACAATTTAAGTGGCTGGTCGGGTGTCTGTCTCTCTCACTTTAGTGAATATCCAATTTACAAAGAGTTGATAATAATTGTTGATCACCTCGAAGAATAGAACTAGTAATTTTCTCTAAGCATTTTTCACATCATGCATAAACATATTTCTTTAGAAAGTTTTATAAAACTTATTTATTCATATAGTATGTGTTTTGTGTGTATTGTGGAGTTGTGCTTGCTGTTGATTGTGGTATTATTGCTTGTCCATACTGTTAGATTGAACGGAGAGTCCCGAGTATCGTTGAAAAGAGTTGTGAACAACGACAACATTCAAAGGCAAGTGGCACACCTATAAACTTCCTATTATTTTCTATATGCATTACATAGTATTTTTATATGCATGAGTAGGATAGTATTGCTATGCTAAACCTGTGTAGAATTCCCTTACTCCTGTGTCTAGGTTCCTATATCATACTTAGTAGATGTATTGATGCTATGCAATTGATGAAAAGTTTTACAAAATGTTAAGTGACTACTCAGGGCTGTGCTCATGGTTGTCGTCGCCTAGGATGAATGTCTATTCTACTTAGGGCCGTGAGCATGGTGATTTTTACCTGAGAGTGCACATCCACTAAGTTAATGAAACTCCTGGGTGGATTGGTTGTATGGCGGCGAAGTTGAGTGGCTGCTGAGGTCCATGTCTATGGTTCCTGGAGTACGTGCACTTGTGGATGGCCACCCAGGGAACAGAGGAATCTGAAGAACTCCGAGTGACGATTGCTTCCCGTGCAACCTTTTGACAATGGGCTCTGTCTAGAATAATTAAGTTGTGGGGGTGCAACCTGTCAGCTTGACAAGCAGATGTAGAGATGATAGGTGGAACGGGTCTTGCTAGTATGGTTGCATTCTTCTTCTGAAAGTTCTTGTCTCAATTCTCTCCTTTCCATAATACACTCCGCCTGTATAGGATTTCTCGGACACATTGAGTCTAAAGGTAAAAGTGCACAACCTCTGCAGTGTGTAAAACTAAGTACTTAGCCGTGTCCCCGGTACGGACAATTTGAGCAGCTGATCACGGACGTCAACGGAGGATTCCACCATTCCAACTTCAGAAATAAAACTTGATGGGTAAACAAGGGAAGATGAGATTTATGGTTTTCATACCATACTTGTCTTGATTTGAAGAAGGTGTTTCCCAAAAGATAGGAAAAATTGGCTTTATGCAAAATAGCCTTGAACTCCACCAGCCAAATATGCATATAGACTTTAGAGTTATTCCATTAAGTGTCCACCATAGTGTCACTTGCCAGACTCCATTTTTATGGAATCTGACCCACGTTGTTGAAATATTTTTCTTATTGCAGATTGTTCAGTTGACGAGTAAGGTTTCGTTGATAGGTTTCGAGTCTACAACCAACATGTTTTCGCCTGTGGCAGCATGAAAGTGATAGAGACTCCCTGCTATTGTATTTCCGATGTGTACTTTTCAAATGCTAGCTTTAGGCTATGCAACTTGTATCAAATATTTTGTAATTCTGGATCATCGATGTAATAAAATTGACGCTTTATTGTGATATTACATCGTAAACTGTGTGTGCAAATGATTTGATCCAGGGATTTGCACTATACACAGGTATCTGCCTTATTTGAAGTGCAGGTACGCTACAGGCTGCTAGGGCAGTACTTTGTTTTTTTCAAAAACAACTTCGAGTCCTCCGACTACTCCCAGCAGCTCGGGTTTTCGCAAACATCCCCGCTTGCTCCCAGCAACTCGTTAATAAAACACTTGCTCGCCGATTGCTCCCAGCAACTCGGGTTTTCTTCCTCAAAACATTTTTATCAAATGGGTCCCCATCCTATAGTTTTGAGGTAAGATAACAGAACATACTATTTGAAAACTTAATCTTCTTTATAGAGCCTTCAATGACAAGACTCATCAAGAAAAACTCCTTTTATAATACCTACAACTAATCTAGTAGATAACTTTGGCCAAACAATATTTTGTAAAAAAATAGTTTTCGGGTGGCAAGGTGCCACAAAGGAAGTAAAACATGCATTATTTTATTTTTTTAAACAAAACAGGCTTGATAAAATACTAGGAATCATTATAGTTGGGAGGTGGGCTTGCCTGGCTCAGCAATATGTCCTTGGTCTTGGTCTTGACGTTCTTCAGGTTCATCCTCACTTCCCGTTCCTTCCCGATCGTATCTAACGTCGTAAACAGGAAAATGAACCACACTCAGATTACAAGACAAAGTCCAAAAGACATAACAAACAGCAAGCATCGTACAAGACACTGAGATACAAACCGCAGCAAACAACTCCTTTAGCTATACCATAACAATCAACAAAGTCCATAGAGCTAAGACAACAACAGATTCTCCTAAGAAAATATACACAACAACTCTGAGTATTAAAAAGGTAGTTCTTCAGAACACTATAACAACACATTACTTAAGGTTATTATATCACTTAACAAGAGTTGTTATAAAGGCTTCAGGAAATACTTCAGACAAAAGTATCTTAACACACAAGCAAACATTAATACTAACACTAGCACACTCTCATGCAGACATGTTAATATTTCTAAGACACAACTTAGTAAGTAATCAATTCAACCAACAAAGGTTAACACTAATGTTCACCCAAGTATCAGATTAAGAGCTAAAATGGTGCACTAGGCTTATTTAACAGGACACCACAATCAAGGTCACTTCAACCAATAAACAAACAATCACATGGCAACCAAGTGTTAAGAACAATCTAAAATAAGAAAGTCATATATTAAGCATTGCGAAACACAGGGAACTACTGGATACAATTTAACACCAAACAATCATTCACATGCATTATACCAAAGTAAATTTAGTGCAACACCCGAGAACAAGATGAACTAAGTTAAACTAACTAGTGTATGACATCACAATACTTTTTAGAAAACTTATTAGGGTTAAGCAAGGTTAACATCACTGCTCACACAAGTTGTTGATTTAGAACCAAAAAGGTGTAGTTGGCTGATTTAACAAAACACCACAAATGAGTGTGTTAACAACAATCTAAAGTAAAACAGCAAACAACAATCACTTCAAAACATCACCACTAACTGGATAATAACATAACACACAAATACAACTCCCAACAAAACATCTGAAAACACTTAGTGTTATAATTAGGCACAAAGTGAATTATGCTAAACAACAATAAACAATGCACCACAACACTATTAGTGTAATTAAAACAAGTATTAAGGTTGAGTTTAGGTTCTGAATTCCAAAGTTGATTTAGTTTAAACAAAAGATTCATATCATCTAAAAACAGAGAATAGAATTAATTCATTTAATTAGCTATGTAGGTGCTGTTTTGTTGGGAAATGCATAACTCCTCGAATACAATTCATAAAAATATATCCTTCTACCACAGTACACCTAGTAACTATAGGAAGCTATGAAAATTGGATTTGCATCAAAATCTATTACTGAACATGAGTTAAAAATCATACAAATGCTACTGGTCTCAAAACCATAATGACTATAGTTTCAGTTTTAGGAACCCCTTACATGCAAGGTTAATTTCTATGGATAGGTATTGACTTAAGCTTTCTTTAGAAAGTGGATTCACTCAATTTGGACACTCCTATCCCCATATATTTCAGTTTTAGTGGAATACATACATTTTACCATTAATAGAGTATAACATAAGATATAAATTATTTTTACACAAACCCAACTTTTCATGCTTAGGAAAACACATAAGTATCCAACAAAATTACTCTTAATTTATTTGTACAAACATATATAGCACCAAACATTAAAATCAAACACATGCAATTAACAGAAAATAAAAATATTCTTTTTCTACCCTAATAACCTACTGTTTTAGCAAATAATCTACCAAGAGCAAAATATAAGATGAAAAATTCTACCAAGCTAGTATATGATAGCTAATACTTAAATCTAACACATGCAGTTGTATTGCTCAAAAATGTATTTTTAATAATGAACTAAAAATCACCAAAGTGGTACTGGTGTTAATCTTAGACATGTAATAACTTTAGTTATAAACATCCCCTGCATGCAAGGCTTATAGATCAAGATAGTTATTCTCACTGGCTTTCAATAGAACTATAGTTTGCTAATTTTGGAACTATAAAACTCAAGTTATTTAGTAAATGGTGCAAAAACCACTTTTAACAAGATTGGACATAGAGCACACATAAAAACATATTTTTGAGAAAGGCCAGTGCCACATGGTTAAGAAAACACATATCTATGCTACAAAATTTATTTCAAAAAATTTGCATGCACAAAACTCCCACAAATAAATTAAAGCTGAGCTATCAATTATCTGGAAATTAACAGAGAAAAATCTTTTTAACCGGAAAAACATCAAACGGGCCAGATCTGCCAAGGCCCGAGCGGCGCCGCGCTGGGCCGGCCCACTGCGCTCGCACGTAGGCGATGCGGTAAGCTACCGCCAGATCTTGAGTGGATGGCCGCGATTAGAAGAAACAGGGGTTCAAAGGAGACCGTTGATGCGAAGATCTACGGTTCCAAGTCATCTTCCTCCTCCAGACGCGTGGGCACGAGCCAGAACCCTAGGGGAAGATGGCGAGGACGCACAACTCACCTCAGATGCAAAGAGACGACGGAGGGGAGGCGAGGTGGTTACGGAAGGTCGAGGAAGGCGCGGGGAGGCAGTAGTTTGCGTCGGCGAGCTTCCATGAGGTGGGAACGTCGAGGACGTCCGAAGGGGGCACGGTGAGGTCGCGGGAGCCCCGGTGTTCCTGCATGTAGGCGACGATGCCTAAGAGGGAGAGCACGGAGAGGGGAATGAGATGCTGCAAAGAGAAGGAGAAAAGGTGGATGGGGTCGACGGCATTCGTGCTCGCAAGAGCTCGAGCCGAGCGATGATCTTCGCGTGCTACAGGGAAGAAGAGGGAGAGAGGGCATGAGGGACTGCACGGGGTGGGTTAGAGAGTGCAGGGGAAGGAAATGGGCAAGGTTATAGAGTGAGGGAGGGGCGTGCGGTGGTCGGAACGCGGACGTGGCCGGCGTGTACTGGCGGAGGAGGGCGGCGCTTGGGGACAGGCGGATAGGACAAGGGGGCGAGCTTGGGTCTCGCCAATGCACTCATGACGGGGTGGGGGAGCTGCAGGCACGAAGAGAGGTTAAGAGAGGGTCGAGGACACCGATTGGAGGGAGAGGGTTGTGCTCGACCGATTCTGCCCCACAGGTGTTTGCTGAAATGCCTAAAAGAGAAAAGAAAAGAGATTAAAGCCAGGGTTGGGCAGGGTAGGTGACCAAAAAGTCCAGGGGGCGTGAGAGGATCCAATGCTGGTCTAATACCAGAGAATGATGAAGAGGAGTGTTGGTTTTTAGATAAAGAGGAGGTTAGGGCTGATTAGACTAAGCCACAAAAGAAGGATGGATTTGTCAACACTTTGACAATAAAATTAAAAGACAAGATGGGTTGATTAGAGGGGGTATAGGTGCAGCATAAGGTTTAAGAGCTTAGGTCAAAAAGGCTCAACAACAGTAGATACAAAAATGACAAGGTGCTATAATATGAACTAGATATGGTCATCTTAAAATGGAGCACTAAAAAACAATCAAGGAATAGTGATTAAACATTTACAATATTTTAAATGAGATTATGGATAGGTAGTAGACATGATATGGATGAGGTTGGGTGAGTTGCATTCCCAAAATGAATAAATAGAAGCCTATTTGTCATGCTAAAGAAATGCTAAAATTAATAAGAGGGAAGATTGATTTCCTATATATATAAAATATAAATTTTGTAAACATCCACACAAAACCATTCTACAAGAGGTAATACATTCCACTCAGTTAATACAAGCAAATCAATCCTTTTGGATACAAATTAAATTATGTGCAATAAATGTTGCTAAATTCAATCACCACATGAGCACTCATAAAATAACACACTCAAGGCCAACAAATTAAGCACATGACCAATAGGATAAAACTCACAAGAATAATTGGCTAATTAAACATACTTGTAAGATTCAGTAATTATATTTGTGAAGTGGTGATCAATAAAAGTTATGATAAGCTTTTGAAGAAAGAGGGTTAAACAATTTCTTAGTGGTAGTTTCCAAAGAAGTACAAATTGAGGAATGTTGAAATAAGAGTGGTGAACACTTGCCACATATTAGGCTCAAAATACATTAGGACTTATTATAGGGTCCTATATAGTTCTGTAATCGTATATCTTTTGGAAATACTTTTATTTTCTCAAACAAATTATCTTTGGGTAATTGCTAAAATCATGGTAAATAGAGTTTATTCAAAGGAAGTTAGGAGAAAGTACATGCACTATTTTACTTGTCGTAACATTGGAAACAGATGTCATATTATAACTAGGTTGAGTTTTAGGGTTGATAGCTAGAGAGGTTATCAACACAACACAAAACACAACATGACCAACATAGCATACCAGGGAAAACACATCCATTGACAGGACATTTCAAAAAGTTTTTGTTGCCTCAGAATTTTGGATCTTTTATAATTTAGTTTTTGTTGCTTCCAAAATTTGGGGCGTTACAGACCTTCCCCCCTTAACAGAATCTCGTCCCGAGATTCCTAAGTGTGTACTAAGAGAGTGAAAGGAAAAGAGGGTCCAAAGATTCTTCATCATCCGAGGTTGCTGATTCCTGAATAAGGTTTCCTTGCTGATGAGACGTCTGATATCTTCTGGAAAACTTGGGTCCTTGCTTAAAGTGTTGACTTGAAGGTCGATGATGATGCAGGGTTCTTGTTGAGCTGACTTCAAAAACTTCAGGGATTGGGGCACAAGGAACAATATGACACAACTATCAAATAAAACTAGCATGTGTCTTCCCCCCATAAAAAGGGGCACACATGAAGGGTTAAAGTTGATTGCATAAGTTGTCGTTGACTTCGGGATGTTGTTGGTCTTGAGTAACATGATGACCTTCATCTTGGTCGTATCTTCTTGGTGCTTGGGGGTTGATGTAAACACTTGTCCTGATATTGCCGTCTTGAGGGTTTTAGCGGTAGGATACGCGCAAACAGTTTTCAGACTCACAGGGCGTCAAGTCCGTAGACTTGACTCTCTTTCTTTTCATAAACAACAAAAGGGTGCTAAGACCTGTTAAAGACGTCTGATCTTGCTTGAGGTTAGGTGTTGCCAACAGAAACAGTCTTCGGTCTTCTCCTCGTTCTAGGTGTCTTGATGGATAGGATATCTTCTAATGAGTCCATCTTTAGCTTAGCCGACGAGGAGTGTTGATGGAGACTTCCTTGGTCATTGGGCTTCATACAACTTTGCACCAGTCTTTAGAGGTTAGTTGTATCTAAGTTAGCCTAAAACTCATTACTTTATAAGAAACTCAAGTAAGGGTCAATTGAGTTAATCAAGTTGACGGGTAGAAGACACAAATGACACTAGCTTCATGACACATCTTCAAGTAGACGGTCTTCCGTGCTGGTTGCTGCCGTTGTTGATGACGTCGGGCGTCTTTGCACGTCACCGGTTGGAGGTTCTCATAAAGTCCTTATAAATTCCTGGCTCTTGGCGTCGTTCGAGTCCTCCGTGTTGCCATCTGTAGGAGAGGCTTCCGTTGGCACTTCTCTTCTGATCTTGGTTTGTAGGTCTTGAAGAGGTTAGTTAGTAACCAGCCATTGGTGTTAGATGTTACTCAAGGGGTAGATATGTTAGGTTGGTGATGGTATACGTGCAATTCAAATAGTTCTTTAAACTGGTCAAGGCTCGCCACATTACGGGGATGGGCTTTATTTGGTGCTTCGGTATCATGTGCAGTTTATAACTCTCACGAGTTAAAATTTATATCAGAAGGAAAGCATTTTAAGAAGTTTTTCGAGGACAAGATTATAAGTGCATTAGGGCGCATCTTATGGAAAAATGTAAGAAAGGTTTTTGTGTAAAGATAACAAGATGTTTGAACAAATTTAAAGTATGTGTCTAATGTGTGTTGCCTGCAAGGCGTTCTTGTGAAAGATAACAGAGAACCACATGTCCACAACAAGCAAACAAACAAGGCATACACAAGCAACAATCATACAAGCGAAAGAGCACACAAGACACCAATAGAACATAAAGGACACTCAACAATCGCGTTAGTTGGATTATCCAACCAAGGGTCATATCCTAGAATCCTATGGGTCTTGGTCATTCCTACTTGCTGGATCCTACACTTCTTCAGATGGGGCTTCTGCTAGTAAGCTTGAGGAAGTTGAAGTTGCAACTGGAGCACCATTGTTGTGGTTGAAGTCTTGATAGTAAGACTGCTTCGGCAAGCAAGGGTTTCTTTGTAACTTGTTTCTTCACTTGACGACCACCTTGATGTCACATGCTGGAATCTTGAGACTGAACTTTTCCTTCTCGGTACTGGTTACATAGGTCTCATTTGGGTTCATCGTCAAGTTTATACAAGTTTTGAATAGGGACAAGATAGTAGAGAAAAGTCTTTTGAAATACTTTAAATTAGAGAGGTAAGATAGAGATGGTTTTTAGAAAAGGTGAGGAGTGGAACCATATTTGGCTTACCTAGAAGAAAATATATTCTTGTCGAAATAGGTTTTAGCAAAACATTTCCTTCCTAAGCTAACGACCAAGCTAACTAAGGTCTCCTAAGGTCAACGATGGCTCTGATACCAAGTCTGTGAGGACCCTTCTGACTAAGCGTCAGAGATGCCCACGTTATGTAAACAGATCACGATCCCAATGATCAGTGCATCGCGATCACATAACCAACATGGTATACAAAGTTACATCATACAACTCGAATAGTATAAGACTTACATAAATAATGGTCTCATGACCAAGTCTGCAAACATCGTCGCACTTGACGAATATTTACTAAGGTTCAGCGGAAGCTTCGGCTAGCGTCGACCCTCGTCACGTCCTGACGCATTCCCACAGAGCAGTTGAGCGGGACACTCAGTTGGCGTAGTCGTCGTCGTACTCCTCCTTCTTGTCGCACATCTCTTCATTTCAACCTGGACGTTTGAATATCCAGGGACACAGACATATGAGTACATTTACGTACTCGCAAGACCACCTCTAAGGCTTAAGTTTTCATGATAATGCAAGAAAACACTTTTCGAAAACTGGGATGGCTGCTATATACGACTATAGGGCTTAGTTTTCGAATACCATGATTTTAGACATAGAGAATACGACATCTCTATATCTTTGTTGAAAAAAACATTTAGAGATAGAATTCTCTTCGCTGAAATGCGACATCTCTATATCTTTGTTGAAGAAAACATTTAGAGATAGAATTCCCTTCTCTTAGATATAGCAAGGACATATCCAAGTTTAAAACTTTCGTTTATAAAAGTTTATCAAACACTAGGATAGGGGTAACCCTTTTTCCTGACATGAGATCGGACTGGATGTCTCCCCGAGATCATCCATCTTCACCCAAATTCCGTACCTCCCAGGTACCAACTTATGTCTGCTTGAATCTCCCGGAGAAACCTTTCCTTTCCTCTTTTCAAGACCCAAAATGCCCATACGCCTAGATCAATGGCCTTTCCAACCGTCCATGACCGCGGACGCGGCTATTCGAATAGATTTACACTCTGCAGAGGTTGCACACTCTGCAGAGGGGCGTGAGAGGATCCAATGCTGGTCTAATACCACGGAATGACGAAGAGGAGTGTTGGTTTTTAGATAAAGAGGAGGTTAGGGCTGATTAGACTAAGCCACAAAAGAAGGATGGATTTGTCAACACTTTGACAAGAAAATTAAAAGACAAGTGTAACATCCCCACATTTTATAATGTTCAAAAATCACAAAAAAATTAAAACTTTCCTTTTATTAAAATAAAATATTAAATGCATAAGAAAACCAACTATGAAAGACTTCAAACATATTGAAAAAGTTTAATATTTCTAATATCTCAGTTTATCTTTATTTTCAAAAGTTGTTTCAAGTTAAAAGATTTATTATCCATTGTAATTATTAAAAGCTCAATATCTAATTTGACAAATGTTTTTACAAACCTTCAAACCATATTCATGAAATAAAAGGTTTCTTTATAAGTATTTGATTTTCAACCACTTAGCAATAGCAATTCATAAATTAAAATAATAAGTACAAGTGTTATTTTAAACTATTGAAAACATTGTATATTTGCCAAAAGATTATTATTCATTTACCCAAGTTCAAAACATAGTTTTATATATTATAAACCTATAGTTTAAAACCTTAAAACTTCATAGATTTTATAACTAATGAACTATTCAAATAAGCATTTCAATAACTTAAATTATTTTTTTACCAATTTTCAATACATAAAATGATTTCCTGAATATATTCAAAATAAGCAATAAATTAAATGTAGAGCATTCTACAAAGATAAGATATGAAGTTTTCAAATAATTTATCATAATATAAAAACTTATGGTGCACAAAATATTTTGAATAAAAAAATGATTTCATTACATTTTCTCCTTTCATTACAAATAGTTGTAATATGTTATTTAATAATCTACTAAAGCTAAAATTTATTTAATATTGGAAATGTGAGTTTAAATAACTTAATTTCAAACCTATTTGAATATGGGTATTTTACAAAATTTTATTTAGCCAGAAGAAAATATAATTTAGTTATAATTTCAAAATTGATATTTAGTATCAAATGGGTATTTAATGAATATTTCAAAATATTATTTTTCAAAATGTTCAAAACATGCCCACAACTGGTTTAACACAAAAATAATACTTTTACAAATTTTTAGAAATTTATTTGACTTGATTTGGAGTCTTAAATCAAAAGATATGAATTAAATGGAAATTAAGAAAAAGAAAAGGAAAAATGATGACGTCAGCGTGATGTCATCGTCTTCAACCTCCCGCCGGAAATCATGCCCGAAACTGCCAGCCGTAACTACGCATCAACGCGGGCGTTTAAGGCCTGGATTCAACGCCCCTGCCTGCCCTATTTGTAGCCCCAACGCTCCTCTCTCTTTCCCCTCTTGTCCCTCTCTGAATCGTGCCCCGAGGCTGCCGTAGTTCATCGACGGAGCCGCCCGGCCACCGTCGCGTTTTTCCTTCGATTCCGTCAAGGTAACCGGACCCCCTCGCCCGAGACCCCCTCCACCTGACTCGCCATGGCCGTGCGCATCCTCCTGACCCCTCCTCTGATTTCTGTGGCTACCAGAACGTCGAGGACGAACAGGAGCCGAAGCTCGCCGGCGTCCGTGCTTCTTCAATCGACCGAGGTCGCAACTCCGAGACGAACGACACGAAACCGGCCTCGCCATCGCCTCCGGAACGTGGTGCCGAGCGTCTCCGTCGTCTCCCCGAGGCCGGGGGAGCCCCGCAGCGTTGCCGCGGTCCAAACCGAGCCGCCAGCGCCGTCTTCGCCTCCAACTCCGGTGAGTTCCACCGCCCGTTTCTGGTCAACGCTCCAGGACCGTCCGATCTATCTCCAACGGTTAGGATTAGATCACTTAAAACGAATCGGTATGAATCTTTTCTGGCCGTTAGATCTGGATCTGACGATCCAGATCGTTTCACTTATCCACGTCAGCGACCCAGTCAGCAGCCACGTCAGGCCCAGTCAACGCACACGTGGAAAATGATTTCTTTTAATTAGATTAAATGGCAGTTTTGCAGGAAAGCCCCTACCACTTAGATTTATCATAACGTTTTAACCCTTGACCCAAATTGGACAAATTTTATATCAAATTAAAGCCCTCGACAATTAGAATCTTCTGGAACTTTTAAATTTCAAATTTGACCTAGTTTAAAATATTCAAATTTCAAATGGATGATTTGAGTATTTTTGTAATAACTTTAAATCTACCAATTCAAAAATTGCAAATAAAATATTTTTGAAGAGCTTAAGATATATAGAATAATTTTCCATTCTTATAAATAATGTTTGAACAATTTAAAATGAATTTAAAGATCAGAGACTTATTTTGATTTACTTTAGCACATTATAAGGTTTATTAAATTAAAATTATTTTCTTTGCACCAAAGACATAAATAATTGTCCTTGTCCAGAGGAAGCTCAAATTCCTGTTTATTAATTTATTTCATAACATTAATAAGTAAGTTTTGTTTAAAACCCTTTAAATGATTTTAGCTCATTTTACAAGTGTTATAAATGTTATTGGATAATTAGGTGTTACTAAAAATGTTTAGATATGAGAAAATTCAGAAATTCTTGAATATGATTTTGGTCAAATTTAATCTTAAACATAATCTTGGGTAAATGTAATTAAATATTTATAGTTGTATTAAAGCTTTAAACCTTGCTTTTAAATTGTGATTAAAAACTCTTGATATCCCTTTGTGTAAACTTTTGAAGATCATTCCATTAGAAATTGTGGAAACACCCATACAACCTTTTTGAGTTGAAACATTTGACTCCAGACCACCCCTTGACGAAACCCTAAACCCAAACACATTTATTCTTTTTGTATATTGAATTATGTGACACCTTTGACCAAACCCTTCCAAGTAGACTCGTTACGCTTGTATGTTTCAATATGTATTGTTGCTTGTTGAATTCTTGTTTATTGGATATCCTTTTACTATATAGTTTGAAACGGGGAGCAACTAATGACTTGGACAAGAGTGTGTGTGAAACGACAACTTTCATAAGGCAAGTGACTTCATAAAACACCTACTATTTTATTCTATTGCATATCTAGTGTTTTCCAAACAGTATTTGCAAAAGTAGTATGCATGATAGGTTTTGGGAGATTGTAGTATGCTATGCAAACCTTTTAGGTTTCCCCTTAGAAATTCCAGATTAGACCCCTATTATAATTTAGTGGAAGCAACAGCTGCAAAAATGATTGTTTTATGGTTGATGTGATAAATGAAAATTTCCACTAAATTAATCTAACGCCTGGGTGGATTGGGTCGATCGAGGAGGTTTCAAGTTGAGTGGCTTCTCAGGGCCAAGTGTCATGGTTGTCTTCGCCTAGGGTAGTTTCTACTTACTTGGGGCCATGATATGCGGTGTTAACCTGAGTTGCTCACTTGTGGTAGGCCACCCAGGGCTATGAAATTTAAGTATACACTGAGTCTAGTTGCTTATCGTGCAACCATTGGTCAATATGGGCTCTGTCTTGATGGAGTAAGTTGTTGTGGACCTGGGTCAAGAGATTGATGGTGGTAGAGTTGATAGGATGGTGGTAATCTCTTAGTATGATCATGAGAAAGCATCTTCTGAAAAGTCTCGTCTTGATCTCCTCCTTTTCCTTCTCACTAAAGGAGTGTAGAGGATAGTTTGGGTTGATTGAGTCTAATGGTGAAAGTGCACACCCTCTCGAGAGTTAAAACCTAAGATCTTAGCCGTGTCCCCGGCATCGGACAATTTGATTAACTACACAAGGTTGTGTTCTGAAAATTTTCTCATCTCAAATTTCGTAATAAAACTTTGTTGGATGAACATGGGTAGGAGACATGGACTTGTCTCGAGAATTGTCTCTGAAGGGGAAGATATTGATTTAAGAAATTTGTTTATCAAAAATAGGAGAAAATTTGCTTTGCGCAATAGCCTTGAGCTCCACCAGCCAAAATAAGCATATAGTTATAGTATAATAGAACATTAGGAATTAAAGTCACTTGCCACCACAATTAGATTGTGCTGACCCTTTATAGCTGGGCTGCAACTAAACCTTGCAGATTTGACAGACGACGAGTGAGCATTCGATAGGATTTCGAGCCTACAACCAACATGCTATGCCTGTGGCACATGAAGATGATGAGGCTCATTGTATCTATTGTTTTCCGCTGCTGCTCTTTGAATTTTGCTAGCCTTTTCAGGTTATGCAAGTTGTAAGAGATATTTGTAACACTGGATCATGCGATTTAATAAAGTATTTGACACTTTTGCATGATATACATCTTAAACTGTGGTGCTAGCATTTGATCCAGGGACTAGCACATTAACACAGGGACTTCCACCTTATAATAAGAGGTGAGGTCACTACAGATGGTATCAGAGCACTGTGTTGCCTGTAGGTTCGAGACCCTAGGTTTGGATAGAATTAGGCTTTGACCATAGGAGTAAAAATCTATTTCTATTCACTTTACTAAAATAAATATATAATTTTCTTTATCTTTTCTTATCCTCTCGTCTACTATCTACCTTCTGGAAAATATCTTATCTATTTCTAGATGACCATTGTTCTTGAAGTCTGAGTCTGATACTTCATAAGGAATTCTACGATTCAACATGGAGAACTTCATGGAAGATGATAGAAGAACTTGGATTTAGAGTTCAACCACTTGGACGAGTTTAAAGAAATTGCAGAAGGTCATAAAGTGCTCAAGAAGGAGCTGAAAGAACATTTCTTAATCCCTAGTGTTTTGTGTGTTAGTTAACAATACCAATGATATACTAATCCTATTGCTAAGTATTTCAGTTTGGGTGAAACTCATATCACAAATCCTAAAGCCAAATTGTAGAGAAAAAGAGTTTCTGGAATTCTTCCCAGACTCGGATATTCCGGTTCCCCAACCCGGATATTCCGAGTCAACCCCAGAAAATTGGCTAAGTCAAGTTCAGAAGTACTACTGACTTCAATCGGAAAATCAGCTCGGAAATTTGAAGGACCCGGATATTCCGGTTCACCAACCCGGATATTCCGAGTCAACTCCAGGAAAATTGGCTAAGTCAAGATTCAGAAGTGGTACTGACTCCAATCGGAAAATCAGCTCGAAAATTTCAAGGACCCGGATATTCCGGTTCACCAACCCGGATATTCCGGGTCAGCCCCAGGAAAATTGGCTAAGTCAAGATTCAGAAGTGGTACTGACTCCAATCGGAAATTCAGCTCGGAAATTTCAAGGACTCGGATATTCCTAGTCAACCTCAGAAAATCGGCTAAGTCAAGTTCAGAATTGGTTCTGATCTCAACCGGAAATTCAGCTCGGATATTTTCAAAGGCCCGGATATTCCGGGTGACCGGAATTTCCGGTGTTACTTAAACCGGAATTTACGGGTGCCCAAGACAGCCAACGGCCAGATTTTGAAAGGGAGTATAAATACCCCCTCACTCACTCAAGAACAGCTAGCTCTCAGATTTTCTCTCTCCTACCATTCTTGAAAGCTCAAATCATCAAGATCTCCCAATCCCCCCAACCAAATTCATTGATCTTTGGAGGATTGGAGGAGTAGGCCCGGATCTACATCCTCACCGAAGGGATTTGCATTTCTCCCCCATTCACTTGGGGATTTTGTGGCTAGGGTTTCCGGTGGGAAAACCTTGTTCACCATTGTTGTACTCTTGGTGTTACCTTGAGCTTTTGTGGTCCTTGACCTTTTGTGGTCTTCTTGGGAGCCCCCAATTCAGTTGTGGGTGTGTGCCTCAAGCGTTTGTAAGGGATTCGATCTCCGCCCTAAAAGGGGATCAATAGTGGAAGGTGGACTCGAAACCTTTGTGGTTGAGTTCATCGGAGAAGAAGGTGAGCCTTTGTGGCGTTGCGGCTAACCTGTTGTGGTAGCGCACACCTCTCCAAACGAGACGTACACCCTTGGGTGGAACTCGGGATTACATCTTCGTCTCCGCGTGCTTCACTCGGTTCCCTTTACCTTTGCTCCCTTACTTGCTTATCTTGTTATTGCTTAGATTATCATTTAGGTAAATTCACCGTAGTTGCATATCTAGAGAATTTACCTTTGTGTTGAGCCTAAATTTGAAAAGACCTAAAATTTGTAATAGCACCTATTCACCCCCCCTCTAGGTGCTGGATTCCCGTTCAGGAGCTATACTAGACCACCATTTAGAACAGCGATACCGTGTTAGTGTATTGTTCATACCAACTTAGGTCGTATGACAATACTAGATTGTTTGTTTGTGTGAGAACCTTGTTGTTTGGTGTTTGCTAGATGTTGTTTGTAAAATGATTTGCCTTGTCATATTATGTTGGCGTAGGATTCTTTCTTAGTGTCTTTCTATCTTAACTCATCCATGCTAAACCCAAACCAGACGCAATATCTATCCTTAGAACAAAATTAAACCAACCAGAATGGATATACTAGTGGGGGTTAAGTTTAGGAGTTGAGACAACATATATTTTCCATCACATAAAGGAGAAGGAATTTTCAAGAGACAACAACTTTTCAGATATCCTGGCGTAGGTTTAACGCAACCTACTAGTATGAGGACCGATAGTTTAGCTCAGGTTTGTCCTACAGACTGGAAACATTCTGTGAGATAAGTGAGGATTGACCAAGTGTTAGAATACGAGATTTATCAAACCAAGTACAAAGTAATGAGTGAGTGCGACATGGATTGGCCCCATGGCAAAAACTCATGTCATTCTCTTTGCTATGAGGAAGGGAAAATCTTGAGTGACTTTCCGATGAGAGATACGACGATGAAAAACCAAAACCATAGAATTATAGATATTTATAACCCTATGTGAGGCAAGGGTTGCTAAAATGTATTAAATTACGGTGAGGATAACCACAAGCAAAGTTTTGAAGAATACCCTACAATCAAAGATTTGCCTTCCATGAGAGTTACGTTAGTTGCTTAAAAAATGTAAACTGTGAAGATGAAGCACATGGGGACATCAAGCGGTTAGAGTTATGGAGATCGCTTTGAAATCCTCTCAGGTTGGTTTTCAGATTTAGCCAAGAGTGATATTCAGTACCAAAAGCAGTTCAATGGACTTATGTTATACTACAACCCTAAAGTGATGGAAAAGTTCGACTGAAAGATTATCGGAAGAATTTCAGATTGCCGCAAAAGTTTCTTTTAAGGGTGGTAGCCCACTGAGTTAATCTAATCCAAGTTGTCCAAACCCATCTTTCTTTCTAACCTACCCAATCAGTGGAATCATTCTCTGCTGGTTTTGCTGTTCCCGTGTCAGCAGCTGCATTTCTTCACCGTCCCCAGCTATCAGAATCTTTCCCAACACTTGCATTTTGTTCTCAGCCTCTCCGAATCTCGGGACGAGATTCCTTTAAGGGTGGTAGTCTGTAACATCCCCACATTTTATAATGTTCAAAAATCACAAAAAATTAAAACTTTCCTTTTATTAAAATAAAATATTAAATGCATAAGAAAACCAACTATGAAAGACTTCAAACATATTGAAAAAGTTTAATATTTCAAATATCTCAGTTTACCTTTATTTTCAAAAGTTGTTTCAAGTTAAAAGATTTATTATTCATTGTAATTATTAAAAGCTCAATATCTAATTTGACAAATGTTTTTACAAACCTTCAAACCATATTCATGAAATAAAAGGTTTCTTTATAAGTACTTGATTTTCAACCACTTAGCAATAGCAATTCATAAATTAAAATAATAAGTACAAGTGTTATTTTAAACTATTGAAAACATTGTATATTTGCCAAAAGATTATTATTCATTTACCCAAGTTCAAAACATAGTTTTATATATTATAAACCTATAGTTTAAAACCTTAAAACTTCATAGATTTTATAACTAATGAATTATTCAAATAAGCATTTCAATAACTTAAATTATTTTTTTACCAATTTTCAATACATAAAATGATTTCATGAATATATTCAAAATAAGCAATAAATTAAATGTAGAGCATTCTACAAAGATAAGATATGAAGTTTTCAAATAATTTATCATAATATAAAAACTTATGGTGCACAAAATATTTTGAATAAAAAAATGATTTCATTACATTTTCTCCTTTCATTACAAATAGTTGTAATATGTTATTTAATAATCTACTAAAGCTAAAATTTATTTAATATTGGAAATGTGAGTTTAAATAACTTAATTTCAAACCTATTTGAATATGGGTATTTTACAAAATTTTATTTAGCCAGAAGAAAATATAATTTAGTTATAATTTCAAAATTGATATTTAGTATCAAATGGGTATTTAATGAATATTTCAAAATATTATTTTTCAAAATGTTCAAAACATGCCCACAACTGGTTTAACACAAAGATAATACTTTTACAAATTTTTAGAAGTTTATTTGACTTGATTTGGAGTCTTAAATCAAAAGATATGAATTAAATGGAAATTAAGAAAAAGAAAAGGAAAAATGATGACGTCAGCGTGACGTCATCGTCTTCAACCTCCCGCCGGAAATCATGTCCGAAACTGCCGGCCGTAACTACGCATCAACGCGGGCGTTTAAGGCCTGGATTCAACGCCCCTGCCTGCCCTATTTGTAGCCCCAACGCTCCTCTCTCTTTCCCCTCTTGTCCCTCTCCGAATCGTGCCCCGAGGCTACCGTAGTTCATCGACGGAGCCGCCCGGCCGCCGTCGCGTTTTTCCTTCGATTCCGTCAAGGTAACCGGACCCCCTCGCCCGAGACCCCCTCCACCTGACTCGCCATGGCCGTGCGCATCCTCCTGACCCCTCCTCTGATTTCTGTGGCTACCAGAACGTCGAGGACGAACAGGAGCCAAAGCTCGCCGGCGTCCGTGCTTCTTCAATCGCCCGAGGTTGCAACTCCGAGACGAACGACACGAAACCGGCCTCGCAATCGCCTCCGGAACGTGGTGCCGAGCGTCGCCGTCGTCTCCCCGAGGCCGGGTGAGCCCCGCAGCGTCGCCGCGGTCCAAACCGAGCCACCGGCGCCGTCTTCGCCTCCAACTCCGGTGAGTTCCACCGCCCATTTCTGGTCAACGCTCCAGGACCGTCCGATCTATCTCCAACGGCTAGGATTAGATCACTTAAAACGAATCGATATGAATCTTTTCTGGCCGTTAGATCTGGATCTGACGATCCAGATCGTTTCACTTATCGACGTCAGCGACCCAGTCAGCAGCCACGTCAGGCCCAGTCAACGCACACGTGGAAAATGATTTCTTTTAATTAGATTAAATGGCAGTTTTGCAGAAAAGCCCCTACCACTTAGATTTATCATAACTTTTTAACCCTTGACCCAAATTGGACAAATATTATATCAAATTAAAGCCCTCGACAAGTAGAATCTGCTGGAACTTTTAAATTTCAAATTTGACCTAGTTTAAATATTCAAATTTCAAATGGATGATTTGAGTATTTTTGTAATAACTTTAAATCTACCAATTCAAAAAATGCAAATAAAATATTTTTGAAGAGCTTAAGATATATAGAATAATTTTCCATTCTTATAAATAATGTTTGAACAATTTAAAATGAATTTAAAGACCAGAGACTTATTTTGATATACTTTAGCACATTATAAGATTTATTAAATTAAAATTAATTTCTTTGCACCAAAGACATAAATAATTGTCCTGTTTATTAATTTATTTCATAACATTAATAAGTAAGTTTTGTTTAAAACCCTTTAAATTATTTGAGCTCATTTTACAAGTGTTATAAATGTTATTGCATAATTAGGTGTTACTAAAAATGTTTAGATATGAGAATATTCAGAAATTCTTGAATATGATTTTGGTCAAATTTAATCTTAAACATAATCTTGGGTAAATGTAATTAAATATTTATAGTTGTATTAAAGCTTTAAACCTTGCTTTTAAATTGTGATTAAAAACTCTTGATATCCCTTTGTGTAAACTTTTGAAGATCATTCCATTAGAAACTGTGGAAACACCCATACAACCTTTTTGAGTTGAAAGATTTGACTCCAGACCACCCCTTGACGAAACCCTAAACCCAAACACATTTATTCTTTTTGTATATTGAATTATGTTACACCTTTGACCAAACCCTTCCGAGAAGACTCGTTACGCTTGTATGTTTCAATATGTTTTGTGCTTGTTGAATTCTTGTTTATTGGATATCCTTTTACTATATAGTTTGAAACGGGGAGCAACTAATGACTTGGACAAGAGTGTGTGTGAAACGACAACTTTCATAAGGCAAGTGACTTCATAAAACACCTACTATTTTATTCTATTGCATATCTAGTGTTTTCCAAACAGTATTTGCAAAAGTAGTATGCATGATAGGTTTTGGGAGATTGTAGTATGCTATGCAAACCTTTTAGGTTTCCCCTTAGAAATTCCAGATTAGACCCCTATTATAATTTAGTGGAAGCAACTGCTGCAAAAATGATTGTTTTATGGTTGATGTGATAAATTTCCACTAAATTGATTTAACGCCTGGGTGGATTGGGTCGATCGAGGAGGTTTCAAGTTGAGTGGCTTCTCAGGGCCAAGTGTCATGGTTGTCTTCGCCCAGGGTAGTTTCTACTTACTTAGGGCCATGATATGCGGTGTTAACCTGAGTTGCTCACTTGTGGTAGGCCACCCAGGGCTATGAAATTTATGTATACACTGAGTCTAGTTTCTTATCGTGCAACCATTGGTCAATATGGGCTCTGTCTTGATGGAGTAAGTTGTTGTGGACCTGGGTCAAGAGATTTATGGTGGTAGAGTTGATAGGATGGTGGTAATCTCTTAGTATGATCATGGGAAAGCAACTTCTGAAAAGTCTCGTCTTGATCTCCTCCTTTTCCTTCTCACTAAAGGAGTGTAGAGGATAGTTTGGGTTGATTGAGTCTAATGGTGAAAGTGCACACCCTCTCGAGAGTTAAAACCTAAGATCTTAGCAGTGTCCCCGGCATCGGACAATTTGAGTAACTACACAGGCTGTGTTCTGAAAATCTCCTCATCTCAAATTTCGTAATAAAACTTTGTTGGATGAACATGGGTAGGAGACATGGACTTGTCTCAAGAATTGTCTCTGAAGGGGAAGATATTGATTTAAGAAAATTGTTTATCAAAAATAGGAGAAAATTTGCTTTGCGCAATAGCCTTGAGCTCCACCAGCCAAAATAAGCATATAGTTATAGTATAATAGAACATTAGGAATTAAAGTCACTTGCTACCACAATTCAATTGTGCTGACCCTTTATAGCTGGGCTGCAACTAAACCTTGCAGATTTGACAGACGACGAGTGAGCATTCGATAGGATTTCGAGCCTACAACCAACATGCTATGCCTGTGGCACATGAAGATGATGAGGCTCATTGTATCTATTGTTTTCCACTGCTGCTCTTTGAATTTTGCTAGCCTTTTCAGGTTATGCAAGTTATAAGAGATATTTGTAACACTGGATCATGCGATTTAATAAAGTATTTGACACTTCTGCATGATATACATCTTAAACTGTGGTGCTAGCATTTGATCCAGGGACTAGCACATTAACACAGGGACTTCCACCTTATAATAAGAGGTGAGGTCCCTACAACAAGATGGGTTGATTAGAGGGGGTATAGGTGCAGCATAAGGTTTAAGATCTTAGGTCAAGAAGGCTCAACAACAGTAGATACAAAAATGACAAGGTGCTATAATATGAACTAGATATGGTCATCTTAAAATGGAGCACTAAAAAAAAATCAAGGAATAGTGATTAAACATTTAGAATATTTTAAATGAGATTATGGATAGGTAGTAGACATGATATGGATGAGGTTGGGTGAGTTGCATTCCCAAAAGGAATAAAGAGAAGCCTATTTTTCATGCTAAAGAAATGCTAAAAATTAATAAGAGGGAAGATTGATTTCCTATATATATAGAATATAAATTTTGTAAACATCCACACAAAACCATTCTACAGGAGGTAATACATTCCACTCAGTTAAGACAAGCAAATCAATCCTTTTGGATACAAATTAAATTATGTGCAATAAATGTTGCTAAATTCAATCACCACATGAGCACTCATAAAATAACACACTCAAGGACAACAAATTAAGCACATGACCAATAGGATCAAACTCACAAGAATAATTGGCTAATTAAACATACTTGTAAGATTCAGTAATTATATTTGTGAAGTGGTGATCAATAAAAGTTATGATAAGCTTTTGAAGAAAGAGGGTTAAACAATTTCTTAGTGGTAGTTTCCAAAGAAGTACAAATTGAGGAATGTTGAAATAAGAGTTGTGAACACTTGCCACATATTAGGCTCAAAATACATTAGGACTTATTATAGGGTCCTATATAGTTTTGTAATCGCATATCTTTTGGAAATACTTTTATTTTCTCAAACAAATTGTCTTTGGGTAATTGCTAAAATCATGGTAAATAGAGTTTATTCAAAGGAAGTTAGGAGAAAGTACATGCACTATTTTACTTGTCGTAACATTGGAAACAGATGTCATATTATAACTAGGTTGAGTTTTAGGGTTGATAGCTAGAGAGGTTATCAACACAACACCAAAAACAACATGACCAACATAGCATACCAGGGAAAACACATCCATTGACAGGACATTTCAAAAAGTTTTTGTTGCCTCAGAATTTTGGATCTTTTATAATTTAGTTTTTGTTGCTTCCAAAATTTGGGGCGTTACAGTAAGCCACCCCCGAGCCCGAGACCGACCCCCTCTTCCTCCCATCGCGGAACCACACCTCCCTAACCCCTCCCAGTCTCTCATACGCAGCTAATTTGATCGGAGGGAGCTCACCGGAGCTCGCCGGCACCAGAGCACCTTCGTCCACACCTCGCGGAGCTCCGGAACGCCCGAGACGACCTAATCACCTCCATCTACTCCGCCGTGACGCGCCGCACTCAGGGGAATCTTCCGCGCGTCCGGGGAACCGCCTGGGCGTTGTCCTCGTCCTCGATCGAGCCGCGCCGCCGTCTTCATCGTCTCCGGCGACCTCTGCACCGGCCAGGTTAGAACCTCGCGTTCTGGTTCGTTCGATCGTAAATCGACGGCTAGGATTAGATCCATGCACGAATCGGTACGAGTAGATCTCGATCGTCAGATCTGGATCCAACGATTCAGATCCAGTCACTTATCCACGTCATCTTCAGCGTGTCAGCTCAGTCAGCGCCTAGTCAGCAGCCACGTCGGAAATTGTTTTATTCGATTTAAATCTAATTGGCAGTTTTACAGAAAAGCCCCTTATTCAAACTATCATATATTTTTCTCTGTTTATCCAAATTCAAATATTTTTATATATTTGGAAAGCTCTTGACATGTAGATTATTTTAGATCGGCCAAAATTCAAATTTGACTTAGTATAAAATATTCAAATTTCAAATGGTGAATTTGAGTATATTGGTAATAACTTTAAATCTATAAATCCAAAAAAAGCAAATAAAATTGTTTTAGAAACTTTGGAATATTAGTAATATTATGCCTCTGTTATAAAATATTTTTGAGTATTATTTGATGATTTAATAGTTGTTTGTTTAATTTGAATAGTTTCAGTATTTTTAACATAACAATTAATAGAAATATTATCTTTGATTAAATCAAATTGCTATAAATTTAATTACATGCTCCCTGTCTATTAACACTATTTATAAAATTTTATTATAAATATTTAATCATAGAAAACTTTAATCTTATAATTATTCCTTTTATTATATTTTCCAAAAATAGAAATTAATTAAATTGCATTTATAGCCAAATGCATACTTTATAAATATCACAAATTTTGTATGATATTTCTTAGGATTTAAAAAGTGCATTGCATGCATAACTTATTTTCACATATAGATATATTTCCCATAGGAAAACTCCTCTTCATTATTTTCTCTAAGTTAGAAGTATTTTCAACTTAGCATTTTGGTAAAGTGCTACACTTAGACACTTAGTAATTTTCAAGATGGAGCTAGAAGTCCATTGAAGGACTTAGCCAAAACAAGACTTCAGATGTATCTTCAAGGAGTAGAAGCACTTAGAAGAAAAGCAAGAAGAAGTTCAAGAAGACCAACCCCCTTTATTCTCTAAGTCTTTCTTGCTCTCTCTATTTCTTCCTTCTTATCTGAAACTTCATAAAGACTAAGTTAGTTCCAAGACCAGACTCGGTGATATGAGAATCATCAAGTCTGAAGATTTATCAAGTCTACAAAAATTCATTCAAGACATCACCAAGGGAAAAGCTACAAGTCTGGAGATGAAGCCTGGAAGATCAACTACATCTTTCCTTTGATCTCTTCCCTCTTTCCTAATCTTGTCTTTTAGAATTAAACAAATTTTGATCATGATGTTATCATCTTTGAAGTTTGTTGGATCCTAACGACATAGTGAGATGAAGCGGCCTGAAGACAAACCTTACATGTCCACGTACATGAGACCCGTTCCACAATTTAAGTGGCTGGCCGGGTGTCTGTCTCTCTCATTATAGTGAATATCCAATTTACAAAGAGTTGATAATAATTGTTGATCCCCTCGAAGAATAGAGCTAGTATTTTCTCTAAGTATTTTGCACATCAAGACTAAGCCATTAGAGTGCTTATTCAAGATGATATAAAACAAAATATTTTATTCAACTTATGACCTTAGCCCTTAGTCCTTTTGGACCAACCTATTGGCCTTGCATTAACTTAAAGGATTTTCATGGCATCAAAAAGCATTTCTAGCCCTTAGGAATATTTTGCACACCATGCATAAACATATTTTTCTTAGAAAGTTTTATGAAACTTGTTTATTCATCTAGTATGTGTTTGTATGCATTGTTTAGTTGTGCCTGCTGTTGATTGTTGTATTGTTGCTGTCTATATTGTTAGATTGAACAGAGAGTCCCGAGTATCGTTGAAAAGAGTTGTGAACAACGACAACATTCAAAGGCAAGTGGCACACCTCATAAACTAACTATTATTTTCTATATGCATTACTTAGTGTATTTTTATATGCATGAGTAGGATAGTATTGCTATGCTAAACCTGTGTAGAATTCCCTTACTCCTGTGTCTAGGTTCCTATATAATACTTAGTAGATGTATTGATGCTATGCAATTGATGAAAAGTTTTACAAAATGTTAAGTGACTACTCAGGGCTGTGCTAATGGTTGTCGTCGCCTAGGATGAATGTATATTCTACTTAGGGCCGTGAGCATGGTGATTTTTACCTGATAGTGCACATCCACTAAGTTAATGAAACTCCTGGGTGGATTGGTTGTTAATGGTGGCGAAGTTGAGTGGCTACTGCGGTCCATGTCTATGGTTCCTGGTGTACGTGCACTTGTGGATGGCCACCCAGGGAACAGAGGAATCTGAAGAACTCCGAGTGACGATTGCTTCCAGTGCAGCCATTGCCATATGGGCTCTGGCTTGATCAATTATGTTGCGTGGACTCTCTCCGGCTTGACAAGTAGATGTAGGGGGATGTTAGGTGGAACGGGTCAAGCCAGAGTGGGAGGGAAAATGCTTCTGAAAGATCTCGTCTTGTTCTTCTCCTTTCCTTATCACAAATGGTGTGTAAAGGATAAATTGGGTTGAATGGGTACAATGGTGAACGTGCACAACCTCTGCAGAGTGTAAAACTAAGTACTTAGCCGTGTCCCCGGTACGGACAATTTGAGCAGCTTATCACGGATGTCAAACGGAGAATCCACCATTCCAACTTCAGAAATAAAACTTGATGGGTGAACAAGGGAAGATGAGATTTATGGTTTTCATGCCATACTTGTCTTAATTTGAAGAAAGTGTTTTCCAAAGAGATAGGAAAAATTGGCTTTATGCAAAATAGCCTTGAACTCTACCAGCCAAATATGCATATAGGCTATAGAGTTATTCCATTAAGTGTCCACCATAGTGTCACTTGCCAGACTCCATTTTTAATGGAATCTAACCCACGTTGTTGCACTATTTTTCTTATTGCAGATTGTTCAGATGACGAGTGAGGTTTCGTTTATAGGTTTCCAGTCTACGACAACCATGTTTTCGCCTGTGGAAACATGAAGTTGTTGGAGACCCACTGCTATTGTATTTCCGCTGTGTACTTTTTCAATGCTAGCTTTATGCTATGCAACTTGTATCGAATGTTTTGTAAGTCTGGATCATCGATGTAATATAATTGATACTTTGTTGTGATATTACATCATAAACTGTGTGTGCAAACGAATCGATCCAGGGATTTGCACTATACACAGGTATCTGCCTTATTTAAAGTGCAGGTACGCTACAGTATGTGTGAAAGAAAGGTGTTTGTTTGCAGAAAGTAACAGGTTTGCAGTTGTGGTTTTATCAGATTAATGAGAAGGACCGGTGTCCACAGTTCACTAGTGGTGTCTCTCCATTAGTAATAATAACATTCATCCATGCGTGGTAAACAAACTACAGCTAGACAATTGACAGAATAATGATGAGCAACCCAATGCATATACTAACGTTATGATGTCTAGTGAGAGATTCATGGGAGCATTACAACAATATACATAGACCGTTCCAACCGCATCTATGACTAATAATCCACCTTCCATTTAGCGTCCGCACCCCTTTCAGTATTAAGTTGCATGCAACAGATTATCGCCTTAAGCACTGTGTGTAAAGTAAGTAAGTAACATCATCCTTAGACAAAGTACTACTGTTTTATCCCTAGTAGCAATAGTACATCTACAACCTTAGAGCTTTCTGTCACTGCCCCATATTTAATAGAGACAGGAACCCACTATCGAGTATAAATACCCCCTCTTGGAGTTAAGATCATCTACTTGGCCAAAGCACACACAAGTAACGGAGAGCATGCAAGATAATTAAATAGCACACACATGATATATTTTGAAGCAATAACTTTAGTACTCAATATTCATCGGATCACAGCAAACACAACATGGAGAATTACATAAAGATGATCTTGATCATGATAGGTAGCTCACAAGATCTAAACATGATAGCACAAGAGGAGAAGACAACCATCTAGCTACTGTTATGGACCCGTAGTCCAAAGGTAGACTACTCACGCATCAGTCCGGAGGCGGTCATGGCGACGTAGAAACCTCCGGGGACGATTTCCCTTCCCGGCAGGGTGCCGGGGAGAAGTTCTGATCTCTCCCGAAGTGGTGTTGACGATGGCGGCGGCTAGGGACCCGTGGACAAAAAAGTGAATATCGTGCGATCGTTTTTAGGTCAGGAGCTATTTCTGGGCGAAAGGGCGATGTCGGTGGAGGGTTGAGGGGCCCACACCACCTCCTGGCGCGGACAGGATGGGGCCCGTGCCACGGGGTGGTTACGGCGCCTCGTGGCTCCTCTCCGTCTCTTCTTCCGTGTTCTGGAACGTTCCTTTTCCAAAAATAATTTCAGGATGTTTATTTCCAATTCCGAGAATATTTCCTTAAGTTTTTTTCTGAAACCAAAAACAACAAAAAAACATGAAACTGGCACTTTGGCATCTTGTTAATAGGTTAGTCCCAGAAAATGCATAAAACTATATAAAATACATATAAAAATGTAATAACATGATATAACATAGCATGGAACATAAGAAAATATGGATACGTTGGAGACGTATCAAACATTTCCGTACGTCGCCGCCACCGCGAACCCTAGTTCGGGAATCAGAAGTCTCTGTTCCGGCACCCTGCTGGGACGGGGAATCGAAGGGGAACATTGCCATCATCGTCGCCAACGCCTCTCCATCAACCATCCATGTTTCCCCCATCCATGTGAGTAATCCACCGCTGTAGGCTTGAGGGTATGGTAGGGATTTTATGGGATCATTCATGTAATAGTTATAATATCGTTAGGGCATGGTGCCTAGTATCCGTTATTGGTGTTTTACATCCTTTTTGCAACTTGTTATGCTTAATGCTTGACACTAGGTCCCGAGTGCTATGATTTCAGATCTGAACATGTTATTGTATCATGAGAATAATTATTGTTTTAGATCATATCTATGAGTTGTATACACATATTAGTGTCCGGAACGGATGGCCCCAAAGTGACAGCAATTGGGATAACCAGAGGGAATGGCTATGATGTGAGGATCACATGTGTTCACGGAATGTTAATGCTTTGCTCCTATACTTTATTAAGAGGAGTACCTTAATTGCCAGTAGTTTCCCTAGAGGCCCCACTGCAAACGGGCTGGCAGGACAAAAGATGTTGTGCAAGTTTCTCATAGCGAGCACGCACAACTAAATTAGAATACATGGTTATGATAAGTTAATACTTGGATGCTTTATATTATTTATCTGCAATTGCCTATGCTTTGATATTACATGAATTATCTTATCCATGCAACGCCCGTACATCCGTCCCTATGCCTACAGTATTTTGATCCCGCTGTCTACCGTAATCACAATCGCTGTCTTAATTCTACTTCTTATTTTACTATTGTCTCTGTTATAAAACTGTTGCTACTGATAATCTGTCTCGAGCAAGTCTATTCACAGGTGCAGCTGATCTGACAAAACATTTGTTAAAGCTTATAAATATTCTTTGGCTCCCCTTGTGTCAAATGAATAAATTTGGGTTTTACTTCCCTCGAAGACTGTTGTGATCCCTTATACTTGTGGGTCATCAAGACTATTTTCTAGCGCCGTTTCCAGGGAGCATAGCTTTATGTGTAAGCCCACCTGAGTGTGATATTGTTTGCTGGAATTTATTCATCATGCGAAGAAATACTGATAAGAAGTTTCCCATTGTGCCATCCACTACAAGGAAAGGTACAACTCTGAACTCCGATGCTGCTCTTGATTCTCCGTCTGTGTTAAGTAAGCTTGTTACACCACCACAACCTACACGTTCTGTTACTACTGCTGAATCTAAAATTACTTATGATGATGCTTCTACTGTTCTTGATGAAGCTGGTTCATTAGGTGCTTTTTTAGATGCTACTATTGCTAAATCGAAACAAATTGATAATGCTCAAATTCTTAATAAAAATGCTGAAACACCTGTTAATTCACCTGAATTTTCTCGTGATACTTGAGCGTGATGATATGTATGTGGATCTAGAAGGAAAAGCATTTTAGGAGGTTTTTGAGGACAAGTTTATAAGTGCATTAGGGTCCATCTATGACAAAAAGGTAAGAAAGGTAGAGAAATCAAGATGTTTAAACAAATTTAAAGTATGTGCCTAATATGTATTGCCTACAAGGCGTGCTTGTGAAAGATACCAGAGAACCACATAGCAACAACAAGCAAACAAACATGGCATACACGAGCAACAAGCATATCAGCAAAAGAGCACACAAGACACATAGAACAAAAAGGGCACTCAACACACGCGTTGGTCGGAGAATCCAACCAAGGGTCATATCCTAGAAGTCCTATGGGTCTTGGTCATTCCTACTTTCTGGAGTCTTCACTTGTTCAGCTGGGGATCCTGCTAGTAAGCTTGAGGCAGTTGAAGTTGCAACTGGAGCACCATTGTTGTGGTTGAAGTCTTGATAGTAAGACTGCTTCGGCAAGCAAGGGTTGCTTTGTAACTTGTTTCTTCACTTGACGACCACCTTGATGTCGTAGGTTGAAGTCTTGAGACAGAACTTCGCCTTCTCGGTACTAGTTACCTAGGTCTCATTTGGGTTTATCGTCAAGTCTAAACAAGTTTTGAATAGGGCAAGATAATGGAGGAAACTCTTTTGAAATAACTGAAATTAGAGAGGTAAGATCAAGATATATTTTGGAGAATAGATGAGAAGTGGAAACCATATTAGGCTTACCTAGAAGAAAATAGATTTATGTCAAAATAGGTTTTATCGAAACATTTCCTTTCTAAGCTGACGACCATGCTAACTAAGGTCAACGATGGCTCTGATACCAAGTCTGTGAGGACCCCTCTGACTAACCGTCAGAGATGCCCACGTTATGTAAACAGATCACGATCCCAATGATCAGTGCATCGCGATCACATAACCAACATGGTAGACAAAGTTACATCATACAACTCGGATAGTATAAGACTTACATAAATAATGGTCTCATGACCAAGCCTGCAAACATCGTCGCACTTGACGAATATTTACTAAGGTTCAGCGGAAGCTTCGGCTAGCGTCGACCCTCGTCACGTCCTGACGCATTCCCACAGAGCAGTTGAGCGGGACACTCAGTTGGCGTAGTCGTCGGCTTACTCCTCCTTATTGTCGTACATCTCCTCATTTCAACCTGGACGTTTGAATATCCAGGGACACAGCCATATGAGTACATTTACGTACTCGCAAGACCACCTCTAAGGCTTAAGTTTTCATGATAATGCAAGAAAACACTTTTCAAAAACTGGGATAGCTCCTATATACGACTATAGGGCTTAGTTTTCGAATACCATGATTTTAGACATAGAGAATACGACATCTCTATATCTTTGTTGAAGAAAAACATTTAGAGATAGAATTCTCTTCTCTTAGATATAGCAAGGACATATCCAAGTTCAAAACTTTCTTTTGTAAAACCTTTAAAGCACTAGGATGGGGATACCCCTTTTTCCTTCCTTGAGATCGGACTGATTGTCTCCCCGAGACCAATCATCCTCACCCAAATTCCGTACCTCCCAGGTACCCCTTTATGCCTCCTTGTTTTCCCCCGGGAAAACCCTTTCTTTCCTGTTTTTAAGAACCAAAATGCCCATACGCCTAGATCAGTGGCCTTTCCAACCGTCCATGACCGCAGACGTGGCTATTCGAATAGATTTACACTCTGCAGAGGTTGCACACTTTACCCACACCTATCTGTCCTTCCGCCGTGTCTGCCATGGCCCGTCATACGACTGCATGCGGGGGTCCGGATAACACGATCAAAGCTTTCCACTATGACCACCCTAGTATCGAGGCCTCCCGGTAGGTTTGTTCTCCCCGGCACCGTGTGCTCCACTAGACCTCTTGGTCTTTCCTCGGGACGCCACACCGCCACGTCAGGAGACCTGCCGTAATCGTCCGGCTGTTGGTCCTCAACAGTGTATTGTCTCTTCCGGACGACAACCCGGCTTCGAGGGCCCAACCCTCATAGAAAGTATGAGAGCCCCAACACTAAAACAGACAAGCTTCCGGCTAAGCCCTACCCATGTCAGGTAGTGTGGTTGCACGGGTTAGTTGTTCGAGCGGCTGCTAGGGCAGTACTTTGTTTTTCAAAAACAACTTCCAATCCCCCGACTACTCCCAGCAGCTCGGGTTTTCACAAACCTCTCCGATTGCTCCCAGCAACTCGGGTTTTAATAAAACACTTGCTCGCCGATTGCTCTCAGCAACTCGGGTTTTCCTCCGTGAAACAGTTTTATCAAATAGGTTCCCATCCTATAGTTTTGAGGTAAGTAGATGAAGGTAGACTACTAGAAAACTTAATCTTCTTGATGGAGCCTTCAACAACAAGGCTCATCAAGTAAAACTCCTTTTGTAATACCTATAGTATTCTAGTAGATAACTTTGGCCAAACAATATTTTGTAAAATAGTTTTCGGGTGGCAAGGTGCCACACAAGAAGTAACACATGCATCATTTTATTTTTAAAACAAAACATGCTTGATAAAATAATAGGATTCAGTATAATGGTGAGGTGGGCTTGCCTGGCTCAGCAATATGTCCTTGGTCTTGATCTTGATGTTCCTCAGGTTCATCCCTCACTTCCCGTTCCTTCCCGATCGTATCTAACGTCGTAAACCGGAAAATGAACATCACTCAGAATACAAGACAAAATTACAAGGACATACCAAACAGCAAGCATTGCACAAGACACTAAGCTAACAATCAAAAACAAGCAACTCCTTTAGCTAAACAACAATAAACAACCAAGTCCAGAAAGCTAATACAACAACAGATTCTCCTAATAAAATATACACAACAACTCTGGGTATAAAAAGGTAGTTCTACAGAACACTAAAACAACACATCACTTAGGGTCATTATATCACTTAACAAGAGTTTTATAATGGCTTCAGGAAATACTCCAGACAAAAGTATCTTAGTTGTTTAGGAAATACTTCAGACAAAAGTATATTAATTATTTAGGAAATACTTCAGACAAAATTTGGGGTGTTACATTTGCATAGCATACTACAATCTCCCAAAAACCTATCATGCATACTACTTTTGCAAAAATACTGCTTAAAACACTAGGTATGCAATAGAATAAAAATAGTAGGTGTTTTATGAAGTCACTTGCCCGAAGAAGGTTGTCGTTTCTCACACACTCTTGTCCAAGTCAAAAGTTGCTCCCCGTTTCAAACTATATAGTAAAAGGGCATCCAATAAGCAAGCAATTCAACAAACACAACACAAATTGAAACATACATGCGTAATAAGGCTTAGAAGAGGATTTGGTCAAGGGAGTTACATAATTCAATATGCAAAAAGAATTTATGTGATTGCGTTTAAGGTATAGTCAAAGTCAAATTGGACATTTTCAATTTGAAAAGATTGAAAGGTCACAGGATCCAAATGAAATGGTCTTTAAACGAAGAGATCCTAAGATGGTTTAATCAAAATTTAAAAGCATGGTTCAAGGTTTTACAACAACCATCCATATTTAATTTCTTTTACCTAAGGTCATGTCTTCAGAATTTTAAATTTAAGCAAATTCATATTCAAGAATTTCTTAATTTATCATATCTAACATTTTTAAATCCCAACTGAAACATTCATAGTATTAAAAATACAACCTAGTTATTTGAAATGGCATAATATCTTAATTCACATTTTTAGTAACACCTAATTAACCAATATCATTTATATACACTTGTAAATGAATTAAAATCATTTAAAAAGTTTTAAATAAAACTTACTCATTAGAATTATGTATTATATTAATAAACAATAATTTGAGCTTTCTCTAGACTAGGACAATTATTTAAGTCTTTGGTGCAAATTAATAAAATTTTAAATTAATAAACTTTATAATGTGCTAGAATAAATCAAATCAAGTCTCATGATCTTTAAATTCATTTTAAATTATTCAAGCATTATTTATAACAAAATTTTATAAATGGGGTTAATAGACAGAGGGCTTTTAATTAAATGTGTAGCTATTGGATTAAAACAAAAATAATGTTTGTATTAAAAGTTATGTCAAAAATAGTCAAACTATTCAAAATAAACACACAACCTTATAATCATCAAAATAATTCTCAAAAATATTTTATAACAGATGCAACATATTACACATTTTATAAAGTTTCTAAAACAATTTTATTTGCAATTTTTGAATTTACAGATTTAAAGTTATGACAAAAATACTCAAATTTACCATTTGAATTTGAAATTTTTATACTAAGTTATGATAGATCTAAGTGTCAGGGTTTTTTCTGCAAAAATGCCAATTAAATTGAATTAACAAAATTAAAATCCACGCGGCGCTGACTGGGCTGCTGACGTGGGTCTGACTGGGTGCTGACGAGGCAGCGACGTGGCAAGCTCCTATTCGTCGATACCGGTTCACTTAAGTGATCAAACCGGAGCCGATGGATCAAGATCGAGTGGTCGGGGGGGGGGGGGGGGGGGGGGTGGTCATACCGGGCGGCGCGGGGTGGCCGGAGCAGATGGAGGACGCGGCGGCGCGGCGCTCGGCGAGGACGACGGCGGCGCTGCGAGGCTCCCCCGGATGCACGGATTGCCTCCCCGGATGCGGCGCTTCACGGCGGAGAGATTGGTGGCGTCAGCGTCGACTCGACCGTCCTGGTGGAGGCGTGGAGAAGCGGCCGAGGTGGCTCGGACGTCGACGAGCTTCGGTCGCCTCCTTCCTCGACAAACGGCTGTGGAAGGGGTGCGTGGAAGAGGTTAGAAGGTGCGCGCGGCTACGGCGAAGAAGCTGGACACGGTCTCGGGCAGGGAGTTGGCTCACCTCGCCGGGAAAAAGGGAGAAAAGCGCGGCGGCGGCCGAGCACTCCGGCGAGCGGAAACGGCGGCCTGGCGGCGCTCCGGTTGAGACTTTCGGGGGCAAACGAACGGCGGCTTTGAGGGCTTTTAAAGGGTGTAAGCGGGGAAACCAATCGCGCAAACATCGCACCGGATTTGGAAGGGAATCGGAGATGATTTTCGGGAGAGATTTCCGGCTGGAGGTTAGGGACGATGACGTCATCGATGACGTCATCCCGATATTTATTTTTCTTTTCTGATTTTTCCATTTTATTCATATCTTTTGATTTAAATGTCCAAATGAAGTCAAACAAAATTCTAAAAATTGTAAAATTATTATCTTTGTGTTAAACCAGTTGTGGGCATGTTTTGAACATTTTTAAAAAAATAATATTTTGAAAATATTCATTAAATACCAATTTGATACTTAAAATGAATTTTGAAACTTTGACTAATTTAAACTTTCTTTTGGCTCAATAAAATTTGTAAAATACCCTTATTAAATTATGTTTGGGAAATAAGTTATTTAAACTCATATTCCATTATTACATAAAATTTAGCTTAAATAGATTATTAAATCACATATTATACCTATTTGAAATAGGCAGAGAAAATGTAATGTAACCATTTTTAATTAAAGTATTTTGGGGCACCATTTTATTTTATAATATGATAACTCATTTGAAACTTCATAACCACTTTGGAAAAGATTTTAGATTTAAAAGTCATAAAAGAATACTCCTGAAAATCATTTGATGTTTTGAAAATAAATGAAGATCATTTTAAGCTAATGAAATGTTTATTTGGAAAATCCATTTATTATAAAACATATGAAGTTATTAAATTTATAAACTATAGGTTGTAATTTTCAACACTATGCTTTTGTACTTAGTGGAAAAATGACAAACTCATTGGCAAATGGATCATGTTTTCATTTATTTAAAATAACACTTGTAAATACTATTTTAATTTATGAATAGCTATGGCTAAGTGGTTAAATCAAATACTTATAAGGAAAACTTTTTATTATAATGGTTTGAAAATTTTGTAAAACATTTGTCAAATTACATATTGAGGTTTAATAACTACAATGGATATTAAATTGTTTAACTTGAATTAACCTTTGAAAGTAATGATCTTTCCAAGATATTTGAAAAATTAAATCTCTTCAAGATGCTTGAAGTCTTTTATAGATGGTTCTCTTATGCAATCTAATATTTTATTTTAATCAAAACAAAAGTTTATATTTTTGCGATTTTTAAACATTCCAAAATATTGGGATGTTACACAAAATGATCTGAAGAACTCCAAGTGAAGATTGTTTCCAGTGCAACCATTAGTCAATGGGCTATGGCTAGATGGATTAAGTTGCGTGGACTCGCCCCAGCCTGACAGGTGGTGGTAGACGTTTTGTAGGTGGAGCACCTTAGGCCGTTATGGGGTGGGAAGATGCTTCTGAAAAGTCTCGTCTCAACTCTCTCCTTTTCCTTAGCACAAATGGTGTGCTTGAGGATAGTTTGGATTGGTTGGGTCTAATGGTGAAAGTGCACAACCTCTGTAGAGTGTAAAACTAAGTACTTAGCCGTGTCCCCGGTTACAGACAATTTTGAGCAGCTGATTAAGGACGTCAACGGAGGATCCTACCATTCCAATTTCTAAGTTAAAATTTGATGGGTGAACAAGGGAAGATGAGATTATGGTTTTCATGCCATACTTGTCTTGATTTTAAGAAAAGTGTTTTCAAAAGAGTTGGAAAATTTTTCTTTATGCAAAATAGCCTTGAACTCCACCAGCCAAATATGCATATAGGCTATAGAGTTATTCCATTAAGTGTCCACCATAGTGTCACTTGACAAACTCCATTTTTTATGGAATCTGACCAACTCTGTTGCAAAATTTTATTTGCTACAGGTTATTCAGATGACGAGTGAGGTTTCGTTAAGGGATTTTGAGTCTGTAACCAACATGTTTTCGCCTGTGGCAACATTAAGATGATGGAGACTAATTGCTATTTTATTTCCACTGTTTACTCTTTCAGTGCAAGCTTTGTGCTATGCAAGTTGTAATAAATATTTTTAAGTCTGGATCATGGATGTAATAAATTTGATACTTTGTTTTGATATTACATCGTAGACTGTGTGTGCAAATGAATCAATCCAGGGGTTTGCACTATAAACAGGTACCTGCCATATTTGAAGTGCAGGTACGCTACAGTAATTAAGATAAATCTAACCATAGCCTTAAACTCTGAGATCCTGTGATCCCTCATGCATCAGAATTGTAACACCCCAAATTTTGGAAGCATCAAAAGCTTAATTATAAAAGAACCAAAATTTTGAGGGAACAAAAACTTTTTTAAATGCATCACTTACGAGTGTTTTTCACTCTTGTTTCCTTTGTTTGTCTTGTTTTGTTTTCGGTTGGGTTTGTGTTGATGACCTCTCTAGCTATCAACCCTAAAACTCAACCCAGCTATAATATGCCGCCTGCTAACAATGTTTTGATAAATAAAACAATACATATAACTACTGCTATCATATGTTCAACAAAACTATATTTACCATGATGATCTGAAATTGGCAGCTACCCAAAGATCTTTTATTTCCGAGAATGAAGGTATTTCCAAAACCTATATGTTTGCAAACTATAAAGGACTATATAATAAGTCCTAATATATTCTGAATTTTTATACGTAGCTAATATTAGCAATTCTTTTTTAAGAACCCCATTTCTATTTCTCTTGGAAAATCAATTCCAAGAATGTTTGTTTAATTCTATTCCTACCAAAATTACCCTATTGATCACCTCCTCACAAATATTCTTGATTTATATTAAAAGTATGGTTAGTAATCCAATTGTGTGGTTGGCCTTTATGTTATGTGCTTAAATGGTTTCCCATAAGTGTGTTATTTTATGTGTGCTCATGAAGTGTTGTATGTGACAACATTTGATTTATATCCAAATGTTTGTTGTTCTTCTATTGCATAAGTTTAAGGTGTTACCTCGCGTAATATTGTTTGATGGTGTTTTGCTCAAAAATTCTATTTTATAAAGGTATAAAAATATATCTTCACTCATGTTCATATTTAGCATTTCTAGAGCAGGTCAAATAGGGTTTATATTGTTAATTTTGGAAATACAAAACCCCTAGTGTCATCTACATGACCTCTATTTTCCTGTTATATTCTTATTTACATTTTACAAAATCATTTGATCATTAATTCTTGATTGTGTTGAGTGCTATATTTTGAAGTGACCATATCTCTTTTATAACATAGCAACTTGCCATTTTGGTGTTTAGTGCATGTTGAACCTTTTGACCTAAACTCTTAAGCCGAATGGTTCACCCATATCCCTTCTGACATGCCCATCTTGTCTCATAATTTTCTAGCTAAAGGATTGACTAATCCATCCTTGCAAAGGGAGCTAATCTAATCAGCCCTAATCTCTTCTTTATCTAAAACCTTCACTCCCCTCCTCCCAAACCCTGATCTTAGTCTAGCATTGGATACCAACACACCCCTGCATCCCTTGGCCTCACCCGCTGTCAAACCTTAGCCCAAATCATTTGTCTTTTCTCTTTTGAGCCTTCTGTCGAGCACCTGGCAGGCAGGAGACACCACCTCCATTATTTCACCTCCCTCCATCAACTCCGAGCCACACGCTAGCCTCCAAGCCATGCTGCAGTGTCCAAAGACGCTCCTCCACCGCCCAGCATCACCCAATCCCGAGCTCTCTCTTCTCTCTCCCATGCCTATGTCCGAAAATGCCCAACTCGGCCACCCTCTTCTATTAGGCAATCGAGACTCCTTCTGCCCCTTGCACCATGCCATTTGACTCCCCCTCCCTTCGCTCTCATACCCCGTGCTAACCCCCTCTAGCTCTCGCCTCCCTTCTGCTCGAAAATCTCGATGAACCGGAGCTTGGAGCCGTGTTTTTGCACGCTCGATAGCCAGCGCCCGCGTGCCCCTTTTCCATCCATTTTTGCTTCTCCGAGATCCCCTCTCCTCGGGCCACCTCTGTGACTCCTTGTTTTGCATGCAGGAACATCGGGGCCGGCGTGACGGGATCGTGCCCGCCGCGGACGCCGGAGACCACGCCGTCGACTTGAAGCTCACCGGCAAGTTCTGAGGATACCCGAGCCTTTTCCTTGCACCCCGCGTCCGCCTCCACTCTCGTCAGTCGTCCGTCGAGCCCCTGGGTGAGCCACCCGAGCCGACCTCTCTTTCTAGGTTTCCCTCTCCGGCCTGAGCGTTGTGAGGAAGAAGATGAGTGCGAGTCGTCCATCTCGTGATCTACGTCACCGTTTGAAGTTCCTGGATCTAATCTGGGTCATCCAGATCCGATCCGGCGGTGACTTACCCTTTCGCCGGCGCGCGTAGCGCAGCGGGCCGGCCCAGCTCGCCCGGAGAAGCCCAGCGCCAGATCCGGCCCTCTTCTCTATTTTTCCTGTTTAATTTTTCTGCCTATTTATTTTCCAGAAAGATACTCGATAGTTTTAATTCGTTTTAGGGAGATATACTCATCAAAATTGCTTGATTCAAATTTTTTTGAGCAGCTCTGGGTTTCCCTAACCATGTGGCTTTGGCCGTTTGCAAAAATATATTTTTAAGTGTGTGCTAGATCTGTTCTTGCAAAAAGGTTCTTTTTCACCATTTAGATAATAACTTAAGTTTTTTAAATCCAAAATTAGCAAACTCGAATTCTCTGGAAAGCCTAGGAGAATACCTACCCAGATCAACAATCCTTGCATTCAGGAGATGTGCCTAAATAAAGTTCTATAAATTTTAAGAATGACATCAATAGCCATTTGTTGAATTTTAAATCTTTATTTAAAATTATTTTTGGAGAAAATCCAATTGCTTGTGGTAGATATTGGTATTATATATAATATCCTATCTTGGTAGAATTGACCTCTTATATTTTTCTCTTGGTAGATTACTTTCTAAAACAGTAGGTTATTACACTTTAAAATGGATATTCTCATTTTCTGTTATCTGCATGTGTCTAGCTTTACTTGTTTGTGCTTTATATGTTTATGCAAATGGTGTAGGATTATTTTTGTCTGGTACCTATGCATTTTGTTTATCATGCAAAGTTGGATTTGACTAAAACTAAATCATATCTTGTGTTGCACACTATTAATGGTAAAATGTGTGTGTTCCACTAAAACTGAAATATAAGGAGCTATGAGTGTCCAAACTAAGTGAATCCAATTTCTACATAAAGCTTAAGGAAATACCTATCCATATAAATTAACCTTGCATACAGGAGATTCCTAAAACTGAAGCTACAATATTTTTGGTGTAGAGACCAGTAGCACTTGTATGATTTTTAACTCCTGTTTAGTAAGAGCAAGTCCAGCAGTTTTCCTAAAATGTCTCCCCTATATGTCCATGTAGGGGATTGCTCCTAAAATAATCTCACCTAAAATAGGTTCAACTCCAGCAATTCCCCTAAAACATCTCCCCTATTTAAAAAAAAAATTATCTATTTTTTTAATATTTTAAAAATACTGTATAACTAAAATGTAAAATCCAACGGCTACCTCTGTAACTGCTAACTTGTAGTGTCAAAAACTTGTCCATCACCAAAATCTGAAAAAATAAACAAAAAACTCACGGATATCGGCATATTGCAGTGTCAAAAAGCTCACTAATATTGGGCTAGGGGAGTCTTCCACCTCCCCTACTTGTAGGGGAGACGAGCCAGCAGAATCGGGGGCGCCTATAAATCGGGGGAGCGTTGAGGGAACTGCTGGGCGGTTGTTTTTGAGCTTTTTCCCCTAAAAAATGTATAGGAGAGGGTTTGAGAGAACTGCTGTACTTGCTCTAATAACTTTTGATACAAATATAATTCCCATAGCTTCATATGGTTACTAGGTGTGTGTTAGAAGGGTATGATTTTAGGATCCATATTCTATGAGTAGTGAGTTATTTACTAAAACGGAACCGTTTGAGAGTAGAAAATGAATTATTTTAATTTCCTGTTTTTATTAAACTTGTGTAACCAGTTTTGTTACTCTTATCTGTTTGTAATCCTTCTGTTAATATTGTTTTCGGAAGTTTAGTCATCTGTTTTTGGTAAAAAGGTTCTCACTTAAATAAAGTACACTATTGAGGTTCTTAAACATAATAACTTTCAAACCAAACATTAGGTGTGTTTTTCAAAACTAGGGTATGACCAAATGTGTTATCAGACCAGTAGCTCATTTATTAGTAAGAGATGAAAAAGAATTTGTTTGTACTATGATGCTGGTTGTGGATTTTCTCTCTTGTGTCCAGAATATCTGATTGTTAGAAATGGCGAATTGTAGGTTGTTCCACACTCTATGTGGTAAGATTAATTCACCTTGCCCAAAAGGCTACACTTGTTTTAGAAATCTATTTGTAGATTAGTGTGTGCTAATTAGAGATGAATTGGTATGATGATTTTGTGTGCTGTATTTAGTACGTGGTTGTTTGGTCTAATGGGTTACATAGTCTTACTTGTAGTGTTTTATTAAATAAGCCAAACTATACCTTTTACCTCTTAATCCACGACTTGTTTGAGCAGTGGTGTTAACCTTGCTCAACCCTAATAAGTTTCCTAAAAAGTATTGTGATGTCATTTACTAGTTAGTTTAACATAGTTCATCTTGTTTCCCGGGTGTTGCACTAAGTTTACTTAGGTATTATGCATGTGGATGTGATTGGTGTTAAATGCTATAGGTAATTGTTTGTGCTTTGTAATGATTGTTGTATAGTTTGTCCACTTCAAGATTTGCTGTCAACACTTGTTACTGTGTGATTGTTTGGTTTAATTGTTGAAGTGATATTAATTGCAGTGTCATATTAAATAGGCTTAAGGCACCTTTTTAGCTCTTAGTCATAAACTGGTTTGGATAGTGGTGTTACCATTGTTTGTCGCCTAGTTACTTGGTAGTAGGTGTTTCTTGAGCTAGTAACAGTTTTGCATGTGAGTGTGCTCAATGCTAGTGTTAATATTAATAATTGCTTATGTGTTAAGGTACTTTTGTCTGGAGTATTTCCTAAACAATTAATATACTTTTGTCTGAAGTATTTCTGAACTATTAAGATACTTTTGTTTGAAGTATTTCCTGAAACTAATATAACAACTCTTGTTAAATGATACAATAACCCTAAGTGATGTGTTGTTTTAGTGTTCTGTAGAACTACCTTTTTAATACTCAGAGTTGTGGTGTATATTCCCTTAGGAGTATATGTTGTTTGTCTTAGCTCTATGGACCTCGTTGTTTATTGTTGTTTAGCTAAAAGAATTGTTTGCTTTTGATTGTTAGCTAAATGTCTTGTGCGATGCTTGCTGTTTGTTATGTCCTTGTGGCATTGTCTTGTATTCTGAGTGTTGTTCCTCTTTCTGTTTACGACGTTAGATACGATCGGGAAGGAACTGGAAGTGAGGAGTGAACCTGAGGAGCATCAAGACCAAGACCAAGGACATATTACTGAGCCAGGCAAGCCACCTCACAACTATAATGAATCCTATTATTTTATCAAGCATTGTTTTGTTTTCAAAATAAAAGAATACATGTTTTACTTCTTTTGTGGCGCCTAGCCACCCGAAAACTATTTTACAAAATATTGTTTGGACAAAGTTATCTACTAGAATACTATAGGTGTTACAAAAAGAGTTTATTTGGTGAGGCTTGTTGTTGAAGGCTCCATCAAAAAGATTATGTTTTCTAGTAGTCTACCTTCATCTACTTACCTCAAAACTATAGGATGGGAACCTGTTTGATAAAACTGTTTTACGGAGGAAAACCTGAGTTTCTGGGAGCAATCAGCGAGAAAGAAATGTTTTATGAAAACCCGAGATGCTGAGAGCATTCGGAGATGTTGCGAAAACCCGAGCTGCTGGGAGTAGTCGGAGATGGAGGTTTAATTTCGAAGTCCCTGCTGCGGCCCGAACAATTAACCCGTGCAACCACACTACCTGACATGGGTAGGGCTTAGCCGGAAGCTTGTATGTCTTAGTGTTGGGGCTCTCATACTTTCTTTGAGGGCTGGGCCGTCGAAGCCGGGTTGTCGTCCGGAAGAGACAATACACTGCTGAGGACCAGCAGCCGGACGATTACAGTGGATCTCCTGACGTGGCGGTGTGGCGTCCCGAGGAGAGACCAAGAGGTCTAGTGGAGCACACGATGCCGAGGAGAACAAACCTTCCGGGAGGCCCCGATACTAGGGTGGTCATCGTGGAAACTTTTGATCGTGTTATCCGGATCCCCGCATGCTGTCGTATGACGGGCCGTGGCAGACACGGCGGAAGGAGCGATTGGTGTGGGTAAAGTGTGCAACCTCTGCATAGTGTAAATCTATTCAAATAGCCGCGTCCGTGGTCATGGACGGTTGGAAAGGCCACACTGAGCGCCTGGGGAAAGAAGTTGTTTTTTTTAAAAGAAAGTGTTTCTGTGAAATAAGGAGGTACCTGGGAGGTACGGAATTTGGGAGAAGATGATTGGTCTCGGGGAGACAATCAGTCCGATCTAAAGTCAGGAAAAAGGGTTACTCCTATCGTAGTGTTTTGATAAACTTTTACAAAAGAAAGTTTTGAACTTAGATATGACCTTGCTGTATCTAAGAGAAGAGAATTCTATCTCTAAATGTTTTCTTCAACAAAGATATAAAGATGTCGTGATCTCTATGTTGAAAAGCATCGTATTCAAAAACTAAGCCCTATAGTCGTATATAGCAGCTATCCCAGTTTTCGAAAAGTATTTTCTCGCATTATCATGTAAAACTTAAGCCTTATAGGTGGTCTTGCGAGTACGTAAATGTACTCATATGGCTATATCCCTGGATATTCAAACGTCCAGATTTTCAATGAGAAGAGATACGAAGAGAAGGAGGAGTACGCCGACGACTACGCCAACTGAGTGTCCCGCTCAACTGCTCTGTGGGAATGCGTCAGGACGTTACGAGGGCCGACGCTAGCCAAATCTTCCGCTGAACCTTAGTTAATATTCATCAAGTGCGACGATGTTTGCAGACTTGGTCATGAGACCCTTATATATGTAAGTCTTGTACTATTCGAGTTGTATGATGTAACTTTGTATACCATGTTGGTTATGTGATCGCGATGCACTGATCATTGGGATCGTGATCTGTTTACATAACGTTGGCATCTCTGGCTGGTAGTCAGAGGGGTCATTACATACTTGGTATCAGAGCCATCGTTGACCTTAGGAGGCCTTAGTTAGCATGGTCGTTAGCTTAGGAAGGAAATGTTTTGCTAAAACCTATTTTGATAGAAATCTATTTTCTTCTACGTAAGCCTAGTATGGTTTCCACTCCTCCTCTATTCTCGAAAATATCTTGATCTTACCTCTCTAATTTAAAGTATTTACAAAAGATTTTCTCTTCTATCTTGTCCCTATTCGAAGCTTGTATAAACTTGACGATGAACCCAAATGAGACCTAAGTAACCAGTAGCGAGAAGGCGAAGTTCAGGCCCAAGATTTCAGCGTACGGCATCAAGGTGGTCGTCAAGTGAAGAAACAAGCTACAAAGCAACCCCTGCTTGCCGAAGCAGTCTCACTAAGACTTCAACCCCAACAATGGTACTGCAGCTGCAATTTAGGCAAGTCTCAAGTTTTCCAGCATGAGACCAAGCAGATGAAATGAAGACTCCAACAGGTTGGACTGACCAAGACTCATAGGACATGTAGGATATGACCCTTGTTTGGGTTCTCCAACTAACGCGATTGTTGTGTGCCCTCTTTGTTCTATAGGTGTCTTGGGTGCTCTTTTGCTGGTATGCTGGTATGCTTGTTGCTTGTGTGAGCCTTGGTTGTTTTCTTGTTGTTGATGTGTTGTCCTCTGGTATCTTTCACAAACACGCCTTGTAGGCGATGCATATTAGGCACATGTTTTGAATTTGTTTAAACCTCTTGTTATCTATTCACAAAAACTTTTCTTACCTTTTTCCATAGATGCACCATAATGAGCTTATAAACTTGTTCTCGAAACTTCCTAAAGTGCTTTCCCTCTGATCTAAACTTTAAAACGTGAGAGTTATCAAGTAAACATGATAGCAAAGCCCCTAAGGAAGCCCATCCCCGTGATGTGACTGACCTTGTGTAGTTTAATTAATTTTTATTTTACAAGTATACCATCACTAACTTAACGTATCTCACTTTAGAGTAGTATCTAACACCAGTCAGTATTGTGATAACTACCCTCCTCAAGACCTACAAACCGAGACAAGAAAAGAGGTGCCAACGGAAGTCTCACTTACGGTTGGCAATAGGGAGGATTCGAATAACACCAAGAGCCACGACTTTTTGAAGACTTTATGACAACCTCAAGCAGTGACGTGCAAAGCAGATCGACGTCAGCAACAACAGAGATAACCAACACGGAAGATTTTCTACATTAAAATGTTCCATGAATCTAGTGTCGTCAGTGCCTTCTGCGTGTCAACTTAATTAACTCAACTGACCCTGACTTGAGTAATATAGAAAGAAATTACTTTTAGGCTAACATTGACCCTACTGACCTCTGAAGACTGGTGCGAAGCTTTATGAAGCCCAAGAACCAGGGATGTCATCATCAACTTGGGTTGTCAGCTACACTGAAGGAGGACACAAATCAAGATAACATCATCAACAAGGTGCAAGAACGACGAGAAGACCGAAGACTGTTGCATGTGGCAACACCTAACCTCAAACCAGTTTAGACGTCTTTAGCAGATCTTAGCACCCTTTTGACTTTTTATGAAAAGAAAGAGAGTCAAGTCTACGGACCTGACACCCTTGTGAGGCTTAAAAACTGTAGACGTGTGTATAACTGCTAACCCCTCAAGCCGGCCATATCTACAAGTGTCGACATCAACCCCCATGCACCGAGGAGTTGTGACCAAGATGAAGATCGTCAGGATACTCAAGACCAACAACACCTCGAGGTCGTCGACAACTTTAACCTTCAACTTTAACACTTCATGTGTGCCCCCTTTTTAAGGGGGAAGACACATGCTAGTTTTATTGGATAGTTGTGACAAAGTTGTTCTTTGTGCCCCAAACCTTGGAGTTTTTGAAGTCATCCCAACATGAATCGTGCATCAGCAACCACCAACATGTCAACACCTTCAACAAAGACCCGAGTCGTCCTGAAGGAATCAGACGCCTCATCGACAAGGAAATCCCCGTCAAGAGCCCACAACCTTGGAAGATGAAGAAGCATCAAAACCCCTTAACCTTGCACTCTTTGAAGGAGATATGCCCTAGAGGCAATTAATAAAGTGTATTCTTTATCATGTCTCGTTTGTTCATAATAGATTTTTGTGTCATGCTAGAACCGTATTAAGCGGAACATTAATACGGGCGTGATACGTAAACAACCAGGTCCCTAGTAGCCTCTACTAAGACTAGTTTCGTTGCGCGATTGATGATCGAGGTTTCTCAATCATGGGGCATGGCGCCAGTCGGCAATGGGAGTCATATCGTTGGAGAACGATGTGATGGACATACCCAGATTTGGAGGACGTAGTCGTTAGGCCTTTGATCGTGAGATCAACTCTTATTGTTATTCTTGGAAGATACTTTGATCGCACCAAACGTCGTATCTTATATAGAATGACAATAACGGTGATACTTTTGGGTATCGGAAAGGAGTAGTTGAGACGAGGGGTCAAGAGTGGGATTTGCCAGTCCGCGTAGCAGGATAGATACTCTCGGGCCCACTCGGTGAGATCATGTCTAATGAGCTTGCAAGCATGTGACTAGGTCACGGAGACATGGAATCATGGACGAGTAGAAGATAGCATTGTCGGTAACGAGGTCGAGATTAGGTATGGAGATATCTATGGAACGACGCTCGGACACGCTAAGAATCGCTATGGCAAAAGGTTTAAGACTCTGCGTTCAGATTTGATAGATGAAAGTCATTCGTTATATCACAGGGATTAATTCATGGGGTCCAGGCCTACGAGTTAGTCGTTGATCATAGAGGAGTCTTGGTAATACCTGTTAATATATCGAACCGCTAGGGTAACACACTTAAGGGGTTTCGACAAGACAACCGGAAAGGAAAGAGATCACCGGGAACGTCCCGGGAGGGGTCCGATGGAGATCGGGCAGCGCCGAAAGAGTTTTCGGAGCTAGGATAAATTATATATATTATGTTTGATATTAATTAGTGTAATTAATATGCAAATATGATTATATATTATTATTTTCGAATTTATTTAGGCTGATTTCCCTAAATGGGCATTCTGGTCGAAAGAAGGCCCAAGAGGGGGAAAATCCTCTAGGGGATTCGGTGGGGGACAAGGAGGGCCTACCCAAGTGGGCCAAGGGGCCCACTAGGGGGCCGGTGCACCCTCCTATGCCGCACCAGGCATGTGGGGGTTAGTCCCACATTGCCTGGTTAGCAAGTTGGCTCCCCCCTGGGAGCCTATATAAGAAGGGGCACTGTCGGGGGGCTGCCCCCCGGGTAGGGCAGATCCCGGCGCAATTCAACAGTGTAGCAACAGTGATTGACCTTTGTCGAGAGCAAGGGCCACCCCCTAGTGTGCTGAAGGGGTAACTTGACCTTTGAGAGCTGGTAGAGTGCAAGGTGCCTCCTGGCAGGTGCAGAGGTCATCTCTGGCGGCTATAAATAGCCACCCCGAGCCCTCATAACAGCACAAGCATCAGCGGATGGTTCCTCTAAGAACTAGCTTCTCGAAGATGTCTTTGCTGATAGGCTAAGACATCTTCGGGAGGCTAGGCCTAGAGATACTCATCCTAAGAAGAACTCGGATGTGTCTGGGAGTGACCTTGGACTTTATGGCTCCGAGAAGACTCCCGGAAGGAGAGGTACTCGGTCTTACCGGATAGGCAATCCGGGTAAGTGCTAACCGGAACATTTATCTCGGTCATAGACTTGTGCAGGAAGGACTCGTGTGGTCGAGCAAGAAGGAGACCGGCATGAGGGATCCCGGTAGGCCGTCAACGGTCTGCAGTAGGCTTTCCCGCCTGACGCGGGGACAAGTACCGTTCCGTCTGACACGGAAGCATGGTCATCTCCCGCCTGACACGGAAGCATGGTCACCTCCCGCCTGACACGGGAGCGCGTCAGCCGGTACGGCAACGGTACGACAAGACTGGACGTGCCTAGCCTGGCAATCCGGAAAAGGCTATCCGGGATGGGCAAAGACATGTCCTGTGTCTAACAGGGTGACAATGATGTTCCAGGACGGCGCCTGCTGTCCTTGCCGGAATGATGACGAAGGGGCTACGCCGGATAGCACGGCGACTAGGTCGCACTAGCCGGTGTCGACATAACGGTTAGACCTGTCCGGTGGGGCCAAGCCAGATTAGGGTTTCCGGCCCTCCTGGCCGGAACTCTATAAAAGGCGCCATAATTGCTCCTGTGAAGCAGAAACCAACTTGGGGGCCAAAACTCTAGTCTCATTTACTCCTAGAGCATTTACTTCATCCTACCTTGAGTTCATCTAGTTCTTCGTGTTCTTCACCTCAAGAGCTCTAAGAGCAAGTTGTAGCCCTTGTACCACACTTATACTGAGAGAAAAGGCAGGAGTAGGGGTGTTACCTCCTCACGAGGGCCCTGAACCTGGGTATATCGTGTGTGTGTTGTGTGCCTTCGTGCATTTGTTCTTGTTTGCTAGATCTTCTCCCTCACGCATTGATCTTGTTTCTCGTTCTTGGGAGATCTCGGTCACACCGGGATCCTCCCCGTGTGAGCTCTTCAGCTCGCTATCCCTCCCCGGATCCACCAACGTCCATCGGCCCCACACATTAGCCATCCTATGGCATCTGTCGTGACACCACCACGACAGTTGGCGCCCACCGTGGGGCTGACAGAGGCGTTGGCTGGTGAACACATCCGGACGGGTTCCCCCGTTCACTTCGCCGTCCGGGTTCTCTCTGGCCTTGTCGTCAGGCTAGGCGAGATGGACTTTGTCAGCGACAACGCAGGGTGCTTCCGGAACAGACCCTTCCCGGTGAACGGATGCATCATCGATTTCGGTGGCTTCACCACCTACGTCGCCACCGAAGTTATCTGCAACTACCCGGACGATGTCCTGGAAGCTGAGGATCCTCCCATGCTCAGCGCAGCTCGGGGTCCATGTGCCGGTCGCTCCCAGAGTTCCCTCGCGGTCATGATGGTCGGGACAACCGAGGAGGAATACCAGGACGCCGACGGCGATGCCGGTAGCGGTCACATTCGTTTGGCCAAACCTTCTCAGGAAAGAGGTGCGGCCCGAGACGGCGATCCGCAGCCGTCCTAGCCACGTCGTCGCCCAGATCCCCTCTCGGGTCTGGTGGCCAAGTTGGCTGTCCCTGTGACAGCTGAATCAGACACCCAAGCCACTTCGGCTGACTTGGATGAGCAGCGTAGGTTGCTGCTCGCCGATCCGGCGTGAGCTCAATGCTAGCCTCCGGGAGTACAATGCAGCTCACGGATTCCTTAAGATAGACTCCCGGGACAAGCGTATCGCGAATCTGCGCAAAAAGGGCAGAATGGTGAACGATGAGCTAGCCGGTGGGGCCGCAACCAGTCAGGCGGGTAGCATGATCTCGGCGGGGAAACCGGTATACAGCTCCCCGGCGAAAACTCTCAGGGCTGCCGAAGTCGCCATGGCCGAGTTGGCAGGGCTATCCGGTGAGGCTCTGCGCAAACAGCAGGAGCGGGTGAATGAGTTGGTCGTCGAGGCCAACCGGCAGAATCATGCCTTCAACAAAAAGAACCCCGGGGCGGGATCGCAAGTGCACTCAGCTAGGCCCAATAGCCAGAGATCGGACGGAGAGGCCTCCTCCCCGCATCCGAGCAGAAGCAAGAGCAAGAGCAAGAGCCGAAGCCGAAGTCCGGGCTCCGGAAAAAACAAGCAGTTGCAGACTTATGACCCGGCCTTTGCCGGTATCCAGCAAGCCGGGCAGCATAACTCGGGGCAAGCAGAGAGCACTCGTGGTGGTGGTGACCGGGGTGTAGGAAACAATAACCCGGCTAGCCGTGGTAATCCACCCCGGAATCCGCCACATGTTCAGGGGAACCCGCGAAGGGAGGCCGCATCTGTCAAGGTTGCAGCAACGATGGCAACTCAAGGTTGCAGCAGCTCGGGTACCAGCCCAATGAAAATCCTTTGGGATCTCGGATAGGAACCAGGCAACTGGATCCGGCCGATGCCCGAATTCGGCTCGATCGGATTCACCAATCCGAGCTAGTGGAAGAGCAAGGACCTCCGGGACCTGCCTGCTTTGGACCCCGGATCATGCGGGAGCCGCCTGTCCGGAATTTTCAGCTCAACCGAGGTGCCAAGACCTATGACGGCAGCAAGAAGCCGGAGGATTGGTTGACCGACTATGTAACTGCAGTAAGCATAGCCGGTGGAAACAGAAGCTGGGCGGTACGTTATGTGCCGCAGATGTTGGAAGGACCTGCTAGAATCTGGTTGAACAACTTGAGAGCTGGCAGTATAGACTGCTGGTTAGATTTCGAGGAGGCGTTCATCAGCAACTTCACTAGCACGTACAAAAGGCCAAACAGGCCTCAACAACTCGTCATCTGTAGGCAAAGGAGCAACGAAACCGACCGGGAGTACCTTACCCGGTGGAGCAACATTCGCAATTCTTGCGAAGGAGTGGTGGAGGCACAGGCCATCTCCTGGTTTATGCAAGGATGTCGGCACGGCTCAATGCTTTGGCAGAAGTTGCAAAGGAAGATGCCGACGACCTTGGCAGAAACCATGCGCATCGCCGATACCTACACGCTTGGAGATCCCATGCAACCCCTGGTGGATGTCGGTGACTCCAACAGGAGGAATGCGGGGCCTCAACGTCCGGGATCGAGCAGGAGCCATGATCGCCAGGATTTTGGCCAGAAGAGGAATCAGCCCGAATACCACCATGCCGCGCAGCACGTTGCTGCTGTGACCCAGATCAAGAGGATGCCGGCAACAGTCAGCGTCAGAAGATAAGTGGCCCGGCTTGGGGTCAGAACCAGGAAGTGTAGAAAACTTGGGTGGAGCAGAAGAAGCCCCTGACGTATGAAGAGATGCTGAACAAGCCATGCTGCTACCACACCCTGGAGGCCAACAAGCCGGCGAACCACTCTACTCGGCAGTGCAGCTGGTATCAGCGCACATTGCAGGATGGCAGCTCGGGGGCTATTCGGCCGAGTGCTCCGACATCTCGACCCAACATTCCGAGACCTCCTCCTCCGACTTCGGGAGCCAACGCGATCTGGATTAATCAGCCTCTGCGAGGACCCCCTGTAACATCCCAAAGTTGTGCTTTCCTAATTTGTATGCATGTGTTGTAATATAGAGTGACAGCATGCATATTTCTTTTTGTTTGGCATTGCAATTAGATAAATTACTTTCAAATTTTCAAATCCCATATTTAATTTCATATGCTTTTTCAAATCAATTAAAAATTGAAGTTTCAAAATTGTACAAATAATCTTTTCAATACTTCAATCAGTTTGTTTTGAAACTATCAAAATTGTCAAAAAGGTTTTATCTCTCTTTTCTTTTTCTATTTTGTTTTAAATTTACAAAACAGAAAAAGGATAAACAAAAAGAAAAAGAAATCAGTACAAAAAAAAATAGAAGTCTGGGCGAGCTGGGCCGAATCAGCCCAGCCCGACCCAACTCAGCCCACCTCTCCTTCGTCCCCTTCCTCCGTACGGTCGATCACCTCCTTTACAGCGTGGAGGAGCAATGGCAGAGCCACTGCCCTGCTGCTCCCACGGCGCCCCCACTGCCACCTCTACTCTCCCTCTCTTTAAATCTCCCCCGGAGCAGTAACCCTAACCTTAGCTCTCCTAGCGCCGCCGCCGGCCCTCTCTCCTTCCTCCTCCTCCACCCGAACCACCGAGAGTCACCGGAGCGCCTCCGCCGTCCGCGATACCTCCGGACCTCCCCCACACCGAGCACTCCCCCGACGACCACCGCGGTGAGCTCTGCCCCTTTTTCCTCCTTACTTCCATTTGATTAGTCGCCGGAGAGGCCGAGCCCACCCACGCCTTCGGTTCCTGTCCGCTGTGCCGCCGGCGTCGAGCACGGCCACGACGCTCCGGGCCCTCTCCGTCGCAGCTAAGCACCGAAACGGAACCGGCGCTCCATCGGCTAACGTCCAGCAACCCCCACACGCCCGGCGTCGCCTTCCTTGGTCGTCGCCGGCAGGATTCGTCCCGCCACCGTCGTTGTTACTCTGAAGAAACGAGCGCTCATCAGTTAACGTTGGAATTCTTCAGTTTCGTCAGAGTTTTCTTCGTAGTTACAGTACAAACACCAAAACGCGGTAGATCTGTCACCAACACTACACCTAACCCCGTGGCTAGCAGAGCCGTGCGCTCCGTGCTCGCCCGCGTGAGCTCGTGGGTTCAAACCCCGGCCACGGCGATTAAAAGCCAATCTTTTTAATTGCTTCCGGGTCCCTGACATGTGGGTCCCCCTGTCATCCACTCTAGAGACAGATGGGACTGGAAAAATTACACAGAGCCCCCTACACTTCCTGCTTAGCGTTTTAGCCCTCCCAAAAGTTTCTCCCATCACGGATAAGTCCCTGCACTTTTTCAGAAATACCCCTAGGTTTATAATTGCAATAACTTTATTTCTACAACTCCAAATAAAATAAACTTTATATGTTTTTATATCAGAAAAATGCAATAAACATTAATATCACATTCTTATGTCATTTTACATCATTAAATGCTTAGTTTAATTTAACAAATGCACTTAAATAATTAAATATGGAATATGTGGGGTAATAAATATATAATGCCCTAATTCCATTTAAATTGCCCATATCTTTTATACCATGTCTTGCCATGCTAATAACATTTAATCTGTTGCGTAGATAAATAATGTTGCTCTTAAATAATAAATATGGAATGTGTTGAGCAAATAGTTAATTATTGCATACTCCATTTAAATTGATCAAATCACACTGCCATGCAATATATGTTAAACAACACTAAATTTGTTGGTTACACAAATAATTTGCACCATAATCAATTGCCGGGATTTCATCCCCGCATTAATATGACCAAATCATCTCATACCATATTGCAACATCAATTGTTTGCGCATTTCCTTTTATTGATATTGTTTCCTATTGTCTGTGTTTTGCTCTTCTCTGGGTAGACGACGACGTGTCTGCTGCCGATACTTTCATCCTTGAGATTCCAGCTTTTGTGCCGGGCCACAAGCTCCCAGGCAAGCTTCTACTGACAGTTTACACGATTGTTTGATTTTCATTCTTGCCTTTTGATCTATGCTATCCTAGTTACGATTCTTGAATTGCGATCCCATCATATGTTTATCCAGCAGCCCATACAGCTTTATCCCCCCATCCTATCACCTGTTGTATGTTTATCTGTTAGCCTTGCGAGTCGTTGTGCATGCTTAAGGTTGGTTCTGCGAGTCTGTTTGTCCTATGTCATTTATACTTAGCATGATAGATTGTCTACCTTAATAAAATGTTGTCTTATATTGGGGTATTATAATTAAAAGATAAGGCACCGGCGGAAGGCCTTGCGAGGTGCTTTGTTCTGCTAAGTGTCGACCTAGGAACTCAGTTCTTGTCCTCGGATCCAATTTTGAGCGCACTAACCACTTGTGGGAGGCCCTATGGAGCCCCCCGCGGCTTCGATCTAATCCGCTTATTATCCAGGGCGCCGCAAGTAGTTCGGGCTTTCCATTTGATGCATGCATAAGGTTACCTAACGATCTCATGATGATGGAGTAGTCGATTCTCATATAGGGTGGCACGTTCTTAGAGTGCTATGAAGGTCGTATCCCGCGGGCACTGGACCTGATTAGCCGTGCACACAATCATGCGGTTCCCTGGATGGGTCGTAGAGAAGAGATTTGCCGTGTTGAGATGCCCTACCTTCTGGCTTGCTTTTGGGGTTGATCGAACGAGTACGGGTCCAGTAGTGCACCCCTGCAGGGTATAATCTTATCGATGAGCCGTGTCCACGGTTATGGACGACTTGGTGATGATGCTGGCTAACAAGATCATAGACAACTTACGCCTAATCATAGTTAATTAACCTGACTAGTAATATAGACTTACTTTCACAATAACTTGTAACTAAAATTGTTCACTGTGTGAGTAATTCCCGAATTGCTTCCTCATACTTGGTTGAGGGGGTTAATCCGAGAATGGGTTATGATTGGTGTTAGTTGTAGATGGTTATCTTATGCGCTCTCTTATCCCTCTCTGATTAGACGGAAGTTGTAGCGTGTCTCTTTACGTTGCTAGTGCTGCTGCCGCTAAGTACACTTAACCCCCATATTTTGGGAGTCTTACAGTTTTGTAACCTATTAGCTTAATCTTGTTCGATACGCTTCAGTGTATTGACCCGTTCGCGGGCTGTGGTTTTTCTGCAGTTTAGGATTCTTCGCACGACCAGGTTGGTGGATACTACGTGGAGTTCGACGACGAGATCTACGACGAGTAGTTAGAGTTCCCCTGGGCTTCTTCCTGGTGGACCGCGTGGATGGGCCTTCTTTTTCCGTTTCGGCTTTGAGCCCTTTGCTTCTTGACTGTACTCAGACCGGTTTGTTTCCGCTGTATGATGTAATGTTGGGACATGTGTCCTCTGTTTGGTGTCATTCGATATATTTTGCTCAGTGAGAGCTTTTGGATATTATTTCCTTTCTTTGTGTCTTAGGTTTATTCTGTGGTTTCAACTTGTTAAAAATCCGACTCGTATACCATGTGTGTATGGATGAAGTATACGAGTTGGAAGACTTTTTGGGTTCTTGCGTGCACAATCTGGAAACGTATGTGACGTTGGGGTCGCCAAGAGCTGTCGGCCGATGATCCATTCCGAGCATGGCCTGATTGTTTCCTGGGATTGGTAACCCCAGTATGTTCTTGGTTGTGTGGCCTAACCGATACGTTTCGTTTGTGTAGCTTGAATTCAGGACCCCCACCTCGGCCGGTGAACATGGTGCACACCCGGAACGACAATGGTGCAGGCCCCAGTAATCAAGCCGGACATCAGCAAGGCAGCTATCGGGAGGCACATCAGAGCTATGTGGTCTTCGGGACCGAGCCCACTGACCGGAAGAGTGTGCGACAGCGTGCCCTAGAAGTAAACGATGTGATTCCGGTGGTACCCAAGTTCCTGCACTGGTCCGAGATGGAGATCACGTGGAGCCGGAAGGATCATCCCAGAGTTATGCCTAAGCCGGGGGCGTACGCCTTGGTGGTAGACCCAACCTTTGTCGGGCCAAGCCTCAACGTCCGATTCAGTCGGGTTCTGATTGACAATGGCAGCGCCATTAACATCATGTACAAGGACACGATGCTGAAGCTAGGGGTGTCCATGAACACCTTGCTACCTACCGACACGACCTTCCATGGCATTGTGCCCGGAGTCTCTTGCTCACCCATGGGTAAAATCTGGGTTGAGGTGCTATTCGTAACCCGGGAGAACTGCCGAACCGGGAGCTTAGAATTCGAGGTCGTGGACCTCGAAAGCCCGTATCACGCACTGATCGGCAGGCCGGCCCTGGCCAAGTTCATGATCTCAACTCACATGGGCTACCTGAAGATGAAGATGTCGGGTCCTAACGGCATAATCACCATCTCGGGAGACCACAAGCGCTCCATGGAGTGTGCTTCGGCCGGCTCATGCTTAGCAGAGTCCCCGGTGATCGCGGAGGAAAAGAAGAGGATCCAGCAAGTGGTGGCGATGGCCAAGACCTCCCAACTCGGAATGCCCGGGATAGTGAACCCGGAGCAGGGTGCATCATTCCAGCCACCTAAGGAGACGAAGAAGGTGGGGGTGGACCCCAGCAACCCGGAGCGCCAAGTGATCATTGGCAGCAACCTGAACGGCAAATAGGAAGGCGAGCTCGTCGACTTCCTCCGTGAGAATCGGGATGCTTTTGCGTGGTCGAGTGACGATCTGCAAGGTGTTCCGAGGGAGTTGGCTGAGCACTCTCTGTTTGTTAGGCCGGATGCGAAGCCGGTGAAGCAACCGACTAGGCGCCTCTCGGATGAAAGAAGAGCTGCCGTCATGGAGCATCTGGCTATACTGCTGGCCGCCGGATTCATAATGGAAGTACTGCACCCGGATTGGATATCAAATCCGGTCCTGGTAGAGAAGAAGAAAGATGATCCTCTCATGCTAAAGGTGTGGCGCATGTGCATCGACTTCACCAACCTCAACAAGGCATGTCCGAAGGACCCCTTTCCACTTCCCCGGATAGATCAAGTGATCGATTCCACTACCGGGAGTGAGCTCTTAACTTTTTTAGATGCCTATTCTGGTTTTCACCAGATACCTTTGAATCCGGATGATCAATTGAAAACTGCTTTTATTACCCCGTATGGGGCTTATTGCTATCGTGTAATGACTTTCGGTTTGAGAAATGCTGGAGCCACATATCAGAGGTGCATGCAGAAATGTTTGCATGACCAAATAGGCCGGAATGCCGAGGTCTATGTCGATGACATAGTCATAAAAACAAAAGAAAAAGACTCATTGATCGATGATCTGAGGGAAACATTTAAGAACTTAAGAAGATTCCGGATGAAGTTGAATCCGGATAAGTGCACATTCGGTGTTCCGGCAGGGAAATTACTCGGTTTCCTCATCTCAAGCCAGGGAATTGAAGTCAACCCGGGTAAGATACGTGCTATCGAGAGCATGAAATTGCTCGTGCATCTCAAAGATGTGCAGAAGTTCACTGGTTGTCTTGCATCCCTAAGTCGGTTTGTGAGCCGACTAGGGGAGAAGGCCTTGCCCCTGTACCAATTGATGAAGAAGAGCAAAACATTTGTTTGGACCCCGCAGGCCGATGCGGCGTTCAACGATTTGAAGAGAATGCTTTCAACGGCACCCGTGTTGGCGTCCCCGTTGCCCAAGGAACCTATGCTGCTGTATATTGCTGCCACCAACCGGGTAGTTAGCGTAGCCATTCTGGTAGAGAGGGAAGAAGGGGGCAAACTGATACAGAGACCGGTGTATTACCTCAGTGAGGTGATCTCGGAATCCAAGCAGAACTACCCGCACTACCAGAAGATGGCGTATGGAGTGTACATGGCAGTAACCAAGCTCAAGCACTACTTTCAAGAGCACCCAATCACAGTGGTGTGCGAGGCTCCTCTCGCTGAGATCATTGGTTGCAAGGATGCTAGCGGCCGGGTTGCCAAATGGGCCATCCAGTTGTCTCCGTACGCTCCGGCATACAAGAGACGAGATGCCATCAAGTCGCAGGCGCTGCCGGACTTTTTGGTAGACTGGGCCGAGATGCAGTATGAACCTCCGATGCCGGATTACAATTTTTGGAGGATGCATTTTGATGGCTCCAAGGCCAAGATCGGGTTGGGTGCCGGAGTGGTTCTCACCTCACCAAAACAAGATGTGCTGAAGTATGTCCTGCAAATTCATTTCCGGGCATCTAACAATGTCGCTGAGTACGAGGCCTTGGTTCATGGACTGAATGTCGCCAAGGAGATCGGCATCCGCCGGATAGAATGTTTCGGCGATTCCGACCTCGTGCTGCAGCAGGTGTCGGGGAACTGGGATGCACTGGATGCTAACATGGCCTTATATCGGTTTCATGTGCAGAAAATATCCGGATTTTTCGAAGTATGCGAGTTCAAGCACATACCCAGAGGAGAAAATGAGGCAGCAGATGTGTTATCCAAGCTAGGATCATCTCGGGATGGCATCCCACCCGGGATCGCTCTTGAGCATTTGAGGAAACCATCTATTCAGCAATCACCCGAGTTGGATTCTATCTTCATCCCCAAGGAGCCTGGTTCGGAAGCTGTACCCATGGAAGTGGACGTCGGGAGCATCGCATCGAACCCGGGGACTGCATCACTGTGCTCAGAGGGGCAAATAAAGATGATGATGGAGGTGATGTCGGCAGAGCCAATGGACATAGATATTCCCATGTTCCCGGTTCGACCAGTCCCGGGATGGGCGTAGCCCATTATGGTTTACATCTTGGAAGGAACCCTCCCGGAGAATGAAGTGGAAGCCCGGCAGATAGTGCGAAGGTCAAAAGCATACACCGTCATCAATCAAGAGTTATATAAGAGGAGTGTCACCGAGGTACTCCAGAGGTGTGTGGAACCGGAAGAAGGCCAAGAGATGCTGCTGGAAATACATTAGGGGGAGTGTGGACATCATGCATCATCCCGTGCCCTGGTGGCGAAAGTGTTCCGACATGGGTTCTACTGTCCCGCTGCGTTACAGCAAGCAGAAGACATTGTCCGGAAGTGTGGAGGATGCCAGAGGTTTGCGCACCGAATACATATGCCGGCATCGGCACTGAAGACAATCCCTATCACTTGGCCATTCGCAGTATGGTGGTTGGACATGGTCGGGCAGTTCAAGCCGGCAAGAGGCAATATGACTCACATACTGGTCATGGTGGACAAGTTCACCAAGTGGATAGAGGTCAAGCCAATCCGGAAGTGTGACGGACACACCGTCGTGCAGTTCCTGAACGACATCATCTTGAGGTACGGATACCCGCACAACATCATCACGAACAATGGCACCAATTTTGCTGTAGGGGAATTCGCTCGATTTTGTGCTGAGAAGGGAATCCGGTTGGATGTAGCATCAGTTGCACACCCGGAAGCAAACGGGCAAGTTGAAAGAGCAAATGCATTGGTCTTGGCCGGCATCAAAGCTCGCTTGATCGAACCGCTGTTGAGAACTCCGGGATGCTGGATAGAGGAGTTACCAGCAGTGTTATGGGGTCTCCGGACCACACCGAATAGACCTACCGGGTATACGCCATTCTTCATGGTGTATGGTGCCGAGGCAGTGCTCCCGACCGACATACAATATGATTCCCCGAGAGTGACAATGTTCACCGAGACCGAGGCGAAAGAGGCCCGAGAGAATGATGTTGACTTACTTGAAGAAGCAAGAGAATTGGCATCATCCCGGTCGGCAATTTATCAGCAGAATCTCCGTCGCTATCATAGCCGGAAAGTGCACCCGAGAGTGTTCCGAGAAGGAGATCTTGTGCTTAGGCTCATCCAACGCACGGCCGGAATGCATAAGCTGTCACCACCATGGGAGGGACCTTTTGTGATAAGCAGGGCATTGTACAATGATTCTTATTACCTTGTAGATGCACAGGAGGCTAGGAAAGGTGTAATGGAGAAATCTGGTGAAGAAACCAAGCGTCCATGGAATGTAGCCCTGCTTCGACCCTTTTACACGTAAATGGCGCAATGTATGTTGTATTTCGGTTTTTGTCTATTAATGGAAGTTCGGCACCCCGGGAGGAACCCGGGGACTGCCTCGTTGCATGCCCATTTACTTTGTTCCGTTTATTTATTATTTCATGTCGGCATCCCGGGAAGGAACCCGGGGACTGCCTGGTACCTATTTTTTATGTTATCTGTATGCCGGGAAAGTTCCGAGATCGATTCTCAAAATCAAAGTAATGTATGTCATGTGAAATCATCTTGGTACTCGACTGACGAACACCAAAATGGTAGTCAAGAGCAAAGAGAATCAAATATGGGGAACACGAAAATGGTCTCGGGGACTCGGAGCAGGAACTTATCCGGCATACCTGTTTTACTAACCCGGTTATTTTTTATGTCGGGAATTCGGTTAACTAGAACTCGGATATTTTTAAGTAGTGTATGCCGTGCATGGAATTTTGTGACTCGACTATCGAACGCCGAAATGGTAGACAAGAGCAGAAATTGCCTAAGTACGGTAAACATGAAAAGGAACTCGGGGACTCGTTGCAGAATAAACCGACATAGCTAGTTTTAACATATAATATAGTGCAAAACATAAGTCTTAAGAGTATATATTACATCTGACACCCGGTATCCCGGGGACTTAACAGTTCTACACTTGAGTTTTTCTAAGGGGTAGGGGAAGCCGGCTTCTCGGCGGTGGCGGCAGCAGAAGCGGTGATGACAGTATCCTCAGCGCCGGCAGCAGTACTCGGGGCATCCGGATGAACCTCGGCCTGGGAGGACTCGGGTCGCGTTGGAGTAGAAGCATCCCGGGAGACCACGGTCTCGGTGGCGGCACCGGAAGCGGCGTCGTCCTCCTCCGGGATCTCGGCATCCACGTCATCGGTTGCACCGGTTACGCCGTCATCCTCGTAATCTGACTCGGAGTCAGATGTGACGAGGCTGGCGGTGATAACGCAAATGTTGGACCAGGAGGCGATGCGATGCGCCACTTCTTGGCGCCGTTGGACCTTAGCCGGATCGGTGCACCACGGCGAGATGGTGCGCAGGCGCTGGACCACATCAAGGTCGAGACCCTCGTACCAACTAAGTACTTGGCTCAAGACCTGATCGGCACCAGCCCGCGCACCGGAGCGCTTCCAAGCGTGGACACGCTTCCCGGCTGCTCGGAGCGCACTTGCTAGTTCGCTGACCGAGAGCGTCGCGCTGACACCCGTCCATAGTGCACCATGGACGTGAACCGCGGCACTGATCAACTCCGTCCCGATCGACCGGAGAGGCACTATCCGGGCCTTCAGGGCAGTGAGGTGATCCTCAATGTCCCAAGAGTCCGAGACGGGGCCCTTCCCGGCGCGCTTCTCCCGGGCGGCAGCGACTGCAAGATTGGCAGCATCGCGGGAGTGCTCGAATTCCCCTTTAAAAAGAAGAGCTGTCAAGCGACTAGGTTGGAAGGATTGTAGCAGTAAAGAAAGAGAGCAGGAGAAAAAGGATGTCGGTCAACTTACTGTTAAGATCCCGGTTCAATCCGGTTAGCTCAGAGAGCCAAGTATCGGCCTGTGACCGGAGAAGCGCCTGCCCGGTCTCGGCGAGATGCGCGCGTGCCTCGGATTGGTCCAAGGTCTCCTTCTGCTTCTTCGTCGCCTCCACGAAGCGCGTCTTCATGTCGCTCGCGGCAGACTTGGCCTTTTCGAGCTCGGCACTTAGCCGCGCGATCTCGGCCTGGGTTGCGGCTAGCGCAGACTTCTGCTCCACCGAGATTTTGCGCGCGGCATCCCGCTCCTCCCGGAGGCGTCCCTCGCACTTCTTGGACTGACCAAGGTCAGCAAGGACCCGGTGGAAGATGCTGCCCCGTTTCTTGCAACACTCCTAAATTCAAAACAAAGAAAGTTATATCAATCTCGGGAAGGATCCCGGAAACTTGGGATGTTCCGAGATCTATGTCAGTTAAAACTACTCGGTAGGGAGGATCTCGGGGACTCGTCTTCCGAGTCCTGTGATTTTCTCTAAGATTGGAGCCTAGTAGTCTGCTATTCGGTGGAATCTAGAGCACTAAGTGTAACAGCCCAAGTGTGAAAACCTGAAAACCACTATAATTTTTCCACTTTTGTGTAATTGCATCATGGCATTCATATCAACTTGCTACTATTATGTCAATTGCAATCACACTATTTTGAACATGGCATATTTGTCAAGGAAGTTCCAAGGGTTCCAAATATGATATTTGCATTGTCTCCAAATCATTAAAGTGGCAACTTATGGAACTATCAACAAAATGCCCTTTTTAACTCCTATGAACAAAAGTGCACCAAACCATTTTATTATGAAGGGCCAATTTTTGTGGTGCCTCTACATGGTATGGGGAAGCTCCCTGAATTTTCTCAGATTTTTATAAAGTGTTTAACTGCCCCAATTAAATCAAAACAGTGCACTGGTTCTAAAAATAAATAGAAAAGGACTTGTTTGTGATGGAAAATAAAAGGGCTAGGGAGGTTTTTGCAAAAACTTCATCTTCTTCCTGTAGCGACCGTAGCAGCTGTGGCCGCCGGACCCCCTCGACGTGCCGAGCTCTCCTACGCCGCGCCGGACCCCCCCCTCCTCCTCTGCTGCCCTGGGAGAGGATAAGATCGCCACCGCGCTGCTCAGCTCTCTCCCCCCCCCCCCCCCCCCCGATATTTCCCTCTGTTCCTCCCCCAAACCCTAGCGCCATGGTCACCGAGCTCCGCCGCCGCGTCGCCGTCGATTGACGCCACCTCGAGCCCAGCCACGACCGCCTGGAGCACCGCCACAACGCCAGCTCCCTCCACGCCGAAGGACTCGTGCCGGGGCGCTCGGGATCGAGCCGCCGTCCTCTTCTTCCCCGACTCCGGCCGCCGCGCCTCGAGCACGCTCGCCGCCGCCTCCGCCCTCATCCGTCCGCTCCGAGCACACGCACGCGACGAGGGTGAGCACCCGCACCCGCCCGTGCCTTCCGTTCCTCCGCGCGAGCTCCGTAGCTAGTTCTAGCCGTAGCTCGCCGCCGGCCGCCGCTCGCCGTCGCTGCGCGCCGCGCTCCGGCGACCTCTGAGTAGCGGCGCCGCCCGCATCTTGCTCCCCGTAGCCGTACGCATCGAACGCGCCCCATCGCGAGCTCCGTGGCGCTGTAGAACGACGCGCGCGTCCACCTCGCCGCCGGCGACCACCGCGGCCGTGCGCTCCGGCGTGCGCTGCCGTTCGGGCCCACGCGTCAGTGACCCGGGGCCAGCCCCGCGCCGCGTCAGCGCCACGTCAGCGCCACCTGGCCCCTGGCCCGCGCGTCAGTGGCTCGGGCTAGCTGCGCGCGCGGTGAAAAACGCCCGGGATATTCCTCTGCGATTTAATAAAAAGACAGAAAATGTTTCAAACTTCAAAAAGTCATAACTTTCACAATACTTATCCAAATTTAGCAAATAATATACCAAAATGCTCAGAAAAATAAATGCTATCTAATAGGATGATTCACATGTCCATTGCTGTGAATATATTTATCTGTTTTGGTAAATCAACAAAGGGGTAGAAATAAAAATGTGTGATCCAAATTTAAAATTAATTTCTCCAATTACTAAAGTGGTGCCCCTTTAATTGGAAATGCTCATCAGCCCATGAGCTACACCCTACCACTCATTTCAAGCATGTTACTTCAAATAAAATTGAAGATGCACATAAAAACAAATAGGAAAATACGTTTCCTATATCATTGAATAATTATTCCTAGCATCCCATTTAAAGGTCATATAATGGTTATAATAATTCAGTGCATTTAAATGTCATACCATCATGTGTTTGCGCATTGCATATGAATTGCTTGTATTGATTGTGTTCTTTCCGGTGTTTTTAAACATCGATAGATCAAGGAACCGGGGTCTCGCCACATTACCCCGACGATCAGTATTACCCGCCTGCTGAGCAAGGCAAGCGTGATCCCCACCCTCTAGCATATCTTATCCTACTTTATGCAAATTATTTTTCTCCACTATATTATTGCATGCGGTTCCAAATGTCAATTTGATTGGATTAGAGTATCCTATAGTTGCATTCAGTTACCGCAGCCACTACCTGTTTCCCCTCCTATTATCCATAGGATTGTGTTGATGGCCGGAAGTAATTACTTTGCTAGGTTGTTGCTTAGCCCTGCTTAGTTAACTGCTGAGTGGTCCGATGGATATTCTTGTTGGGATCAGATGTGGAAAGTCCGCGGATTATGGTGGAGAAATGGTGGTAATATTTATTAAAATGCTAAAAGGTGGGGATGAGAGGGCACATGGTATGTGGTGGGTTGTCTCGTTCTCGCCGCCTCTGTGCGAGTTCTCGCCTTCGAGCCAAGTTGAGCGTGCTACCATGCGTGGGTATATGGAACCTCATCGACCGACTAACTTGTGTCGGACTAGCCGAGGGTCCTCTAGTTTGGCTTTCCATTTGCGTGTGTGTTGAGATGGTGGCCAAGACTGAGATGAGGATGATGGTGGTAGGAAAATGAGTGGCCGCGGGGCAGGGTGTTGGAGGCACTGAACTTGTCCTACGGTCACTGATGATCCTAGGTTAGTCCGAAGCGAGGTAAAGGTCGTAGCCGCTCCCACCCAGCCGGCTTTCCCCGGAAGAGAGCTAGTTGTACAGGCAATGGGCCGGACGGTACGCATGGATAAGGAGCTGGGAGGTCCCTCGGGAACCTGGCGACTTTCACATTGTACACCCCCTGCAGGGATAAATCTTTTCGAAAAGCCGTGTCCACGGTTAAGGACGACTTGGTGACGAATTCAGGGATCATAGAATAACTCTAACGGAATGATTAAAAACTGGGTACTAAAGGTACCACTCACGATTGTAAGGTTGACTTCCTCGAGGGTGATTCGGGGAGGTGCCTTTGAAGAACAGGTACAGTGGTGGATGATGAGAAAGTGAATCAAAAGAGAAAGAGTTACTTCTTACCCCTCTTTAAAAATAGTCTGATAGTCGATGCCTTGGAGTTATATTTTAAGAATAAAATCAGCTTTACGCAAAACAGCCATAAAACCTTGAGAGCCAATCATAGAGCAAATAGCTCAAAATCTTGTTGAGTTCGTCGAACTCACCCTTGTTTATTTTTGTTTCAGAGGAGGACCTTACTTACCCCGAAGGTGGGTTCTATGTTGACATCGACGAGTAGTCTGGGGTTCCCGGGTGGCAGCCTGGGGCAACTAGGAACCAGCTGGCACGGGATTGTTTATCTGTAGGCCTCTTAGGCCATATTTGGATCTTGTTGTTTAGAACAACTTAATTTGCTTCCGCTTGATGTACTGACGGGTCTATGACCTTGGATTGTAATATTTGCTATCTTTCTCTACTAAGAGTTGAACTATATTATCTTGAGTCGTAGGGTCTGTCATGTGCCAGGTGTTCCGGTGTCTTAGTATCTTTATTATACTTGAGGGCTATGCTTTGGATATGGCATGATCGAAGGGTTGTGTTGCCGATGATCCATGCCGAGCACGCCTGCCGATGTTTACTCGGCCTGGGAGTGGTAACCCCAGTAACCTTCGCTTATGTAGCATGACCACCGACACATAGCATCATTGTATAATTTATGGATTGGGGCATTACAACTTGGTATCAGAGCAGTACCGCCTGTAGGAAACCCTTACTACTGGTCGACGTTGAGTCTAGTGTTGGTAAAAATATTTTTAAACTAAAAATGAGTTGTGAAAACCATCTTAGGATTCTTTTTACTCCTTATCTGGTTACCCTCTACTCTCGGAGCAATCTTACCTCTATTTGTTTTGTGCCTTATCACGTGTCGCTTCCGCCGCGCATGACGTGTCATACACTTACTCACTTTGGGTTTCAGGGCGTGGGGCGACCAGCTTTTGGGGCTCCCGTCCCTCTGTTTGCTTTCAGGATCATTTTCCTTGTTGTTCCTAGTCTCTACCCGAGTTCTACTTTCATTCCTGACTCTAGAGTCTCCGAACCTGACATTTGAATTATTTTTGATACAGATGACTGGTTCGGGCTTGGTTGTTCGCCTCACTCGATGTGAGGGCGTTCGAGGGTTCCCCGCCTTGTTTGCCGCAGCTTTGGCCAGCCAGGGTTGTAGGTGACCCCCGAAGTCCAAATTAACATAGGCTCATCCCCTTTCCCGTGTCCGCTGATAGCTTTCAAATCAACCGGCTTTGATGCCATCTTGGGCATGAACTGGCTAGGGAAGTACAAGGCTAACCTCGACTGTGCTGCCAGAACCATCACCGTGACCACATCTTCCGGCGATATTGTGGCGTATTGGTCTGCACTGTCAAGACCTCCATCTTCATCCATGCCCAACTCACCAGAGCTTCTCCTTTGCCTTATGGAAGGCTTATCCCCTCCTGAAATCCAAGACATCCACGTTGTGTGTGACTTCCCGGATGTGTTCCCGGAGGAATTGCCTGACATGCCACCTGATCGAAGTGTGGAGTTCGTCATAGAGTTGCTTCCCGGTACCGCGCCGGTTGCCAAGAAGCCCTACCGGATGCCGGTGGAGGAGCTGGCGCTGTTAAAGGAGCAAATTGATGAACTGTTAGCGAAAGAGTTCATTCGGCCTAGCAGCTCACCTTGGGGTTGTCCCGTACTCTTCGTCAAGAAGAGGGATTCTACCGTGCCTCGTCTAGTCTCTGACTACCGGCCGTTAAATGCGGTGACAGTCAAAAACAAGTACCCTATTCCTCGCATCAATGATCTATTGGATCAACTAGCTGGAGCAACGGTATTTTCCAAGATGGACCTGAGATCAGGGTACCATCAGATCAAGATCAGAGAGCAGGATATTCCCAAGACGGCATTTGTTACTCGCTATGGCTCATATGAGTATACCGTTATGTCCTTCGGTCTCACCAATGCTCCGGCGACGTTCATGAGGCTCATGAACTCCGTCTTCATGGATTATCTCGACAAGTTTGTTGTCATTTACATCGACGACATTCTCGTCTACTCCAAAACCGATGAAGAGCATGCCGAACATCTTCGTTTGATCCTGACACGCCTTCGAGAACACCGCCTTTATGCCAAGTTCTCCAAGTGTGAGTTTTAGTTGGATAATCTTGTCTTCCTTGGACATGTGATATCCGCAAATGGAGTGGCTGTCGTTCCCGACAAGGTTCGAACTATTATGGACTGGATAACCCCCATGTCTGTCAAGGAC